>OZ037868.1:0-600000 GCA_964035575.1 Rhynchopus sp. YZ270_cl-10 | reverse complement strand
AATCATCTCACCCCCCCAGGGCTCTCAAGATCCTCCACGAAAAAAGCAGAATTTTCGAAATGAGGAGGATTCATTTTTGCAAAAAAAACCCCCCAAAAAAAAATTTTTCCCCCGCAACAAGCGGTCGTCGCGCGCTTCGCGCGCGCCTCCCTGACAGCCACAGAGCGGAGAGGCGGGTCAATTTTGCGAGATAACAAAAACGGAAATCTAATCCTTTCTCTTGCACCGTACGCTCCACGAACCGTACAAAACCAATACGTCTTCCAGAAGCAGGGGCTGATGCAACGGCGGGTATTTTTTTAAAAATGGCAAAAAAATTGCAGCTTTGGTCAAGTTGTATTTTTTGGCTGAAAAATGCAAGGGTATTCAAAGACATTGCCAACTCTATTTTTTTGCGGAGCAAAAAAATAATATAAATGGCGCCGCAGGCGAAAAAAAATTAGGGTACGGTGTAAAAATGCTTCCTTTTACACCACAGAATCACTCAACGAACACTTGTTTTGAGTAGCAAAAAATGGAAATGGCGCCGCAGGCAAATTTTTTAAGGTGCAGCCCTGGACGGTGCATACAAGCTCGGGAAAATATTGGCTCCCTCGGGGGAGACAAAGTGACCCCCCACTATAAAACCCCTAGGAGGATAATCCTCCACCCGAGCCCGCCAAAAAAAAAAAAAAAATGGAGGAAATCCTCCACCAAAAAAGCCTGAAAAAAAAAAAAAAAAGCCCCTGGAGGAAATATCCTCCCCTACGTGGAGGATCTTGAGAGCACTGCACCCCCCCTCCCCCTTTTCTTCCCTCCCTCTCCACCTTCACCCCCCTGCTTCTCCACCTCCTATTTCAGTGTTGCCTCTTTCCTTCTTGCCTTCTTTTTTCTAATTCTATTGTTCCAAATTATCACCCGAAACTATGAATTTCACTTCCTTTGATGGAGACCCTGCACAGCTTGACCTCCCTATTCGCCTTCTTGACGAACGTAGCGCTGACATTCGCGGGAAGCTTCAGATGCTTCAGCAGCTCAATGCTGGGGGGTTGACAGAGCATTTGCGGGGTATGAATGGTTCTTCCTCCCCACAACACACCAGAGAGGGGGCACAGCAGCGTAACGCAGTGTTAACGAAGAGCACTGAGAGACTTCGCAAAAATGTGGAACGGATGCGGAACAACGCATTGGTTGTTCCAGAGACGGAGGAGGCTCCTATTGCGATGGAGAAGAGGGAGAAGAGGGAGGACATCACTGTGGCAGTGCTTGCCTCGAGAACAGCGCGTATCGCCGTGTACGAAGACCTTCTCGCCTCCGTGCCGTGCATTGCCCAGATCCGGTCCTTTCATATTCCAGAAACCTCTTCGCGGGAGGCTCTCGTGCACAGTACGCTTCCTCTGCTGGTGCGGCAGAATCCTCAGGTCGTTTTGATTGATGTTCCTCCTGGTCTTCCCGTTACTCTGACTGGTGCTGCGGTATTCCCATCGTTGCTTTCTCTTGCGTTACCGCAATGTGTCTCGCTCTGTGTCGTGCACGGTCCTCAAAGTGACGGACAAATTTTATTAGGTGCGGGTGCAGCGTTGATTCTGCGTCCTCCGCTGTCGGAGGGTGCGTTGCAAAGGTTGTTTTCGAATTTATCGTTGCAGAGACTGCGCAAGGCGGGGGGGCAGAAAGCGATACAACGGGAGAAGGAAGCGGCTGCGCTGAGGGAGGAGCGGATCCTGCAGGGTGAAGGCACACCGATGAAGGGAACTGTGGCGGAGGTTGTGGCAGTGAGGTCACCTCCACTACGAACTCCACAGCCGCCTACACCACTTCCCCCTCAAGAGGAAAGCCGGGAGAGTGTGGGGTCAGCAGTGGGAATGGGGGTGAAGATGGAGATGGGGTTGGTGGGCACTCCGCCGGTGGAGAAGGGGAAGGAGAAGGAGAAGGAGGTCGCGGGGGTGAAGGTGGAGGTGGAGGCAGTGAGGCCACGTGAGGCAGTGGGTAGTACGGTGCGTAGAGCAAGCCTGCCCATGCCCGCACCTTTTCCAGAGGAGGACCCCGCCATCAGACCATCGGAGATCCAGCCAGGGGAGGAGTACAGACAGTTGATAGTATGTTATGGGGTGTGGCGGAATTGAAAAAAAAAAGATATGTTTAAATGTTAGGGCTAAAGGTCATAAACCCTCGACAAGGTGTCCGAATTTGTTCTAATAAATGTGATCACTTTTTTTCCCCCAACCCCGATCTTTCTGCAGAAAGACAAGAGGGTAGACGCTTATCGGCAAAGAGGAATTAAACAGAGAGGCAGTAAGACTTTGTGAGGTTTTTTTATTTATTTTGAACTTCACTTTTCTTTGCAGGACATCCTCAGGAGCTATGAAAAGGGTGTGGAGGAGAGTCCGGTGCTGAAGGACATCACACAGAAGTTGCTGGACTTTGTGCATCACCATGAGGTGCAGCAGAAGTCTGCGATGGCCGTATTATCAGAGGAAATCACACAGCTGCGTGGGGAGCTTGTGCGTTCCGAGGCACAGAAGGATACCCTCCTCACGACTCTCGCCGAACAAGGCAGCTTTTAAAAAGAGCTTTGTACAGATGGCAACTACACTATTCCAACAATTCTTCTAATAAAAACAACATAACGCTTCGTGAGTACAAAGCCTTATTGCAGGGTGAAAGAAGGCACCGAAAAAGAATCAGAAAATGCCTCTGTCCATTCAACAAAGCAAATTCCCTTTTTTTGATAAAACAACTCGTTGTCAATTCTAAAAAGATTGGAGGCAGCGCTGCAGGGCAAACAAAACGGATTGAAAAAAAACAGAAGCTTGCTTGTTTTCTTTGAGTACTCAATTAACCACAACAACCGTACTTCAGTTTAACGCATTTTTTTTTCACCTTTTTGTTTTCCCGGCTTTGAGCGCACAAACAAAAGACCTGATCTTTTTTCGTTCACACTGCAGTACGGACAAAGCCATATTAGGCTTCCTTTTTTTACACCTTCTGTTATTGGCCGTAGGGTTGTGCTTTCATCCGGATGGCTGGCATCGTACAGTGTCGGAGGTGCCTGCATTAGTAACTATTCTCTTTTGTTTTCACGGAGGATCAAGACGGGAGATCTTCCGAAAAGGTGGGTTGTTGTCAAAAATAGAAATTAGATTTCCCCTTTTTCTAGGGCACTTTTTTTTTTTGTTCAGTCTATTTGTTGTAATTACCAAAAAACCCCGCACCCCCACAACCCCCATTCCCATTTTTCTTTCGCGAAAATGATGTTTCTCATATCTATTCAAATGGCCCCTCTATGTTGACACTTCTTTGTATCTGCACACAACCTCCTGCGATTCTTGAAGTTTTAAGAGCCTCTGATGGGGCTTAAGGGGATGTCTGCACAGTACAGATTCCCATTTTTCACTTTGGCCATATTCTGTGTTGGGTGCCTTCCGCTTATATGCCTTTATCGTTGCAGGGTGCGTTGTGTGGCTGTGATGCCCCAGAGACGTCAATGTCCGTACACTACCGACAGTAGCATCGTAGCTGCTCTCGCAACCACTGCAAAAGAGCGGTGTTTGGACAACTCTCCTCGCATGCCCCATCGCAATCGTGGTAATGGCTGAGACACTTTGTTTCATCACTTCCCTACTGTTCCCCCGACGTGATGGTCCCGACTGATATACAGTAGAAACTTGGCGAAAAAAATGGCGGATTTTGGGGTCCTCTTGTAATTGGCGACTAAAAAAATTGGTCGCCAATATGTCCTATAGTAGGATGTACTCAACTAACCCCCCGCCCCCTCCGTCGTACACACAGCCCCACAGCACACACACTGCAAGCGTCTCCCCAACTGAGAGGGGGGTGTGAAAAATGGGAGAGAGACGAGAGGGAGAGGGCGGGAAGGCGGACTACATAAACTTGTGGTGGGATATATTCACACCGTGGAGCCCAGCAAAGGGGGTGCCGAATGCTTCTAAATTTAAGTTTCAGGAACCAGAAGAGGGGGATCCGGATGAGCTGGTCTACCGGATGTACGCAAAAAGACGTGAAGATAATGCAGACCACTACGCGCAATATAGTATGGACAACGTCGGTATCACACATGTATGTTGCAGCGAAAAAAAAGGGCAATTCTTTAGTCTTTCATTTTCCCTCAAAATTAAAAGCATAAAAAGGGGTAATGATGGACCCGAAGGTCGCCAAAATTATGAAACTCGGTCGGAGAAGGGGACATTATCCGACAACCCCGTTGTGCAATTGCACGCAGCTCATGTTGTACCCCAACTCGCTTAACGATTGTGGTCAAAGGTGAGTCAGCAGGCTTAGGTCATCTTAATAACCTTTTCTTTCCTTTGTCTTGTATCACCGCCGCCACCACCACCACCACCACCACCACCACCCCCGTAGGCTGGCATTGGCCACAGGTCGCTAAAGGCTGTCCCCATCCCCGTCTTCACCGACTGGATTTTCCCTGAGCACATGGTGGGAGGTTACAAATGGAGATCGTATGTCACCCCCTTTCCCATCAGGAAAAATATTTTTTCTCAGTTCCACAATAATTGGTCGGACACGAGGCGGACAAGAATAAAAAGTGAGAAATGTGCTTATCAGATGTAAACTGCGAAATGGATGTAGGACTGCACCCCCTCAGTGCACCACCGGTCATTGTCCCAAAGTACACTGTCACGAGAGGGTTTTGTATTTCAAATTTTTATACTAATCACGCCCAGCTTAGGCCGGAACAATGTTTCTTTTTTCTCGGCGTTTTGCACTATCAACTTCTCCTTATGGGGCACGTTACATCACTCTACACACGCCACTTTCACAGGACCACGCTCCAGTTGCAACAACAATACGACCACTGCGTAGGACAGCTCGGCGAGGACCACCCCACCTGCCAGAAAGCAGGCTGGTACCTCAACAACGATGGTGGTGTGCTACACAAAGAGTTATACACAGAGCTGAAGGAGCTTGGTCACTACGACTACGTGCACAAGTGGGGGGTGAAACCGCGTCGAAGGTATGCCATCTTGGTTTTATTAAGGTTAAGTACAAGCCTATCTGAAGCTCACCAACATTATTACGGTCCAACATATTTACGTTTCAACTTTTTTACGGCCCAACATATTTACAGTTACGGTATATGAAACTAACTTACTTCATCTTTCTTGACCTTGTACACACCATTTTTTTATGAACTTGACCTAGCGTTTTAGCACGTTTTCAACTACTCTTTTTTACACAGCTTCCTGCCGAGATACCAGAACGTGAAGAAGAACATTCCTGGTGCGTACGAGTTCTACCGTTCAGAAGAATACCTTGAAAAGTTTAAAATCGACGGAACCGGTGAGTGGACCATCGGAGTTATGCTCGCGGATTAGACGAGTACTCCTGTTCTGGGTCGCTCAGCCTCATAGCTTCCTTCGATCCCTTGCTTGGAACAACAAAGCAACTAATAACAGCAAGAAAATCATCGGATCTTAGCAGGATGGGGGGGGGAAGGGTGCCCGAACGCCAGGTCACCACCCGTTACCAAAAAAAGGGGGCCGGGGAAAACAAGAAAAAAAATGCTCTTTTTTGGGTGACATTTTTTTGAGTACAGAACCCGCCTTCTTGGTTGAATGATTTTGTCGATACAAAAAAAGAAAACAAAAAAAAATGCAAAAAAAAAAGAAAAAATAAATGGGGGAAAAATCTGGGGGTGGAAGGTAAAATGCAAACACGATGCGATGGGGTATATGGGTATATGGGTGAGGGGTATTGGGGTAATTGGGTGGGTATTTTTCGGGGTGTGTTATGTATTAAAAACATTTTTTTTTTGTCTTTGAAGGGGGCAAGTGTGCTTTGTGTTCGAACAAGCAAAAAAAAAAAACTACCACGAACCATTTTCATTGTTATTTGTTATTGTTTTTGTGTGTTTCCCCTCAGGGTTCAGGGTCATTGCTGATGATTTTTTTTGCTGATGCCTTTTTGCAACAATTACTAGAGCAGAGAGACGAAACCTAGTTCAAAAAATTTTTTGAACGCGAGTCTCGGGGAGTGAGCAGACTTCGTATCACACCCTGGGGTTTCCAACACCGCAAAACTATTTAAAAAAAAGCAAACCGTTGTACAGACCCTCTTCGGATCGGTGGTGGTCAATATTACAAACAGTGAAGATTGCACAAACTGTGGCAACACAACCGAGGCAAACTACACTATTCCAACAATTTTATCAAAGAAAATAAGAAAAAAAAGTACGATCGATTTTGTTATTTTTTAACATGCTTTTCAAACAAAACTCTCCTGTATTCCCAACCATTTTTTTTTGTTCTGCAAGCTTGGGTGGGACGGGGAGAGGGAGAGAGGACTGGGGGGAGGAACCGGAACAAGAGAGTGAGGTGGACCAGAGAGAGAAGAGATAAGGGGAGGGCCATTATTAACAGAAGAAGAAGAAGAAAAAACGCCCCTCCTGCAAGGCTCTCCAACAATTTATCAAACAGCAACAAAAAAATAGTGGAGTTCATCCTCGGGTGTCTACACTAATACAACCAAGTTTTCAAAACAAAAAAACCCTCTTTTGTTCTACCTTCCCCCCATCCTCTCTTCCCTCCCTCAGGACTACCACGAGATCCAGGGAGGGGGGCAGTCCTTCACCCCCCCTCCCTGTATCACCCGTCCCCTTCCCGTTCCCAAACTTTGTTTTGTCATCTGTTGAGTTCCAATTTAGCGTTTTTTTTTTTGGTGTGCGCTTCACGTATACGTTGTGCGTGCAACGTACATTATTTTATTTTTATTTTTACCCCCATCCCCTTGAGTTTGACTAAGCACGAGAGTCGCGCGCAGGTCATCTTATAAATTATTCTTTTTTCCTTTTTTCCTTTTTTTTTTTCAAAGAATACGTTGTGCACGAGAGGCACATCTTCCTTTTCTTTCTCTCTATTTTTTCCCCTTTCTCCCCACCCCCCTCCATCCCACCCAAGCACACGAACAAACTAAGGAGACAGATTGAGATTTTTTTTTTTTCGAACACCATTTTTTTTCTCTTTTTTGAAAAGCAAAAAAAAAGAATGCCCCCTTCAAAAAAAAAAAGAGACATGATTTTTTTTTTAAACGCCTCGAATAAAACAAAACACAAAAAAAAACAACAGTGGTTGAAAAAAAAAATAACAGAACCAAAGGCCCCTCCCTTTTTGGTATTCACTGCGATATACTTACGTTTATTTTTTTTTCACACCTTCTTTTTGACCCGCAGGGGTGCTTTCATCTGGAGGCTGATACTGCAGAGGGTCAGTTCGGGAGGTGCCTCCATCTCAACTATTTATTCTGCCGAATTATTTCCCCCCTTTTTTTTTTCCACCCCTTTTTTTTTTAACTCAACACGACAGACTCCATCACCGCATTCCCCTTTCCCCCTCTTCACCCAGAGGCGAGCACAAAACACTAAAAAAAAATCCATTTCATTTTCCTCCCGATTATTTTCTGAGATTTTCTGAGAAATGACAACACTCCACGATGTCTTCGTTGTGCTTGATGTCCGCGGTGATGGGGTGGTCTCGCGTGGTGCAGTCGAGGTATTTGCTAAGGCGCAGCCTGGCGTATCACGGCCCACCCCTGCTGCTGTAGCACAGCTCTGCCGCACTCCCCTCGACGAAGCCGCGTTTCGAGACGCAGTCCGTGTCCTTGCATCTGCCTGTGGTACTACACCTGAAGCAATGTCTTCACACTATGCCGACTATTGCTTGAACGATGTATACACGCTCCTTGGAGGAGGAAACCCTGTCAAAGCGTCTGCACTGAGAAACGTCGTTTCCACCATAGGAACGCATAATTTAAATAGCGAGGCGGTTCGACGTATCTTTGCGGACGAAGGCGGAGGGGTGGTTTCGTGTTCAGAGTTTGTCGAGTTGGCGCACTGTCTTGGAAAGGATATGCCGTTGGCAGCATTGTTGAATATTTTTAAGAAGGAAACTGATGGCACACCAAAGGCAAAGAGTAGAGCGGAAAAGGAAGGGAGGGTTGTGAGATTGCAAGAAATGGAGAGAGAGTTGTCGCACAAAAGCATCCAGCTATGTGAATACGAAGAAAAGCTGAAGCGGATGACGACGGAGATTGAGAGTCTCAAGAAGAAGAACCGGAGCCTCTCCGCGCAGCTCCGCGACAGCACCGATGCGGCAGCTGCCACTGCCTCCCCTTCCTCCGACCCCGTTGTGACGGAGCTGCTCCAAAGCGCGCTAGAGATCCGCACCGGAGAGGTCCAGCTCCTGCACAACAGCCTTGTCCAGGTTGCCCGCTATCTTGGGAGCCCTGCGCTGTCCGACAGTGTCGACCCTACCCAGGCAAAGCTTCTCACCACAATCGGAAAGACTCTCGGCGTTGTGATCGCACATTCGACGGAAACGGTGAAGGCAGATGCAACAGCTCATCTTGGCACGCCGTCGATCGAAGCTGCGTTGCAACAGAAACCAGCACAGCCGGTGCAGCTTGCACGCAAGAACTATAGAGTGCTCCCGACACTGCTAACAGAAATTAGTGAGAGGGCGAAGAGGCAGGTGGATGTGAATGCGTCGGTGCGAACGGAGCCGGCTGGGTTTTCAAATCGCTCTCAGGTGCAAGCACCTAGGCAGGCCAGCAAAGCACCGCCAGCTGCAACGCGAAGCAAAAGCTACGACCCCAACCCCGCCCACACTGCAGAGGTGGCTGCCCTCCGCACGCAGCTTAGTGCTGCACAGAACGCTATTCTCGCAAGCGCCGGGGCTGCCTCCGAAAACGACACCAAGCTGCGCCTCGCACAACGCACATTGCACTCTGTGGTCGGAAGGCAACGTAGTGCCATGCGTTCGGTCTCGCCTTCTCATGCTGTGGAGCGATCTGTGTCTGCGGCTGTGCCGGGAGGGGGAGGGGGAGGGGGAGGGGTGGCAGGAGGGAGCTACGCCACAGCCCCCGTCTTCTGCCCGCAGTACACCCGCTCGCTGTCGCGTTCCGTGTCGCCAGGTGTTGCGTCCGCAAGTGTTGCCCCCGCCTACCCAGCACTGCACACCCAAGCCCCCGACATCTCCACAGCACCCCCAGCGATACAGAGGACCATCATGCAGGCTCTAGGAAGCGATGCACCGCGTGCGCTGTCACGCTCGCCGTCGCCGTTCAATGGGGCACCCCCAGGGTATTATGGGAGGTGACGATGGTGATGGTTCTCTTGGAAAAAAAAAATGTTTGTAGCCTCTCCACTCTCTTCAGTGCTTTGCATCAAGCCGGTGTTCCGGTGTGCTTTGCACATTTTTTTTTTTGTACTTTCAATTCATTGAATGTAGATGTTATACATTTGTTTCATTTTTTTTTTAGAAAAAGCTTGCTTTTGATCCCCCCCACTCGAATGTTATATTCTGTACCTGTACAACCCAAATTTTCAAAAAAAAGTACAGCAATTTTTAGTCCATCTTATCTCTTCTCTCTTTCAACACTCTTCCTCACAAAGGACAGTCCCCTCCTTCAACACAATGGACCCACCAAGTGAACCAGAGGCGACGCTATGGAAGTGCGTGCAGTCTGATAACGAGGAGGCTGCGGATAAAACGATTCAAACGCTGAACACGGTGCTGCAGGAGCTAGAGTGGCCTTTAGAGTCGACAGAGCACGGGAAGGCGTTTGTCGCGACGTTTAAGAAGGATGGGTTCAGCTGGTTCAAAAAACTTTGCGACCGGATCTGCGGCGAGGAGACAGGAACGTCGACCTCTGTGTGGAAAGACTTCGACCACACCGGGTCCTGGCTCACCCTTGCCTCAGACGCAACGATGGGACCTGCTGTGGTTCGCGAGCTCACCCACCTGCTGCACCCTCAGGGGCGCTTCATGCACTTCCTTCACACCTCCTCCGATGCAAAAAAGATCAACGAACACTGGACCCAACTCCGTGCCGGTCGCAACCCAGACCTTTCCTCTGCGAATTATGTAGGTTACCCTTTCAACACCCTCCCTTCTGCGACACAAAGAGATTGGGCAAAACATTGGCGCGCTGCGGTCTCGGGGAAGGGCGTGCATCTTCACCCTTCAAGCTCGCGTCAGACCACTCAAACTCCGATTTTTTGTCTTCCAATTTGGTGTCCCGCCAGCGCCGAAGCGCCGTTCCACACCGAAGCAGTCGGAAAGGTGATTACCAATGTTATGATCGCACCGTTCCCCTACTTCATGCTACGCTTTGCAGCTCACCTTTCGAAGGCGGCAGAGGACGTTGCAGAACAATCTCTCGCACCATCCAAGGATATCGTCGACTTTGCGGTGGTCCAAGGAAAACGCGTTGTAAACGGAGTCCGCAAAGCGGTTGAATTTGTAAACAGTCTCAAAGGGGTTGCCTCTGAAGCCGACAACGCTCAGGCGAAATGGACAAAACAATTCCGTCTGGAAGGTGCGGTGGAGCGTCTCCCAGGGTTTTGTGTGATTTTCGATATGTTTCTCGGATCGTACGCCCCTTCTCCGGGACAGCCCTATTTGCACGGATTTTTGCCTGCGAAATTCCAAGACAACTTCCTTGAAGGTGTTGTCACCGAGCAGCGTACAGAGATCTCACAGACCTGTATGACGTCTTTTGTTGCCTGCGTGGCGGAGGTGTGGATGAAGGGGGTCATCGATCTGCACTCTTTAATGGAGAGCTCAAAGACGGGGCGTGGATTGATTAACGATCTGGCAGCGTTAAGCAAAGACAAAACCCTTGAAGGTGTCCCCATGAACGTTACTGTATACGAGGAGCGGGCGGCAGAAGATATTAGAAGGAGATGTAACATGATGGTGCAGTTGTTGTCGCCGTTTATGCGGGCCGTGCAGTTTCATGATTTTCTGTTGAACGCAACGCCCTATTTGGTGAACCATGGTGCATCGGGAAGGGTAGCAGCATTGCAGCGTGTCTGCGTCTCTGCTCATGCGTGTCGTGATGCGAGAGCTTATGCGACACAGATTATCCATCTAATGCTCAGTATGGCAAACGGCGCTGCAGGGGAGCACTGTACATACCTCGAAATGGAATACACCCCGACCCTCGAAATCTTCACCCTCTGGTCCGTTCTGATCTCACCTCCCCGGTTCTCTTCTGCGCGCCTCCCAGAGGCTGCGTTTTCAGTGCACCCTGCGCAGACCACCGTCCTGACCCCTCTCCTCACCGCCAATGGGGTCAATTCTTCGTCGTCTCACTTCTCAGATTTGATCACCGGAGGGCATGAAGGAGGATTGCCGGTCAACACAGAGCTGACTGCACACCGGGTTTTCTTTGAAGTTTTCATCGCGATTGTGAATGCCGTTCTACCAAGGGTAAACGTGAGTTCTGCGTTTGTGGAGTTAATGCAGGGGGTAGAAAAAAATGTGCAGACCCGTTCGCAAAGCACAACCCGCGGGTTGACTGAATTAGAGCAGCTGGGGTGGGTGCGTGGACACAGAGCGGATCTGGACAATATCGTGCAAATGGTGGAATCGGATAGCGCTTTGCAGCGTGAGGTCGATGCAGTTTTCTTTGAGACCGCTGCGCGCATTGGAGACGCAGGGAGACGCACCCAGACAGCTCAGGGGTCACTCCCACGCGATAGCACCCTTCCTTCCGTTCAGGGTGCCGGTCTTGCGTTCCTCATTGAGTCGCAGGCGGTGCTTTTGGGGGGGCCTTTTTTATCGGATTGGGAGCTTTCGCTTCTTTCTGCTTATGGGAGAAAACCGCGTTTTTTGACTCGCGTGATGCGGAAGATCCCTGCGCAGGTTGCGCCGGTAACGCATTATTGTAGAACTCTTTTGTCGTATGCGAAGTCGCTTCGCCACCACAGAGAGGCTGCAGTGGAGGGTGAGTTCTACGGCACGGTGCTCTGCAGGGAGTCGAAGGAGATTCTCCGCACCGCAGTGCAGGCTGCGAATGGGTCTGCCGCGGTCCTGACGACGTCTCCAGGGAAGTTCACCCCCGCGCCTTCCTCCGCACAGAAGGACCTTACACCATACTATTGGTCATATGTGAAGGACAACCATGAGCTGTACACAACGCTGCTTCTCGACTTCTTGGAGCTCTGTCAATCGGATATGGTGCGTGATGCGTCGGTTTTGACTGAGGAGATGCTCGCTGCGATGCACAAAGTGCTGTGCTGTGTTTGTGGGAATCTTGCGTTGTATGTCTGCAAAGGTCTTGGCGGGAGTGGTAGTACAACCCAGCAGCATGCCTCGTTTTCGCCTCCGAGGGAGCATATGGGAAGCAAAATGGAGGATGTCGCAGTCTCGGTGTCGTACTGTTTGCCATCTGAGACGTGGGCGGCGTCGACGGCGGGGTTCAGAGGGTCCGAGCAGTTGATTGCGAAGGTGTGTATGGATCTGTTGTGGCGGCGCAAGCAGCATCAAGGTGTGCGTGAGGATTTGGTGGTTTTGATTGACGATGTGGTGGCGAAGTTGCAGGAGTTGAACCCTAATGTTGCGGGGCGTGTCCAGCAGTGTGAGGAGGAGGCGAACTCGGCAAGCGAATGGCGTGCGCAGGCGGACGACACACCCGCAGGCAGCACGGTGCAGCCACGCCTCACAGCAGACGACTACGACAACTACACCCTCAACGAGGCCGGCCGCCAAAAGGTCCTCGGACGTGGCGCGCCATTCGAGTTCAGAGACATCAAACGCCGAGGCGGCAAGGAGGTAGAGCTCGCAGGCCCCGACAGCGCCTGGTGCCATATGGAGCACAAACTGCCCACGCACCTCAGGGCGCGCTTCTTCCCCTACCGTCGCCCCCCAGGCCCATCGGAGCTGAGGCAGATCCTCAAGCTCACCCGGTTCTTAGATTCTGTTGTATGTATTTTGGCTTTGTGTTTGTATTTTTTTACTCCGCAGCTGAGGTGCGACATATAGTACCTCATCAGTTAAGTATGAAGGGCGAAAGTTAGAAGAAAAAAGGTTGCGCATAAATATGGGACTCATGGTGGTGGAGAGCATTCGTAGGGTGAATACGTTCGTGGGGATTTTCTTTGTTTCTTTTTATTGTCTTCAAACACATTTTTGTACAGATCTTCAACAACATCGATTGGCTGTTCAACGAGAGGTACATCGAAACGCCTCTGCAGACGATCTGGGTGGACACCTACAAGGATGTGTATCTGCAGGCGGAGGTGTCGCGCGAAGTGGACAAGGTATTGTTCCCCCCCCATTTTTTATTTTATCCTTCCGCAGTGCCCCCCTCCTGCGTCCCCTCTGGAAGCGTCACTACTCAGAGTTTTTTTTTTTGTGCTAATGATGCAGGATCGTCTTGCCAGCGCTTATCAGCCACCTTCTTTTATTCTATACTATCAAACTCCACTTTATCATAATGTGATTTTTTGAACTAGAGTGTCATCCATCCGTTTCTCTTTGTACATCACACCCCACAGCTGCACGCAGATGCATCCAGGGGAACGGGCCCTGTACGGGTGAATGTTCCGTTGGAAGGCTCGGGGTCGCTTTCGATAGATTTTAGCGAAGCCTGGGCAGTGCCTTCGGGGGCAGATGGGCGCGACGGGTTTGCGCTCGCGAGGTATGGATACGCACATATACACATACCATTGGGGCCATATTCTGCGCAAAAATTACCCCCATTAGTTATCAAACACATCATGGGAAAATGTTATGCTCTAAGGACCTCTCGGTGTTCATCTCTGAGACTGATTAATCTACCACAAATTTTTCGTTGGTTGAAAAAAGAGGGGGTGGCAGATCCAAAACAAATTTGTGTATTGTGGTTCTATTATTCATTCCTCCCTTTTTCACTTTCTCTCTGCAGGAAAATCCGCAACCCACCCACCTGCCGTGTGCTCGCGAAGGACTATGTGTTCTTCTTGGTGGTTCTCGTTGCGCTGTACTGCTATTTCTACCACGGCTGGTTGTTCTACACTGCCGTTGCGGTGGTGGCTGCGGCGTGTGTTCCCAAGAAGAAGTCCTGCATGGTCGCAACCCCAGAATAGCACTGCCGTCTGCACACCCTCCCTCAGCCTTCGACACTCAAAGAAGAACAACTGAACTGCGTGGCACATACCACTCCCTAAAACCCCCCCCTTTGCAGTGTTCAGCAAAGACCATGTGCATTCCCTTAGCTGCATCTCGTTTTGTTAAAGTGCAAATTCGTACGTCTCGTAACCTTCGCTTCGGCAGTGCAGAAAGGTGGCCAACTACTGACCCCATGCAAAGTTTCCAGTGGGGGAGAGGGCGGGGTAAGGGTAGAGGGGGTGGGGGTGCTGCGCAAGATCATGGTGGGGGTTGAGGGGGGTTGGGGGAGGAGGGAAGGGGGGGTGTGATCTGTGGAGGTTGGCAAGTGCTGTGTGCAGGTCTGCTATTCAGTTGTCAGCAACAGGTTGTTTAGATTTTTTTTTTTTGTGTGTTGGACGGAGACCCCTTTTTCTTTCGTGGTTTCTCCACGGGTGGGGGAGGGGGGAGTGCTGGGGATGAGAAGAGACAGAAATCAAAACAAAATAAGTGCAAGAAATCGAGGGGGGAAAAAAAACGATCCGAAAGCAATAAACCTTGAAAGATGAGGACGTCTTGTACATATCTTTTAAGGTTTCAAAAAAACATAAAAAAACAAAACAAAAGACAGCAAAAGGGAGAGACAATACAAAACAGCCAATAAACAATAGCGAATCATCTTTGAACCTTCTTGCACCTTTTCCAGCACGACACCTTTTTCTCCTAGACGGAACCAATCATGCCTAATTACCCTGTGTCTGCAAAGGTCCGTCATCTGACCGATGTGTGCATTCTCCCTTCCCACTTCTTTTTTTTAATACAAAATACACATCAAACAGGGTAAGGCTGCCTCACGATGTGCCGGTTCTCTGTCGTGGCAACGCTGGTGGTGGTTGTTGCACTGTTTGCAGGGTTGTGCATTCCTGGTGAGAGCTTTGGTGAGGACGGGTTGTACGAGCTGCGGGAGAACCTGGCACGTGACCATGACGACACCGTGACGGTAATGTCCTTCAATGTACGCCTTGATGGGCTTGAGTCGGACGAGAACAACCACTTCACACGGCGTGTCTTCCGTCTACGCGACACCATCACGCGCTGGCACGCAGACCTGGTAGGCATGCAGGAACCCTTTGGTGGGCAGGTCCACCACATGCTCCTGGAGTTCCCCAAAGGACACCCATACCGTGCTCTGGGGTACAACCGCCAGGGTGTCGACAACGACGATCTCGCACACCCCTCACGGTACAGCGACGTGCAGTGCGGCATTCTGTACAACACGGAGACCCTGGAGCTGCTTGAGCAGGGGTACCGTTGGCTTTCGGAGACGCCAGAAAGGCCAAGCAAGTCGTGGGGCAGCATAGGGGTGAGGACGGTCAACATCGCGGTGTTCAAGGTGAAGCGCACAGGAAGGACGTTGCTGCACCTCAACACACACCTTGATGTGTGGAGTGAGCTTGCACGGCGCGGCCAGGCCGCAGTCCTGCAGGAGACAGTCACGCTGTACAAAGCACGCTATCCAGATGCCGCTGTGTTTGTCACAGGAGACTTCAACTCGGCGCCAGGGCAGACACCACACAGGGTGCTGCTCGACAAGGAAGCTGCGTTCCCCCTGCAAGATGCATGGGTGGGTGCAGCAACAAAGAACCAAGTGTCCGCGACGTTCCACGGCTGGCAAGGCACCCTCGCAACGACGTACGCGGCACGCCTGTTGTCGAGTGTGTTGTTCACGATGCACGCCATGGGGCTGAACATGCCCACCTCTGTCCCCACGACCCCACGCAGAATATTGAGTGCCCTCAAGGATTCTGTGACTGTTGCCCCTAAGTACAGTGTGGCTGAGTCCATGCCCGGTTCCTTCTGGGATCTGTCACGCTTTCATGTTGATTGGGTGTTGCATACAAGCGAGGCACGGCCTGTCATGTCGGTAGTCGCTGATGTGCGCAACACAAACTTTTCATCGGACCACTTCCCGCTGGTAGCTGTGTTTCATGTGTGATGTGCTAACCCAGTTCATGTGTTTTGTTCAGTTTTTCGGGTAATTCCTGTGGAATATTTGCCCATTTTCATGTTGTATTGTTTCATCGTGTGTCCACCGAATCCCATCAGCATGTCGACCCTGCTGCATGAGAAAGGGAGGGACATCGATACAACACTGTGTTTATAATTACGGATGCTGTTGTTGTTTTTGATGAGTAGTTATTGTGTAGTCCCATTTTGTTTTTCAGGCAGGTTCTGTTCTACAAGGGGGCCCTTTGTTCTGCCACTTTTATTAAAAAAGTGGCGATTGCTTTGACACAAATGACAATCTATTTTTCATGTCGTCGATGCTACAATATATTACTATGAGCATTGAAAAAAGGTGCAGAGGAAGTAAGGGTTTTAGAACATTAATCACCCACACGGAGAACAATGGTTGCCACGCTAAGTTCCCGCCCCTCAAGGCGGGGTCTTACATTTGTGGGTAAAGAACGAACACCTTTTCCGTCACTATCATCGTCTAGCTACCACGGATTTTCGAGAGCAGGCCTGATACACTATCCCAATATTTTTCCTGCAAATGCTATAACCCGTTCGTTTCTTTTTGCATTTTACGTTTTGTGCGTTATGCACTTTCAGGGGTTGCCAGTGCCTGCGTCGATGAATGGTGAGGCCCCCCTATCCACAGCACACCCCGTATTTTTCGGAGAGTAATGATTTCTTTTTTGCTTTTTTCGATTTGTCTCCATACCGAAAACGAATTTTATTTTGTCCATCTCCTTCCCGGGTTTTGATTTTTTGCTGTGTTGACACATTTTACGCACACCTCCTTCCAGCCAGTTCTGTTTTTTTTTTTTTCCTACACAAAATGACGACAACACCACCCAAGCTGGGCCTCGCAGCGAAGCTTGCGATCATCGGGCTTGCGTCGTTTGTGGTCATGATTGCTTCTGCACACCTTTGCGACAAATCGAATGAGTGCAAGAAGGAGACTGCATGGGCCGTTGCCTGCTCGGTGATCAGTCTTGCGTTTGTCATTGGGCTTCTTGGACTCTGGAAGGCGGGGGTGCTGTCGAAGCCTGTTCTGCCCCTCGGTGCGCATGGGGAGATGGTTACGTCGGCCCTGCTTCTTCTGTGGTGGGGTGCTGGGGTGGGTGTGCTTACCTTCAAGGAACCCTTCAAGAACGCCGGCAATGGCTTCTTCGGTGCGTGGATCTCTTTCTTGACTGCGCTGCACATTGCCTTTTCGCTGATTCCTCAGGTCGACTCTGCGTACAGTGTGCTTGCACAGAATGGGTCGGATCTGATGTACGTTCTGTTTGCGTCTATTGTGCTGACCGTGCAGGCGTCGTACGACTGCGGTAGAGATGAATGCTACGTCGACAGCGATGGGGACAAGCAGTGTGACGGCTGCTCGGGGAAGCAGCTGTGGGGGCTGCTCCTCGGCATCTTCAGTACTGTGTTCTGTGCGCTGCTTATCGCCTTCCGCAGCAAGATCCCCGCCCAGGTTGCAACAGGGCTCTCCGCACTGCTCGCAGCGATGTGGCTTGCCGGGTGGCTTCCCCTCACCATCTGGGGCCCCTACATCTACATGCAGAATGG
Organism: Rhynchopus sp. YZ270_cl-10; assembly: GCA_964035575.1. NCBI lineage: Eukaryota > Euglenozoa > Diplonemea > Diplonemida > Diplonemidae > Rhynchopus > Rhynchopus sp. YZ270_cl-10. The sequence continues at coordinate 582,556 of OZ037868.1, read as the reverse complement.
CTACCTCGCGGTCTGCGCCGGTTTCTTTTTCTCCTTCAAGCTGGCCGCCAGCAGCTTCGACGTCGGCAGGTACGTCAACGATCTTGGCCACGGAGACGCATCAAGCCCCCCTCCGGCAAGCGCTCCCCCAGGTATGTGTGAGGTTCTGTTGTAGTTGAAATATTTTTTATTTTTTTTTGCGAAGTTGCCATAGGAATAGGCGCAAATCTTCGATGTTGTAACGAATATAACGTAAAAAATTCTGAAGGGAAATGAGGCGCGATTTATCTTAATTTTTTTTCAACAACAGTGCCAGCACAAAGCCCGGCAGCATACCCAACCATGGCTGCACCACAAGGTATGAACGATATTTATTTGTAAAAAAAAATTGCCAATTTTTTTTTATCTGAAGAATTCCCACTGGGACGCCACTTGATCAATTAGGGAATATGACATGATCCCCGACAACCCCCTTTTTTGTACAAACATCTGCCTATGCTGCATGACTATTTTCAATCAAATTCAATACGATTCAGTGATCAAACTGCCACATGAGGGGCTTAGGGTCATCACGATAAACTGTCCTTTCTCATAATCATACCCTACAGAGCCCAATGTCTTTGCAACTGGAGGCCCGGTACCGACACCGACGGATTCGGTGGCTGTTGCAGTGGCATAAAAAACTCAAAAAATCCCACCTCCCCCCCAAAAAAAAAAATATGTACAAAAACAGTCAAATCAAGAGTCTCTAGTTATCTCTTTTGTTGAAGATGTGTGGTGCTGTGTGAAAACACATTCTTCCTTCCAAGCTTTCTGTAAGGTGACTTAAGCGAGAGAAGAGGGGGCTTGGGCTCATCTTATAAACCTTTCTTTTCTTTCGTAGTGTTACCTCATGCCACTTCTGTTGGAATGAGGTTGTACCCAGGTTGCGTGATAACGACCACCCCCCTCTGACCCTCCCCTCCAATTTGTTTCAGCACAATGTCCCCCCCAATACCAGTGATGTCCCGCCTGGTGAAGGCTGCTAAAGTGCCGCGACATTACCTTATTTTGAGAAATTTTTTTTGGTACTGCCGGGTTTTGGTACCAAGCGGGGGGTTTTTTTTTGCGCAATGTATCCCATCACGTTGCAGAAAAAAAAATATCGTGATAAAAATTGTCGGAAAAAGTCCCAATTCGGCGCGAAAAAAAAAAAATCCAAAAAAAAAAAGTGCCAACTTTTTCCCGGAACTTTTTCCGGTCCTTTTTCTAATTACGGTAATACATAGCAGTGTGCATCCTCGGGTGTTTACACTTATACAAATAAACGCCATCTATCTTTTCGGGTTTTTCCAATTAAGATGAGTCCGAGGGGTCCGAGATTCCATCTTGACTTTTTTTTTTTTTTTTACTATTCCCAATTCCCCCCCTTTTCCCCCCCTCAGTGTTTTTCATCGTCTGGCATATTTTGTGAAGAACCTAATTTCCTCTCTCCTGCCACTATTCCCCTGCCAGTATGGGGAGCGTGGGAGATGGGAGGGGAAATTGAACTATCTTTATTATTATTTTTTTCCGTTTTGAGGCATTATTTGCAATATTAACGCAGCTCATAGTTTCAATTTATGCGCGGAACCAGTTGCTTTTTTTTCTCTTTTTTTTCACATTTTTTTTTTTTTTTTTTTTGCAACACAACAAAAAGATGAGAGAACGTCCGTGTGCTCTCTCTTTTGAAAGTACCGGCTAGGAACTATTCTGGGACAGAAATATTTTTGGGACGGAACAAAAAACTGGGATAATCCGGATTTTCGGGTTGTCCCAAGTTTTGTTCCAAGAATACATTCCAGAATATGGGGTGGCCCGGGGTCGCGGAAAAACTAAACGCCGTACCCCCGGGCCACCTCAGAATAGTTCCTGGTACGGGATATGAAACTATTATTAGACGAATATGGCTTTGCATCTCAAGTCAAACCATTTTATTGTTGCGCAGTCCTGTGTAGGAGATATTTCGAAAATTTCCTGCAAAAAACAATACATTTTTCTTCTGTACAACAAAGGCTTTGGCCAGTTTTGAGTACAGCCCCCTAGCCGACCAAGAGCACAAAGCAAAAATAGCAAAAAAAAACTTCATAAAAAGCCCATTCAAAGCCCCCAGGTCGACCTGCCCTAGGCATACCCCGAAGGCGAATTCGTATTCACCCTACATTCGGATCCCAAAAATCCTGGACCATATTCACCCTATATTCGGATCCGAATATGGCATACAGTGTGACACAGAATTAATGGCCGATGAAGACATTTTATAAAAAAACGGCAAATTTTGACAAGGACATATTCAAAACACCCCCAAAACATAAAATATTTACGCCCAGGAACACAATAGAAGCAAAAATATAATGGTTAAGGGTAAAGTGAACACTGAGGCCACGAGGGAAGGGTTGCGCCTACAGGCAGCGTCGCTAGTCGTTGTTGGCGGTAAGAGCCATGATGAGGTGGCGGAGTTGCTGAACGTTGCGAAGAGGAGTTTGGGTAGGTGGGTGAAGGAGTACCGCGCTGGAGAGCGGAATTTTTCGGACAAGCCAGGGAGGGGACGCAAGAGATCGGCCACCACCGACACCGTTAAGAATAGGGTGGTTAGACACATGCGGGGCAAGCGGTTTCAGTCTTGCAGGAAAGTAGCGTCGCGACTACAGATTTCGAGGGAGAGTGTCCGCAGGTGCCTGAAGGAGAAGGGGCTGAAGCCCGTTCAAACGAAGAGCAAACCAAAGCTCTCGGAAAAGAACATCACTGCCCGGATAGAGTTTGCTGAAACGCATCGAAACACCGACTGGTCAAAGGTGATGTTCACCGATGAAAAAGACTTTTGGCTTTTTTCTCGGGTGAGCAAGAAGAACGATGTTGTCTGGGTTGCAGATGGTGATGAGCCGCCCCCAACCGTTGATAAGGTCAGGGCTACGCAGAAGGTTCACGTCTGGGGAGGAATCACCACCAGAGGTAAGACGAAGCTCTATTTCTATGACGGTGCTCTCAATGCAGAGAAGTACCGTACGCTCGTCTTACAGAAAGCGCTCAAAGAAATAAAAGAACTCCTGCCTGACAGTAGCTACACGTTTCAGCAGGATGGGGCACCCTGCCACACTGCGAACGTTACTCAAGCATTCCTCTCCTCCCAACCTTTCTCGTTCCTCCCTAAAGCTGACTGGCCAGGCAACTCCCCTGATCTCAATCCTATTGAGAACCTGTGGGCCAAGCTGCAGACTGCAGTCAACGAACGGGAGCCCAAAGACGTGTCAGCACTTAAACGTGCCATCAACAAGGAATGGTCCAAGATGGACAATAGCTTCGTTGCACGTTACATCATGTCAATGCCACGACGCCTAGACGCAGTTCGCAATTCCAACGGAATGCACACAAAATACTAATGCATGCTCTATTTATTTTTGTGCACCCACTCGTTTGTACTGCTACACTGTATTTTTTTTTTTTTACACATACACCCTTTTTTACCAAAAAGGGATATTTCCATGTTAATATTTTCCCCACACACACACTTTTCATACACGGCCAGTTGAAAATGCAATGAAATGAGTCAAATTTTGCCTATTTTTTAGAATAATATAACAATTTTTACAAAATGTCGTCATCGGCCATTAATTCTGTGTCACACTGTATTCGCCTGTTTTCTTCAAGATTCGCGCAAAATTCGGATCCGAATACAGGGCGAATATGGTCCAAGAATTTTGGGATCTGAATATAGGGTGAACACGTATTCGCCTTCGTGGTATGTCTAGGGTGACTTCGGGTGTCCACATTGTTAGAAGCAAATTTCTACATGGGAGCGGATTCGCTGGCCTCAAATGGCCTTGAAAAGGGTTGTGGCAGTTGTGTCTACATTCATGAAAAAGATGAAATGGGTTCTTTAGGCGATTGTCGACACAAACATCTTCCAAAAAAAACCTCGTTAGATAAAGAAAACAAATCAAAGACAACAAGAGAGGATACAAAAAAAGAATCAGAGATTTATATACCATAGTAGAACTGAGGCTGAACCTCAGTTTTGAAAAAAAAAAAAAACTTTTGCAGATTTGGAGAAAAAATTTTTTGCATTTTTTGGGGAACTGGGTTGCTGATCGCACCATGAAATCCCGTACCATACAGGCTGTACCCAATTTTTTTTTGCCTGCGGCGCCATTTTTCCTTTTTTGCTCCGCAAAAAAGGGTTCGTTGAGTGACTCTGTGGTGTAAAAGGCTAGATTTTTACACCGTACCCCAATTTTTTTTCGCCTGCGGCGCCATATTATATTATTTTTTTTTGCTTCGCAAAAGAAAAATTGAGTTACGTCCTGATATGGGTGAAAAATTGCATCCGGGTGCCCTTTTGTGCACTCCTCCTGAAGGGGTGAAAGGTGCTGTGAATGCTACCCTGCGCGCTGGAGTCAGGCATAGTGCATGTGTGGAGGGACCTGCTGGAGCCCTAGCCAGTGAAGCCCCCTGGGCTAGTACAATGATGATACTTCAATCTTAAGTCCATTTCTTCAAAAAAGCCCCTCCGTGCCTCCCGGCCCCTCAGGAATAGCAACCTCACTTTTTTTGCACTTTTGGTAAGGAAAAAAATCGTATATAAATCCCTGAAAAGAATCTTCCAAAAAAAAAAAACCAAAGAGATAGAGTTGAACCAAAAATGAAAAGCGTGCAAAAGGAACACGCTGAAATGTTCAGATTCAAAAAAAAACTGTGTTTCATTTTTTTTCATTGTTGGTCCTGGGCTGGACCTTAAATTGCATCCGGGGGTCCGTTCCTCCAGAAACTCTATGAAGGTGTTGACCGCTCGAACCGATGTCTCCTACCTGAGAGATTACAAAACAGGAAGCGAGGAGGGGTATGCGGGGCGTTTTTGTGCCTTCAGGGTCTTTTTGTTTTTCAGCAACCCTGCCTCTCCTATATCACCAGTGCATAGCCTTTGTCTTTCTGTTGGGGTATGCGGGACTTCCCCTAGTCCTCAGGGTCTAAACGCCCCTGCCCTCTTTTATGCAAGTTCACCCTGGCAGGGTATATAAATGCTGGGTCAGGCTGGCCCCCCTATGCTATGATGGGTGCTCGCACCCGGAGCATGAATGGCCAGCGGTCAGGCCAGAGTCGCTCTGCGGAGTCTCTCTGCCACGCCTTTGGGTTACGGTGTGCTGCCTGTAAGGACGTCCATGTATATCCCTAAGAGAAAGGGTGAGGCCCAACTGTCGGTACAGCATGGGGCGCCAAGAGAGAGATGTTGTGACCCCCCCGCCCACCCCTTTTTGTGTTTTTGGGTTTCTGCTCTCTTGTGTAGACTATCGTGCATCAAGCGTTGGGTGCAGCGAACTGCAGTACCTGTAAGCTCACAACTCTTCAACGGAAGGTGGGCCGCCGGCTGTCGAGCGGTTGTGAACCGCCCTCGTTCTCTTACGGTACGGGCCAGTCATTAGGTTTCCTTTTTACATCTTCTGTTGTTGGCCGCAGGGTACTTGTGCTTTCATCCGGATGGCTGGCATCGTACGTGGGTCAGTCGGAGGTGCCTGCATTAATAACTTCACTTTCATTTGTAATACTTTCATACGCAACCCTTTAGCATGGTGCACACCGCTCCTTGGTCACCATCCTTGAAGGTTTCAAATGAGCCCTTCAGAAGGGGATTCTTTCTCCGCTTCCAGTCTTTGTTTCGCCATGTTTCGCACTGCAGGACATCACAACACAAAATGATTCCACCGGTTATTCGGAAGCCCGCAGTGGTGGTGGCGAGGAGGGGTATTGGGAGTGAGGGGTGGTCGGCGTATAGAAAGCTGATCACACAGATTCATGTGACGTTTGAGGCGAGTCTGGAGCATGTGGTGAAGTGCAGGAACGAGGCAAGGCAGGCGTGGTTTGCAAGACGCACGGCGTCGGGGGAGGACCTGAAGAGGTGTGTGGAGGAGGCGGCGGCAGCAGTCGAGGAGCTCAAGCTTGTCGTGCCCGTCACGGAGAACGAGGCTGGTGAGGCAAATGTGCGCGTCACAAGTGACCACCTGGAGAAGAACTCCGTTCTCGAATACCACTCCCCCAAGGACCTCCAGGACAAACTCAACGAAGCGAATGAACAGGTATGTGCGGTAGAGATGTGCACCGTGGATAGAGTGGTTCTGTGAAAAGCTAAAAGTGTGAGGAGCTCAGGGTGGCTTTTTTTTGGGGGGGGCGAGGGGGGGAAAGCCAAAGCAGTGTGGTGAAGGTAGCACCCCCTGTATGGGATCGGTGCCTTCTATCGCCGTGATGATATCAACTGGTGTTGGTTGCAGACTTCAAATCTGTAGGCGGGGTGACCCGCAGCGGTTCGATTCCGCCTTCGCGGTGCTTTTCGTTTGACCCAAAAGTGGTCCGTTTTTGTGCCAAGACCCAACACCTTTGCACCCTTCTGGGAGCGATCTGTCAAAAGAAGGCCGAAAAACGGTGTTTTGAGCAGTTTGAAGCACTTTCTTGTTTTTCCTGCTTAAAATGCACTTTTTGCCTTTGCCACTTTTACCAGAGAGAGCTTTTAAACGGGAGAGCAGAATCCTCAATTAGTACGATTAATGCAATTAACACCCACACTCAAAATCCCACACAACACCACAGACAAGGCTAGCATTAAAGGGGCAACGACTCAAATCGTACAAAGCGAAAGTGAAGTGCATCTGATTTTTTTGATATTTATGTTTGTGGTGATTCGTCCCCCCTCCCTTCTCCACTCCTCTGCCCCCCATCTTCCCTCTCAACAGCGCAGTCGTGTGATCACACTGCAAAAAAAATAATGAGTTTTTCTCTCCCCCTCTCCCATTACTTTCATGATCAGATACCGTCGTAGTCCACGATTGTAAACGATGCCGTCTCTCGTACGTACTCCCACGTCAGAGGTGAAATTCTTAGATCGCGGGAAGACGAACTTCTGCGAAAGCATTCGACAAGAATGTCTTCATTAATCAAGAACGAGAGTGTGGGGATCGAAGATGATCAGATACCGTCGTAGTCCACGACTGTAAACGATGCCGTCTCAGGATCGAAGGGCGCTCTATTATGGCCCCTACGGCACTACCCTTGAAACGAGAAATCAAAGATTATGGGTTCAGGGGGGAGTACATTCGCAAGGCTGAAACTTAAAGGAATTGACGGAATGACACCACCAGGCGTGGAGTATGCGGCTTAATTTGACTCAACACGGGGAATTTTACTAGGTCAGGACAATGTAAGGATTGACAGAGATTGAGAGCTCTTTACAACGGAGAATTTCACTACGTCAATTATGACGCTACCCGGTCGTTTTTGCGGTGTAAACACCACAACGGTCCAGAGTTTCCCTTGGCTTCAACCTTATCGAAGTATAGTTCACCGTCTTTCGGGTCCCACTACTTTACCATTCCTTTTCCAATCCTAAACGTTTCTTTTTCAAAAATAATACCATACTTCTGCAGGACACCTACACCACCACCACGGTGGTGTGGTGATGGAAATCGGGTCATATGGGACAAATGCTTCTGTGGCGGAGACGCACATCACTGTGCGGGGGGTGACCTGCCATGAGGACGGTTCAGCCCAGGCGTCCTCTCTTCCTCCTGCAGCATCGCATGAACGCACCGCGCTGATTGCGGTCCCACGGAGGGTGCATGCACACCCGCCGTTTCCTGCGCAGAGTGTATCGGGGAATGCGTACCATGCAAGCTTTGGGTCGCTGCCGTCGGCTGTTACACCGCCGTTCACACCACAGAGTATCAACATACCGGTGTTGGGTGGTGTGTTCACAGCGTCGTCGTCATCTGGCTCGTTTGCGTCCTCTGTAGGCACGGTGCTGCAGAATGCGTTGAACGATACTATAGTGAATGATTGTCTGGTTGCGATATTCAGCTACCTGCCGACGGTGTCTTCACTGCGGAGGGTCTCTGCGACGTGCCGGCAGTGGCGTCGTGTTGCAACGACAAACTATTTTTGGCATAAACCGTTGCAGCAGCTTCAGGAATCCTGCGCACTCCCACCTCCAGGGGGCAAGCCAATGGAGGAGCTGGACTTCGTTGCAGCGCAGTTCTCGCTCTGCAGAAAGGGGGTAGCAAACGCAGAGCTGACGATCCCAGAAATGGAGGAAATGGGTGCCGACATCTGGGGCTGTGAACGCCATGCGATGTTCACAGAGGCGTTGCGGAGCTTCCGCTATGGAGAGGGGTCCGGGGCAGGGCTGCGGCGGAGTCGTAACTTCTTCTGCGTGGCGGTGATTTCGTCGTGGGTGGATAAGTTTGCGGTGCCCTTCATTTTGGTGTTCTTCGCAGTGACCTTTGTGTTTGGGACGATCCCTGACGATGAGGAGCACGGCTACCAAGGGCTAGCAGTGTGTGTCATGTCGCGCGACTTCCGCTCGACCCCCAGTGGTGGTGCAGTGCCGCCCGACCTTACGGCATCCCCCAGCCCAGACTCCAACCGCTCTGCTCTAGGCTTCGACTGGCTGATCCAACAGCTGGTGTTGATGCCGCTGGTGGGATGGAGGCTTGCGTCCTGGTCGCGTTCTGCATCTCTCGTGGTTGCAGGAGCGTCAATGCGTACAGTGCACGTCTTCCTCTCCGTCACCCCAATGATGATAATTCTCATCAAAAAGCTTGATGATTCTATCCCGTACTCAGTTGCATTGGTATGATTTGCGGGGTTCTTTTTTTATTGATAAATGTAAATCGAAAGGAGAGCTTTCGTTGTTCTGAATGTTGTATATTTTCTCTCCCCATAAACAATTTATCACATCCTTTTTTCTTCAAACCTTACAGGTTTTCCTCCACGTCTCTGTGCTAATTGAGTGGGTGTGTCTTATCATTGCGAGCAGGAACAGCCACCCTGATTGGCACAACCCTTCCTTTGCGCCATGGGCGGGGCTGGTCACAGAGGAGAGCCGCGAGCGACTGTCGGGGGTGAGTGTGTTTAAAGTGGCGGCTGCGCATGGGTTGATCGTGCTGCTGCTGGATGTGGTGCTGTTGGTGTGGACGGCACACCTGGACACACATGCCATGTCGGCATACGGTGTGCTGACTCCCTTCTACGTCTTCTGTGGCGTGGCCTGTCTTCTCTGCCTAGCCTTCTGCATAACCATTGTCCGCTCCCGCTTCACCTGCTTCACCTCGGTCATGGGCATCCTCACATCCGTCTTCGTCCTCCTCTCCTTCCTCGCCGTCCCGGTTCCCATGGAAGGTCCTGGGTTTGAATGTGGGTAGAGAGAGAAGGAGGAGGAGGGGGTTTTTAGATGGGTGGATTACAATGGATGATCAAAGCCTTGATGAGAAGAGTCACCTTTTTATTTATTTTTCGCACGCTTTGTGAGCGGAAAGTGTCACATCGTTCACCCAACCGTGCTCCGGAACGGCAAATGATGATCACTTTTTTTCCCCCTGTCCTGTTTTGTTATTTTATCGACTCTCTGCTTAGTAAACGTGTTGGAGGAGCCAAGACCTGTTCTACAGTATGGGCAGTATCGTGGTGAGAAGACAGCCTGAATAAGATTCTACTTCCACACAAAAAAAACCCCCGTTTTATTTTTGTTCGCTGGGCTGGCATCGTACAGTGAGTCAGTCGGAGAGGGGGGGGCTGCATCAAATAACTACCCATTCTTTTCAAGGTGGCTAAGCGCGTGAGGCTTAGGTACATCTTATAAAAAAATTCTTCTTTTGTTTCCGTTCCGTTTTGTTCTGTATTGGACGATGTGTATTCGTGTATTGCGCTCCGTTCACACTTTTTTTTTAAAACATATTTTTGAAGGGTCTTTATGTCACCCCTTGCTGCCTCTCTATAGGGTCGGTTCTATTGCTGCCACAACTTACAAAGTGCTACAATGAAATGCAATACAAAACAAACAGAGTAGCAAAAACAAAAAAAAAAAACAAAACAAACTTTTTCAAATCCCCTTGCTGCCTCTCTATCGGGTCGGTTCTATGGTTAGAATTGACCCAATTATAAGATGACTAACGCACGAGAGGCTTAGGTTCATATTATGAACCTTTCTTTTTTTTTGCCCGCCCGCGGCACTAAAATTTACGCTGAGTTGAGGTGTGAAGGTTAACGTATTGTTTTTATCAGGTGACTGAGCGAGACTTAGAGGAGGCTTAAGATTGAGGAACTAACCAATGTTCAAAACATTAAGTAATCTAATACAGACTAAGCGAGGTGCTTAGCTTCATATTATCAACCCCTTTCTTCTCAGAGGATCCAAAGAACCATCGGAGGGGTAAAAACCTGGTTGGGGGTTTGAAAATATTTCAAAATCCGCCTTCACCACCTTTACCGTAGCTTTTTACGGCAAGAAGCTGAATGTGAAAAAAAGGTGTACAAAGTGGTGTAGCTCAAAACCCCTGAAGTACACCACAAAATAATCATACTTTTATTTTTTGGGATGAGCCACAACACAAAAAGGGTAAAAAAAATCTTCAGATTTTTTTTTTTTTTGAAAATCCCGAACCTTAGTTTTCACCCTCCGATGCTTCTTGGACGCTGTGTGTCTTTTTTTTTTAAATTTTGTTTTCCAGAATACTTTCCTGCCTACAATTCATGTCTTCATTTCTAGAGCCAAAACTAAAATTTTGGCCTATAAATATTCATCGAGCAACCTTTTTGCAATACAATAGTGTAATCACACCAGGGTCTGCACTAATCGCAAAAAAAAAGTTGTCAAAAAAAATTCCTGAAGCCATGAAACAGTATTTAAGAGATCCACCTACTACAGTTTCTGCAGAGTCCCGTCTGCGGGTTCAAGGGGGTGGTTCGCCTGCTGCCAGGTTGCCTCTTCTCTCTTTTCGCGTTTTGTTCTTTCTTTTCTATCCCATTGGTTTTAGTTATTTAAGGAACTTCTTCTTTCTACCCATCTAACCCAATCCCCCCTTATCAAAGTGACTAACGTCAGGCATTAAGGACTGGAAGGTCTTTCCTACCGTTCTATTTGAATGCATAAACAAATAAAAGCTGCTTTCCAGAGTTGAGGACGACTTCCGTATTTTCTAAAGTACAGATCCTGTAGCGGGTGGTTGTCGACACAACAAAAACAAAAACAAAAAAACGTACCGCCCAATCCCTGTGGGTGACTGATAATGGGCTGAACGCCATTTTTGTCAGTAAATTTTATTGGATCTCTGCGAGTATCCAAAGATAGTGTCAGGTCCGTTGTTGGTGTTTTGTTTTTTTTTTCTCTCGTGCCTGCATCCGTTGAGGTGTGCAATATATATTTTTTAAAATCACCATTTTCTCTCTCTCTCTCTTTTTAGCTTTCTCATAACCGCGGTGTGTCGGCATTATATAAATTTGAATCCAATTTTGCTTCGCTGTATTCGTCAAACACTTTCGCCCAGTTCATACTGGTCCACAGAGACTAGTATTTTCTTTTCAAGGTGACTAAGCACGCGAGGCTTAGGATCATCTTATAATTTTTTTTTCTTTTGCGCCTTCAGCTCAACTTATTTTCTAGAGCATGCTCCTCGCACCTTGTGGTTTCTCCAACGTTCTTTAACGGTTGTGAACAAGATGTATTTTGCCTTTTTTGAAGTAAACGCAAATATGCCCTAATTAGGTTTCCAACTTTTCTCTAATTTTTTTTGTGACAACCCATCAGACCTTTTCGGGTCTTGAAAGAAAATAAAAAGAATTGTGCAGGAATTTTTTGTGCAAAAAGAAAGTATTAGCAAATAACGAAATTGGGGAGGGATGGAGTGATTGGGGGGACAACAGCCAAAATTTCTCAAAGAAAGTTGACTGTTTTTTGATGAAGACGGGTGCAATAAAGCAACGTCGTCTTGCACTCTCTTTGTGGGGTATTTTAATTTTCTTTTTTCTTTTTTCATTGTATGAATTTGCTTATTGCTCTTCAACTCGGAGAATGTGACCTGCAAACGTTGTTGCTGGACGTTGCCACTGTGGTTGAGACACCGACGATACCCATTGGACAGCCCCCTGGGACCTACATGATTTTACCAACCCTGTTCTTAACACTTTTGATATTTTCCATTTTTTTTTTCCCCCTTGTGGACGACGAAGGGGAGAAAAAAGAGTGCCCTCATTCTCTTCTCTGAAAACTTCTTCGTAGGGCATTGTACAGTAGTAACCCCCTCTCTCTGGGGTTACATTATCAGGCCCTCCCGCGCGCTGCTCTACGCTCGCGTGTCTAAATGCTACATCCCACACCACTCTACGTTGTGGATAACAGCCCAAACTCCCAACCCCCCCCAAAAACGAGTATTATTCCGCGGGATTACTCATATTTGATTTTCAAACACACAAGTATGTCCCCCCCTATTATTCCAACACCCTTTTTTAGGTGAAGCACAGAGAGAGGCTTAGGATCTTAGTGTATATGAGAGGAATAGCTATCTTTCAAGTTTTTTTTTAAACCTATTTTTTCCCCTAGCAACCAGCCCCCACACACACACACACACCTGCTTTCTTTTTTGACCCGTCAAAAAGAGAAAAAAAAAAAAGCTCCATATTTTCTTGTATCCAAATCCACCAACCCGTTGCCTTCATTTCCTCAACTCATTTACATACTCCAATATAACGCGCCAACGTTCCCAACCTCACCACCGGTTGTCCGCTAGAACACCCTCTGATGTCCCCAAACTTCAACACATCTCCGACAATTTCAATTTTCTTATCATCACTCACCCTCTTTCCCTTCAGATCAAAAAAAATGTCCACATCAATTGACAAATGGGGACAGCAACGGATGCAGACGCAGGCACAACGCGAGCGGACCAATGAAAGCACACAGGCAAACCTTTTGCAACGCACGCTGCAGGACGGCAGCGAGGACGGGGTTGGGCAACGTCTGATTCGCTGCATCAAGGACGGCAGCGTTGGCCTCGGCAAGGCACTACCTGCGAGCATCATCTTGCAACGAGCGGATCTGATCTACGTCTGCGAGCAAGAACTCACTACACGCGGTGCCGCCTCTATTGTTGCCACATGCGTGAAACGCAGTGTGTTCAGCATCTACTGCGCCGAGATCTCCCGCCTCATTGCAGGCGAATACGAAGAAAACAACAGCATTGCGCGCCTCCCGAGGAATGTTTGCGCTGCCATCTTTTCTTTTCTAGACATCGACCATCAGATCATGGGGCGGGCCTTATGTCGTTCACTCTACATCTGCGCGACTAATGTCATTGGATCCCGCAGTCTCCCCTGCGATCTGTTGCTCACCCCGGTAGGGTCGTCGGTGAAAACGAAGGTTTCACAGAAGGATTCTGCTGCCTTGCTGTTGATGTACCTCTTTGGGTCTACAACAAGTCGTGCTGCAACTGCGTCAGATGCATTCAAACTTTGTGTCCCAGCAAACCCAGGGCTCTCTGTCGTTCTCCCAATGACCCGCATTTTGATAGAGGTAGGCAGGTCTGCGTTAGGTGACAACCCATTTCAGGTGTCGCAACTGAGTGCTGAATGGAAGCTTCGGTTTGAAGGGGTGCACGAAGACTTGGAGCGGTTCTTGTTGGAGGTGGTGTTAAGGAATTGGGAGGAGCAAGCTGAATCGCACGCCAGAGGTGTCAAACGCGGTGGTGTCTTTCGTGATGCGCGGGTTGATGTTGTGGAATCACTTCTTCAATTCCTCGAAACAGACTTTGTTCGACGCAATATCGTCGAAAACGTTGAAGATGACGAAGGAGTCACCGATGGATTCCCTACAGAGTCCTCTTCCTGGTGTTATGCGCACGACCCTTTACGGTTTGAAAAATTCCCGATAAAAATCATTGAAAGACTTCTGAAACGCGCCTTTCCTTTAATTCTTCCAGTTTTCAATAATGACCTGCTGTTAACCGAGGATGACGCAGAGTACATCAATGAAGGGAGAATGTGTTTGTTTGCGTGGATTTGTGCGTTGAGGGTGACGTCGTCGCTTGAAAAGGTTTTTGCGGTGGATGGATGGAGAAGTGAAATTGAAGCAAACCCGGAGAGATGGATATCAGAAATGTTTGATGTATCCGTTGAAAGGCGTGGTGCGAAGTACAACACCCTACTCAACGTTTCTATACTAACGGGAGCAGAGCGGCTTGCAAGACATCTTCTCGAACACTGCAGTGTGTCTCTCTCACTCCCCGATTCGCAAGGCTGCCTCCCTCTTCATTACCTTTTCCGCCCCTCCTGCCTTCCCTTCACCATCACCATCTTTTCTTCCATTTTGCCGCTTCTTTCCGCAAAAACGTTGCTTCTCAAAACCAGAACGGAGGAGCCGGTTATTTTGCTTTTATTAGACACAATGCTTGCGGAAGAAAGCTGTGCAGAGGAGGTGTTCGCTCTGCTGTGTGAGGCAAATATGGTGAGAGGTGCGTTGCCGTTGTATTGGTGTCTCAAGGCTATGCATGTTGTGAAAGGGGGGGTGAAGGCAGGGGCGGTAGAAGGGCTGTGCGCGCGGCTTATTGATGCAGGGTGTAACGATGCGGGGCTGGGTCGTGCCATTCCCGATTATCTGCCCACATCGCTTCTCGACATTGCGCGTACCTGCAGTGAGGACAGCTGCATGGAGCATGCGCCAGACAGCGACCTCGGTAGCGCTCACTGCTGTGCGCTTTCCAATGTCGAGAAGATCCGCGCACAAATTCTCACCCTCCCCGAATGCCCTTCAGACGACGACGCATCAGTGCCAGACAACTGGGAGGAAGAAGTTTAGTATTAAAGATGATGTGTATCGCATGCTTTCAAAACCAAGCTAGGACCCTGTATCAATGCCCTGCATCCGCCGATGAACGGTGAGAGTTTGTGCTTTCAACTTTTTTTTCTTTTTCTAGAGATGACTCAATGGGAGGATTAGGTTTATCTTATATTCTTAGTATTGTGAAGGAGCGAGGGGGGGTTTTTTTTTTGAGCCAAGTTTAGCCAAAGCTTAAGTACCTAACTGTCCGTTTTTTTTTTGGGGGCTTTCCTCACTTTTTAGTGCTGTGGTAGCTCCACGAGGAAAGCCAGATATCCATGATATCTGTAGTGCCGTTTCCCTCCATTTGGGAGTGGCTTGCCAGTACGGAGACACCTAACCATTGTCCCATTAAGGCCTTTTCACTGTGGGGAAACCGTTTCCAGCACCCTTAGGTCGACTTTCATAGGGTTTCAGGAGGAAGTGCCACAAAAGGGCCCCCGGATGAAATTTAGCGTCCACCCCCAGGATGTGGTTTTTTTTTAAAGATGTGTTCACGAGAAGGCTCATTCATCTTTACACGGGTTGTTTTTATTATTTCGGTACTCTTCAGCATCGATCTCATGTTTGGTTAACAAATTCACCTTTTTCTTTTCTTTTTTATTGACGATTTTTTGAGCTATAAAACACAGCGTTCGAATGGAAGGTGAACAATGGGTTGTGTATTTGAATTTCAGTGGGTCATTCATGGGGTATTGCCCATGTGTGACGGTGTACGTATGATGTGGGAGTTTTTTGTGGGGGTCGGCAGGGCATAGAGGGTGCTGCAGGAGAATGCAGAGGGTGTGGTTTTTGCCCCCTCTCGCTCTTTTGTTCATGCATCCTCCGCGGGCAATGAGTATATATTTTGTGTCGGGAAAAAAGTGGGGCGCGTCAAATGCCTTCCGTTCTCTCCTGAATTGAAGGTCTTTGAATCTGGGGTGAAAAATAAATATTTGCACAAAAAGAAAACTCATTCAAGCGTCGAAGCCCTGCCTTCTCCCCTTCCCAGTATATATCAGTACAGACAGCATAACCAAGAACGTATCGGAAAAATAAGAATTAAAAAAAAAACGCCCCCAGGTTCTGTGTTCTCAGCTATCCCAGGGGAAATGCAGTCAAAAACCCTTCATGCCACAAATAGTCATTATTCTGGTGTTTTTTTGTGCCACAAAAGAAAAAAAAAAAGTCTTTTTCTCCCACATGCCACAATGCGACTGGGTAGGGGGACACAGCCCGCACACCTCTTCCCAATAGGCTGCAGAGTGATGAGAACTGTGACCCCCATGGGAATCACGCAATTTGGGCGAAGGCTCTTCGCCCATACGCAGTGATGGATGGACAATCAATGGCTGTATCTTGCACCACTCCCACAACAGAAAACACACAACACACAAAACACCAATGGAACTCAACGTCGAGGGCTTTGATGGTAAGACGTACGTCGTCGATGTGGATGTGGATGACACAGCGAAGAACCTGCAGCGGAAGGTGGCAACTACAACGGGGTTTGCTGAAGACAGCTTTCACATCCACACACAAGGCTTCGAAGAGAACGATGAAGGCGAAAGAGAGGACATCACCATCACAGCGCTGAGTGCTGGCGACACACTCTTCCTGAGGGAGACGAAGAAGCAAAAATCAATTGCAGCTCTTCATGCATTGGGTGAAACAGACCTCACACCAAAGAGGCTTGCGCGTGTGAAAGACCCCAAGGTGGTTCAGTTGTTTCTGCAGGCAGAAGTTGTAACTGCGACACCGAAATGGTTCCTGGCAAGCACAACGTTAACAAGCCTTGATCTGAGTGCCCCGTTGGCCATAACTGCGATTGGTGACTGCTTCCTGTTTCAGTGTTCATCATTGAAATCAGTTGACTTGTCTGGGTTGAGCAACGTCACCCACATAGGTGAGCAGTTCCTGTCAGGCTGTAGGGCGTTGGAAACCATCGACCTTGCTGGTTTGCGCAGTGCCACAAGCATTGAGGACTACTTCTTATCATGTTGCGCGTCGTTAACCTCAATCGACTTTGCAGGATTGAGCAGCGTCACAAGCCTTGGGCACTGCTCTTTATCAGGTTGCGTGGCGTTAACCTCAATCGACTTTGTAGGATTGGGCAGTATCACAAGCCTTGGTGAGTACTTTTTGAGACATTGCACGTCGTTAACCTCAATCGACTTTGCAGGCTTGAGCAGTGTCACAAGCCTTGAGGAGTACTTCTTATATGGTTGCACGTCGTTAACCTCAATCGACTTTGCAGGATTGGGCAGTGTCACAAGCCTTGAGGACTGCTTCTTACATAATTGCACGTCGTTGACCTCAATCGACTTTGCAGGATTGAGCAGTGTCACAAGCCTTGGAAACTGCTTTTTGTCAGGTTGCACGTCTTTAACCTCAACCGACTTCGAAGGACTGAGCAGTATCACAAGCCTTGGGCACAGCTTCTTATCAAATTGCACGTCTTTAACCTCAATCGACTTTGCAGGATTCGACAGTATCACAAGCCTTGAGGACTACTTCTTATCAAATTGCACGTCGTTAACCTCAATCGACGTTGCAGGATTGAGCAGTGTCACAAGCCTTGGAAACTGCTTCTTGTATGGTTGCGCGTCGTTGACCTCAGCCGACTTTGCAGGACTGAGCAGGATCACAAGCCTTGGGGACTGCTTCTTGTCAGATTGCACGTCTGTAACGTCAACCGACTTCGCAGGTTTACACAATGTCGCAAGCCTTGAGGACCACTTCTTATATGGTTGCACGTCGTTGACCTCAATCGACTTTGCAGGATTGAGTGGTGTCACGAGCCTTGGGCACTGCTTCTTGTCAGGTTGCACGTCTTTAACCTCGATCGACTTCGCAGGTTTACACAACGTCGCAAGCCTTGGGGACCACTTCTTATATAGTTGCACGTCGTTGACCGCAATCGACTTTACAAGCTTTAGCAGTGTCACAAGCCTTGGGCACTGCTTCTTGTCAGGTTGCACGTCTTTAACCTCAATCGACTTCGCAGGTTTACACAATGTCGCAAGCCTTGAGGACCACTTCTTATATGGTTGCACGTCGTTGACCTCAATCGACTTTGCAGGATTGAGTGGTGTCACAAGCCTTGGGCACAGCTTCTTGTCAGGTTGCACGTCTTTAACCTCAACAGACTTCGCAGGTTTACACAATGTCGCAAGCCTTGAGGACCACTTCTTAGCAGGTTGCACGTCGTTGACCTCAGCCGACTTTGCAAGCTTTAGCAGGATCACAAGCCTTGGGCACTGCTTCTTGTCTGGTTGCACGTCTTTAACCTCGATCGACTTCGCAGGTTTACATAATGTCGCAAGCCTTGGGCACCACTTCTTATACGGTTGCACGTCGTTGACCTCAATCGACTTTGCAAGCTTTAGCAGTGTCACAAGCCTTGGGCGCTGCTTCTTGTCAGATTGCACGTCTTTAACCTCAACAGACTTCGCAGGTTTACACAATGTCGCAAGCCTTGGGGACCACTTCTTATATAGTTGCACGTCGTTGACCTCAATCGACTTTGCAGGATTGGGCAGTGTCGTGAGCCTTGGGGACTACTTCTTATATGGTTGCACGTCGTTGACCTCAATCGACTTTACAGGTTTGGGCAGTATCACAAGCCTTGGGGACTGCTTCTTGTCAGATTGCACGTGGTTAACTTCAATCGACTTTGCAGGTTTACACAGTGTCGCAAGCCTTGGGGACCACTTCTTAGCAGGTTGCACGTCGTTGACCGCCATCGACTTTGCAGGATTGAGTGGTGTCACAAGCCTTGGGCACAGCTTCTTGTCAGATTGCACGTCGTTGACTTCAATCGACTTTGCAGGTTTACACAGTGTCACAAGCCTTGGGAACTACTTCTTAGATGGTTGCACGTCGTTAATATCAATCGACGTTGCAGGATTGAGCAGTGTAACAAGCCTTGAGGACTACTTCTCACATACGTCGTTAGCCTCAATTGACGTTGCAGGATTGAGCAGTAGAACAAGCCTTGGGAGCAGCTTCTTGTCAGGTTGCACGTCTTTAGCCTCAATCGCCTTTGCAGGATTGGGCAGTATCACAAGCCTTGGGGTGTGCTTCTTAGATGGTTGCTGGGCGTTAGCCTCAATCGCCTTTGCAGGGTTGAATGATGTGACACGCATTGGACACAGGTTTCTTGTAGGTTGCTATTCTTTAAAAACATACAACTCTCCATGGAGGACTATCGAGGGCAAATAGAAGTGTCTGTGAGGCACTGTGAAATGGTACCGCCCGTTTTTGGTGACTAAACACGAGAGGCTTAAGATCATCTTGTAAACTTTTCTTTTTCTTTTTCTTTTTGGGGGAGGAGAATGCCAAACCTGGTGAAGGTAGCACCCCTGTTGTATGGGACCAGAGTATCCTATCGCCGTGATGATATCAACTGGTGTTGGTTGCAGACTTCAAATCTGTAGGCGGGGTGACCCGCAGCGGTTCGATTCCGCCTTCGCGGTGCTTTTCGTTTGGATGGACCCCTTTATCTTACTACTGGTATTTCCCCCCCTTGTTTTTGTGAGTTGCGCTGATTATTCTGTTGTAAAATTCATAGTTTTTTTTCCGGAGAAAACGCGACCAACCTGTTGTATTCAGCTCTTTATTTAAATATGTGTGTGCACAAGAGGCATATAAGTCGAGCTGTGTACTGATTCTTTTTTTGTCGAGTCGGGGGTTTCTCAAAGGAAACTTCAGAACAGGGCCTTGTATTTCAAGTCAGCGTTTGACTTTTGGGGTTTGTTCTATTTTTTTTTCTTTTGTGCCGGAGAGTACTTTTCTCCAGATGCTTCCTGCGAGGCCCCTTGTTATGAACGCCTGATGTGCACCCAGGAACCTAACCCACTGCTTATGCTCCCGAGGGTGAGTTTAGCAAAATACCAACTGAGTGCCGCCATTTAGTTCATACGTGGTCCACGAGATTCCGTTTTGCAGAGAATGCTCTGCGTCCCAATCCACCAGAAACTCTTTTTGTTTTTGTTTTTGTTTTTATATCTACAAAGCGTAGCTTAAAGGAGAAATAGTTCCTCAGATACGGCCACCAATCACCCCTCCAACAGGGTAATTGAGCAACGAAAAAACCTTTTTTTTCCTTTTACTTATCAGAGTTACTATTTTTATTTCACCCACAGCTTCCCCCGCAAAAATAAACAACGCAAACACAAAGCAAACATAGCAAAAAAAAAATTCTGTTGGTCACACACCTCACACCACCCCGCACCACACCCCACCCCACCCCACCCCAACCCAGGTCGGTTCACACGCCCCCCTCTCCCTCCCTCCCTCCCTCCCCGCCAGTTGTCTGGTGCATCCGCTTTCGCGATAGGGTGTGGAGGTGTTTCCTCCTCTCCTTCGCCCTCTCACCCCTCTCACCTCTCACTCCCCATCTCCCGCTCTCCCTCCCCTGCAGTGCGAAATGGTGTGGAGCGCAGACGGAGCCTCACAGGTGCTCGCACAGCTGACACGGGATGTGATGTTGCACCGTCCGGAGGATGTGTCAGGGTACATCAATACATGGCGACCGTTGCAGGTCACCGTTGATACGGACCATGAGAACGAAAGCGTATGCAGTGTGGGGTCCAGAGAGGAGCAGCCGCCACCACCACCACTCCACTCCCCAAAGAAAAAGCCCAGGCTTTCGGTACGCACGTCACCGCACCGCGCTTCCTCCTCGCAGTTCTCTCCACGCTCCAAGAAGGGTTCTCCACGGAAGTTGCCACGCACCGGAAAGCTGTCCCCAAGACATAGCCCCTCTAAGAAAAAGGAGGAGAAAGGGGAGGAGATGAACATCTTCCATCAAGGCACGCTTGAGCCAAAGAGCGACCTACGCAAACTGTGCGTAGCATTGTCAGAGATTGCAAAGACGTCTTCCCTTGAGGTGCAGACCCTGCTTGAGGATGACACCGCAGTGGAGGAAGCGGGGGTGTCGGCGCCATCCCTGCGGAAGGTGTTGATGGAGGGAAATGCCTTGAGTCTTGATGCCTTTGGGGAGGGTGTGGTGTCAGGGAGGTGGGCGGCACGGCACGGAGGGGGGGTAGTTGACAACACAGCGGAGGACGTATCGCAGCACCTTGAGCGCTGGTTGTTGGGGCGGTGCAAGGCGAACAGTGCGTCCGCAATGGCAGCTTCGCTGTCGGTTCTGCTGCTTGTCTCGCAGGGTTTGGTGCGTCTTGCCGATGAGCAGCAGGAACACATCCAATTCCTCAGTAGACTAGCGTCGCATGAAGGTGGCAGTGGAGCGGGAAGCAAGCAGATTACTGTCTCCGCACGGCTTGATGCAGATGATGCGCACAATACACCCATATTGGGCATGTGTAACCCGCTCCTCGATATGACGCTTAGCATCGATCAAGGCTTCCTCGACTCATGGGGTATAGAGGCAGACTCTGCGGCATTGGCGTCAGATCAGCACGCAGACCTCTTCACTATTATGGTATGCAATCCCGAAGTTTTTCAAATAGAAGATGGGTTGTGATCGAAACAAAACAAGGGTGAAAATATTGCATTTTTTTGAAATTTTACAATATTTTTTTGTGAACAGGCAAAGGACCCTTCTGTAGCGTACATCCCTGGGGGGTCCGGGCTGAACACAATGCGCGTCGCACAGTGGATTCTTGGTGTGCCTGGCGCGACTAAATTCATTGGGACAACGGGCGAGGACTCTTTTGGGTCAATCCTGCGGAAGACGACTGTCGATGAAGGGGTCGAGATGCTGGAACTTACCGTGCCCGACCAGGCGACGGGGACATGCGCAGTACTTATCACACCCGACAACAAACGCTCTTTGGTAGCGAACCTGGGGGCCAGCAGTGTCTTTGAGGCGGACTGGCTGCATAGCAACCAGGAACTGCAAAAGGCCGTCTCGCATTCACAGTTCTTCTACATCACCGGCTTCTTTCTCCGCACTGCCCCTGAGACGGTTCTGGGCCTCATCCGCACCGCTGGCCGCGAAGGCAAAACCGTTGCTGTCAACCTCTCCGCGCCCTTCGTTGTCCAAGTCGTCGGGACCAAATTCCTATCTGCCTTTGAGTCAAGCACACTCATCTTTGGCAATGCAGGGGAGTACATTGCGCTCAGCGCTGCTGTCGGATGGGGTCTCACCGACGCAGAAAGCATTATAAAGAAGATCGCTGCGCTTCCGGGAAAGAAGAGCAAGGAGCGCGTCGTGGTGATGACGCAGGGGAGTGATAACCTTTTAGTCGTCTCGAAGGGCCAAAGCTGTTCGTATAAGACCCCGCCAATCAACCCTGCTGATGTCGTGGATACGAATGGAGCTGGAGATGGCTTTGTTGGCGGCTTCCTTGCACAGTATCATATTGGTGGGTCGGTAGATGAATGCGTTCAGGTTGGTCAGTGGGCTGCATCCGTCATCATCCGCCGGCCAGGCTGCACCATTCCCCCCCTCCCCCCCGGCTGCCGGATCTCGCTCTCCATCAAGAGTCGTGCGCGTCCCGCTCTCTCCTCGCATTGTTCCCGAGTTACCAAGCGGACAGTAAGACGCTCTCTCGCACGACCAAAAGAACGCATCACCGCACCGCATCTCTGGGTAGGAAAAGAAGATGTGAAAGACAATAAACTCGATGCAGCCCGGACGTTGAAGAAGAAGCGGTCCGAGAAGTATCTGGATGTCCACTCAAATGCATAGAAGGGGTCAAAAGGGCGCACGACGACCTAGTTATGCCCGAAAATGAGGTACACAAGATAGGCTAGTTACGTTTAGTCACATAACTAGACCCCCTTGTTACCATTTTTTGCTTGTTGCCACCCTTGTTGTAACGGAGGTCTAGATACATTTTGGGCATAATTAGGTAGTCACTACAGTACTAAGTGAATGAAATGCAAATCAAATAGAAAAGTTTTAAAAAATGTATCACAGAATGGAGGGGTGCAACACTGGCAATTTCTTCCGTTCTGACATTTTTTTCCTTTTCCCCTTCAAAAATGGTTTTCAAGAAAGATTTTAGCAAAAAAACAAAACAAAACAAAGTACAGTAACCAACCC
Organism: Rhynchopus sp. YZ270_cl-10; assembly: GCA_964035575.1. Classification (NCBI taxonomy): domain Eukaryota; phylum Euglenozoa; class Diplonemea; order Diplonemida; family Diplonemidae; genus Rhynchopus; species Rhynchopus sp. YZ270_cl-10. Next base: position 559,937 of record OZ037868.1, on the reverse strand, counting down.
GCGTTTTACAATTGCTGTTGGTATTCTCCTCTCTCCCTTTTATTTTTTTGAGGTACACTTGTCACAAAGCGGGCTGTTGTATTTCAAGTCAAACCTTTTGCCAACCCTCATATAGTCTTGAGGTGCAGATAATCTTTTCACTTATTCCGAGTCACATATGTCACGAGCTGCTGTTGTATTTCAAGTCAACTTTTCTTTTTCTAGGTATGTCATGTGCACGTTTTTTCGACACATCTACTTCTTTCAAGTGTCTTTTTTGATCCAGTAAATCACGCAAGCACCCCCTAACAAAAGGGTGGAGGAATCGGTGCTTTTGCCAGGCGTGACTTTCGCGATTTACTGTGCAACAACTCATTGTCAGTTCTAAAAATATTGGAGGCGCTGTGGGGAAAAACAAAAACGGATAAAACAGTAAACTGTGGGGAGGGATTTGGAATAATACTTTGTTGATTGCATCCCGCAACAACTATATTCAGTTCACACCCCTTTTTTTTTGTTTCCACTTTTGAACGCAAACAAAAAACCCGATCCTTTTTTTTTTCTTTTTTTTTCTTTTGCTTTCATCCGGATGGGCTCAGTCAGGAGTTTCTACATCAGAACCGCCCATCCATCCACCGCGTTTTAAAAAGCAACACAACAATCACTTCTTGCCTACGCTTTAGCACGTCCACCATATCCCATCCCATCATTGGGCGAGCTGTACTGCCTTTTTTTTGTGCAGTGGGATGTGGAAGTTGCATGGGAAAACGGGGAGAGGGGGGGAAATAAAAAATAGGGGAGAAATGGGCTCAGAGGGCTTTTCTCTTGCATCAGGCCATTCCATAGCCATTCCTTTACCCTATCTGTAATATATACCATGTCTAGTTTTGCAAAAACATCCCTTTTTCCATATTTTCTTTTTTGTTTTCTCCCCCGAAATATATTCTTCTAGCCAATGGGGCTTTTTTTTTTTTATATTTTCCAAAAGTAGAGTTTGGGAATACTGTGGGATATTCCCAGTAGGGCTAGGGTGTACTTTGTGATGGACAGCAGTTCCTTTTGAGCGATGTGCATTTCCATGCGCAATTCGTACAATAAGGGTGTCCAAGTAGTACTGCAAGTATATATGGAGGAAGGTGGGTGCAGAGGGAGTGAGGCTGGAGGGGAAGGGGAGGGAGGGAGGGAGGGAGGGAAGGAAGAGGGCAAAGAGTAGGGAAGAAGTGTCTTTGTCATGTACAATGCAGGAAAAAAAGAGGGGGGGGTTTTTTTGGCTTGTTCTTGTGTGGGTGGGGGCGAGGTTTGCGTAGGCTATCATCCTCATGCACACACCACATCCACGCCCAACAGACCTTTGTTACATCGTTTTAGTTTAAGAAACACCCAACTCAAAAATGTCTGTCACCCCATGGATTGCAGAGTACCTCTGGATCAGCGGAGCAAACACCTACACGGACCTTCGTTCCAAGTACAAGACCGTGACGAACGTGGCGCTTGAGAAGGCGACCGTGAAGGACATGTCGGTGTGGAACTTCGACGGGTCCTCGACCAACCAGCACCGTGGAGACAACACGGAGATCATCATCCACCCTGTGGCGATGTACCCCCACCCCACGCTCGACAACGCGAGGGCCGTGCTGTGTGAGTGCTACTACCCCGACGGCACTGTGGAGAAGGGCAACACACGTGCCATTGCGAAGAAGCACTTCGATGAGCACGCAGAGGACGAGCCCTGGTTCGGCCTTGAGCAGGAGTACTTCATCTACAAGGACGGCAAGCCCTACATGTGGCCCGAGAACGGCTTCCCCGCCCCCCAGGGCGACTACTACTGCGCGAACGGGTCGCAGGTGTGCGGCAGAGAGCTTGCTCTCGAGCACTACCTTGCGTGCCTGAAGTGCGGACTTAAGATCTCTGGTGTGAACGCCGAGGTTGCCCCTTCCCAGTGGGAGTTCCAGATCGGACCCTGCACCGGCATTGAGCAGGGCGACCACATGACGATGGCACGTTGGATCTTCCAGAAGATCGCTGAGAAGTACGGACTCTCGATCAACTACGACCCGAAGCCCATCAAGGGCGACTGGAACGGATCAGGCTGCCACATGAACTTCTCGACGAAGGCGATGCGTGAGGAGGGTGGCATGAAGGAGATCACTGCTGCGTGCGAGCGTTTGAAGAAGACCTTCCTGGACGACGTGAAGTTCTACGGAGGCGACAACAACCAGCGCATGACCGGCGCACACGAAACCTCGAAGCTGAGCGAGTTCACCTACGGAGTGGGCACCCGCCACACATCGTGCCGTATTGGCAACGACGTTGCTCGCGACGGAAAGGGATACTTCGAGGACCGCCGCCCTGCATCGAACATCGACCCCTACATCGCCACCGCACGTCTGTACACATCGTCGATGGGCTACGACGGCCCGTCCCCCGACGCACTCGACAGGCAGACGTGGTGGGCAGAGCTCGAGGCTGAGGCTGCGAAGAGCGCATGAGCGGTACACACGTGCCGTGTCTAGCAACATACATTTTTTTGCGCTCTGGGCGTGCCCCGTCTGCGCGTGGCCGACTGCCACACATCTGGTGTTTATTCTTTCCGTTTCTGTTCAATATTCTGTTAGTGGAGCGCAGGCGATGATGAGTTGGAGACATTTTCAAAACAAAAAAATTAACCCAAAATTTTAAGACAAAAAAAGTAAAGAAGATAAAAAAAAGATACCTTAGATGACAGTTTATGTGGAATCAAGTGCACAGAAAAAAGAAGCTTAGTATCAAGACTCTATCATCGTAATGCGTTTTCGGCGCTTCTGTCCCTTTTATTTGTTGCCTGCTTTGTGCAGAGTGCAGTGCTGCGCAGCTTATAAGCCCGAGTTGTGGGAGACGGGGAGACCTATCTCCCCACACGAAAGGGCTTGTGTGGTACTGCCTTTGTCATGTGGCAAGGCGCATTTATATCCTGTGGGAACAGGAGCGTCCGTGTGAAATTTATGCCACCCCATTCATCCCACAACCCCCTGCCACGTTTGTTGCCTCTGCAGATCTTTCTGCGTGGCTTGCTGCGGGAAACCGGAGCGATTTTCAATTGCTACTGTCGCTTGTCGCTGTGGTGATGCGTTTTCATTTTCCAACCATTTTTTTTGTTTATCTCTTTTCTTTAAGGATCAAACCTCCTTCAGTCTCAGCAGGGGGCTAAGGAGCAGGACGGCTATACAAATAAGCTGTCTGGAGACGAACGAAAGCGTACCAAGCGGAGTTCCACTCGTTTGTGAATGGAGAACGTTGAAAAGGATATCAAAACTGAGCATCTTTGTTTTTTATTGTTATTTTGTACATTCGGGCTTCCTGCCCACCTGCACCACCTCGCCAAGTCACAACGCATCGCACTTTGCGGGTGTGTCCCTAGCAAGTGGCAATGGCAGAGGAGTGTCGTATTTCTATTCCCCCAAAATGCACACACCACATCCACGCCCAACAGACCTTTGTTACATCGTTTTAGTTTAAGAAACACCCAACTCAAAAATGTCTGTCACCCCATGGATTGCAGAGTACCTCTGGATCAGCGGAGCAAACACCTACACGGACCTTCGTTCCAAGTACAAGACCGTGACGAACGTGGCGCTTGAGAAGGCGACCGTGAAGGATATGTCGGTGTGGAACTTCGACGGGTCCTCGACCAACCAGCACCGTGGAGACAACACGGAGATCATCATCCACCCTGTGGCGATGTACCCCCACCCCACGCTTGACAACGCAAGGGCCGTGCTGTGTGAGTGCTACTACCCCGACGGCACTGTGGAGAAGGGAAACACACGTGCCATTGCGAAGAAGCACTTCGATGAGCACGCAGAGGACGAGCCCTGGTTCGGCCTTGAGCAGGAGTACTTCATCTACAAGGACGGCAAGCCCTACATGTGGCCCGAGAACGGCTTCCCCGCCCCCCAGGGCGACTACTACTGCGCGAACGGGTCGCAGGTGTGCGGCAGAGAGCTTGCTCTCGAGCACTACCTTGCGTGCCTGAAGTGCGGACTCAAGATCTCTGGTGTGAACGCCGAGGTTGCACCTTCCCAGTGGGAGTTCCAGATCGGACCCTGCACCGGCATTGAGCAGGGCGACCACATGACGATGGCACGTTGGATCTTCCAGAAGATTGCGGAGAAGTACGGACTCTCGATCAACTACGACCCGAAGCCTATCAAGGGCGACTGGAACGGCTCGGGCTGCCACATGAACTTCTCGACGAAGGCGATGCGTGAGGAGGGCGGCATGAAGGAGATCACTGCTGCGTGCGAGCGTTTGAAGAAGACCTTCCTGGACGACGTGAAGTTCTACGGAGGCGACAACAACCAGCGCATGACCGGCGCACACGAAACCTCGAAGCTGAGCGAGTTCACCTACGGAGTGGGCACCCGCCACACATCGTGCCGTATTGGCAACGACGTTGCTCGCGACGGAAAGGGATACTTCGAGGACCGCCGCCCTGCATCGAACATCGACCCCTACATCGCCACCGCACGTCTGTACACATCGTCGATGGGCTACGACGGCCCGTCCCCCGACGCACTCGACAGGCAGACGTGGTGGGCAGAGCTCGAGGCTGAGGCTGCGAAGAGCGCATGAGCGGTACACACGTGCCGTGTCTAGCAACATACGGTTTTGCCATCTGTGCGTGGCCTATTGCCACACACCTGGTGTTTATTCTTTCCGTTTCTGTTCAATATTCTGTTAGTGGAGCGCAGGCGATGATGAGTTGGAGACATTTTCAAAACAAAAAATTAACCCAAAATTTTAAAACAAAAAAAGTAAAGAAGATAAAAAAAAGATACCTTAGATGACAGTTTATGTGGAATCAAGTGCACAGAAAAAAGAAGCTTAGTATCAAGACTCTATCATCGTAATGCGTTTTCGGCGCTTCTGTCCCTTTTATTTGTTGCCTGCTTTGTGCAGAGTGCAGTGCTGCGCAGCTTATAAGCCCGAGTTGTGGGAGACGGGAGACCTATCTCCCCACACGAAAGGGCTTGTGTGGCACTGCCTTTGTCATGTGGCAAGGCGCATTTATATCCTGTGGGAACAGGAGCGTCCGTGTGAAATTTATGCCACCCCATTCACCCCACAACCCCCTGCCACGTTTGTTGCCTCTGCAGATCTTTCTGCGTGGCTTGCTGCGGGAAACCGGAGCGATTTTTAATTATTCAGTGCCACTCTGCCAAAGCGTGCGCTGTGTTACGGTTCTGTGTTCTACTCTTTTTATTTTTGTTTTTTTTTACTCCCCTTCAGCCTTCCGTGGGCTAAGGGCGTCGGTAGTGTGAAAAAAGAAATCATACCGGAAGATGAAAAGAAAAGAAAAGAAATAAACGATACCATCACCCCCTCTCGATTTCTTAAGGAAACGATGTTTCGACGTAAGCCTCTCACGAAGCTCAGACATCTCTCATGGAGTGGCATTTTATTTTATTTATTTTTACGTTCACTTCTCTACAGAACAGCCCTGGCCATTGGCCGTCCACAACACCATGCACACGGGGCGCCCTAAGCGGGCACGCGCAGCACCTTCCAAAGAGCTTGTCAAACTGCTAGTTGCGCTTACAGGGGGGCACGCGTCGGCGCTGTTGAATACGCATTGGCCTGGTGACAATGACGCACTGCTTTTCCACATTAAAGAGAAGAACCCGCATGCCCCAAGCAAGCCGGAATGGAATGAGCTATTAAATGCATTAGGGATAGCACCGCCAGCGGCGCCATCCACACCTACGCCGCACGCACGTATCACAAAGGCACCCTCGCCCAGCAGGGCGTCCATTTCCCAGGGGCTCGACGTTGCACAGAGGGAGCTGCGTGCTCGCGAACAGCAGATCACAACGCGTGAACGTGCCCTGGAAAGCATGCGGAAGGAGTTGGACATACATGAGTCCCGTTTGCTGCAGAAGGAGGAACAGTTGAGGACACGCCAGGCGCAGTTCACGGAGATCCTCTCAGACAACGAGATGCTGCAGGCAGAGATTGCACGCCTCACGCCACGCACCTCATGCACACAGACCGCAGGTACACAAGACGAGCCTGACGACCGCACGGTCTGGCTCAGTGAGCAGAACCGCGTTCTCACCGCGAACATCCAGCAGGCGACACAGGCGCGCTCTGAGGCAGAGGCTCGTGTCGCAGAGCTGGAGGCAAGGTTATGGGGAGCAGGGAGTGCGGGACAGGGGTACGGGGCAGGGATGCACATCGAGCAAGATGGTGGTGGGCTGCTGCGTGAAATGGACGAGCTCCGTGCAGAAACGGAGCGTCTTGCCGAGCAGCTGAGCATGCAGGAGGCCAACGAGACGGCTCGGGTCACAGAACTGAACATGCACATCGCGAGCCTCTCCGAAAACCAGACCGAAGCAGTGCCTGCAGACCACGCAGTGCGCCTGGCCGCCTCCGACGCAGAGTGCAGCAGACTGCAGGGCCTTCTCGACACAGAGCGTGCCCTCTCCGCCACACTGCGTGCATCAAACATGGCGCTTGAGGAGAAGTACGAAGAGGAAACCCTGCTCCTGCGGCAGTCCTTCAACGACACCGCAAATGAGGACTTCGAAGTGCTCAAAGAACGCCACGACGCAGAGGTCCTCTCTCTCCAACAGGGGCATGAAAGCGAGCTGCAGAGGCAGAGCGAAAAGATCCAAGAGTTGAGTCTTCAGGTGCGTGATCTTAGCAGAAAGCTTGAGACGTGTGAAAGGGAGAGGACACGTTTGAGGGACAGTGTCGCTGCGCTTGAGGCGGAGAAGGTGGCGTCTGCAGGGCTGACCAGTGTGTACGAGACACGTGAGAATGTGCTGCAGAGGCAGGTGGCTGAGTTGCGGAGGGAGCTTGCTGGGGTGGAGACGATGCAAGCGCAGCAGGTGGAGGTGGCACACGTGTCGCACGTGTCACACGTGGCACAGGAGGATGTTGCTGCACCACCTATCCCGTTGCCGCTTCTTGTGCAGCAGCATTCGTCGCAAATTGCTGCGCAAGTTGCAGAGACGTTGCGCCCAGCAGCAACGACACTGACAACACACAGCGCGGAGATTGTGCAGGCCGAGGTCGTCCCGGGGATACCCAGGGTGTCTTCTTTGCACGTCGCCACGTCGTCGCTGGCATCGCCAACTCATATCCAGACCACCGCGAATATGGAGTGCCAAACGGAGTTGCTGGCGCTGCACATCGAAGGTGTACAGCTACATGCCAATGGCAGTGTTATGTTCAACCCTCGCGCAGCAACGCCACTGCGAGGCCCACAGACGCCTCCATTCTTAGCAGACAATGCCGTTTCTGTGCCGTCATTTTCCGATGCTGATGGGTCTCCTGTTATGCTGATGTCCGCGGAGGTGAGCTTGGCGCATGCTCGGGCCGCTTCGCGGTCCTCTTCTGCAGGCGATTTCGGCGAGCTTGCCAGACAGACCTCTGTCTTCACCCAGGGCACCACAGAACATCAACTTCCAAACACAAGCCTTCTCAGCAGTCCCTTCGAACCCAACACTACCTCTGAAACAGGTGTACCCTCTCTGCATAGCTTCACCCATGCGTCTGCGTCGCCGATGCAGCAGGGGTCATATGAAATCCCTCCAGCCTACCCTTATGCCGATCTCTTTGTGCATGAAAGCGCTACGGCGACACCGAGAGCAGAGCCACCTCTGCTTCACGAGGCGGAGATGTCTTCATCTCTCCCGATCGAAGTTCTTCAGGTGGCGCCGGAGGTGGTGCCGGTGGAGGTGGAGGTGGAGGTGGAGGTGAACCGCCCAACAACCCTGGAAGAAAGCCTTACCGCCAACCGTCTCCTCCAACAACGCATCGAAGACATATCAGACGAGAAGGCAGCGTTAAAACGCACTCTCGGAGACTGTCTACGCGCTACAATGAATCTCGACACCTTAATGGACATCGAACGGAAATTTGACCTCCAAAAGGTTGCACTATCCGCTGCAGACTGCATCACATCCATCGACGACACCGCCACAGAGTATATGGACTCACTACTCACACTCTCGGAAGACCTCTCTGGGCAGATACTTTCCGAGCGCAACGCGTTGCAGGATGACATACAGCACAATGCTATGGCAGCAGACACACATCGGAGACACATCGATGAAGTGGTTCATGGCATCCTCCTACCAGAGACCGCAGCACGCAGTGCGATCCTCTCAGACGAAGGGCAGGCTGGCTATGACCTCTTTGCCTTCCCGCTTTCCTCTGCAACAGCCGAAGCGAAGCTGCAGACAGCACTCCACGAGGTTCTTCTCTCCGAATCCGACCAACGCGGTGCCGTTCTCCTTGAAGAAGCGCACCTCCGCCACACCCTCATCTCCACGCTTGACTCTGCAGTGCTGCGTACTGAAGGGAAAGCCGCGGCACTCAAGGCACATAGCAAGGCAGAGGCAGAGTGCTCCGCCGCACTCTCCACCAATATCCATCAAGCGAACGAAGCGATTAGCAGAAGAAACGTTGTGCTTGAGGAGATGCTCGCTTACTCTGATATAATGACGCAGAAGTACGATGCAGAGCGCTGCGCCTTTGCGCAAGCAATGGAGACGTCGGAAACAGAAAACACAAAATTGGCGGCACGGTCTGACCGACTGCTCCGTGTTGTCAGCGCAGTGGAGACTCAAATCGACCGCGCAGGAAGGGTTCCTGGGAGTGTTGCGGGGAATCTCACAGAATTTTGCCGTGCAAGAAACGAAGACGTCTTCAGCTCCGAACTGCACAGCGTGGAGGAAGACGAGCGGGCAGAAGTGGACGCACTGTGCGCTGCGAAGGTGGACCTTTTGCTGGAGCATCTGGTGAGCTTCCGGATTGACTCTCTCAACGACGACGTTGCTCGCGCCACGAGGCAGAGTGACATCCTAAACGCAGACCTTGCGGCACGCTCTGACGCACTACTCCGCCTGAACATCGAACGCCGTGCAGAGGAGCATCTCAGCATCCTCTCCCTCATCCAAAAGGAAGCAATGCACGCCATGCACACCACCGTCGTCGACACACTATCCTCCCGTCTCACGACCCTCTCCGAAACCTGTGTATTCGCAATGGAAGTCGTCAACGTCTCATTCGACAACTTCACCATGCTGTCACCGCATGAAAAGAAGCGTCTCGGCGAGGCCTTAGAAAAGGATCTGTCGTCCGCAGCTGGGGTTGGCGCAGGGTTGTTAGCTACCATGGGGGTTACGCCGGGGCCGGTGCAAAAATCACTTACCGTTATTTTGGGTGTTTCGCATTCAGCAACCGCGATGGAGACGCCGCAGCAGCTGGCGCGCCGGATTGCGGATAAAAAGGCGGCGGGGAAGATCCAGCTTGTTGCTGTGGAGCGCGTTGCGAAGGAGCTGCACTGTTGGGTTCCGGTGCGCGCAGTTTCGCTCGCGGACCACTCCATGCCTCTGCCCCACCATTCTGCGACGTCTCTTCTCAACCGAAGCTCGGCGTCACTCACTGCGTCGCATCTGAGTGGCATTGCACCACCGACTACGATGCACTCTGCGACTGTTGTGTCATCTTCTGCGTCACTTTGTGGAGCAGAGGACATACGAGGACATGAAGACATCCCTGCAATCGATGATGAACAACTCGAAAAACTTCGCGAAAACGCGGCCTTAGCAGCAGAAGCTGCAGCATTGGACGCAGCGCAAGCACAGCAGCTTGCAGCCGATTGGATGTCTGCATATGAAGCAGCAATCCGCTGGGAACGTGCCGCCCAAGATGCGCACGACCGTCTCGAGGCCGAAACCGAAGAAGTAAAAAAGCTTGCAGAATCGCTCCAAGCCTTAGAACACAACTACCAACTCAAGGTGCAAGAAAGCGAAGCATGGAAGGAAAAATACGACTGTCTCAAGAGGGTTGCCGAAGAAGACCTGCGTCGGGTAGGTGAGGAGAGGGATGCAGAGCTGTGCAATGCGGCGGAGCTGCTTCTCAAGTTGAAGATCATGCACGGTCTTGCGGTGGACGAAGTTGCGCTGCTGACGACAGAGCTGGTGAAACTCCAGAAGGAGCACGTCGAGGTGAAGACCGCGGTTCACGTCGCAGATCAGACCCTCGCAGACGTTCACCGCGATCTTGAAATTCAAAAGGTTGCGCGCGCGGATGGTGTGAGACAGCTCGCAGATGATTGCCGCAGGGTCGCCTCAGAACTGCACGGAGCGCAAGCCGAAGTACGGCGGTTCACAGAGTTGCTCGAAGAGGCCAAGGCGGAGAGCGCAGATTTGGCCACAAAGCTGGAGGCATCGCTCACTGATGCGGAAGAATCGAGGGCAAAAGCTGCGGAGCTGCAAATTGAAAAGAACGCCACTGAGGAGAAGCTCGCACGGGACGCAGCGGAGGCAGCACGGATGCGCCAACTTCTCCAACAAAGCAGAGATCGTTTGCAGGAATCCGCATTTGAGGCAGTCAACCTCCGCAGTGCGCTTAGCACCACAGTTGAAAACGCCAAACAAAAAGAATCCCTTTCCAACGCACTCAACGGCGACAAAGAAAGACTTCGCAGACAGCAATCCGAATACCAAAAAGAGGTTGACCAAGCAAAACGCGAAAAAACCAGTGTTGTCTCTCAAATGCAGCAGGAATTGGAAGGGCTCGCGAAACAGCTTTCAAAGGCTATGCAGGAGGCACGCACTGTTTCGGACAAACATCAGCGGATGAAAGAGGCGTCTGATAAGCTTGCAGAGAATCTTAAAAAGGAGCAGGACAAGGCACAGCTTGCGCTTGAGGTGGCGGACTCTGCGGTCAAAAAGTGTGATGCTGCAGTTGCAGAAGCAGCTTCCGCTACAGCGGCAAAGGACGCAGCAGAGAAAAGCTTGAGCGATCTGCAGACCGCCTATGACGATGATGTAGGCCGTCTCACCCGCTCTGTAAAACGCTTCGAAGCCGAGGTTGCAGAGCTTAGCTCCCAAGCCAGCGCTTCCTCGACGGACAATGCAGCGCTTTCAGGGAAGGTTCGGGAACTCCAAGCTGAGTTGGATGAGTCTGCACAGCACCTTACCAACATCGAGAGAGAGCTTGCGCAGACCTCTGCACAGCATGCCGATATGAGCGCTAAATTGGAGGAAGTTACTGCAGAAAATATTCGTCTCACCAAAGAAGTACAACGCCTTGAAACTGAAGGCGTCCGTCTAAAAGAAGATGCAGATGCAGCAGAGCGGGCTCGCCTCTTAGAAGAAAACAGTACATTAGAACTGCAACTTCGTGACGCAGAAGCATCGGCTGTGACCTTACGAAAGGAGTGCGAAGACCTTCGTCAAGACACCATTGCAAAGACCTATGAGCTGCAAGGGTTGACTGAGGCAGCGAGCGATGCGAGAACCGTTTCAAATGAGGCAGGTATGAATGCGATGAAGGAGCGGGTAGCGGCAGAGACGGCGAAGGGGATGGCAAAGGGGCTGCACGATAAGCTGGGGGCAGAGCAGGAAAGGGTGGCGAGGCTGCAGGAGAAGTTGGTGTACGTTGACAGCGAAAACGCCAGGTTGACCTCCGCGGTCAACACCCTCTCCAGCCAGGTGGAACAACTGTCTGAAGCGCTCCTCGCAGAGAGCAAAGAAAGCAAGATGCACGACATCCTCACCCGCGCCGAAGAACTCGCCGCACTCTCCACCCGCGAGCTCGGAGCAAAACTCGAAGCCGAACAACGTCTTCGCCAAGACGCGAACGACCGAGCCAACCAGCTCGGTGCCATGGCCTCACTCACAACAAGCAAATTCCTTGAGGCCTTAATAGAAAGGGAAACCACTGCTGCGAGGGTGATTGTGCAGAGTGGGGTGGGAGGAGGAGGAGGAGGAGGGAGTGTCAGTGTAGACCGTGATTATTTAGAAGGAAGGAGAGAATAAAAAGGTAGAAGGGGGAGGGGGGAAATGATTTGGGAGAGATGGAATGTCGCGTAGTGTGTTCATGCAGTGTAATTTGTTGTTTTTTTTGTTAGGTGTGATTCAGTGAAGCAGGGAAAAAAAAAAGTTCTCGCCTGCTGTTTTGATATTTACTATAGTAGAGTTTGGGTAGTGCAAAATGATTTTTTTGATGCCGTCTCCGTAATAATATATACCGTAAAAAGGTCAAACTCCCCTAAAAACCTGGAAAGGGTCAAATATTGTTAGAAATGACTAAGCACGAGAGGCTTAGGGTCATCTCATAAACTTTTTCTACCTTTTCTACCATTGTCCCCCCTTTTGGGTCAGGGTGGAGTAATGACTGTGTACCTGCTTACAGCTTCCCTGTAAACCACTCCCAAAGCGCAACACTCCGGGGTTCGATATAACCCCGCGGAGTGTCAGTGCCTGCCGTCCCAGAGGCGTTTTGCACTGTCAACTTCACTTTCCATTGTGACGGTCAGTATATATTACGTGGGCGGTATATTCGATGTTGATATAGATTCATATGTGTTTCCCCTCCCCGAAAACCAAAGAATAAAAAAAAAAAAAAAATGAGCAAAATGAAAGATGGTTGCCCTGAAAAAAAGAGGAGGGAGGTCAAAACCATGTGTTGTAACTTTCTCTTCCCCCCCCCTTCCCCCACTCTCTTCTTTAACTGTGGAGAGACTGACTGAAAAAAAAAGAGAAACAAAAAGTGGAGTTCATCCTCGGGTGTCTACACTAATACAACCAAGTTTTCAAGAAACAAAGAAAACATGATGGCGTAGCATAGATGTATTGAGTTGCGACACTGTGATTTTTTTAAGTTTTCAAAAAAAAAACAAAAAAAAAAAAAGGGGAAACGACAATGTGGACTCTAAAAATGTGGATTACGACAATGTGGATTAATAATCCACATTGTCGCATAATCCACATTGTCGTAATCCACATTGTCGCAAAAAATAATCCACATTGTCGCATAATCCGGATTCTTGATTTTTTGCCTTCTTGGTAGGTACCCAGGTACCCAGGTACCCAGGTACCCAGGTACCCAGGTACCCAGGTACCCAGGTACCCAGGTACCCAGGTACCCAGGTACCCAGGTACCCAGGTACCCAGGTACCCAGGTACCCAGGTACCCAGGTACCCAGGTACCCAGGTACCAGGTCCAGGTCCAGGTGCCCAGGAACAGGAAAAAAGTCGTGAAAGAGCAACCACAGCTCCACATGACAAACACAAAAGTGTCCAGTCACGTGGGGCATTCATGCACTGAGGAGATAATGATCCAACAATTTACAAGAAAGATTACTTAACCTACTGCTGGAAATTGCCAGGTCGTAGTAACACACAAAGTGTGCCTCCGTTCGGGAAGACCGGATATTCTAGAGACCAGAAAGGCCTCAAGAATATCTTCCGGTAGTCAAGGTAGAACCGAGTGAACGGCCCAAGACCCCCGTGGAGAAGTTAAATGTGTAATGCTATCAGGTAGAAACTGCGAACACTGTCTTACCCTCCTCAATGCATGGTGGTTGATGTCTTCCACAACAAATTTCCTGTACCCAGGTACCCAGGTTCCCAGACCCACGCAGTACCACGTCGCAGTACTACGCAAAATTTACCACCAGACCCTGTCTTCGTGCACCTGAAGTACAACGCCGCAGACAGGCCAAACATGCGTTGGACTCAGAGGAATGCCCGCTGTGCAGGTATCATGAGAACCAACTCCCAGCAACAAGGGGCGCCTTTTGGCGGGCGTTGTTGAGGGTGTTTGGGGTGCAAAGTTTTCCACAATTTTGATGCGCGGGTACAGAAGTGTTATCTTGTTCTTTCATCTCTAAGAAATGTAAATGTCAATCGCGTTTAACTACCACTAGGGCTTGTTCAGTGAACCCACGAGGGGTCGAAGGGGGTTGGTTATCCCATATCTATCAAAGGTTGTGTCGACCAGGCGAATCCACTATGTTACGCTGTATGATGATAAATCCGAAGAAATAACAGTGCATAGCAACTGCAGGAAGTTTGTTAAAAAGAGTGCCTCACGCTACACAAACCACCACCCGCGATTGACTTAGATGTTATAACAAAGAGAATTCAGAACAAAACAACACCCTGCCCCATACACACTAAATTGTCATGCTTCAAGAGCATGCCTGGGCCAAAATTACTGTGACAAAAAGGCAACAAGACCACCCACAAGGAGTGTGAATTGTGCACTGGTTTTCTGGGGGAACAAGCAATATTTTCTCGTGTCTAGTCCTCCGCAAGCAGAGGACAGACTTTCCGGAAGGTTTCCAAAGTCGAATTTCTTGCACTAGCTATGCTCCCTGGGTTAATGGCTATAGCAGTGACTGACAGAGTGTTCCCACCCCCCTTTCCACCCCATATGTTCGCTCGTTCTGCACAGTTGGTTCTCGATGTTGCACTCATTTCGATACCTGTTTAAAAGTGAATTTGTGAGTGGTGGGGAAATTAAAGAAGGTGACTTCTGAAAAAAATAAGTTGGCCTGAGGGTGTAAAGAGACTTTTGGAGGGAATACGAGTCGACAGCTTTCAGGGCCGAGCAGCATATCTACCCCTTATCGGATTCGTCCTAGGGTAAGACACCTTGAGGTGGAGGGACACACAATGAGGCAGGACAAGATAAAGATAGACGTGCAAGGGATGGCGTAGGAGTAGACGGCCTTGACGCAGGAACGAAGAGGTCCAGCATCCAGTGTACTGTACAGTATGTACAGCAATACGCATACATATGCATAAAAGATAGCCAAAATGGAGGCGCTTCTGCTTAACGGTACACTGCTAGAGCAGCAAGAAAATACGGACGTCAAAGCGAAAAAAACAACAACAAAGATGGAAAGGGATGCGAAGCAGAAGGTTTAAATACGTGTTTTTATTTTTTTTTATTGATAAATTGATGACGTGTAGACAACTCCGAACGGGGATCATTGGATGTCCAGGGTAATTAGGCCCGGGTGAGATAGGTTTGGTCGGGCATTATTATTTTTCCCCCAAAACCCCATAAAATAAATTGATTGGAAGGGGGGTAGGGTTGAGTCATACCTAAACAGCAAACCCATCAGTCAGTAGCTTCTAATCAGCGAAAATGGGTACTACGAAATTGGGTATTAGAAAAACCGAAAAAAAACAGAGGGGGGGGGCCTCAGGGGAGGGGTCTCTCGTTTTTTTTAGCCTGGTCGGGGTCTCTCTCTGATAGCGTTCTTTTTTCATTCCCTTACCTGTTTAAAAGTGAATTTGTGAGTGGTGGGGAAATTAAAGAAGGTGACTTCTTAAAAAAATAAGTTGGCCTGAGGGTGTAAAATATTGTTCTGGAGACTCTTGGAGGAAATACGAGTCGACGGCTTTCAGGCCGAGCATATACATATGCACCAAGCCAAGATAGACGTGCAAGGGATGGCGTAGGAGTAGACGGCCTTGAGGGACGAGTTCCGCATGAACGCGCTTCCGTTTCCAGTAGAGAAGACGAAGTAGGAGGAATTGTGAAATTCCTTAATCAATTGGCATTGACAAGCCCCACTGCAATCGGCACCACGCGGTTCAGTATGTCCTTCGTGACGCACGTGAGCAGCGTTCCACTGTATCTTTCTAACAGACAATGACGCAGGCCAAGCCAAGATAGACGTGCAAGGGATGGCGTAGGAGTAGACGGCCTTGAGGGACGAGTTCCGCATGAACGCGCTTCCGTTTAACGGAACACTGCTACAGCAGCAAAAAAATAAAAAGTTCCAGTAGAGAAGACGAAGTAGGAGGAATTATGAAATTCCTTAATGAATTGGCATTGACAACCCGGAAAGGGTTTCCCTGAGGAGTTGGGAAAAGTAACGCCACGAATCCAGACTCTCGTTCCCAGGCATAAAATAAATTGATTGGAAGGGGGGCAGGGGTTCAGACATACCTAAACAGCAAACCCATCAGTCAGTAGCAGTCAGTAGCTTCTAATAACGAAGATGGGTACTAGGAAATTGGGTATTAAAGAGAAAAACCGAAAAAACAAGGGAGGAGGGGGGCCCTCAGGGGAAGGGGGGGGGGTTTCATTTGAATTTTGACTTCCATTTATACAGCAAGAATGATATGCGGTATACCCCCCACCACCCACACCCCCACCCCATTCCTCCATAATTTTTTCATCCACTCATTTCCATGTCCAGTTTTTGCCTTTTTGCCTGGCTCTCAGCCATGTTATTTGATTCTTTTACCATATCTACTGCCGCACATTTTGTGACGAAGCTTTTCTCATCTTCATCAATTGAGAATTCTAACACATCATAATGGTCCCCCGCCCCCGTGTTCCCTCTGTGAAACACTTTCCCTGTCCCCCTAATATCTCCTAAGTGAGGGGTGTAAGAACAACACCCCTCGTTGTTGGAAAGTGTATTAGTGAGAATGCACAGGCGGATCTTGTAGCATTCGACTGCACATTTAATGTGCGTCTCTTCTGCGTAAAAGCCATTTTCCCCCAGTTCTTTTGCTACCTTTTCTTGATAGACTGCAAAATCAATGGTGTGTATAAAAGGCACACGCCTTCTACCGTTTAGCCACACAACAAGCTCTTTTTTTATTTCCATTCCTTTGTTTTTCCCCCTTCCCAAAGTTTCCCCGAGAGCATGGTAAAAACAATTCCCATCTCCCCGTATCTTCACAAGTTTCCCCCCCAGCTGAATCAACTGATCGTTCATATCTTCGACTGTTCTGCAGATCTCGTGCCGGGAACCTTGCTCCTCAACCTTCCTCTTAGAAGAAGAAGAAGCGTCTGCACTGGGCTTCTCCACGTCACCACCGATACGACTGCATGGCAGCACCTCGTCCTCGCTGAACTCCCCGTCCTGCACCACATCCGACGCCTGCAGCACCCTGTCGAAGAGCACGTCGGCCCATTCTGTGGGAACAGTGTTCTTGCAGAGCACTTGTCCCTGTTTCCCCAACATCCGATGCCCAAACCCACCGCAGCGCCTACACTGCAATTGGCGCCCCTCCCCGCGCGATTTCTTGCGGCTCTGCTTGCGCGGCCTCCCCTTTGGCCTCACGGCATAATTGGGGGGGCGCGTGCCGTCGTGGGGGAGATCAGCAATGTTGATCTCCTCCAGCCCAGGTTCTGGGATGACACCGTACAGATCAAGCATCGCAAGGTTGCGGGTGAATGGAGGGGTGAGGGTGTGGGGGTCCTGCTCCAGCTTCGCCATCACGGCAGCCGCGTGCGAACACACTCGTTGCTCGAGCTCGAAGGCCTTGCAACTGCAAACCGCAGACTTCACCACACCGTCATCACTTTTGGTCGTCACAACATGGGGGGGGTCACTCTGCACCTCGTAGCGGCGCACTCCCCCGGAATCACAACGTACCCCCTTCCCGCCACTATTGACGCCACAAATTGCGTCTTGTACTTGTGGGGGAACACGTCAAGGGTGCCTGCTTCGTGCTGGGCGAGCAATTCCCCCCTTCTTTCGAACGCCCACGTCGCAGAAATTCGGCGGACCTCCCGAAACATGGAAGCGATACCCATGAAGCGTGCAGACAGAAGCCTACTATTAAAACTTTCTGCCGCATTCTGAGTGTACTCATCCATGCGGGGGTGCCCCTGGAGCTGCCAGTCGGCCCAGACGTCACCCTCCGTGTTCTTCAGTATAGCACTAACAATTTGTGCAAGCGTCCACACTACGGCCTGGAACGCCCTCCTGTTCCCTGCCGTGGCCACGTTGCCCAGCAAATGGAGAAGACACTTGGCGTGGGCCGCAAGAGGAAAAAACTCTTCAAGGGCTGAGTCTAACCCTTTGACCCTGTCTGAGAGGAACGTGCAGTGGTCCGCTGTGTCGGAAAGGGTTTCCCTGAGGAGTTGGGAAAAGTAACGCCACGAATCCAGACTCTCGTTCCCAGGCACGAGCCCCACTGCAATCGGCACCACGCGGTTCAGTATGTCCTTCGTGACGCACGTGAGCAGCGTTCCACTGTATGCCCCTTTCATGAATGTGCCGTCGAAATAGAGCAAAGGGATGTGAAGCCGGTCTCTCACAATCCGTTTCGCATACGGGAGGGACATGAACGCCGCATTAAAGTACGACGTGTTACACCCATCGTTGGCGGTATCGCAGCGCAGGTGCGTCACAACATCCGGATTCGAGCTCTCGATGGAGTCGAATAAAGCCCTCAGCTTCCCGTATTCCATCGCGGCCGACTCCATTGACTGCCGCGATGCGGTCTCCTTCGCCCGCTGAGCCAAACGAGGCGCCAATACGAGCCCGTCGTCCTTGCGGATTGCTCTACAAGCGGAAGCAGCGGTATGGCACTCCTTCAATGCACCGCCCTTGGTACTCAAGAGTGCGCGGGTTGTACCGTAAGAGGACCTGTCCTTCTGCGTTGTCTTGGGGATGCAGGTGTGCGCTTGAACGCGGGTGACCTCCTGCAGCAAGTTGGGGGTCTCCAGCAGAACCACCTCGAACGCGCAGGCGTCGTCCTTTCCGCACTTCATCCTGCTCTCCCTGCCGACCTTCTTGTGTCGCTTCGTGTAGTCCTTGCAACATGAGCGACCTGCCTTGCACATGCTAGCGATCACATAATTCCTCACTAGCTGCACGGTGGCGAACACATCACCCACTGTGACCACACCGTCGTGCTGTTGCACCTCCTGTGCAGATGATGATGGCACGTCAGTGACCGCCGTGTCCGCAAGTTGTGCAGGGGGTGCAGGTGTCGCAGGTGGGACAGGTGCGAAGAGGTTGACCGGAGCGTCAGTATGTTGTGCAGCAGGTGTCGCAGGTGGGACAGGTGCGGAGACGTCGACCGCAGCCTCAGCATGTTGTGCAGCAGGTGCAGGTGTAGCAGGTGGGACAGGTGCGGAGATGTCGACCGCAGCGTCAGCATGTTGTGCAGGAGGCGCAGGTGCAGTTTGTGAAGGGGGTGCAGCTCGTTGAACTCGGTTCTTGCGAACAGCTGGAGTAGAAAGGGAGGGGGCGAGAGGGAGAGCCTCGCACCTCAGCTTCCACGTCGTGCGCAGCGCCGCACGTTCCAGCACATCCGTCGAGAAGTTGGCGAGGATCGCCGTCTTCTCAGCCTCGTCGGCCCACATCACCATCTCGAACTCGTAGCCCTTCGACTGCAGATGGGCTTCGAAGCGAGACCAGGCCAAAGACATTATTCTGTAAAGCCGCAAATGTGATCGTCCTGTATCGTACTTGGTTGGAGATGGGAGGAGGTACAAAAACCAGTTTTAATAGTAAGCTTCTGTCTGCTCACTTCCTGAGTATTGTTGAGTCTCGCTCTCTCAGGTTTGGTTGTGTCAGGATCGTTGCATGAAGTCTCGCTCTAGGCGGTCATGTATGTCAACATACGAAGAGATGGTTTGGTTGTGTCATGATCGTTGCATCAAGTCTCGCTCTAGGCGGTCATGTATGTCAACATACGGAAGAGATGGTTTCGTTGTGTTGGCGGGGAGTTCAGCGAGGACGAGGTGCTGCCATGCAGTCGTATCGGTGGTGACGTGGAGAAGCCCAGTGCAGACGCTTCTTCTTCTTCTAAGAGGAAGGTTGAGGAGCAAGGTTCCCGGCACGAGATCTGCAGAACAGTCGAAGATATGAACTGATCGGCTGGGGGGGGAAACTTGTGAAGATACGGGGAGATGGGAACTTTTTTTTTTTTTTTTTACCATGCTCTCGGGGAATCTTTGGGAAGGGGGAAAAACGAAGGAATGGAAATAAAAAAAGAGCTTGTTGCGTGGCTAAACGTTAGAAAGCGTGTGCCTTATATATATACCATTGATTTTGATAGACTGCAAAAAAAGGTAGCAAAAGAACTGGGGGAAAATGGATTTTACGCAGAAGAGACGCACATTAAATGTGCAGTCGAATGCTACAAGATCCGCCTGTGCATTGTCACTGATACACTTTCCAACAACGAGGGGTGTTGTTCTTACACCCCTTACTTAGGAGATATTAAGGGGAGAGGGAAAGTGTTTCACAGAGGGAACACGGGGGCGGGGGACCATTATGATAATAATCCGGATTATGTGACAAGGCGGATTACTGGTGTTTTGGTGGAAACAACCGCAAAAACGCGTTTTAGACCCCCAGAGAGGCTCAAAACTGCTCAATTCCGGCTTTAATTGCAAAATTGGGCACTTTTAGTAGGTGACCAAAAAAATTTTCGAGAGTCTAGTTATTACAGAGGCTCACCTTAGAAGGCAAAAATAGTCAATAATCCGGATTACCGACAATAATCCGGATTATGTGACAAGGCGGATTACTGGTGTTTTGGTGGAAAAAACCGCAAAAACGCGTTTTAGACCCCCAGAGAGGCTCAAAACTGCTCAATTCCGGCTTTAATTGCAAAATTGGGCCCTTTTAGTAGGTGACCAAAAAAATTTTCGAGAGTCTAGTTATTACAGAGGCTCACCTTAGAAGGCAAAAATAGTCAATAATCCGGATTACCGACAATAATCCGGATTATGTGACAAGGCGGATTACTGGTGTTTTGGTGGAAAAAACCGCAAAAACGCGTTTTAGACCCCCAGAGAGGCTCAAAACTGCTCAATTCCGGCTTTAATTGCAAAATTGGGCCCTTTTAGTAGGTGACCAAAAAAATTTTCGAGAGTCTAGTTATTACAGAGGCTCACCTTAGAAGGCAAAAAATCAAGAATCCGGATTATGCGACAATGTGGATTATTTTTTGCGACAATGTGGATTACGACAATGTGGATTATGCGACAATGTGGATTATTAATCCACATTGTCGTAATCCACATTTTTAGAGTCCACATTGTCGTTTCCCCAAAAAAAAAATACGAAGTTAGATTTTAGCTACATTAGACGGAAAAAAAAGTATCTGTTCCCCTTCTTCGGGTACCATTTGAGCACAAAAGAAACAAGGTACTTCATACAAAATGCAAGGAGGCCGAATCAGCCTCGCTAAGGCCGGCTCAGGCGTGGCTGAGGCGTACTTCCCGAATACGCCTCAAGCCTCGCCTCAGATACGTTTTTTTTTTTCCAGCCAGGCGATTTTTCCAGCCGTTTTCGGTCTCACGGCATTGTATGGTACTTTTTTGCTTCGGTGATATTTTTTGTCAATACAACCAAAAAAAAGAGAGAAGGAGCCGATTGTAGAAATAGTGAACCCTCCCTCCCCTCCCCCCTCCGGGCCTCCTTTTAAACTTTGTGTACAAAATGCCCCCACCACTGCTACCAACGCCCCCACCTCGGCGATTCAAAGGATGGCTAAGCAATGAGAGGCTTAGGTTCATCTTATAAACCTTTTTTTGTTGTTTTTCTCCACGTATATGCCAATGAAGTGCTCTCTGGGGGTTCGATAACCAGTGGGGAATTAGTGATTGCGTCCGCACAGTAAGGTGTTTTTGCACTTTCAGCTTCTCTTTTTTTTTTTTTTCTTCCCTTTTTTTTTCTGTGCATTCTTTTCAGAAAAGAATGAGATACTTCCTTTTGTGCTCTGAGGAACTACTCCGCAGCTGCTTTTGATACCATACACCCACAACCTTACACCACAAACAGCAAAAGACAACGCACAAAACCCCCCTTTCTCAAAAGAAACCCGAAAAAAAAAAATACCTTCGTTGGCTGGGTTGTAAAGAGTCCTGGGTTCCCCACCCCCCAATTTCCAAAATCCCCAAATTTACAATCCTTTAGTTTTGTAAGATGGAGGAGAGTGTGCGGTTGAAGCAACGACATCTAGAAAAGGGGCTACAACTGCTGGATCAACGGGAAGAAGAATTAGATGTTCTCGCACAGCAGGTATGCACAGGACGAAAAATAAAAGAGAAAAAAAACAAAAATACAACATTTGAGGTGATCCAGCGCACACTTTTTCACACCGTGAAACCATGTGAAAATGTGTGAAAAGGCGTGAGCCTGGATCACCTCAAACATGGAAAATTGCGCGAATTATAGCAATACAAGAGGTCGCTACTCCAACATACAAAAAACCCCCCAAAAAAAAAATCAGGGAACATAGTATAGTATAGATCCTTAAAACCAACCTGTCTCACGACGGTCTAAACCCAGCTCACATTCCCTATTAGTGGGTGAACAATCCAACCCTTAGAAGAGTCTGTATGAAATAAGGTGACCAAAAAAGGCATGAGGAGCTTAGGGTCATATTATAACCTTTTCTTAAGCTCCCCTCCATAAAGCAACCCTTTTAGCACTCTCGGTAAGTCTTTTCTCCAACCTAATACCATTACCCCCCGCCCCTCAGCTCGATGATGTGGAACGGCGGTTAGGCCGTGTGGAGCTGTCGGACCTGAACAATGTGACAACGGAGGGTTTTATGGACATGCAGAACCGGCTGAAGAACCGATATCAGCTGCAGGAGATGCGCAACGCAATGCTGATGCGGGAACGCATGGACACCTCTCTGCAGTGCAAGCATATGGACAGCGAGCTGGAGTCGCTGGAGTGCCTGATCATCCAGATCCGGGCGGCAACGGGGTTCTGTTCCACTGTGGACGAGAACTTCCAGGGGTCGGGGCTGAACCAGATGGAGCAGGAGCTGGCAGTGAAGGAGCTCTGCTTCCTCATCATGGTGCTTCGGAAGGAGCTGATCGCGGCACGCACGCTTGTGTCGTGGAAGGGGGAGGTCATACAAAAGTTCCAGAAGGACGTCGACAGACAGCTAGAATACCTCGAAAAGCAGGCAGCGATCGTGAAGGAGATCAACGTCAGCGACGAAGACATGCGCAGCACGGACTACGAACTCTGCAACATCGAGCACCAACACCTTGTTGCGGACCACAAGCTAGACGTCACCATCAGACACAACGCACAGATGAACCCTCTCGACTTCGTCACCCTCGACATAGGCTTTCTCAGGACCAAGGCGGGGCAGGAGTTTCTCAGTAGACGGAGAAAAGTATGTATTTAGAAGAATTTTTCAAAGCGCCGATCAGTTCAGACCATCTTTAAAATGTTTTCACAACGATAGCATGATCGATCCCGGAGGCGTTGTGCAGCTTTATCATGATGTGTCTGTACATGCATGCAGGCATCTTATGCTTCAACTTTGCTAACTCTTTTTGTCATTTTCCAATCCCAAATAACTCAGGAAAACGCAGCAAAGGTGCAATCACGACGTCTTCAGCGATACCAACAGCAGTACGAACTCATGGAGGAAACGGTACGGAAAAAACCACCTCCCCGCTCACCCGCACCCCACTGCCCCTTACCTGAATGCAATCGCTTCTTCTCTACTTTACAACCCTTAAACAAACCCTTGAGGTTTACCCCCATTCCACGAGCTTATCAACCCTTCTTTGGGGAGTATTATCATCCCTCTCATTTTGGATGTAGGACCGCATGGCTGGGGTGTCCACCCCCAGGGCGTAGTCATGCACCAAGGCACATTGAGAGGGGTTTTGTATAGTAATAATTATTCCCCTTTTTTTGCAGATAAAGGAACTAAACTTAAAGTCTGCCGTGGACAAGAAGCTGCGCAGTGCAGTGAACACCGTGACGGAGGAGTCGTGCAGTAAAGACTTTGTGGGTGACGACGAGCCGCCCGTGGATGCTCACTTCTACGAGCTTCTCGCCAAACGGAAGGGCGCACTCGAAAAGACCATACGAACCAAGCAGATCCTCAGCGACGAGAAGGACACCCTTATAGAAACCCTCAAACAGCGCCTCGAAGGAATGCTCGAGCAGCACCACGGGAAGCTTGTCGACAAGGAAATGGTGTGCTACTTCCCCAACATTTCACAAAATCCTCACTTTTTAAACCCCCCTTTAATCTGCGCACATTGAGAACGAATAATACCCATGGTAAAGATGGTGACCCCCCCTCCGATTCCCCGTGGTTCTCCGTAATCCCAAAAGTCGCTGACTCGCTGTCTCTATTGACCCAGGTCCGAGGATCCATCAAACAAAGCTTCCCGATCATTGGCAGCACGTCTGCCTTCACCCTCTCGAGGACAAGTATAACTTCTTTGGGGAACGGCCCCGTCGTTTCCGAGTGGAAGAGCCACAAAATCTCCCTCAGTAGCATCAACGGCGTAGTGTCTGCGGCGAGGTCTGGCCATGTGGAATAATTCACTGAAAGCTTCAGGTTCTTCATTCAATCAACGCCTGTAGTGCCAAAATGGTCCTCAAAATCGGCTGCTTCACTACACATGTAGAGGCGCTTTTGCAGCTTTTTCGAGAAGGTTCAATTGAAAAAAAATGCAACGAAGCATGCACATGTCGGCAATATACCTCCACTTTGCCATCTTAGCCCATAACCCACCCATACGCCTTCGCAGACTCATTTTAAGTCTCGCGTAGGTGCGGCAGATTATATTTTAAATAAACACAATAGTGGAGCTCATCCTCACTAATCTCTACAACCAAAGTAAAAAAACGCCCCCCACCCCCTTAACAGAAAATGCGTCTTTATGAAAAACGGATTAGCAAAGTGCACAGCGAGGTGATTCAGACACGGCGTAGTGTGCAGAAGGACTTGGGGCGGCTGCACAGCAATCGGAAGGAGAAGCAGCAGCGGTGCGACAGTTTGATGCGAAGAGTGGGGAAGATGGCGGCTGCGAGCCAAGGGGTGGGTGGTGGTGGTGGTGGTGGTGGAGGTGGCGGCGGTGGTGGTGCAGGCACCCCACCCGTCCCACGCATCGCTCGCAGCGCCAGCCGTCACACTCTCAGTAGCAGCCAACGTAGCCTGGCCAGCGTCAGTACCCCTTCCCACCGTGCAATGTCCACACCTTCACGTCTCTCCACACCCTCGCGTCGTACCATGTCCACAAGACGATAAACAGAAGAAAAAGCAATTCGCTAGAAAAATTGGAGTACAAAAAGGCTTCGGCCCGGCATTGTGTACAGATCTTTATACCAGGTAGGTGTGAAGTGACTGTCGATGCAACAACAAAAAAGGCGTCTTTCTCAGCTTCCCTTGGGCATTGCAGTGCAGTGCAGTGAAATTTAAAAAAGGTAGGGGGTGGGTCATGTGTGTTTGGGCAATGTGATTCCGATGCCCGATTTGAGAAATTCTCAGAATCCGAGAAAAATTTCTATGGGTTTTTTGTACAGGGGGGTTTTTTTTTTCTATGGGTTTTTTGTGTAGGATTTTTTTTTTCCCCTAGGGATTTTCTCATAGGCTTTTTGCATATGGTGTGACCCCACCACGTTCCGCAATCGGTCTGGAAAGTCCAAAAAAGGAGAAGAAAAAAAAAGAAAAAAGGAAAAAAAAAAAAAAAAAAAGTCCCGTACCGTTTGCCTGCGGCGCTCAATCCAGAATATCACTGATCGATTTATGATCCGGTTTCGTTTCGGCCACACAGTGTCACTGGGGAAAGGTGTGCAGTCTGTGACCACACGATACGTAATGATAACCCACAATTCCTCCTCACCCAAATCAACATCATTCAGAACAGAACATCCCAATCCAAAAATGTCTCTGTGGTCTCATGTGGTTGAAGGTGAGTCGACGAAGGTGACGGGGAATGTGACGTTTGGCACATCTTCCATCCTGCAGTGCCTCTGCACTACGTTGGCACTGGTGAAGAGCGACAACACCCGCACCGACTACACTACGTGGAACGGTGATGGGAGTGAGAAAAAAGATTTTGCAAAAAGAATAAAAGTAGCGTACCGTGCGCCTGCGGCGCAAGCTTACATCACACCCTTCCCATGACATAGTTTGGCTGTACAATAGTGCAATTTTAAGCGCAATTTTAGAAATGTTGCGTACCGTGGCTTCGCCAGGAACCTTTGGGTGCCATGGCCACCGTTTCTTTACCTGTTTCATACCCTCACAGAAGCTACGTACCACCATGATATTCTGAAGCTTTGGGGTATGGGGTTTTCTTGGTGAGATCGAGGCTTCGTCGAGAAAGCTCGGAATACACCCAAAAACCCTTGAAAGACCATTTTTTCCCGGCGGGGAAAAAATTTTTTTTGGGAAAAAAATTGACCCCCCCCGAGAAAAAAAAACGAGATCCTAGAAACAACCCTGCGATGCAACCCAAAAAAAAAAGTCCCATGTAAAAAACCCATAGAAATTTTTGTGATGCCCACCCCCAAATTCTCGAAAAAAGGGTGTGATGCCCATACACACATGGGGTGGGTCCACTGGGAGAGGGTTTAAAATATAATTTTTTTTTGAAAAAAAAATCAGTGAGGTAAAAGAAGAAAAAATGAGGGGAAACATAATAATCTGGATGATTGTCTACAATAGAAACGGAAAATACAGTAGGAACAGGGGTAAAAAAAGAAACTCAGGTGGGTTTTGGGATTTCAAAGACTCATCAATGAAGAGTGTTTTACCCCCTTCCCACCCGATGTTTTGTTATGTGTACTGAGACTACACTAAACAGATTATTGATTGAAAAAAAAACGTATCTGAAAGTGACATTTTTTGAGTACAAAACCGTGGTGAGGAATGATTTGTCTCAAAAAAAAACAAACAACGAGAGACCATCATCGTGTCCATCAGTGGTTACTTAACAGCGTTTTGTATAGTGGAGTTTATCCTCGGGTGTCTACACTAATACAACCAAGTTTTCAAACAACAACAAAAAAAAGTAGTGGAGCACACTCTAGGGTGGCTACACTAATACCAAGTTTTTTTAAAAAAGAAATATGGGGTTATGGTATGTGGTGTCCCGTGGACAACTCCAAACCCATAGATTAGGAGAGGGGGTGGAAAGATGTACAGTGGAGCTCATCCTCGGGGAGGGTGTCTGCACTAATGCAAACCAAGTGTTCAAATTGACCAAAGTAGTATTTTTGTTTTTGTTTTTTTTTTTTTTTTGAAGATGTGTATGTGCACGATATGCATGTTCATCTTTTTTTTCTCTTTTCCCACCTCACCTCACCCTATTAGATTGGGCCAAGGGGAGCTTTAAAAAAAAGCTTAATGTGCTCAGTGAGGAATTCCTCCAAGATTATTATTGTTTTTTGTCTCCCCTCCCTCCCCATTTTTTCCATACCCCTTCCCACCCACCCCCCCTCTGCTGTTCCTGATTCGTGGTCTTGATGGGAGTAGTTCTATAGATTGACTGCACAGATAACCCTTTTTATTTCAGGTGACCAAGCACGAGAGGCTTAGGTTCATCTTATAATCTTTTCTTTCTCTCTGAGAGGTGGCTTAGGACCGTCTTACATTTTTGCGCCTATTAGTGCCCTGCGTCCGCCGATGAATGGTGAGGCGTTTGCACTTTCAACTTCTCTTTTTTTCAAGGTGACTAAGCACCAGAGAAACATTAAGTAATCTAATCAGACTAAGCACCAGAGGCTTACAGTCCCGCCTCTAATTAGTGAATTTCTAATTTATAAATTCGACCAAATCTGAAAATATTTAATTAGCGACTTTATAAATTAGAACGTCGCTAATTAAGATTTTATAAATTACAGCTTGCCCACCCAAATCCCAGTCTAAATCTCTACCAGACTCTCTGCATCTTTCTCTCATTTTCGATCATCATGTCTGTCTCCACCACGGAATGAACAAAAAAATGACAGCAGGCTGTCCTCACTGCCCCGGAGATTGTCACCATCACAGACAACGACATGGCGGATGACAGAGAAGTTGAAAGTGCCAGCGCCTGACCGTTCATCGGCGGACGCAGGCACTGATGACAGACCGCACGCTGATGTGATGGCGTGGTGGAATGACGCTCACCCAGGACGCCATATTCCTGCTCCCACCATCTCCAAGTACAACACCCACAAAAAGAGAGCGGTTCGTACTTCACCCAAGGCTCTTGTGAACCCCGAGGAGCTGAAGAGGTTTCTCAACCTTACGGGAATACCCGCAAGTTCGGCTGGGCCATAACAGCCAATCGATGGTGGTGAAGACGAGGCGGGACACGCCTCGGTGTAACCGACTCCTGGTGTCCAGGTCTTTTCATCTCGTGGGTGAAATAGACCATAAATAGACCATATGGAGGCGAACGGCATGCGCGTACGCACCGTTTTTTACTTCCGTGTATCACTGATTACACACCTCCTTTTCCACATATTCCTCCAACAGAACCCACACAAACCCCGTCGTCACTTGTGCAGGCAAAAAAAAATTTCGGCTCCGCCGGGGAAAATAAATTCAATAACTTATTAGTATTCCCCCGAAAAATAAATTAATTCACGACTTTATAAATTAGAACGTCACTAATTAGGATTTTATAAAATAAAACGTTATTAATAATAGGCGGGACTGTAGGGTCATCTTATAAACATTTTTTTCTTTGGGTACTTTGTGCTTTCATCCGGATGGCTGGCATCGTACGTGGGTCAGTCGGAGGTGCCTGCACTGAAAAACTTCACTTTTTCTTTTGCCATTTTCCCTTTCTTTTCTGTAGATGACTAACTCATAGATGGCTTAATAAGCTTTTTCTTCTTTTGATCTCCTTTCGTTAATAAAGTCACAACTTTGTTAACAAAAAAAGGGGGAAAAAAGGTCTTGGTTACTGGGGCAATTAAAGTATGCGGTGCAAATAAAGTTACTATGAAATTTCCCATGAAAGGAAGTCATCTGTTCCCATTTGTGCATTCAATTTTTTTTTTTTTGTTTCTCTTTTTATCTTTTTTTTCTGCAACATCTCATCCCTTCCCCTATATTTTTTAGAGCATGCGACTGCCAGCAAACCATTTCCCCTTTTTTTTGTTATGCGCAACCGTATTTCCCAAACCCTCCCCGCCAACCCCATTCCCTGCCTCATTTTTTGCTTAGATGACTAAGCACGCGAGGCTTAGGTTCGTCTTTTGGTTTATTTAAAACTACAGTATTCCAAATATATTTGGAGTCCAAAAAAATCCGCAAATTTGCCAAAGGTTTTTTGGACCCCAAGTTTCCTGGAGTACTGTACATGAGTAATACGAGCCCTCTCCCCTACCTTCACACGCAGTCTCACAATTGACCTGCCCCCTAGTTATGTTTCATCCCAAGAACGTCTGAGTGACGTTTGTGGGGGAAAAAATGCAGCTTTGCACAAAGGGTGTCACCGTACACATATTCGA
The DNA here is from genome assembly GCA_964035575.1 of Rhynchopus sp. YZ270_cl-10. Lineage (NCBI taxonomy): Eukaryota > Euglenozoa > Diplonemea > Diplonemida > Diplonemidae > Rhynchopus > Rhynchopus sp. YZ270_cl-10. The sequence continues at coordinate 531,175 of OZ037868.1, read as the reverse complement.
ATTTTATCAAAAGAAACAGGGGGACATTTTTCTGTGTCAGATTGCGTTGAAGCACATTTTTTTATTCTTATTCAAGTTTTCTTTGTTTTTCTTCAAAACAAAGGATGTTTCCTTGTCGGAAAGGTTGTCTGTGTCGTGGGGTGTTTGTCCACCGACACCAGGGCTCGCGCTAATTTTTTGCAACTTTCCCCGTAAAAACCGAAACTGGGTGCAAAAAAACATACCTGTGTTTGACTAGGAAAAGGTAGCGACGCAGGCGCACGGTACCCAACTTTTTTTGTTTTTCCCTTTTCTCTGCTTTCTTTTGATTGTACGAGCAGATTGCTCTCCATGGTGGGGTCCTATGTGTGTGCAAAAACACTCTAAAACACCCTTACCATGAAATATGAGATTCTCTGGTATTCTCAAGGAAACCCCCGGAGCAAAAAAAACATACCTGCGAAAAAAAGCCAAAAAAAAATCCGGGTGGATGCTGTGAAATTAGCGAGAGCCCTGACCGACACACAGACACATTTTTTTTTTTCTTCTTTTTGCACATTTGGTGATTCCAGAAATTATCCCCCCCCCTCTATTTTTTTTTGTGCTCTCATCTGGATGGCTGGCATCGGTCAGTCGGAGGTGCCTGCATCAACAACTATCTTTTTTTTTATCGTGCAATTTTTGACTCGTGTACAAATCCTTCAGGAAGAACCAAAAATTATAATCTGGGAGCGTGTAATTATTACCAAGCGTGTAATTATGAATCGTTAGCGATTTGCGACCAAAAATGTCAGCCGTGTAATTATGGGTAATAATTACACGCTCAAACCCACTTTTGGTGATCCTAAGTCGCCAAAGGGAAAGGGACTCTGCAAAAATTTTTTTTCCCCCTATAAGGGTTAATTTCGACGATTTGAGCCCATTCAAAGCAAAATTTGACCCATTTGAGCAGTTCTAGGCCCCTCAAACACGTTTTTGATTATCCGCCAAAAAAAAAAAAAACCCGGAAAAACACACCGGAAACCTCAACTTCACGCTTCGCATCGTCCAAGGATAGACAGTTGTTACCAACTTGTTGAAATGTGATTCCCAACCCCAAACCAAGAATGATCACAAATAATTATACCCTCTCCCACTTTTTCGGTTCAACATCCATACTTCGGCACATTTCCCATACACCCCACATACACCCTCCCATCATCGACATACAGTGACTGGAGGGTGACGGGGACTCGCCGGATTTGTACACTCGTCAAAAATTGCACGATAAAAAAAAAACTAATTATGTGGAGGGTGTCTAAAAAGGTCAAAAACGGAAAAAATGGAAAAAAAGGTGAAAAAAAATTGGGGTGTTTTTGACCAAAAAAAGAGTGAGGGGAGTTGGGTCCAGTCATAGGGGAGAGAGCAATTTTTAAAAAATTCTACCAAAAATGCACAGCATTTTTCAAGCACATAGGCAGATTTTCGCTTTTTTATAAAAAATTGAGGAAACCGAAATATCCCACTGTAGCTGTCTTCCTCAGAGGTCGGAGCCCAAAATAGGCCGTTCTTCCTGCGGAAAGTAGTGCGTACACTGTCCATATCTTCGAAGATGAACTGTTTCGGCTCGCAGAACACCTCAAATTACTTGCAGCTTGCGAGTCTCCGTGTTGTTGAAGGGTGGGGCGTAGAGGGAGAAGGCAGCGATCACATTGAGCGGAGGGCGTCGAAAAATCTATGTATCTATGTGTCTATGTGAGCCGCGCGACTGTTCACGATGCCAGTGAAGAAGTCTTTCGGGAATCCTTGCCGGAAGGGCGTACGACCGTGGGTGAGACACCTGAGGAGTATTGGAGCACCCTCCGCTTGATGGCAGACGGCGTATGTCCTGGCGCAGACGCTTGGGGCTCACACACCCTCGGTGCTACAGGATCTTGAGGGTTTGACGCACTGTTGGCTGCGTGCTCGGTGGGTCACAAGAAGAGGTTGAAGCTTGTAGACACCAGCACCGGCACGAGTCAAGTCACAAAGAGCTAAGGAGAACTGACGTGCGGTGGGGAAGGTTCCCTCCGACCGTCCGGACTTGGCGGTCTGCACCCCCATCCTCGTCAAGAATTGGCTAGAGCACATGGCACCCAGAGCAGTGACCGGTCCGACGCTCGCATGTGAGCGTCGCTCCTCCGGAAGCTGGTAGTGGCCCAAGTCCACACGGACTAGAGGCCGCCGATGAGCAGGAAACTGCAGGAGGGCATGCCACAAGGGCTAACGAAACCATGGTAATGGGCCTATGTGGGGTTACAGACGTGTATATGGTGTAACCACAGATGCTCAAAACACCCGATTTTTACGTTTTTTTGCATTTTTCGGTGCCCCAAGACCCACCCCAGGGGGCCAAAAAATTTTCGAAAAAAATTTTTTTTTTTTCAGATTTTGCTAAGGTAAAATGTGACTGTGAAAAATGATCCTCAAAATAGAGGATCCTCAAAATTCCCGTTTTTCCCTTTTTTCCCTTTTCCCCTTAGTCATTTTTCCCGTTGCCTTGTCGAAAAAAAATTTTTTGGGTCAAAAAAAAAAAGTGAAAATTTTTCGCAAATTTCGATCCTACGACCACCCACAGGTGACGAAAACTCGATTTTTTTGAAAAAAAAAATTTTTTTTTTTGGTCAAACACGGCCTTGCCTAGCCACTTTTGGGTATAGTATAGGCTTGTTCAGAGACGTGTATATGGTGTAACCACAGATGGTCAAAACAGCCGATTTTTGCGTTTTTTGGCATTTTTCGGTGCCCCAAGACCCACCCCAGGGGGCCAAAAAATTTTCGAAAAAAAAATTTTTTTTTCACCTGAAAATTGCCTTGTCAAAAAAAAAAAATTGAAAAAAATTGAAAAAAATTGAAAAAAAAAATGGCAAAGACAAAGGGAAAAACGGGAGAAAAGGGAAAAACGGGAAATTTGAACACCCTCCTGTGAAATTATTACCAGATAATTACACTTAGGTGTGTTTTTTGTCACTTGTTCCCTAAACCCACTCGCTTCGCTCGTGGGTTTAGGTCACTCGTGACAAAAAACACACCTGCGTGTAATTATGGGGTAATAATTACCCAATAATTATATCATACATTCCATGGTTCTCCGTATACTTTTTCATATTTTGCACTCAGAAATGTGAGATGCATATTTTTGATCGTCCGACCCCGCAATTGAACGTTTCGAAACGGCCGGATCCAAAGAAATAAAAATCCAGAAAAATAAATTTTTTTTTCAAAAAAAATATCGAGGTGAGCGTATTTCTGTTTTGGCTCTCGGTGAGGTGGGTGTGTGACATGTAATTTTGTCTCCCTGAAAACCAGCGGCAGTGAATTTCCGAGCTCCCCGCTTTTCACCATAAAAAAAATCGACCACTTTCGTGGAGTAGAAGTCAATTTAAAGTGGCTCCATGGGTCTTTATACAGTAACGTATAGGGATTTCAGTGCATAAAAGGGGGTCGGCTCCACCAAAAGTTGCGTACCGTGGAGTGTGTTTCAGGAATTAAAAAATGGTCGGAATTGAAAGATTTGTAAAAAATAAATCCAAAGAAAAAAAAATCGAAAACTTTCTTCAAAAAAAACCCAATTTAGAGACGCCACTGTGTGGTGACCCAAATAGGAGGTTTTCTAAAGGAAGTCCTTAAGAAACCTGCATAGAAACGTGAAAAAAAGGGTTGGCTCCACCAAAAGTTGCATACCGTGGAGTGTGTTTCCGGGATAAAAAATGTGTCCGAATTGAAGGATTTGTAAAAAATAAATCCAAAGAAACAAAAACCGAAAACTTTATCCAAAAAGAAATCAATTTACAAACGCCACTGTGTTGCTACCCAAAGAGGAGGTTTTCTTAAGGAAGTCCTTAAGAAACCTACATAGAAATGTTCCCAAAGGGGGTACCACAGCCAAAAATCACCTAACCAGCCACAGAGGCATAAAAAAAATCGTGCGACCCCGGAATTGAACGTTTTCGTACCCGATCTTTCCAAATAAATAAAAATCGAAAAAAAAATCGGGGGAAAAATTTTATAAAATCCATGTGTCCACGGACAGTTCCATTTACGACTCAAGTCATGAATTGTTGACCCTCGAAAATGGGCGGCAGTGAATTTCCGGATCGATCTGAAAAAATTCCGGGGTCGCACGATTTTTTTGGCGGATTTTTTATCACTTTAAACTGGCTCCACAAACAGGCTTTTCTATACGGAGAACCATGGAATGTATGATATATATTTTTTTCTCTAAGATGTGTGTGTACGTGAGGCGCATTCATCCTACACATTTTATTTAGTGTCTGCATCCTCTGATCGGTGCCGAACGGTAAGGCAACTTCTCCTTTATTTTAACCATACAGACCAGACAAAACAAGGCGCACTTCTCACAAACAGCAAACGACTCTCTACCGAAGTGGGCAATTCACCCACCCAAGGTGGGTGAATTAACGATTGTCGACACAACAAAAACACAGTGGAGATTGTACAAACTGTGGCAACACAACCGAGGCAACTACACTACTCCAACAATTTATCAAAAAAAAATAAAAAATCCACCACCACCAGGTGTCACTCCCCCCCCCACATTAACAGACATCATATCCTCCTCATTTGTGTGCACATTGCAAGAGGAAACGGCATTCCTTCAGCTCTTTCCATTTGTATTTTTTTTTCTTCTTTTTTTTTAAGGTGTCGAATCACGACTTTTGACCCCCCCTTTTTTTAGCTATACGTTCTCAGTACCCCCCCCTATTCCTCTAAATCTGTATGTGTGCCCCAAAAAAATCTTTCAATTTTTTTTTTTGAAGGTGAACTAAGATTAGCTTATGTTCATTGTAACCCCCTTTTTTTACCCTGAAGATGCGTTTGCCCGGTGAGGTTTTGCATCTTTCAAATCCCCCCTTTTTTCTTTCTTCAGGAATATCGTAATCATTTCTTCAGGATGACCAAAGCACAGTGGGGCTTTCGTTCATCCTTTGCATTTTTTTCTCGCAAACTTATTATTTTTTGCGGTGCTAATATGCACAGATGGTGTGATTCAGGGGGTACGGACAACCCACGGACAATCCACGGAAGAACCACGAGGGAACCACGGAGAACTGTTTCGGGCTATATTAAGATTTGCGGAGCACCTTCGGGAGAACCACGGGGGAACCACGGAGAATCCGTTTGGGTGATCACACCAACATAATGTAATAAATATGTACATTCTTTGAGAAATCCCTACGAGACACACCCGGAGCTTTTCTTGATGCTGTGTGCATGGTAATGCACATCGCTCATCTTTTTAAGTTGTGTTTTTTTTCTGGTTTCTTCTCTGAACATTTTTTCTTTATCTGCGACAAAAAGAGACAGCCAAATTTCAAACCCAGCGTATTCCACGCACACCCATACGTGCGAAGACGTCTGTGCACGATAGAAGCACATTCATCTTACACCCTTTTTTAGAACGATGCACACAGTGAGGGGATCTTTTTCAATTTTTTTTTTTTTTGCCCCTCTTTTCCCCCAGAAGAGTGTATATAATTTTCCCCTTAGAAAGTGATGAGAATATTTTGTGAAGGAAATATACAATTAGAAACCCCTTCCTTCGTCTTGATATGAAACGAGATTACCCCCCCTTTTTTGGTACGTGTCGGATGGGGGAGGGTGAGGTTGTTTTTTTGCACGGTGGCCATGTGATCGTGCTTTTTTTTTTTTTTGCATGAAATGTAAAACCATGCAAAAAATCGTGTTATTTTAGCATGTACAGGGGGTTACATGGTCGCCGTGTGGTAAATAGGGGGTCGGGGGGGAATTGGTGGGTGTGGACCAGTGGGTTCCAACCTTGCTTGTGGGGTAGATCAAAAAAACCTATTTTTTTTAAACAAAAACGCAAACAGTAAAAGTATAAGTATGCTAGCCGTTCAAAAAAAAGGATGAATTTGTCTATACAACAAAAGGGCAAAAAGATGGCAGACAGAATAACCGAGCACAGTGTAGCTAGCACTAAATAGCAGACAAACCGTAGTACGGGAGTTAAGGGGTGGGGAAGGGAGAACGGTCGAGAGAAAGGGGAAGCTAAGATCAAACCCACCCCCCAAAAAAAAACCCCCCCCCTCCACCCTCTCCTTGGTTCTAAATACATAAAACAAAAGTAGTTTTTTTCTTATAAACGAGCATAAAAAAAATGGACCGTTCACATCTTTTTTTTGAGCCCTATCTCCCTCTCTCCCTTTTTCCTTTGAATCTATACTTCAATCTATTCACCGAGGTCTTCCCCTTCATCTCCGTGAAAAAAGCAGAGCTCAGAGATCTTCTGGCCTCCTCCTCGGTCCTCCCATGCTGAACCACGCATGGTGGTACCCTCTCTCTTTTTGTATACTTCATTTCCTACACACTGGGGCTTCTGATCGTATTCCACTCCCTTTATGATATGACATACAAAAAAAATATTTTCAAACCGCAGCCCCCTTTATGATGTATAGGTGCCATATGTTGCCCTCTCCCTCTCCTCCACTCTGCACTCATTTAAAGATACAAGGGGGGTTTTGTGAATATGTTGGACGAAGGAGTGAGCGACGAGGCAGCGCTGCTCGCACGGTTGCAGGCTGAGGTGCAGCGTCGTGACGTGCTTCTGCTGCAGGCACAGCTGTTAGATGAGGCGCATGTGACGCTTGCAAGTGGACACGCGGAGGTGTTGGGGCTGCTCCGTTCACTCCGTGCAGGAAACACTAATGTGAAGCTGGGACCTCTCAGGCCACCGCGCGTCAGTATCGACACCCTCCACGTCTCTGTTGTGCCGTTTACGGAGTTTGGGTGAGCTTTTTATTTTTATTTTTTGTTTTGTTTTTGGGGTTTCCTGAAGCTGATATGCATATAGAGGTCTCTCTTCGTAGATTTTGTGTCCAACACTAAGGGTGCACAGAAATGGAGTATTTTTTTCATTGGTTTTTTCCAACATTATTTTGTGAAGCGCTCTCGCTTCGTGTGTTTTTTCTCATTTTTATCCTACACTCTCTTGAACGTCTTCCTCGACCCATACACTATGTGGCCGACTTCTCTTTGTTCACTTTTCTCTTCCTTCTTTACCTCGATTGCCCTTTGCTTTTCTCTCGCAACATTCCCTTTTAGAAATGCCTCCCATCCCCTCCCCCAACCCCATTTTTTAGATGTCCCCCCCCCCACCTCCGCAACCCCCATTCTTCCCCTTCTCCTTCACAACCATAACACCCCCCCCCTCCTTTTCAATTCAGGGAGGGTTGAGCAGACCGCTGCCACCCTCTTCCCTCCTCCTCCTCCTCCTCCTCCTCCTCCTCCTCTCCATTCATGGAACCCAGACCCGAAATGAGCCCCGGATTTATTCCACAAGAAGAGATAGGGCAGGGACCCGCAGACGCGATGGACCGGCTGTGGGACGCATGCTTTGGGTGTATATTCCGGGCGGTGGTGGTTCCCGGGGAGTCTGCTGTGAACCGTGCCCGCAAGCGGCGTTCCATTGTCATCGGCGCGGTGTTCCTCGCACTCTCGATCACCACCCCGCTTCTCCTTCTCAGCAGAAACGGTGTTTATATCTACAGCATCATCGGCATGGCTTTCATGGTTATTCCAAGCATGTACCAGATCGGGTATATTGCTGTTACGAAGGCTGCCCCCAGCCTGCTCCTTGAAGCGGTAAGCTACTGTTACGTTGTGGCAATGCTGTTCCACGATTGGAGCAGCAGGAGGATCGGGGGACAACCTGTTTGGCCCTTTGCGATATTAATCCTTGATATGTGTTTGGTGAACCAGCTTCCCCTGAGGGTGACGCGGAATGCTGTGATCATCATTTGCATTTGGTTGATTGCTGTGCAGGTCATGGCGGTTCTCGGGGATTGGGGCCCGGGGGTAACAGATACCCCAAGAATCTGTGACTGCGAGAACCCGCCATGCGCTATTGGTGCGTTTGTGGGGTCGTCGTATGCGGTTCTGGATTTGGGGGTGCTTTTGGTGGATTTTTATTTGACGCGGAATTTTGCGTCTCAAGTCGTCAAAGAAAAGTCTGCTATGCAGAACACAATAAACGCTGTACAATGCATTGCCTCGCACCTCGCTGACTACGACCTCGATGCCGTCTCAAAGCTTCTCAAGGAAGACGACGTCAGCGGCACCCCGCTTCCCTCCGAGATCCGCAGCGCGCTCCGCTCCCTCCACCAGAACCTTACTGTCTACAAGCCCTACCTCCCCAACGCGCTCTTCGAGCAGGACAGCGACTCAGGAGAGAGGAAGAAAACACCCGAAAACCATTCCACCCCGCGAGCGCCGCCGAGAAGCAGCTCCCCGAGGGTGTTGGTCCCTGCTCCGGGGGTGGAGTCCCGCGAGGCGACTATTTTGTTTACAGACATCCGCGCATCAACATCAATCTGGGAGGCCGCTCCCGAAGCAATGAAGCGGGCAATGCGTACACACAACTCCGCCATCCGCGCCGCCCTCGATAGATGGTACGGATACGAGGTGAAAACCGTTGGAGATTCTTTCATGGCTGCCTTTGCACGCACCGCTTCGGGGCTGAACTTTGCCTTGACTGTACACGAATCGCTTATTGCAGCAACCTGGCCATCTGCACTGCTTGCACTTCCTATTTGTTCTCGCAAAAAGAACATATGGGGCGGGCTTACTGTGCGCATTGGTATGAATACCGGGCCTGTCAGCGCGGAGACGAATGCTTTAACAAAACGGGTCGACTATTTTGGGCATACTGTCAACGTTGCGGCGCGGCTGGAGGGGGTGTGTCTACCTGGTGCGGTGTCGCTGCCTGCTGATCTATGGGAGGTAGTGCAGGACCACTGCATGGCGGTAGGGGGGCAACCGGAGGAGGTCACCCTCAAAGGGGTGCGCGAAAAGTTTGCCATCTGCTGCGTCTGGCCGGTCTCCCTCAGCCGACGCAGATTCGACCCTCTCGTGAATTGGGAGGACCCGCATAGTGGAAGCTTTGATATGGACACCCTCAATACTGTTGTCCGATTCCAACCTCTTGTTCTGAATCGAATGTCTCGTGCGCATGCTACTACTGGGATTGTTTTGCAGCATCAACGCAGTGATGATTCTAATATGGCGCAATCTTTGAGCAACGGTTTGGAAGAGTTGACCAACGCTTTGGAACGGTCGAAGGGAACGTTGGTGACGATTCTTGGCAGCTTCTCTGCAGTGGGGTGGAACACACGGCGGGGGCTCCAGGCGCATGCGGAGAGCTCTGTACAGTTTGTGAGGTTGTTACAGCGGTGTGATGCGGAATATTCTGTGGGGCTGTGCTCAGGGCGTGTCCAGCACGGCTACGTCGGATCCAGATTACAACGTTTCGTAACCACAGTGGGAACCAGTGTAAGCATTGCATGGTCACTCTGCATCGCGACACACCACAACAACATAACCTGCCTCTACACAACGCTCGTTGAAGTGGAAGACGCGGATGACACAGATTCAGACTTCGAGCCCTTACACCTCGACACAGCGCTCCGGAGACAGCTCGCCCCCGCAACGATCATTGTCGAAAACATCCCGACCCCAGTCTACGAACTGAAACAAGGCGGTGCCTTTCTCATGACCTCGGTGACGCACGACGGGGAATCTTTTATGTAGTTTGCGGAAGGGATGAGGATGAGGAGGTGGTGGTGGTTGTGGGGTGTTGCAGAAAACATCAGAGAATCAATTTTGTGTTGGTGTTGAAATGTTTGGGGGGTAGAGTTCTGTGGGAGTGGGGAAGTCAAGGGTCAGCCTAGTTGTAAAGGCCCTGAGAATATGGCTGTGATGTGTGAGTGTTGTGTTCTGCAATGCATTGTAATGGGCAATAGGCGCCGTTAGAGGGGTGGGGGTGGGGGTGGTGATATTAGAGGGTTTGTTAAATCAGTTGTCCCTCGTATGCCTGTATTCAAAAGGTGTCGGGTTGTCAACTGTTAGCTAACCGAGACTTAGAATCATGGGTGTTCCGTATTCCGGGGGTTTTCGGGGGAAAATCGGGTCCGTATTCCACTATTTTTCTTTGGGTGGGCTTCCCCTTTGGGGGTCAAAAACAGGGTCAAAACACCCCAAAACTGGTCTTATTTGAATTTTTGGTGACCCGAGCGTTCAGCGGTGGTACTATAAAATTGGCGTGGCTGCATAACCGCACAGTACACAGTACACAGTACACAGTACACAGTACACAGTACACAGTACACAGTACACAGTACACAGTACACAGTACACAGTACACAGTACACAGTACACAGTACACAGTACACAGTACACAGTACACAGTACACAGTACACAGTACACAGTACAGTACACAGTGGAGGAAAGGGGGTGTCCGCCGGAGGCGAAAATTTTACTTGGGGGTTCGTCCTACAAGGAGGAAAATGTCTTTTTTGTGTTGTTCCATTCCATCCCAGTTCACGGGCACCTCACCCAGTGAAAAAGACCGTTCTAAAGTCTCTTAGTTACCCTTCTGCTCTTTTTTTTCTTCCCTAAGGGAATCCCTGTAGAAAAAAAAGTGCACGATCCCAAAAGTGGTATTCGTATTCCGTCTTAAGAACACCCATGCTTAGAATCATTTTTTTTTTTTTTTGCCGTTTTATTTATTTGTGCTTTCATCCGGATGGCTGGCCTCATGGGCCAGTTGTCAAAACAACTATTCTTTATGCTTGCGTCGTGTTGTAGCATTGCTTGAGGTGTCTGTATTATCAATTATCAGTGCTCTCAAGATCCTCCACGTAGGGGAGGATATTTCCTCCAGGGGCTTTTTTTTTTTTTTTCAGGCTTTTTTGGTGGAGGATTTCCTCCATTTTTTTTTTTTTTTTGGCAGGCTCGGGTGGAGGATTATCCTCCTAGGGGTTTTATAGTGGGGAGTCACTTTGTCTCCCCCGAGGGAGCCAATATTTTCCCGAGCCTGTATGCACCGTCCAGGGCTGCACCTTAAAAATAATTGCCTGCCGCACCATTTTCATTTTTGCTACTCAAAAAAAGGGTTCGTTGAGTGATTCTGTGGTGTAAAAGGAAGCATTCTTACACCGTACCCTAATTTTTTTTCGCCTGCGGCGCCATTTATATTACTGGGGGGGGGCGAATAAGAGATCAGGGGTGAATAAGAGATTAGGGCCGAATAAGAGATCAGGTTGAGATTTTGGGGGTATTTTTTTTTTTTTTTTTTGCACGCACCAGGGTTTTATCTTGAAAAAACATTTTGAAATTTTACCCTGTCTACCCGGTCTGGCAAAAAAGTGGTCAAAAAATTTTTTTTGCCTCCGGCGAAAATGTCTATTTGCTTTTTTTCCCCCAAAAATTTTTTTTTATTTTTGGCTCGTCCGTTCGCCTAATAAGAGATGCCACATCTCTTATTCGCCCCCCCCCAGTAATTTTTTTGCTCCGCAAAAAAATAGAGTTGGCAATGTCTTTGGATACCCTTGCATTTTGCAGCCAAAAAATACAACTTGACCAAAGCTGCAAAAATTTTGCCGTTTTTTTATAATTACCGCCGTTGCATCAGCCCCTGCTTCTGGAAGACGTATTGGTTTTGTACGGTTCGTGGAGCGTACGGTGCAAGAGAAAGGATTAGATTTCCGTTTTTTATTATCTCGCAAAATTGACCCGCCTCTCCGCTCTGTGGCTGTCAAGGAGGCGCGCGCGAAGCGCGCGACGACCGCTTGTTGCGGGGGAAAAATTTTTTTTTGGGGGTTTTTTTGCAAAAATAAAATCCTCCTCATTTCGAAAATTCTGCTTTTTTCGTGGAGGATCTTGAGAGCCCTGTCAATTATCAATATTTTTTTTTCTCTTTCAAACTTGGCATTTCACTTCAGCTGCCGAAGCATGTGTGTGGCTGTTTGTTTGTTCTGCTCAGAGTCCACCAGGGTTGGTGCCGTTTTCATGTCTAGATGTCTGCACATGGGTTGCGATACACTGTCACCTTGCCGTGGCTTCCACTAACGACCCTTGACATGCCATGCCAAGCACACTTGACAAAGAGTTATCGTTACCGCTTTGTGTTTGTTATTGTGCTCGTACTATGTGTTTGTGTCACGATAAGTGTCGTGAAGGCATTGTTAGAGGGGATTTTTTTTTTTGTGGGTTTGTTGAAATAAAAATACCACGATGGTGAGATGTGCTGTTCTTGTACCCCTTTCGGACCAAGGAAAAAGCGAAACCTGTTCCCCACCCCGCTGTCTTGGAGAAGGTCACGTAGAACGAGAGCTTTGTTGCAGTAAAGTGCTCGCACAGAAACCTGTCTACACAATTGGCTAATCGTGTAGAAAATAAGAAAGAATCCTTATTAGTACCCAGGGCGAGAACCCTTTCTGTAACCTGCAACCACCTTTCACGCGTGAAATTGAAAAATCGTGAAGTCTGTGAAAAAATAAAAGTTACTTCCTCCTCTGAAAGGTTCAAGGCGATCTGCGTCTATACCTTTTGCAGAACAAAAGGCTTCGGCCGACATTGAGTACAGATCTTTATACCAATAGGTGTAAAGTGATTGGCGATACAAAACAAAAAAGTTATAGTGGAGTTCATCCTCGGGTGACTACACTAATACAACCAAGTTTTCAAAAAAGAAAAGAAAAGAAAAAACGGAAAGAAAGAAAAACTCAGGCATATTGCCTAAGAAAAATATTCAATCAAAGTAGCATCGTCTTTTAGTTCTGTTCCTTTTGCATTTTACAGTTTTTGTTTTTTTTTTTTCCACATTGTGTGCTAGGCTTTCTGAAAAAATATGGTGCATTATTTTAAGCAAAATTTTGTCACCATCTTCGGATATATTTTTTTTTGAAATTTTTGGGGAGAAAAAGTTTTTGCTGACTAATCATGAGAGCCTTGGGGTCATTACGCAATGCATTTCTCTTTATTTCAAAAACAAAAATAATTTGCACATCTTTTTAGAAAATGTGTAGGAGGCGTCTTTCAACAGCCATCTTTCTCTCTCTTTTTTTTTCTTTTATTTTTTTCCCTTCTCTCTCTCTCTCTAAAATTACACTGCTGAAGCACAGTGTACCTGCTCGTTGCCCAAGGTGCGTCCGAAAACTGGGGGAATTCCACCCTACCTGGATGCTTTCTCTTGGGTGTCTTAATCAAAAACAAAAAAAAAATCATTTCATTTCTTTACCTATGCCTGCGTCGGTTGTGTTCGACGCGGCGTTGTGCATTTTTTTTCCACACTCCCTTTTTTTATCTCAACAAAAAATACAAAAAAAAATTATCATTGTCTTACGGATTCTACGTGATTTTTTACCCCGCGAAAAGGCGCGTACGGGCGCGCATACGCGGGGTAAAAAAAAAATCAGGTGGTTCCAGTCCTTTGGAAAAAGAAAACAATGGTAGTGGAGCTCATCCTTTGGGTGTCTACACTTAGTGTCGACTGATGGAAGAGTCGTTTCAAAGCAACTCTTCAGTCAGTCTGCGCTAAGTGTATTATACTACCAAGTGTTCAGACAAAAGGACGTTACCCCCGAACCCCGCTCCTTCTAAATACAGAAGTGGCCGTAACAAGGTGTAACGGGGTTGCAAATGAGGCGCTCTGCTCTTCTGTGTCGGGTCTTACTAAAAAAAGCAAAAAGAAAGAAATATAGTGGAGTTCATCCTCGGGTGTCTGCACTAATACAACCATGTTTTCAAAGAAAACAAAATAGGAAAAGGAAAAAAGGGAAAAGGGAAAATCTCTGTCAAGTCAAAAAAGGATTCATCCAGTCAGACAGCAAAACGTGGCAATCTATCTGCACCCCCCCTATGTGTTTTATCAAAGAAAAAAATGTCCCCCTTTTTCCCATTTCTCTAAAATCCTGACGCTTATTGTCGCGTTGTAGGGAGTCTGTAGTAAAGGATTCCTCTTCTCTCTTTTCTCTTCTCTTTTCCCCTATTCCAACGTCTTGTCTTCAAGTTTGTTCAATTGTTTCGATCAGGTAAATGATGGTTTTCTGTGTCCTGTGTTGTTGGGAGGAAAAATGAACGATAGGGGAGAGACCTCATCCGATCTGTTGACTGATGAGAAATTTTTTAGTAGTACTCTGGTCAGGGGGGTAGTGCTTGCAGTTTCCCTGCAACTTCGAAGCAACACTCGGGGGGTTTGATAATCCGCGGAGTGTCAGTGTGTCCCAGAACGGTACGACCAAAAAAACTTCCTCTTTTTTTGTTTTCTTATTTTCATCACCAGATTCCGTTTCTCTCTTTTTTTTGTTTTTGTACAGTGTTTCCCAGCATCTCACCTAACTCTGAAAATAGGTGAGATTTTGCGGTTTTGCGGGTTTTTGTATAGGTGTGGCGAGCCCGGGCGCGCTTCGCGCGCCCGGGTCCCCACCTTAGCTCAAGTTGGGGGCCTCCGGCGGAATGTGAGAATTTCTCGGAGTTCGGCACTTCATTGATATTTGCACCAGGCACACGTGGTACACGAATTATCAGTAAACTCAGTACATTTACAAAATAAACGGCAGTCATGGCAGGCATGGCACCCAAGCGAAGCCACGGTACGCAACATTTCTAAAAATTGTTGACATAAATGTCACTGTCGTTAGGGATTTTTGCGGAGCAAAAAAAAAATCAAACAAATGGCGCCGCAGGCGAAAAAAAATTAGGGTACAGTGTAAAAACCTATCTTTTTACAGCACATAGTCACACACCTAACCCTTTTTTGCGGAGCAAAAAAGGGAAAATGGCGCCGCAGGCAAAAAAAAATTGAGGTACAGCCTGGATGGTGCGGTCAGCAACCCAGTTCCCCATGGTACTCCCGTGGTTCAACCATGATTTTTTTTTTTTTTTTTTTTTCCTGCAGGTGAGATTTCTCACCTCACTTTTTTTTTTTTCTTTTTTTGTGAGATTTCTCACCCCAAAATCTCACCGTGGGAAACACTGTTTTTGTACGAATCTTACCAAAATGAAGTGCCCTTCTGGGGGAAACAGTGCCTGCGTCCGCCCGGGTGTCCCTGGTGGGGCAGTTGCACTGCCAACTTTTTTTTGTTCGTATAAACACTTCTGGTTCGTGGTTACCCCACCATGTCTTGTCTCTAACAGGAGCAACATGACTAGCTACACCCCCACACCCTTCCCGTGCGTGCAAAACCAAGAAAAAATGCCAATGTGCCAAGTTCACAAAATATGTGAAGGGAATCTGGTCTCCCTTCGCGATGAACGGAAAAAAATTGTTTTTTGTCCCCCCCTGTGTTTTCTTTTATTTACTTTGTCATATCCTGAAGTCAGATTCTATTGTTAAGATCAAGGAAATAGAATTGACGGGAAGGTGCGTGCAATTTCTTTTTTCTTCTTTTTCCCCCATCCAGTATTTGTTTTACCACCACTCACAACTCATACAGCGGAAAACATCACAGAGCGGTGAACGGAAAAGATTTTTTTCTTTGTCAGATTCTACACCAGACTCGTAATGACACTATCGTGACGAGCGATGAGGGCAAAAACGTGGGGAAAATACGCGCAATACGTCGTCACGACGTGGGCACCCCCTCGTCAAGGCCCTCGTAATTACGACGTCATGACGCGTGTAATGTCATTACGAGGCCATGGTGTATTTTGACGGGTACAAAATGTTGCACATTTGTACAGAGGATAGATGCCCTGGAGAGGGAGAAACCAATACAGGGCAGTGCTCAAAAACTGTTCAGCAAAAAAAAAAATACACAATAAACTGTAAAATCGATGTTTTGTTGTACTGACTCCTGTACCCAGAGTTCTCATAGTTGTGTCTTCAAATCCTGTGGAGGTCGCTGTTGTAGTTGCCGATTGTCCGTTCATTGGCAGCGATCTCCACTATTTTGACCATTAGTATTCAGTGACATTTTGACCATTTCGTTCATGTCGTGTTATCGTTGTGTTTATAATCCGCTGACAAACACCCTCCGTTCTTTCCATGTTCTTTCCTTCTATCTCCGCCCCCCTTTTTTGAAATTCTTTTTTGACATCCAAGCAGACCTCTGATAACAATGGGGTGCCCACACACATGGGCCTTCCTTTCAAAGGAAGGCTTGTACAAAAAAAAAATTCACGGTCGTTGTGTTCTTTTTTTTTTTTTTCTTTTTTAAAATTTTTTCCGTGACGCCCATACTGCGTATGTCTCTACGTTTTCATGACAATGAAACGTCCCTTTCAAAAAGGTGGCTATACATGATAGACGTCTGTATGAGGCATATTCGTCTTTCACGCTTTATCTCCCCCCTTTTTTTTTTCATTTCTAAAAAGTAGTTTTTAAAAGGTGACTATGAGACGATTAAGGCCATCATTTAAAATCTATATTTTTACTAAGCTCGAGCTGCGTTTTAGCACGTTTCAAATACTCTTTTTTTAAAGAAAGACATTACCTTCTCCCCAAAGCAACCAACAGAGAGCTTCCCTCCCCTTCCCTTCCCAATCTCCAAACTAAAGAGAAACATGTACACACAACCAACATCCGTTCTGTCATACTTCCTCATATCCTTCTGTATTTTAGTATTTTTCTTCAGCAACCCTTCGGCCCTCAGGCGTTATTTTTTCTCTTTTTTTTTTTTTTTTTTTTGTGCCAGGCTCAGGTCACTGCTGCTATAGTCCACACTATCCACTCTTGTTTTTACGCACACCACTTTTTTTTGTGAAAGGAAAAGGTTGCTGTATCTTTTGCTCTCTCAGCCCACCTTGTTTTCTTTTTTTTTTTGAAAATCATAGTTTTATGCTACTTTCCAGTGCCCTGCGTCCGCGTTTTTGCACTTTCCACTTCTCTATGTTATTCTCCATCCCCTCTGATGTGTGTGCGCCCTTCTGGCCCCCATTTTTTTGGTTTTTCAAGGTGACTGAGCAAGCAAGGCTCTCTTAGGATCATCTTATAAACGTATATTATTGAGTAGCGCAGTGGTTTGCCGCTCGATCAGTAAGCGAGAGGTTGGAGGTTGTCTTGAACGTGACTGGGCAACGATACATACAATATTATGGTCCCTCTGTTTGGTCAACCCACAAAACTTTGCAGGTTTTGCTGATCCTCAGTCCGGATTTTTTCGGTTTCGTTGTGGAAGGTGGCCTGGAAGTATTTTGCTTTAGGTTCCTTTTCGCCAGTTTCAAGAGTTCTTTGTGTGATTTTTCTATATTTTTTTGGGTTATCAAGCATTGAAGAACAGAAAATGGAAAACGAAGGATACGTGTCTCGCCTAAGCGGCTTTGGGTTTTCTTCACTAAACACATTCCACATATTTTGCAGTGAAAATTCACAAGCCTTTAGCAGTGCGATAAACGAAAAAAATTTTTCTTTATTTCATTTAGCTGCCATATCCTGAAGTCGTTTTCTGTTTTTTTTTTTCCCCTCAAGATTTATTATGATTTGCGTATTTATGATGGGGAATTTGTCTCTAGCTGCTCTCTTCTCTCTTTTTTCCCTAAAATAAAAATATTATCGCAAGCGAACGGTGCGTTCCCCTGAAATCTGGGAAAGGACATCGTTGCCCCCCCTTTTTTTTTTCTCTTTTCTTTGTGCATTTCAGTGTGGGGGAGGCGAACATACATCTGCCAAAGAGTGTTTTTTTTTTTTTTTTTTTTGTGGAAGCGTGCAATGCAACAAACGGTCGAGATCTGATCAAGCGAAACGGATATATTTTTCCATTTTTTTCCCCCTGTTTTGTTGTAAGATGAGTGTGCAAAGAGAGGCACATTCATTTTACAAGTTTTTTTTTTGTTTTTGTTTTTTTATTCTGTAGCTGTGGGACGTATCCCGCAGAACGAACACCCCGTCAATTCGCTTTCTAGTCACATTTTTTTCCCCCCAAAATTTTTAGCATACCACACAGACACTCCCATACATAGCTGACTACCAGATGACACACAACCAGTGTATCGTTTGCCCGACTAGGTGTAGAAAGGCTGGTGAGTCAGTAGAAATTTCAAAAATGGTTGGGAAGAGGGAAAGAATAAAGAGGAAGGGGAGGGGAAACGAAGCACACCGAGTGAAATATGAAGAACACCTCGTGAACCACTCCCGTACCATGTGTACCAAAAGAGAAGGTATTCACCTTTGTAGTTTTGCACCCCCCCTCCCTTCTCCTCGATGTCTGACCGATTATTCCAGAGTCATTTAGAAAAAAAGTACCGCTATTTTTTTTTTTTTTTGCTCCTCTCTCCTCCTCTCTCTCTCTCTCCAGTCTACCTCTGTCACACTTTGCTTTGTGTATAAAAGGTTGCGTGCTTTCCGAGCAGTTGTGAACCGCCTCCGTTCTCTTACGGTACCATATTTTAGTATGGACACGACCGAGACTCCTTCACAAGAAGGGGTGAGGGAACGACAAACGCCACTTTTTTGTGCCTTTCTTTTTGGGTCACATTTCCCACATTTTTGATTCTGCCCTTCAAACCACACTCCATTTTACTCAAAAACCCCCTACCAGATTCAACCTTTTCTCTAAGGGGGGAAATGCCGCTTGCGCGACACCTTCCTTTATCATGGTACCCTTCTTGGGGGAGGGAGGGGGCACATGGCACACATGGGGCCAACACCGACAGCCCCAACCACGATGTTGTCTCCTCTGTCGTTCTCCCTTCTGGGCTGCCTGCCGTCTCCTTCGCAACGTCAGCTCAGGTCTCTGAACGTGCTGCGGAGTATTTAACCATGAACGACACACCAAAACCGAGACCACTGCGAGGCTCGGACCCTCCTCTGATTGCCCCTGACATATTCCTCTCTGTCCCCCTCATTGAATCTGACGAGGAGCTGTTCCACGACCTCACAGAAGATGGTACGGAGGAGAGAGAACCAACACCCGAAGACTCCGTGCTGTCCCTCTATGATGAATGTGACCGTGCGCATGATGACGCTTTGTACGCTGAAGAAGAGGTGACGCGGTTTTGCAACCTTTTTGCGAAGAGTTCGTCTACCGTTTCAGACCCAACACCACCACCACTACCATCCGCTGGAATATTACCGACCTGTTTTGCTTCGGAAGTGAAGAACATCGCGAAGGGGTATCTGGCTGAAATAGAACTGAGTTCAAATGAACCAGGGTGGTCCCCTGAGGACGTTGTCAACGTGCTCTCTGGGTCTATCTGTCTTCCGGAAGTACAAAAAAAGGGAGGTGGTTTGGTGTGCGACGACACACCGTACCAGGAGGCGTTGTGCGCTTTGCTGCAGACGTTGTGTGGAAGAGGGGAGGGGGACTCTGTTGGGGTGGCCTTCTATTCTTGCGAGACGATCGTGGCACCGCCGGGGATGACGGCACAGCACAGCCCACTTCTCAATGAGGATGCCTTCTTTTCCAATCAGACCAAATCATCGCTGCGTGAAATTGAAGTCTGTACTCCACTACGTCTAGGTCAACACACTACTGCAGATGCGATTCTTGATATGCTCGGAACCGTTGTATTGCCCAAAAAATGCGGGGAAAACACCAAGACAAAAATCCTTCCCGACAATGCCGTCGCAGATACGAATTCCTCCCTCGCCGCGCTCTGTGGTCTTATGGGCGCGCCTTCCGGAAGTCCACGTAGTGCTCTCCGCGCCGTTCTGCACCCAATGGGGTTGCCAAAGGTGGCAAAGTGGAATGCAGCCTTGGATGAGAAGGTTTTATTTGCACCATCCCTCCCTCACTCTACACCGCGAACTATCCAGTTTTTTGCTTCATCCGATCCTTACATTACTGAAACGATATTGATCCCTCCTATGGTGGTGGAAGACGACATCTTTTTCGAGAACGAGGAGGAGGGGGAGGAGGAGGAGGAGTCTGTGACCCCCTCCCCACCTCTCTTCGGGGGGGATCATCTGCCGAGACAGTGCGTCGTGCGGATTGTTGATTGTGGTGTGGAGGAGGTGGGTGGAATTTCAGGAACGGTGTTGCTGACTGATACGAATCCAACAAGGAGTGCGTCGGTCGCGCGAGGAGGTGCTGGGGGTGTTGTGGAAGAGGGGATGTGCAGGGCGGAGGCGGTCGTAGCTGCAGAAGAGATCCGCCTCCGTCAGAACACCGCTGAGGTGGATGTGTGCCTCATGGCAACGCATCTGAAGGCGGCGTTGAATGGGCTCAACATAGCAGCGAGCTCGCCTCCTCACATTGCTGCCAGGGTGTGTTCTATCCGGGCGTCTCTTGCCCGTTGCTCTCTTCCGACGGATGAGGAATTTATGGATCCAATTTTTCTTGCAAAGCGTGGTGCAGAGTATTCACAGCGTACCCGCTACGCAAACTTCACCTACAAAGAGGATGCAAGGAGTGCGACGCCGAGTGTGAGAGAGAGTCCTTCGCCGCGGCCTCCGGCGCCTTCCCCGCCTCTTCCTATGGTGTCGATGCAGCAGCCATGTGCACCAAAGGCTCCGGTTCCCTTCGTAAACCCAACCACCGCAGTGCGTTCCCTGCAACGCCCTCAAATGGAAATGACAACAAATGAATTGGAAGCGGTCTTCGCAGTATGCCGCGAAAAGGGGTCCCTTGGGTTTCTACTTCACGGAGACTGTCAAGGGTGGGGGGAGAATATGGGGATCGCCATTTGCGCGACGTTGCAGGCATCTGGGTGTGGTGCGGTGGTCTGGGGAGTCCCTCATGAGCATGCTGCAAAGGTGTTGCCTGCGTTGAAACAGATTCTCGAAGACACCTTTGGGTGTCCGGTGTGCACGCCAAACTCACCGAGTACAGGGCCGGTGGAGGGTGGTAGTATTATCCTGATCAGCACCGATTGTGTTGCGGAATACCTCAGTACCCCTCAGCCGCCTGTTGCGGCAGTTATCCTTCTTGGTGCAACGGAATATGAAGAAAGCGTTTCCCGCCGTCCCAGCTACTCAGGGTCGTTGTTGAGGGCCATCAAAGGCGTGCGCATGAAGGCGCCTGAATGCTCTATCGTCGTCGTCAAGGCGATCCCCGAGGAGCGTAGCCTTCTGAAGGAAATGCTGTTCGGTGCGAAGGGGCTGCTGGAAGAGGGGGAGAGGTTGGTGGTGTTTTTCAAATCGCGGGCGGCGTGCTCGGTGCGGCCGATCCCTCCGGATGTGAATGTGCTTCGTCTTGTCTTGAAAATAAATTTGAGGCATCCAGAGAACAGCTCCGAACGGCGGGTATACGCAAAGGTGTCGCAGCTGCTGTTACGCCACTCATATGATACGTTGACAACATGCTTGTCAGGGCTGCTCCATCATGCAAGCGTGCGAAGCGAACTCAGCAAACCTTGTGTCCGGCTTCTCCACGGTGTACTACAGGAAGTTGCATCAAAGGTTGACCCTCGTATAGGCATTCTCGCGTCCTTCCTGAAGACCTACAGTGATGCAAGGGCACGCACAGTTCTGATCATCTGCCACAATGCACAGACCATCACCATCGTCGGCGGAAGGCTCCTTCAACAAAGCGACGCTCGAAGGGTCGCCGTCTTTGCAGGCGGCTTTGCTGGGGGCTTGGTTTTATCGAGGGTGACGCAGACCCGCGGGGATGCTTCCCCGCAGGCGGTGGACGTTGTGTTGCGGACCTACCTTGCGAGGGGAGGGCAGGAGACCTGCGTGGTGATGTGCAGTGTGGAGCATGCTGGGAGATTCGCTGAGGAGATGCAACGCCATGTTCCTCTAGCGTTGGTCGTCGAATATGACGGTCATTGCGGAGACGGCAGTGCGGCGGCAACGCAAGAGGCACTTCTCTCAGTCCTCCGCACCCCTCCCTCCAGCGTCTGCTCCTCCCCTGCCCTGCCGCAAACGGTCACCGCCATGGTAATCTCAGGGAAGGTGGCGTTCACCTCCCTCCGCATTGGCCTGCTCAGCTTCGGAGATGCGTACATCCA
This sequence comes from Rhynchopus sp. YZ270_cl-10, assembly GCA_964035575.1. Classification (NCBI taxonomy): domain Eukaryota; phylum Euglenozoa; class Diplonemea; order Diplonemida; family Diplonemidae; genus Rhynchopus; species Rhynchopus sp. YZ270_cl-10. The sequence goes on along the minus strand of OZ037868.1, from coordinate 509,523 downwards.
TACCCTCCTCCCCCACGCAATGCACGGACAGGAACTCTTTCACCCCGACGAAGCGCTGCTCTTTTCCACCCTCACATCAGGCCCGAATGAGGTGATCGGCCACACCCCTTCAACGTATACAGGAGACACAGCGGTGTGGGTCGTGCCGGAGTATGATGACGATGCGCTCTTCGAGGCAATGCAAAACTTCCCGATGCTCCTGTGGGAAGGAGATGCCCCAAAATGCGTGAAGGTGACTGCAGTGGCGAGGGACCTCCCAGAAGAGAGCCGTGCGGTGTTTGTATCTCAGTGCAGTGCGGTGGTGTTCGAGCATAGCGATGCCCTCGAGGACATTCCTGCAATCCAACGCAAAATTGCGAACCTCGGAGCGATCGGTGTGACCCACTGTCTGGTGTTGATCTTAGTGAACGGACCGTACCCAACAACAGGGTTGCTCATGAGCGAGACCGGTAAGGCGCGTATAGGAAACAGCTACGTTGCGTTTGTGTCCTCTCATGTGGAGGCTGTGCGGCACGTTGCACGCTTCGCGCAAGACCAGGAAACCCCTGCAGCACTGAACTTCAACGCACTCCGCACCTCCCCGCAGCGGCCGCACCCAATCTTGCGGGAGTTTTTTTATGCGCACAATACAGGAATTTTCCCTCTGTTTGCCGAGGCGACGGTGTTGGCCTGCTGTGACATGCAGAGCAACATCACCGCACGCGAAGTTGCCTCTACACTGTCTCAGCGGATACGCGGTACAACATTGGACTCAACACAGCTGCAGAACATCGAGGCAGTGATGAGGGTGCTTTGTTCTAGGAACGGAGGCACGCAAACCAGGAAAAAAAGGCGTACCGATGACGGCTGGTGTCCCGGAGATGTTCCTCCATTTCCAGAGATACCGTCCGGCGTTGAGGGTTTACCCGAAGACGCCTTCTGCCAGCTCGACAGCGCAGACCTCGCGCACTGCTTCCCCGATGAAGGAGCAGACGGGGGATGTGAAGATGACGTGACAGATGGGTTTGCCTTTGAGTCCCCCAAAGAGGATGACATGCTGCTTGATGAGGGCAGATCCTTCGGTCCTCAGCCTACGGTCGCAGACGATGCAAACACCGATTTTTTTGGATCCGTCTGCACAAGATTCTTCTCTGGGGGGTGATGTGGAGGAGGGAGGAGGAGGAAAGGTTTTGTGTTGGTTGTGGTTTCTCGGTAGAGGGGTTTCTGTTATTTCTCGTTTTGTTTTGGGTGCCTGCGTCCGTAGAGGCGTTTGCAGATGGGGCATACCCCATTTTTATTGTGCTTTCATCCAGCTGGCATGCGTGGGTCAGCGGGAGGTGCCTATTTAATAACGTCTCTTTATTGTAGGTGAGCATTTAGAGGCTTTTCGGTTCATTTTATAAACTTTTTCCATTCTTTTGAAAGATGGGAACATTTTTGTTGATCCCTTACCATATACTATCAATTTATTGATTGCATATGATGAAAATACTTTCTTTTGTCCCTTTGATGGTCCCTGTGGTCGTAGAGGTGTTGGTGTTGCAAGCCACACCGCTCTTCTCTTAAAGTGATTCTCCTTTGTTTCATGGTGTTAGAAGCTTTCTTTAAAATGGATGAAGATGTGTTGTCGTCCTGACGTCCTGCAAAAGAAAAGAAAAACTATTCTCGGCTTTGTGAGGCTTTTTTTTGCTGGATTTTTAAGCTGGATAATATGAAATGTTATCCGCTTTGGCAATCTTTCGTCGTATTTCTTTAAATATTGGTAAAGGGAGATGTGCGTGCAGAGGTACATTTCATCCTTTCAAGTTTTTTCTCTTGTTTTGTTGTTTGTGTCACTGCACAAATAGCTCTCGTGCATTCCCCCGTCTCTCTCTCGCCAGAGAAATGTCTCAAACAGAACACTACACCCCGTCCCCTTTTTTTATCTTTCAATAGTTTTGTTTTTTGTTGGCGTTTAAAATGGCAAATAAAATGTATCATTTCGGTGCAATGGAGGTGTCGTGTTTGTTGTGCGGTTTGATGGGTCTGTGTTGTGTCCTAGTTGAAACCCATTCCTTTATAAGTTTCTCCTCATTTACAGAATTTGTTTTATTTGAAAAAATGGAAATAACAGCCGTCGACAGTGTGGCAGGTGTGGAGGTGCTTGTCGACATTGATGCCAGCAGCACAGTCGCACACATGGAAGATGTGCTCAAGCTTGCGCTGGGGTACAACGAAGCCGCCACCTTGGAGCTGGACGGCACCCTGCTTGAGCAGACAGCGCTCCCGGTGAGCTCGCTTGCGCTTACCTCAGGTTCCAAAGTGGTTGTGACCCCCACAGGAGAGAAGTACTTGGATGCGCTCAGGGCAGACCCCAACGCTCATCGTGAGGTTCCGCTGTACGCACTTAACACACGTGCAGCAGCCGTCGCAGTTGCTTCCACGACACATGACTTGAGGAAAGTCAACCCTTTGTTCTGGGGAGACGAGGAAGTGGTTTTCTCCTGCATGGAGAGGCAGTTCCCAAGAGATCAGAATACTAAGAAGTTTCTGCAGGCGAAACTGGCACAGATGCTGTCCCTGCAGTACGCAAGCAGTGAGCTGAGGAACAACAAAGCATTTGTGTGCAAGCTGGTTCAAATTACGGACTGCCTGTACGGCGCGTCTGACGCACTGAAGGGAGACAAGGACGTGGTGTTCGCCTCCCTCGAAAGCAGCCAGGCTACTTCATACCTGCACGCATCAGAAGAGGTGCAGATGGATCGCGACGTGGCGATGGCTGCAGCGACAGGAGGCTTTGCTGATCTCCACCTTTGCCATGCGAATGACGTTGATATTGCTGCTGACAACCGTTACCTACACACAAGGGTGCCGGGGGAGCTGGTGCGCAACGACCCGTACGCGATAGCCTCGTTGATCACGAAACTCAGCAATCCAATGGAGGTATTGAAGCAGTGTTCCACTGAGCTGCGTAATGATGTCGAGTTTGCCTTGGAGTGCACACCCTTCTGCAAGGGCGGTATCCTTGGTGTGTTTGGGGAGGACGTGCGTGCGGACCCCTAGGTAGTGCGCAAGGCTGTGGGTGCTCATGCATCTAACCTGAAGTACGCAAACGAAGGCGCTCGTGCAGACAGCGAGGTGGTGATGTGTGCTGCAAGGTCGGACCCAAACAGCCTCTCATTTGCCGACTCTTCCTTCCGTCGTAACAAAGACGTCCTGAAGGAAGCAATGCGGACAGATCTGGGTGATTTGGATGTGAAACTGGAGCTATCACGGCATGCGTCTGAGCAGCCTTCACAGTGTCCGTATATTCCCGCGGACATGTGGGGGGACAAGGAGACAGTACTGCAAGCTGTGAACGTGCACGGATCAAACTACGTCTTTGCAAGCGAAGCGCTGCAGAGGGACGGAGACGTCGCGATGGCAGCGCTGGCGACGTTCTGCCACATCCATCCCTGCCACTGGAACAACAAGACTGTGGCCATCCGTGCAGCAGAGCTTGGGAAGGTGCACTGCATTGGAGACAAGCTCAGGGGGGACGCTGAGGTGATGCTTGCTGCGTGCGCCCACCCACACGTTCTGTCGTATGCACACACGGAGCTGCACAATGACACAGCCTTTGCCCTGCAGTGTGTGGAGAAGGGTGTCCCACTGAAGTACTTTGGCGACGTGCCTCGACAGGACAAAGACGTTGTGCTGCACGCTGTGCGCAGTGCCGCACAGAACCTTCAGCATGCAGGCAGGGCACTGCGTGGGGACCGCGATGTGGTGATGGCTGCAGTGCTGCGTGATGGGATGAGCTTGCGCTTTGCGTTGGAGGAGCTGCGTGGCGACATTGATGTGATACGGTGTGCGGTGGACCCTTTGTCGGGGCAGAACTTCGAGTTTGCGTCTGTGGCGGCGCAGCTGGACAAGGAGGTGTTTCTTGCTCTGCTGCCGACGGTTGCGTTTCGGGAGGCTTACATTGCGCCGTTTGCGACTGACAGGGAGTGCGTACTTGCGTGCGTGAAACGGGGCTTGCTGGGTTTGGCAGAGGTACGGGTTGAGTTCAGAGGGGACCCGGACATTGTGGAGCACGTCAGCCAGACAACACATACACCACCACCACCACCACCACCACCACCACCATCAACAGCAACCCAGTTTGGGGGCGGGTTTGGTGCCACGCCTAGTACAGGGAACGCAGCTGCTGGCTTTGGGGGGTTCGGTGCCGTGCCTAATACAGGGAACGCGGCTGCTGGCTTTGGGGGGTTTGGTGCCACGCCTAGTACAGGTGGCTTTGGGTTCAGAGGCACCCCCACACAGAACGTTATTGGGACGACAGCGACTGACGGCTTTGCAAAACCAGTGGGTAAGTATTTCAAAGTGCCGGTACCCACCAAAGAGGAACAGAGACCGCGCATCTGCGGCTTCACTTACGGCATGCCTTTGGGCTGCCCATGCTGCCGGGTCAATTCCACTCTGGCAACTCAGGCCGGCTTCGGGTTTCGAGGGGGGTTCGTGGATTGTGAAAACCTTGAGTCTGTATTGGAACAGCTTCGCAAGGCAACTAGGTAACTGGGGTGCACGTACTTCGCAGGAAATCTCCCTGAGTTTATATATCAGCCAAACACCGTATACAAAATCTTTCCCCCCCGAATTAGCTCTCATGCAGTCCATCCGTTGGGCCTAATGTTTTAAGTACCAAACCAAGGTGCCCTGTTCTTTTTTTCTCGACAGTTCGAGAAACAGCACGTTTTTTTTGTTGGTAGTTTCTTGACACTGAACCCACCCAGATAGGTGTTCCTTGTGTTGCTTTTCCCAGTATCAGTGTGTAAACTTTGACCGGAAAGACGAATATTTGCACATTTGTTTTCCCTCTTGAACTCTCCCCCTTTGTGGGTGATGAGCGACTTGGGTTCATCTTATAAACTTTTCCATTTTCTTCCGTTCGCATTTTTGCAATGATAGCACAAAAAGATGCCGAAGGGATGTATCTGTTGTGAACACCATGGTGCTTTCTCTTCTTTGATTGGAAAGAAAATGAAATTAATTATTTTCCCAAAAAGTGTAAATAGCGGAGATGGACAACCATCAAAAAGTCAACTCCCCTATCTTGCTTTTTTCTGACAGCCCACAAACGTTATTCTGAGTTGCTGTTGGTTTTATTTTTTTTTAAACGATGTGTGCCCAGGCCCCAGCCTCACCATCGACCGATTTTATTTTTGAGGGTCTTTTTGATTTTTGACCCCAATTCTTGAAACCCCAATTCCTGGCGGAAACCCTGCCCCCCAAAAAAAAAATAGTGGAGCACACTCTAGGGTGGCTACACTAATACAACCAAGTTTTCAAAAAAAACGAAAGTCTTTCCCCCCAATTAGCTCTCATGCAGTCCATCCGTTGAGCCTAAAATTTTAAGTACCAAACCAAGGTGCCCTGTTGTTTTTTTCTCGACAGTTCGAGAAACAGCACGTTTTTTTGGTAGTTTCTTGACACTGAACCCAACCAGATAGGTGTTCCTTTTCCCAATGGCTGTCGTGTTATCTAGACGCGGCAATAAGCGAATGAGAAATACAATTAAAACTGTGTTTCACTCTACGATTATGCACAAAACAAGATGGAACACCCCCCCTTCCTTATTCCCTCTCTCGTTCAAGGTGCAAATTTCGCGGGGGAAAAAATGGATTTTTCCACCCCTCCCCTTCCCTTCCCTTCCCCCCCTTCCTCCTTCCCTCCCAATATTTAAACAACATTTCATAGCCCGCAATACACAAAGAACGCATTTTTTTCTTTTTTTTTTTTGAAACACGACAATGAGTTCAAACCCATATGAGACTACAGGTCTTTTAGATGAAAGCGATACAGAATACTATTTCGAAGACGGCGAGGACAGCGGGGTACGCGAGGAGGAGGAACCCGTCAGCCGCGTTGTCCCAGGCCGCGCGGTGCGGTCGCGCCTCTCACTGCTGGGAGGGTCGCATCCACAGTATCTTTCCTCGCAGAATATACATAGTCGGGCCTCCCGCGGGCAGACCCAACCCAATGGCGAAGCCCAAATGCGCCAACCGAAAACCCGAAATGCGTGGAAATGGCCTGCCTGCGTGGCCTCCTCTACTGCCTTCGGTCTTGCCCTCGCAACGATTCTCCTTGTGGTCTACTTTCTGTGTTATCAGCCCTGTAGCATGGTGCTGCAGGAGGTAAGGGTGAACCGCCTGCCCGACAAACGGCGTTATATATCAGAAACAATCGCATTCAATCTTTCTCTTTTGGTCGCAAACCCCAACCGAGTCAGTGCGAGTGTAAGCCATGCCTATTTGCGTCTTTCTATAAGCGACCCATCGCTTGCCGTACGCTATGATGTTCACGAACCAATTCGCTACCCAGTAAACGCTACCGCGGCTGTCCCCGCAAGCACAACCTTAGCAGTCAGTCTCCCCGTCTCCGTGAAGGTAGCAACCCTCTCAGAAGGGCTCCGGGTAGTAATGCTTCTCCACCAAGGCTGCTTTGCAATAGGCGTCCAAGGCGAAATAACATACACAGTTGGCGGCCTGTCCCGCCACACAGCTCACATAAACCACTCTCAATCCTTATTTGAAGCATCCTCTTGTCCAGCTTGTGGGTGAAAATAAAAGAGGGTTGTCTGGTAATAATTGGTTCAGGGGGGATGTGGGGTTGGGGGAGGAGAAGAGGGGGGGGTTTTTTTAGTGGAATTTGTCGATATTTTGGACAAATCGTGCATAACAAAGAGAGTGTGTGTGTTTTTAAAATGTTTCGTTCAGGTGCCAAAAGGTGAATGTTTGTTTTGGAAGTGGTTGATGTCAAGTGGCAAAATGTAAAAAAAGCAAACAAACAAAGTGTGGCCCAAAAAAAAAATGCACCATTTTTCGAGCAATGGAATGGCAGGGAGGGGGGGAAAGGCAATACAGCAAGGCATGCCTGCAAGCATGAAGTGCCTTCTGAAATAGTCATTTGAAACGAACCCGTTTCCCCTCTCCCATCGTTCTTTCCCTTATTGTAACTATCGTGCTTTCCCCCAACTCGTGAATAGTTTTGATTCCACCCACAATACCAACAGAACAACACCACAACAATGATGCGTGCCCTGATGCTCCCGCTGTGTGTCGTGGCCGTTCAGGCGTATGACTTCGAGGATTTCACAAAATGCGCTCAGAAGGCGCTGGAGGCGGCAGGATTTGACGAGAACACAGGAGACTTCAACTGTGGGGACAGTCCCTTGGCAGCCAACTGTCAGAGGAAGGCAGGCCAGCTGATCGCCACAGGCCTCTCCTGCGTTCAGGAGTACACAGCCATGGGGGACATTGCCTTTTTCAACCTTCCTGCGCTGTCGTCCCCTGACAAGTCGCGTGCCGCGTACGAGTGCCTTCTGGATAAGACTATGGACTGCGGCGTCGAGTGCAAAGACACCTCTTCTTGCCTCAACGAGGTCAGGTGTGCTGCGACTGTTGTGAACACCTGCCTGAAGGCCGACGTCTTCCCGCTTGCTGACATGAAGACCAGTGAGCAGATGCTGGGGTACGACTTCGAGCCCTTCAACGACTGCGTGGCCAAGAACATGAACGACAACACGACCACATGTACTGGGAACCTGCAGTCAGAGAGTGCCGAGATCGGGTGCGGGATTGCCTCAGTCATCGTATGTGGACTCGAGACTGGCCTGCTCAAGGACTACACAAACGGTAAAATCAAGATGTTCCTCGGCCTTCCCAACTACCAGTGCATGGGCAAGAAGATCACAGCCTGCCAGAAGCCTGTGGAATGCAAGCTGGAGGCTGGTGACACACCCGACAAGTGTGCTCTGCAGGTGAAGTGTATGGGTGAGGGCATCAACGAGTGTGCCGGGTACGACCTCATCCCCACGCGCTTCATCCCATCGTCGGTGAAGCAGACTGCCGACTGCACACAGTCCTTCATGACCCTTTGCGGAGAGGATGGCGTCATCAACCAGGACTGCGCAGTGGGGAAGGCGCTGATGTGTTCAGTTCAGGGGGAGCACATTGAGGCACTGAAGTCAGACCTGAGCACCTGTGAGCACAACATGGAGAAGTGCGTGACGGCTGACCCGAACGCTTGCTCCGGCGAATTTGACCAAGCATGCTTCGACCTGATCAACTGTGTGGCACACGGTGGTATGAAGTGCGTGAACGACGCGATCCAGATTGTCCTCCCTAACGCTGGCCTTGCACCTAAGGGCAGCAGCGGGCTTCCTCTCTACGCTTGGATCCTGATTGGAACTGGCATTGGAGTGGTGCTGGTTGTTATCGCTCTCGCCGTGTGGATGATGACAAAGAGGTCTGCTGCCAAGACGATGCAGGACAAGTACGTGCAGCAGAAGAACGATGCCATCAACGAAGATGTCGAGAACACTCACATGACTCCAGCATGCTGAGCAAAAAAAAGGCACCGTCCGGGACCAGAACCCGGGCTAGTTCACACCTAGACAAAGAAGACAGCCACGCTGCCCAGGCAGAACAAAAGGACGTGAACTAGTAAACCAGGGGAGGAGCTTGGGGGTTAAATCGGGTCAGATTGACCCGATTTCCTTCGGCCCCATGGAAAAAAACGGGTCAGGGCAAAAAAAAAAAAAAAAAACTATAGATTTTTGAGGGAAAAAATCCAAAAAATAGGGTACTCTACTTGTCGCATGAGGGGGTCTGAGAAGGATGAGGAACTACTATGTGACCCCACCGCGACGAGCACGAAGCTCAATGAAGCCAGAATGCCCTCAAACGCGCGTTCCACCCCGATCAAACCCGAACCCAAGAGGGATGCCGAACTCGACCTAGCCGTTGGTTTCTGGCGCGAGCTGACGATCCAGATATTGGATCAACTCGCTGGGTGACACACCAAAAGAGGGGCTCAGACAGTGACAAGTCTTGCCGGGGATACGGAACGCCCTCCGACGTTTGCTCGAAGGAGACACCTGCCCAGAGAGAGTACCTGAACTGGCGAGGGCCTACACACATTCCACACCTCCATTGCGCAACCCTACCTTGATGACATCATCGCCAGTGTCAAGGGCAACATGCATTCCGCGGGGGTGGTGCAACACTTGTGTATCATCAACGTGTACCATTTTGTGAAACGCGCCTTCTCATTCTGCATGTGTTTGTCTTCACAAGAGCTTTTCCGCCGAAGGCGGAAAAGCTCGGGACCTGACCCGATTTAACAGAATTTGACCCGATTTTGCCCCAAACCCATATTCCAAGCTCCTGCCCTGTAGTAAACCCAAGTAAAAAAAAAAAAAAATGCAATGAAAAAAAATACGATAGTGTGGCGGTCAGATTTTTCCCCGGTTTTATTTTTCAGAAGTTGTGTGGGCCTTGGCGCTCAACCAGCTTTTCGCGAAGTTTTTATTTTTTGTTTTTTGTTTTGTTTTTGCACGATCATTGCCTTCTTTTCTATAAGAATTGAATGCACATGACATAACACTTCAAAGAGATCCACCCACATCTTACAATGAGCAGAGCCTTTTTATCTCTCCCAGCTTCTATGTAAATGTGTTTGATTAGTCTCTAGAATTTGAAATGTGACAGTATAATTTTCTTTTGTGATCAAGTGGAGTACTATAAAAGAGAAGGTATTATGGTGTAGACAGAGCCACACCCCTCCCCAAGCAAGTTCAAACGGAAAGTTTGTGTAATTTGTTTCCCTCAATGTCCAAATAAATGCTCTCCGACATGTGTTCACCAGGGTTTTGCGGGTGAATGGTCGATGATGGGTCAAACTTGGAGTTTCGCGCAGGAATTTCCCCGAATTGGTTAGTTTTTTTCTCCTATATAATACAGCGACAACAATAAAATGCAGAGGCCTTTTCGTGAGTGAACTTTTTGGACAGTGGAGATTGCACAACTGTGGCAACACAACCGAGGCAACTGCACTACTCCAACAATTTATCAAATCAAAATAAAATACGGGGCAACCGCATTGGAGTGTAGCAAAGCAATTTCATTTCAATGATAAAACGGTGAGAAACGACACCTCATTTTTTTCCAGTTGCATGCACGTTTAGGAAGGTAGCTTCCTCTTTTAGCCCACCGGATCCATTTCTTGGAAAATGCAAAAAAGCAAACAAACAAAGTATGACCCAAAAAAAAAAAAAACTGCACCATTTTTCGAGCAATGGAATGGCAGGGAGGGGGAAAGGCAACACAGCAAGATGATTCCACCACCCACAACACCAACAGAACAACACCACAACAATGATGCGTGCCCTGATGCTCCCGCTGTGTGTCGTGGCCGTTCAGGCGTATGACTTCGAGGATTTCACAAAATGCGCTCAGAAGGCGCTGGAGGCGGCAGGATTTGACGAGAACACAGGAGACTTCAACTGTGGGGACAGTCCCTTGGCAGCCAACTGTCAGAGGAAGGCAGGCCAGCTGATCGCCACAGGCCTCTCCTGCGTTCAGGAGTACACAGCCATGGGGGACATTGCCTTTTTCAACCTTCCTGCGCTGTCGTCCCCTGACAAGTCGCGTGCCGCGTACGAGTGCCTTCTGGATAAGACTATGGACTGCGGCGTCGAGTGCAAAGACACCTCTTCTTGCCTCAACGAGGTCAGGTGTGCTGCGACTGTTGTGAACACCTGCCTGAAGGCCGACGTCTTCCCGCTTGCTGACATGAAGACCAGTGAGCAGATGCTGGGGTACGACTTCGAGCCCTTCAACGACTGCGTGGCCAAGAACATGAACGACAACACGACCACATGTACTGGGAACCTGCAGTCAGAGAGTGCCGAGATCGGGTGCGGGATTGCCTCAGTCATCGTATGTGGACTCGAGACTGGCCTGCTCAAGGACTACACAAACGGTAAAATCAAGATGTTCCTCGGCCTTCCCAACTACCAGTGCATGGGCAAGAAGATCACAGCCTGCCAGAAGCCTGTGGAATGCAAGCTGGAGGCTGGTGACACACCCGACAAGTGTGCTCTGCAGGTGAAGTGTATGGGTGAGGGCATCAACGAGTGTGCCGGGTACGACCTCATCCCCACGCGCTTCATCCCATCGTCGGTGAAGCAGACTGCCGACTGCACACAGTCCTTCATGACCCTTTGCGGAGAGGATGGCGTCATCAACCAGGACTGCGCAGTGGGGAAGGCGCTGATGTGTTCAGTTCAGGGGGAGCACATTGAGGCACTGAAGTCAGACCTGAGCACCTGTGAGCACAACATGGAGAAGTGCGTGACGGCTGACCCGAACGCTTGCTCCGGCGAATTTGACCAAGCATGCTTCGACCTGATCAACTGTGTGGCACACGGTGGTATGAAGTGCGTGAACGACGCGATCCAGATTGTCCTCCCTAACGCTGGCCTTGCACCTAAGGGCAGCAGCGGGCTTCCTCTCTACGCTTGGATCCTGATTGGAACTGGCATTGGAGTGGTGCTGGTTGTTATCGCTCTCGCCGTGTGGATGATGACAAAGAGGTCTGCTGCCAAGACGATGCAGGACAAGTACGTGCAGCAGAAGAACGATGCCATCAACGAAGATGTCGAGAACACTCACATGACTCCAGCATGCTGAGCAAAAAAAAGGCACCGTCCGGGACCAGAACCCGGGCTAGTTCACACCTAGACAAAGAAGACAGCCACGCTGCCCAGGCAGAACAAAAGGACGTGAACTAGTAAACCAGGGGAGGAGCTTGGGGGTTAAATCGGGTCAGATTGACCCGATTTCCTTCGGCCCCATGGAAAAAAACGGGTCAGGGCAAAAAAAAAAAAAAAAAACTATAGATTTTTGAGGGAAAAAATCCAAAAAATAGGGTACTCTACTTGTCGCATGAGGGGGTCTGAGAAGGATGAGGAACTACTATGTGACCCCACCGCGACGAGCACGAAGCTCAATGAAGCCAGAATGCCCTCAAACGCGCGTTCCACCCCGATCAAACCCGAACCCAAGAGGGATGCCGAACTCGACCTAGCCGTTGGTTTCTGGCGCGAGCTGACGATCCAGATATTGGATCAACTCGCTGGGTGACACACCAAAAGAGGGGCTCAGACAGTGACAAGTCTTGCCGGGGATACGGAACGCCCTCCGACGTTTGCTCGAAGGAGACACCTGCCCAGAGAGAGTACCTGAACTGGCGAGGGCCTACACACATTCCACACCTCCATTGCGCAACCCTACCTTGATGACATCATCGCCAGTGTCAAGGGCAACATGCATTCCGCGGGGGTGGTGCAACACTTGTGTATCATCAACGTGTACCATTTTGTGAAACGCGCCTTCTCATTCTGCATGTGTTTGTCTTCACAAGAGCTTTTCCGCCGAAGGCGGAAAAGCTCGGGACCTGACCCGATTTAACAGAATTTGACCCGATTTTGCCCCAAACCCATATTCCAAGCTCCTGCCCTGTAGTAAACCCAAGTAAAAAAAAAAAAAAATGCAATGAAAAAAAATACGATAGTGTGGCGGTCAGATTTTTCCCCGGTTTTATTTTTCAGAAGTTGTGTGGGCCTTGGCGCTCAACCAGCTTTTCGCGAAGTTTTTATTTTTTGTTTTTTGTTTTGTTTTTGCACGATCATTGCCTTCTTTTCTATAAGAATTGAATGCACATGACATAACACTTCAAAGAGATCCACCCACATCTTACAATGAGCAGAGCCTTTTTATCTCTCCCAGCTTCTATGTAAATGTGTTTGATTAGTCTCTAGAATTTGAAATGTGACAGTATAATTTTCTTTTGTGATCAAGTGGAGTACTATAAAAGAGAAGGTATTATGGTGTAGACAGAGCCACACCCCTCCCCAAGCAAGTTCAAACGGAAAGTTTGTGTAATTTGTTTCCCTCAATGTCCAAATAAATGCTCTCCGACATGTGTTCACCAGGGTTTTGCGGGTGAATGGTCGATGATGGGTCAAACTTGGAGTTTCGCGCAGGAATTTCCCCGAATTGGTTAGTTTTTTTCTCCTATATAATACAGCGACAACAATAAAATGCAGAGGCCTTTTCGTGAGTGAACTTTTTGGACAGTGGAGATTGCACAACTGTGGCAACACAACCGAGGCAACTGCACTACTCCAACAATTTATCAAATCAAAATAAAATACGGGGCAACCGCATTGGAGTGTAGCAAAGCAATTTCATTTCAATGATAAAACGGTGAGAAACGACACCTCATTTTTTTCCAGTTGCATGCACGTTTAGGAAGGTAGCTTCCTCTTTTAGCCCACCGGATCCATTTCTTGGAAAATGCAAAAAAGCAAACAAACAAAGTATGACCCAAAAAAAAAAAAAACTGCACCATTTTTCGAGCAATGGAATGGCAGGGAGGGGGAAAGGCAACACAGCAAGATGATTCCACCACCCACAACACCAACAGAACAACACCACAACAATGATGCGTGCCCTGATGCTCCCGCTGTGTGTCGTGGCCGTTCAGGCGTATGACTTCGAGGATTTCACAAAATGCGCTCAGAAGGCGCTGGAGGCGGCAGGATTTGACGAGAACACAGGAGACTTCAACTGTGGGGACAGTCCCTTGGCAGCCAACTGTCAGAGGAAGGCAGGCCAGCTGATCGCCACAGGCCTCTCCTGCGTTCAGGAGTACACAGCCATGGGGGACATTGCCTTTTTCAACCTTCCTGCGCTGTCGTCCCCTGACAAGTCGCGTGCCGCGTACGAGTGCCTTCTGGATAAGACTATGGACTGCGGCGTCGAGTGCAAAGACACCTCTTCTTGCCTCAACGAGGTCAGGTGTGCTGCGACTGTTGTGAACACCTGCCTGAAGGCCGACGTCTTCCCGCTTGCTGACATGAAGACCAGTGAGCAGATGCTGGGGTACGACTTCGAGCCCTTCAACGACTGCGTGGCCAAGAACATGAACGACAACACGACCACATGTACTGGGAACCTGCAGTCAGAGAGTGCCGAGATCGGGTGCGGGATTGCCTCAGTCATCGTATGTGGACTCGAGACTGGCCTGCTCAAGGACTACACAAACGGTAAAATCAAGATGTTCCTCGGCCTTCCCAACTACCAGTGCATGGGCAAGAAGATCACAGCCTGCCAGAAGCCTGTGGAATGCAAGCTGGAGGCTGGTGACACACCCGACAAGTGTGCTCTGCAGGTGAAGTGTATGGGTGAGGGCATCAACGAGTGTGCCGGGTACGACCTCATCCCCACGCGCTTCATCCCATCGTCGGTGAAGCAGACTGCCGACTGCACACAGTCCTTCATGACCCTTTGCGGAGAGGATGGCGTCATCAACCAGGACTGCGCAGTGGGGAAGGCGCTGATGTGTTCAGTTCAGGGGGAGCACATTGAGGCACTGAAGTCAGACCTGAGCACCTGTGAGCACAACATGGAGAAGTGCGTGACGGCTGACCCGAACGCTTGCTCCGGCGAATTTGACCAAGCATGCTTCGACCTGATCAACTGTGTGGCACACGGTGGTATGAAGTGCGTGAACGACGCGATCCAGATTGTCCTCCCTAACGCTGGCCTTGCACCTAAGGGCAGCAGCGGGCTTCCTCTCTACGCTTGGATCCTGATTGGAACTGGCATTGGAGTGGTGCTGGTTGTTATCGCTCTCGCCGTGTGGATGATGACAAAGAGGTCTGCTGCCAAGACGATGCAGGACAAGTACGTGCAGCAGAAGAACGATGCCATCAACGAAGATGTCGAGAACACTCACATGACTCCAGCATGCTGAGCAAAAAAAAGGCACCGTCCGGGACCAGAACCCGGGCTAGTTCACACCTAGACAAAGAAGACAGCCACGCTGCCCAGGCAGAACAAAAGGACGTGAACTAGTAAACCAGGGGAGGAGCTTGGGGGTTAAATCGGGTCAGATTGACCCGATTTCCTTCGGCCCCATGGAAAAAAACGGGTCAGGGCAAAAAAAAAAAAAAAAAACTATAGATTTTTGAGGGAAAAAATCCAAAAAATAGGGTACTCTACTTGTCGCATGAGGGGGTCTGAGAAGGATGAGGAACTACTATGTGACCCCACCGCGACGAGCACGAAGCTCAATGAAGCCAGAATGCCCTCAAACGCGCGTTCCACCCCGATCAAACCCGAACCCAAGAGGGATGCCGAACTCGACCTAGCCGTTGGTTTCTGGCGCGAGCTGACGATCCAGATATTGGATCAACTCGCTGGGTGACACACCAAAAGAGGGGCTCAGACAGTGACAAGTCTTGCCGGGGATACGGAACGCCCTCCGACGTTTGCTCGAAGGAGACACCTGCCCAGAGAGAGTACCTGAACTGGCGAGGGCCTACACACATTCCACACCTCCATTGCGCAACCCTACCTTGATGACATCATCGCCAGTGTCAAGGGCAACATGCATTCCGCGGGGGTGGTGCAACACTTGTGTATCATCAACGTGTACCATTTTGTGAAACGCGCCTTCTCATTCTGCATGTGTTTGTCTTCACAAGAGCTTTTCCGCCGAAGGCGGAAAAGCTCGGGACCTGACCCGATTTAACAGAATTTGACCCGATTTTGCCCCAAACCCATATTCCAAGCTCCTGCCCTGTAGTAAACCCAAGTAAAAAAAAAAAAAAATGCAATGAAAAAAAATACGATAGTGTGGCGGTCAGATTTTTCCCCGGTTTTATTTTTCAGAAGTTGTGTGGGCCTTGGCGCTCAACCAGCTTTTCGCGAAGTTTTTATTTTTTGTTTTTTGTTTTGTTTTTGCACGATCATTGCCTTCTTTTCTATAAGAATTGAATGCACATGACATAACACTTCAAAGAGATCCACCCACATCTTACAATGAGCAGAGCCTTTTTATCTCTCCCAGCTTCTATGTAAATGTGTTTGATTAGTCTCTAGAATTTGAAATGTGACAGTATAATTTTCTTTTGTGATCAAGTGGAGTACTATAAAAGAGAAGGTATTATGGTGTAGACAGAGCCACACCCCTCCCCAAGCAAGTTCAAACGGAAAGTTTGTGTAATTTGTTTCCCTCAATGTCCAAATAAATGCTCTCCGACATGTGTTCACCAGGGTTTTGCGGGTGAATGGTCGATGATGGGTCAAACTTGGAGTTTCGCGCAGGAATTTCCCCGAATTGGTTAGTTTTTTTCTCCTATATAATACAGCGACAACAATAAAATGCAGAGGCCTTTTCGTGAGTGAACTTTTTGGACAGTGGAGATTGCACAACTGTGGCAACACAACCGAGGCAACTGCACTACTCCAACAATTTATCAAATCAAAATAAAATACGGGGCAACCGCATTGGAGTGTAGCAAAGCAATTTCATTTCAATGATAAAACGGTGAGAAACGACACCTCATTTTTTTCCAGTTGCATGCACGTTTAGGAAGGTAGCTTCCTCTTTTAGCCCACCGGATCCATTTCTTGGAAAATGCAAAAAAGCAAACAAACAAAGTATGACCCAAAAAAAAAAAAAACTGCACCATTTTTCGAGCAATGGAATGGCAGGGAGGGGGAAAGGCAACACAGCAAGATGATTCCACCACCCACAACACCAACAGAACAACACCACAACAATGATGCGTGCCCTGATGCTCCCGCTGTGTGTCGTGGCCGTTCAGGCGTATGACTTCGAGGATTTCACAAAATGCGCTCAGAAGGCGCTGGAGGCGGCAGGATTTGACGAGAACACAGGAGACTTCAACTGTGGGGACAGTCCCTTGGCAGCCAACTGTCAGAGGAAGGCAGGCCAGCTGATCGCCACAGGCCTCTCCTGCGTTCAGGAGTACACAGCCATGGGGGACATTGCCTTTTTCAACCTTCCTGCGCTGTCGTCCCCTGACAAGTCGCGTGCCGCGTACGAGTGCCTTCTGGATAAGACTATGGACTGCGGCGTCGAGTGCAAAGACACCTCTTCTTGCCTCAACGAGGTCAGGTGTGCTGCGACTGTTGTGAACACCTGCCTGAAGGCCGACGTCTTCCCGCTTGCTGACATGAAGACCAGTGAGCAGATGCTGGGGTACGACTTCGAGCCCTTCAACGACTGCGTGGCCAAGAACATGAACGACAACACGACCACATGTACTGGGAACCTGCAGTCAGAGAGTGCCGAGATCGGGTGCGGGATTGCCTCAGTCATCGTATGTGGACTCGAGACTGGCCTGCTCAAGGACTACACAAACGGTAAAATCAAGATGTTCCTCGGCCTTCCCAACTACCAGTGCATGGGCAAGAAGATCACAGCCTGCCAGAAGCCTGTGGAATGCAAGCTGGAGGCTGGTGACACACCCGACAAGTGTGCTCTGCAGGTGAAGTGTATGGGTGAGGGCATCAACGAGTGTGCCGGGTACGACCTCATCCCCACGCGCTTCATCCCATCGTCGGTGAAGCAGACTGCCGACTGCACACAGTCCTTCATGACCCTTTGCGGAGAGGATGGCGTCATCAACCAGGACTGCGCAGTGGGGAAGGCGCTGATGTGTTCAGTTCAGGGGGAGCACATTGAGGCACTGAAGTCAGACCTGAGCACCTGTGAGCACAACATGGAGAAGTGCGTGACGGCTGACCCGAACGCTTGCTCCGGCGAATTTGACCAAGCATGCTTCGACCTGATCAACTGTGTGGCACACGGTGGTATGAAGTGCGTGAACGACGCGATCCAGATTGTCCTCCCTAACGCTGGCCTTGCACCTAAGGGCAGCAGCGGGCTTCCTCTCTACGCTTGGATCCTGATTGGAACTGGCATTGGAGTGGTGCTGGTTGTTATCGCTCTCGCCGTGTGGATGATGACAAAGAGGTCTGCTGCCAAGACGATGCAGGACAAGTACGTGCAGCAGAAGAACGATGCCATCAACGATGTCGAGAACACTCACATGACTCCAGCATGCTAGACCATTCATCGAACACTGCGCAGCGACATACTTTTGAACTCAGGCTGGGGAAATGCCATTGCCCCGACAACCCCATGAACGCCGTACAGCTGATACTTTATGACAATGATTGTGATCTAACGAAGCACAAGAGAGGCTTATGTTCATCTCATCAAAAATAGATTCGTACTGTTGTGAGTGACAATTTATCAGTGTGTTGTCTCCCCCCTCCCTCCCCCCCTCCCTCCCTCTCCCCACCTCCTCTTCCCCACCTGCCCCGCCCTCCAATATGTTGAAAAAAGCTGTTGCTTGCGTGTCTTGGAACGCGCCCATTCAGCCTTCAACATTTGTTTCGATATGCATCCTTCGGGATTCATTAATTTGCTCTGAATCCGTGCCGGCATTGAGTAGAGGCGGCACGTTGCCAATTTGTTTTATTTTCAGTACCAGTGTGTCATGTGTGCCCCAACTGTGTCGTTTCAGCCGAGATCGTCAATGGGTAAAATAGTATGGAGTAAATGCTCAACATACCGTGTCAATGAATTTTTTTTTGTCTGAAATAGTTTGTTCTGCAGTACATTTTCGTACGTCTGTGATAGGGGGATGTGCAACTGAATACAGCAATATGTCGAACCACGGTACAATAAATAAACACACTAACCAAGAGAGACACCAAAATAGTAGACGTTGGATGCGGGGAACAATGAGGATGGTAGGAGAACCCTGCTCGCATACCAGCAACAAAGCCAGGGTGTTTCCTAATTTCGGAACTTTTCCGGAAAATTTCGACATCCGGAAGCAAATTTTTTCCCTGAAGAAACGGTAGGTTTTCAGGCCCAAAACACACCGCGAATGGCATTTCCGGAATCCGTCCGCGCTGTGGTGGGGTCAATTTGCCGAAATGGCCAAGTTCTTGGTGTTGGTCAAAATGAGTGTAAGGAAAAGGGGACCAGGTAAATCCCACAACCCAGATTTTCTCTCCCTGATCCTGAAAACATGAAAATGCCCGAAAACACCGGCATTTGCATTTCCGGAATCCGCCCGTTCTGTGGTGGGGTCAATTTGACGAAATGGACAAGTCCTTGGTTTTGGTCAAAACCCGTCAGTGTAAGGTAAAGGGGGCCAAGTGTTTGCCTGTAGAAACTGGTAGGAACAGGCAGCGCCGCAGGCGCACGGTACCCAACATCGGTAAAAATAAAAATTCCCGAAAACTGCTTTATTTGAATGATTGGAGCGATCCAGAACAGCGAATATACTTTTTTCGGGAAAATATCAAAAAATAAGCACTTTAAATACGTCCCTAATTTTTTCCCGCAAATTTTTTCCCTGGCCAATTTTTTCCAAATCCCCGGAAGCGGAAGCAAATTAGGAAATACCCTGAACAAAGCAAAAAAAAAAAAAAAAAGAAAAAAATGTGAGGAGAAAAACCAAACCACTGTGTATGAAGCTTGCAAAGATGGCGGAGGGTTTTTTCGTAATGTTTTATTCTCCCCTCACACTTCGCAGAAAAAAAAAATGAATAAAAAAGTGTTGGAAGCAAAAAGGAAAAACAAAACAATGTGTTCAACAGGGACTATACAAAAAAAGGGAAAAAATAAAGCCAAATTCAAATCGTTGGCCTACGTACCGTTTTACCCCATATACAACAACGCGCACCTGGCGCTGTACAAAACATCTGCTGCGTTCTTTCCGTTTCCTCTTCGTCGCATGCGTTGTCGATGAAGTGTCCTCTTCTTCCGCTCGTAGTATCAGCGGACGGCGCCTCGTTGAACATCGCTCTAAGGATGCCCGCCTCTGCTCCCGCTCATCGTTCCTTCATTTCCAACCATTGCGCCTCACCTCCCACCCTCCTCCCCCCCGCCTGGACCCACTATACACGACGCCTCATGTCAGCGTGACACGTCAGCATGACACATGCGAAATGGCATGTGCACATATCATCGTTGTACGATGTCATATGTCGCGTCATGTTGACATGCGGCGTCGTGTACACCACACCACCACACCACAAAGGGCCATATTCTGCGCAAGAATTACCCTCACTAGGCATTCAAACCACCACACCACACCATACAGAATTCTGTAACAGACAGGAAAGACACAACAACACCGGAGCCACCATGAGACACGCATCTGCAGTGCTGCTGGCAGCAAGCTGCCTTGCTGTATCCTCTGTCGAGGGTGCGTGGACGTGCGACCAGTCGTACTTCAACGCAAACGACGGGTGTGACTGCGCCTGTGGGGAGTGGGACCCGGACTGCGACCTTGCGAACCAGCAGCTGTACTGCGAGGGTGGCGCGGACTCGCAGGGCCGTGTGTGCAACAAGGACACGCTGGCGTGTGAGGCGCCGTCGACGGCTACCTTCACCTGCAACCAAGCGTACTACAACGCAAACGATGGCTGCGACTGCGACTGCGGTGCGTGGGACCCTGACTGCGACCGCTCTGGGCAGACGTTGTACTGCGACGGGAGCCCGGACACGCTTGGGAGGACGTGCAGTGCGTCGACGCTGACGTGCGAGAGTGGGTCCTCCGGGGCGCAGATCTTCGGGCTGCGGGTGACGGCGAACCTGGCTGCACACGCGACGTCGCAGTTCTACACGACTGCGGGGTTCACGACGTCGGACGTGCTGGTGCTGCGCCGTGGGCAGACGTTTGAGGTGGAGCTGGTCGGGGCAGCGCCTGCGTCGTTCACAGCGGCACTCGGGGGTGTGGCACTGACGGCGACAGCAACAAGCGCAACGGTGTGGGCTGTGGCTGTGCCTGCGACGGCGGACGTCGGACGGTTCACCCTGACGCTGAACGGAGAGAGCTACGGAACGGTGGCTGTGCTCTTCAACCCGTACAAGGCGGCGGACACGCAGACCTACGTGGCAGACGCTGCGGAGCGTGCGGAGTACCTAGAGAACGAGAACGGGCGCTACTGGTACGGGGACGTATACTCCGAGACGCTGGGGCAGGGTGCAGGGTCGTCTGCGTGGGCGTTTGGCCAGTACGACGTGCTGAACTACGTGATGGAGCTGGTGTCGCGCATGCCGTCGTCTGTGGACAGGTCGAGCGCCGTTGAGGTGTCGCGTGCGATGACGTACCTGCTGAACTCGGGTGTGTCGCAGGGTGTGCTGCAGGGACGCTGGGACGGGAACTACGCAGGAGGGACGGCTCCGTGGGTGTGGACCGGGTCGCGTGACATCCTGAAGGCGTGGTCTGACGCAAACCACGCGTCTGTGAAGTACGGACAGTGCTGGGTGTTTGCGTGCCTGCTGACCACGACGATGCGCACCCTGGGAGTTGCGGCACGCCCGATCACGAACTTCCGCAGTGCGCACGAGGCGAAGCCGTTCGACTTCTACATTGACGAGCGCACGGCAGACTCGATCTGGAACTTCCACGCCTGGGTCGACGCGAAGATGTCGCGCCCGGACATCTCGTCTGCAGCGAACTACGTGCAGTGGAACGCCATTGACGCAACCCCGCAGGAGTACTCGGACGGGAAGTACCAGATGGGGCCTGCGTCCCTCCCGCAGATGGCGGACAACGTGGCGCACGGGTCGAGCTACGACCAGACCTTTGTGGTGTCTGAGACAAACGGGATTGTGATCCGCAACGGGCAGTACATCTACTCCGACGTCGGGCGCTACATCTCGACCAAGCAGCCTGGGTGCACTGGGTCCGGCCACACCTGCCGCATGGACATCACGACCGAGTACAAGAAGCACGACAGCCCGCTGACCACTGAGCGCGAGGCCTCTGCCCTCGGGAAGGGAAGCCGCATGACGTCGCGCCGCTACGACGACCTGGCAGGGTTCGCCCTCAAGGCGGGGAGCCTTGCTGCCGGGGGCGACGTGCAGTTCCACGCCGTGTCGACTGGGGGTGTGAAGCTGAACGGCGGACGCGGGGGTGCGCAGGCTGTCTTCGTGGTGGAGGCTGTGTCCTACACCGGGGTGAAGATTGCGGACCTCGACGTCGCCCTTGCGGTTGTGTCGCCAAACGGGAAGGCTGCGTCGATTGTTGTGCCCGAGGCTGTGTACGCGCCCTTCCTTGCGAAGACAAACACGCTGCGCGTCACACTTGAGGTGCGCAACATGATTGGGATGGTCATGTACTCGCACGCAAACAAGTTTGAGCTTGCGACCCCGAACCCTGTGGCGACACTCCTCAAGGACGGCACTGCGACTGTGAGCTTCACAAACCCGCTCGCCATCGCACTGACACACTGCTTCGTGCACTACTCCACACCGTCGAAGGACGAGACCCACAAGATGGGTACCATTGCAGCCCACGCGACCAAGACCATTGTTGTGCCGACAGCACGCTGGTGCAACCGTGAGAAGGGAACGCAGAAGGAGGTTGTGTTCTCCTTCATGTCGAACGAGCTTGCCGGAACCATGCACACAGACCTTACCATTGAGTGCTGATCTCTTTGCTACAGGAAACTCCACTAGCACAAAGCCAGCACATCACCAAAAAAATGTATTGCGTTGTGCTGCACCGTGTCTGGAATATCACAACACATAGAAACGATCTTATTTTCGCGTTTCGATTTTTTGTTTCCATTTCCATTTTATTTTATTCTATTTTGAGAAAAGTTCGATTTCGGCCTCAAAAATTACCGTGACACCGATTTGTCACGGAATTTTGTCACGGAATTTTTTTGAAAGATTCGATTTCGTGACAAAAAAAAATCGATTTCGTGACAAACCGATTTTTTCATTGACACACAAAATTCGATTTCGTGACAAACCGATTTTTTCATTGACAAAAAAAATTCGATTTCGTGACAAATCCAAAAATTCAGTGACAAAAAAATGTCAATGAAAAAATGGATTTTGTCAAGGAAACCGAACTTTTTGTCACGGAAAAAGTCGTGACAGAAATGGATTTTGTCAAGGAAACCAAATTTTTTGTCACGGAAAAAGTCGTGACAGGGCACTGGGTACTGGGTACACTGGATACAAGGATAAAAGTCGTGAAAGAGCAACCACAGCTCCACATGACAAACACAAAAGTGTCCAGTCACGTGGGGCATTCATGCACTGAGGAGATAATGATCCAACAATTTACAAGAAAGATTACTTAACCTACTGCTGGAAGTTGCCAGGTCGTAGTAACACACAAAGTGTGCCTCCGTTCGGGAAGACCGGATATTCTAGAGACTAAAAAGGCCTCAAGAATATCTTCCGGTAGTCAAGGTATAACCGAATGAACGGCCCAAGACCCCCGTGGAGAAGTTAAATGTGTAATGCTATCAGGTAGAAACTGCGAACACTGTCTTACCCTCCTCAATGCATGGTGGAAGATGTCTTTACAACAAATATCCTGTACCCAGGTACCAGGTTCCCAGACCCACGTAGTACCACGTCGCAGTACTACGCAAAATTTACCACCAGACCCTGTCTTCGTGCACCTTAAGTACAACGCCGCAGACAGGCCAAACATGCGTTGGACTCAGAGGAATGCCTGCTGTGCAGTGTATCAAACATGAGAACCAACTCCCAGAAACAAGGGGCGCCTTTTGGCGGGCGTTGTTGAGGGTGTTTGGGGTGCAAAGTTTTCCACAATTTTGATGCGCGGGTACAGAAGTGTTATCTTGTTCTTTCATCTCTAGGAATGTAAATGTCAATCGCGTTTAACTACCACTAGGGCTTGTTCAGTGAACCCACAAGGGGTCGAAGGGGGTTGGTTATCCCGTATCTATCAAAGGTTGTGTCGACCAGGCTAAACCACTATGTTACGCTGTACGTTGTTAAATCCGAAGAAATAACACTTTAGCAGCCGCAGGAAGTTTGCTAAAAAGAGTGCCTCACGCTACACAAACCACCACCCGCGATTGACTTAGATGTTATAACAAAGAGAATTCAGAACAAAACAACACCCTGCCCCATACACACTAAATTGTCATGCTTCGAGAGCATGCCTGGGCCAAAATTACTATGACGAAAAGGCAACAAGACCACCCACAAGGAGTGTGAATTGTGCACTGGTTTTCTGGGGGAACAAACAATATTTTCTTGTGTCTAGTCCTCCGGAAGCAGAGGACAGACTTTCCAGAAGGTTTCCAAAGTCGAATTTCTTGCACTAGCTATGCTCCCTGGTTAATGGCTATAGCAGTGACTGACAAAGTGTTCCCACCCCCCTTTCCACCACCATAATAACCGAACTCTGCTTATCAAACCACAATCTGAATCTGCTTCCGTCGCATGCGCTGGTGGATTCGATCTGTTTTGGTGTGTGTAATGGAATGTATGGGTGAGGGTTGGGGTATTAGGTATAGAAACTTGCGCACCCATTAATTTTTTACCGAATAAAAATGAAATCTGCAATGAGTGTCTGCTGCACATCATTTAGTGGGGCTGGCCTCTGGCCAGAGGCGTGCAAGCCTGACCGTGTTCGCGATATACTAAGTCTTGCATAATCATAAAGTTATCATACCTTGTGTCTTCAGTCTCTGCCCTTCGGTTTCTAGACAGCTCAAGAATGGCCTCTTTTGTGTTTGTCAAGTGGCTGTCTGGTCACTTTTCAGTGACTGGCGGGTTGGCTGTCACGACTTTTTCCTTGACAAAATCCATTTTTTTCAATGACATTTTTTTGTCAATGAAAAAATGGATTTGTCACGAAATCGAATTTTTTTTTTTGTCAATGAAAAAAGTCATTTGTCACTAAATTGAATTTTGTGTGTCAATGAAAAAATCGGCTTGTCACGAAATCGAACTTTTTTTGTCACGAAATCGAATCTTTCAAAAAAATTCCGTGACAAAGTACCGTGACAAATCGGTGTCACGGGTATTTTCGAGGCCGAAATCGAACTTTTCTCTTCTATTTTTGTTTTTTGTTTTTTCACTAATTTTCTAGCGTTCGGCCAGTTTTTCGGCTGCTCTGAATGTGATGAGGGTGCAAACAGATCCGTTGATAGTATCAGAGGTTCTAAATCACCCATGTTTTTTTTTTTTTTTTTGATCACACCAGAGACAAAAACGCTCATATCAATTTTTCTTTTCAATTTTGGTGATATCGTGTGCTGCACGGCCATGATCCCATTCACATAATATCCAGCTTTTCAGGGTCCCACCTTGGAAGGAAAAACCTTTGGTCGATGCGGCATCCGTACACACATCCAGCAAGCATTCATCATCTCGTCTGCTCTGGTTTGTAATTGTTTCGTTTTCCGCACACCACCATTAGCAAAAAAAAAGCATAGTGGAGTTCCTCGGGTGTCTACACTAATACAACCAAGTTTTCAAAAACAAAAAAGACACCTTTTTTTTTTTTTTTTTCACTTTTTTCATGAAGAAAAAAGAGCATCACATTTGTTCCCCCCACGTTTTCCCTTTCTCTCCTCAAGCATTGCATGTTGTCATTGCTACTTTTTGTATTCCGGCTTCAGTGCGTGGTCAAAAAAAAATATATATGGGAGCGTCCGCGAAAGACCCCCCCCTAAAGCTAACATCCATGCTTATTGGTATTTCACTAATTAAAATTTTGGTATTTTATAAGATTTTTTTTTTAAATGAACTCAGAGTTAAGTTTCTGAGTTCATTAAAAAAAAAATCGGTGAAAAATTCCGAGTAGGTATTAATTTAGATAGGAAAAGCTATGTCAACAGCTATGTGTCCCCTTATTTTACCTGTAAATACTAAGGATATACAAGGAAATCCTCACAAACACCCATATAACCACCCACAGAACAACACAACAGGGGGAAATGGAATCAGCAGCCAAAGCATTCGCTCAGGAGCTGAAAACCCGGCCTTTCCGAGGCCTAAAAAACTTCGCCGAGCTGCAGGTGTATGCAGGGGTTCACTGGCAGGGGGGCAAAGGGTGGGACGCGAGGAGCTGGATGCGCGAGGTGTGGAGCTCGAAGCATATGTCTCTCCATATGCAGAAGAGAACCACCAGGAGAAAAGGGGTGTCCGCCGTTTACTACTCCTGTAGTTGCATCACCGGCACCCCAGGAGGACAATGAGAGCGAGACGGAGGAGGAACAGGAGGAACAGGAGGACAATTGTCTGTAACTCTTGGAGAGACTCATCACAGAGGTCAATAGGGTCACTCAAAAAAGGGGGGTTTCTGCGAGAAAGTCGACATCGCCGCAGACGACCTCGTCGTCGTGAAGCTCTTTCGCACTCTATTTAGAGTGTTCGGAGGGGGCGACAAGCCTCCACCCCCCTTTCCTCCCCCCCCTTTTTGATAATGGGTTTAGAGACAGATATTAGTGAATTCCTTCCTATATCCTTAGTATTCACAGGTAAAATAAGGGGACACATAGCTGTTGACATAGCTTTTCCTATTTAAATTAATACCTACTCGGAATTTTTCACCGATTTTTTTTTAAATGAACTCAGAAACTTAACTCTGAGTTCATTTTAAAAAAAAATCTTATAAAATACCAAAATTCTAATTAGTGAAATACCAATAAGCATGGATGTTAGCTTTAGGGGGGGGTCTTTCGCGGACGCTGCCATATATAAAGGTTTGTTGTCTGAGTGCGCAAAGAAACGGCTGAAAATTGGTCTGTTAGACGCGCAAAATAATAGACAGTTTACATGCCATGTCCACTGAAGAGAGCCGAGAGAATAACAAATGCATGGAGGCTTTTTTAGTGTGTGTGTGTTTCTTTTTGAAGGGGGGGGTTGCCTTGGTTTGGTGTAGGTGGCCAGCACACCAGAACGATCTGTTTGCATGTTGGGCGAAAATTGGGTGCAGTTCTAAAAAAAAATCGAACAGAAAGAAAACCACAACTGAAGACCCGCCCTGAGACGCCTCGTACAACCAGATGATTCAGACTGGCCACGGAAGAGAAATATCAAGCCTAACCCCCTCGCAACACACCCACGAATCCCCCCGCACGCTCCCACCCCGCTTTTTTATTGTTTTTATTTTTTATTAGCTTTCAGCTTCCAACTGAGAGCTTTGGTTTTTATTTTATTTCATTTTTCTATTTCCACCTCTCCACCTCTCTGTGTCGTTTCGAAACTGCAGTCTCCCCAAGATAGGAATGCATGTGAAGAGAAGCATGTGTACCACATGAGGTACTCTTTTATTGCACACGCGATTTGATTTTTTTTGAACGGTATGCAGTGGTAGTTACTGTGTGGCACACCTTGGCCTGTTCTGTCTTCACACCAAAGTGGGTTTTATGGATTCTAGAAGAAAGAGGAAGTAGCCGTGGTGTGCAAGCAGCAAGACCCCTGTTTATTGTTTGGTGCTAGTCTTGCGTTGATGACTGTGGCTTTGAGGGAGACATTGACATCAAAATGTCGTTGTCGTACCGTACACTCCCTGCTCTAATCCACTTCCCCCTCCCCTGCTCCCCTGCTCCCCACGCCTTTTGCTCATACTTCGGTTGTTGTGGTTCACAGCAAGCGGGGTCACGTCTTTATCATCATGGAAGAATTCAAGCGGAAAATATAGTGGAGCACATCTTCGGGGGTGTCTGCACTTTTTTTTCCAACGGGGTTTCAAAACAAAAAAAAAAAAAACCAACGTGGATTGCCCGTTCGCGGGTACACGTTGTCAAAATTTTCAAAAAAAAAAAAAAAAATACAACAAAAACGATCGTGCCCCTCTTACTTGTGAACGTCCAATCAATGACAATGCATGCCGACGTAGAGTTCCTATGCCTGTGCGCACAGGTGTCTGCATATTGTACATATGAAGTGAGATCTCGAATTTTTTTTTGAAGGTGTCTCCACAGTCCGTACCATTACTCCCGTCTCACCCCACCTCCCTGCACTCCTTTTCACCACCCACAACACCAACAGAACAACAACACAACAATGATGCGTGCCCTGATGCTCCCGCTGTGTGTCGTGGCCGTTCAGGCGTATGACTTCGAGGATCTGACAAAATGCGCTCAGAAGGCAATGGAGGCGGCAGGATTTGACGAGTACACGGGAGACTTCAACTGTGGGGACAGTCCCTTGGCAGCCAACTGTCAGAGGAAGACAGGGCAAATGGTTGCCTCAGGCCTCTCTTGCCTGCAGGAGTACACAGCCATGGGGGACATTGCCTTTTTCAACCTTCCTGCACTGTCGTCCCCTGACAAGTCGCGTGACGCGTATGAGTGCCTTCTGAACAAGATGCTCGACTGTGACGTTGGTGTAGTGTGCGACGACACATTTAAGTGTGTTGACGAGTTTAGGTGTGCCGCGACTGCTGTGAACACCTGTCTGAAGGCCGATGTCTTCCCGATTGCTGACATGAAGACCAGTGAGCAGATGCTGGGGTACAACTACGAGCCCTTCAACAGCTGCATGGACAAGAGCGGCGGGTCCGCCAGCGATGAAATGAGCGAAGTTAGCAACTTCTTCGATTGTGGAATCAGCTCTGGCCTGCTCAAGGACTTCACAAACGGTCAAGTCAAGATGTTCCTCAACGTTCCCAACTACCAGTGCATGGGCAAGAAGATCACAGCCTGCCAGAAGCCTGTGGAATGCAAGCTGGAAGCTGGTGACACACCCGACAAGTGTGCTCTGCAGGTGAAGTGTATGGGTGAGGGCATCAACGAGTGTGCCGGGTACGACCTCATCCCCACACGCTTCATCCCATCGTCGGTGAAGCAGACTGCCGACTGCACACAGTCCTACATGGCGCTCTGCGGGCAGCGCGACGGAACCATCGACAAGGACTGCGCAGTGCAGAAATCGCTGATGTGTTCAGTTCAGGGGGAGCACATTGAGGCGCTGAAGTCTGAGCTGAGCACTTGCGAGGACAACGTGGTGAAGTGCGTGAACTCTGACCCGAACGCTTGCTCCGGTGATTTCGACGAAGCATGCTTCGACCTGATCAACTGTGTGGCACACGGTGGTATGAAGTGCGTGAACCAAGCGATTGTGGTCGCCCTCCCTAACGCTGGCCTTGCCCCCGAGGGCAGCAGCGGGCTTCCTCTCTACCTTTGGATCCTGATTGGAACTGGCGGTGCAATGGTGCTGATTTTTATTGCTGTCGCTGTGTGGATGATGACAAAGAAGTCTTCTGCCAAGACGCTGATGATGCAGGACAACTACGTGCAGGAGAAGAACGCTGCAGTCAACATGAACATGGACATGATGAACCAACTGTGAACATGGCGACAAATGCCCCCGATGTGGCAACAGTGCGGCCGAACCAGGGCCCGAACCTGCAACCGCGTGAGGTTATATATTTTTGCACGCCCTCCACCCCACCCCCTTTAATCTACCATAAAATGCTTTTTTCTCCCATTACTGTAATACACAGAGTTGTTCCACTGTGTTCTGGCTGCGTATTTCAACTCTGTTGCGCTAATATCTTCCCCGTTTTTCCTACAACTGCCGTTTCCTGTAGGAAACCACACAGATGCATGGAGGTCATAAAATCTGATTGAGAACCATGCTGTTCCCCATATTCCCTCTTTGTTTTTGTTTTTGTTTTTTTTTTGGAATTTTTATATTGCTTCGCAGTTTACTTAATACTGAAATATCTTATCCCTTGCTGCCTTTTATTTCATTTTATTTTATTTTGAGCCCCCAATGTCTTGTCAGCGCATATTTTGCCTCGTTTCTCCCATATTCTGTGATCGATTGAGGGGGGGAAGGAAAAAAATAAGATCGCGAAGTGAAGTGAAGGAGGGGGAAAGACACAAATGATTATCCATTCCCTTTCTTATAGTGCCCTGCGTCCGCCGATGAACGGTGAGGCGTTTTGCACTTTCAACTTCTCTTTTTTTTTTTTTGTTGAAAATATGTTAGTTGTGCACAAAAGAGATCCACACTGGCTCTGTGCTATCCAAATACCAAAAGTTTCACAGCGTCAGGATTTGTCTTGTTGAATCATTTGACGAGTATTTTTTGATCTATGTTGAGTGTATCTGGAAGGCCACACCAAACCGACAGATTCCCAAAGAAAAAACGAAATGTCAGAAAAAATTTTGCAAAACTAATACTTTCCACATCTCAGGATACGCAACGCGCTTTGTCAGAACTGTTTTTTTCCACCCACAATACCAACAGAACAACACCACAACAATGATGCGTGCCCTGATGCTCCCGCTGTGTGTCGTGGCCGTTCAGGCGTATGACTTCGAGGATCTGACAAAATGCGCTCAGAAGGCGCTGGAGGCGGCAGGATTTGACGAGAACACGGGAGACTTCAACTGTGGGGACAGTCCCTTGGCAGCCAACTGTCAGAGGAAGGCAGGCCAGCTGATCGCCACAGGCCTCTCCTGCGTTCAGGAGTACACAGCCATGGGGGACATTGCCTTTTTCAACCTTCCTGCACTGTCGTCCCCTGACAAGACGCGTGACGCGTTTGATTGCCTTCTGAACGAGATGCTCGACTGTGACGTAGGTGTCAGGTGCGACGGAACGTTCGAGTGCATGGACCAGTTCACGTGTGGTGCGACTGCTGTGAACACCTGCCTGAAGGCCGACATCTTCCCGCTTGCTGACATGAAGACCAGTGAGCAGATGCTGGGGTACGACTTCGAGCCCTTCAACGACTGCATGGACTCTAAGAACTGCAACGGCGACTCCAGCAACCAGGCCCGAATTTGCCAGGTTAGCAACTTCTTCGATTGTGGAATCAGCTCTGGCCTGCTCAAGGACTACACAAAGGGTCAGATCAAGATGTTCCTCAACGTTCCCAACACCCAGTGCATGAACGATAAGATCGGAGCCTGCATAACCTCTAAGGATTGCCAACTGGACTCGTCCAACACACCCGACCAGTGCATTATGCAGGCAACGTGCATTGGTGACGTCGTGAACGAGTGTGCCGGGTACGACCTCATCCCCACACGCTTCTTCCCATCGTCGGTGAAGCAGACTGTCGACTGCACACAGTCCTACATTGGGCTCTGCCCGGGGGACGACGGCATGATTGACAAGGAGTGCGCAGTGCAGAAGGCGCTGATGTGCGCGGTGTTCCAGGGGGAGCACATTGAGGCACTGAAGTCAGACCTGAGCTCTTGCCAGGACAACGTGGTGAAATGCGTGAACTCTGACCCGAACGCGTGCGCGGGTGATTTCGACGAAGCATGCTTCGACATGATCAACTGTGCGGCACACGGTGGTATGAAGTGCGTGAACGACGCGATCCAGGTCGCCCTCCCCAACGCTGGCCTTGCGCCTAAGGGCAGCAGCGGGCTTCCTCTCTACGCTTGGATCCTGATTGGAACTGGCATCGCAATGGTGCTGATTTTTATTGCTGTTGCTGTGTGGATGATGACAAAGAAGTCTTCTGTAAAGATGATGCAGGACGACTACGTGCAGCAGAAGAACTACGCCGTCAACGATGTCGAGAACACTCACATGACTCCAGCATGCTGAGCAAGAACCACTGCCTGGAAAAGTGTCCATATATTTTTTTCAGGCGACATCAGACTGAACGGTTTCTATGGCCAACAATTGTAAACACCACGCGTATGAACGGATGTGGAAGACCAGAGTTTCCTACAATCTGCAACCATCTTTCTTGGGTGATTGTCGATAAGGTAAAGTTCTGACCCACCGCCGAACCCCACCACCCACCACCCACCCCATATCCCACACCCCATGCCCCACTCTCACATATTCGTTGCCCGACGCGTGTTTTTTTTTTTCGTCTCCCCATTGCTCTATGGTACCGTATATTAATGCGATAGTGTGGCGGTCAGATTTTTTCCTGGCTTTATTTTTTCAGGAGTTGTGTGGGCCTTGGTGCCCAACCAGCTTTCGCGAAGTTTTTTTTTTTGAATTTTTTTTTTGCAAGATCAATGCTTTCTTTTCGACAAGAATTGAATGCATATGACATAACACCATTGCACATATCAAAAGAGATCCACTGCATCTTACAATAACCCAGAAAAAAACAAAAAATGGATAACTGGGGCATTCTGGCCCCTGGTTGATAATCGCCTGATTTCACTCGATTTCACCCTCATCCCCCAGGGAAATAATGCCCCAAAAAACGGACGATTTGCTTTTACTCCACAACGTACCCACCGGCGGAGCAGAGCCTTTTTATCCCTCCCACTTCTATGTAAATGTGTTCGGTGAGTTTCTCGAATTTGAAATGTGACAACATAATTTTTTTTTTCCTTCCCTCTTTTTCCCCCCCTTCCCATGCCTCTTTTGTTAGAGGGTAAAATCCCCTCCCACTTTCTGTCTATTTTTATCTTTTGTTTTAATGATATTCTTTCTTTTGTTGTCTTTATGTTGGCTCCATAGGCGCTCCTGCACTCATTGGCTACAATTTGAGGCAAATATCCTGTGTCATAACATGCAATACAAGCAAATGGGGTAACAGCATCCGGACAACTGTCTTTTTAAATTTTTTGTTTTGTTTTGAAAATTTTTGTTCTGTCCATCTGATTTTTACCCCGCGTATACACACCTGCACACGGCTGTACATGGGGTAATTAATAATCAGGTGGAGGGTGCATTGATTTCCAACCAAATATGTTTGGCGTCAAAAAGTCGTCAAATTACCCCAAAACCGCCCAACTCAGTTGCTAAAACCAAGTTTTTTTTTTTTGCGTTTTTTCGACTCCAATTTTTTATTTGGAGTGCTGTAAATAAAAGAGAAGGTATTATGGTGTAGACAGAGCCACACCCCTCCCCAAGCAAGCTCAAACGGAAAGTTTGTGTATTTTGTTTCCCCCAATCTCCAAATAAATGCTCTCCGACATGTGTTCACCAGGGTTTTGTGGGTGAACGGCCGGTATGGGCCAACCTTGGGGTGGCCCGGGGGTACGGCGAAGTGTCGTGTTCTGGTTTTTCGGAGAATATCACAACAAGTCACAACAGAATGAAAAAGAATCTTGTGATTTTTTTTTTTAATTTTTGTAAAAGCTAAACGCCGCAACCCCCGGGCCACCCCAGTTTTGGACTTTCGCGCAGGAATTTCCCCGAATTGGTTTTGTTTTTTTTTCTCCCATATAACACAACGTATATTTATTGTCAAAAAGGAAAAAAAAAACAAGGCTAAATCGCACAAAAAAGCACAAAAAAACACGGGTCGGGAAAGATCTTTTTTTTTTTTTTTTTTTTCGAGAAAAAAAATCCTCTTCTCCCGAAAAAAAAAAAAAAAAAAAGATTTTTGGGAGAAAAAAAAAAAGAGAAAAGATTTGAAAATCCTGGGAAAATCCTGAAAAAATCCTGAAAAATCCTGGAAAAATCCATGAAATTTCATGAAAAATCTCGAGATCTTGAGAAATCTTTGAAAAAAAAAAAAAAGATTTTCAAAATCTTTTTTTTTTTTTCCCCCAAAAAGATTTTTCAAAATCCCAAAAATCTTTTTTATCTTTTTTTTGAGAAAAAAAAGATTTTCAAGATCTTTTTCATCTTTTTTTCTCTTTTTTTCCTTTTTTTTCCTTTTTTTTTCAGGATTTTTCAAAGATCTCAAAGATCTCGAGAGATCCTGAAAAAAAATGACAAAAATCCTGAAAATCTTGATTTTTTTTTTTTTTCTCCCGAGATTCTCGAAAAAAGACAAAAAAAGACAAAAGATCTTTCCTGACCCGTGAAAAAAAAAAAAAAAAGCCCTGTCTCCCTGCCTCTCTCCCTGTCTCCCTCCCTCTCCCTCTTCCACATACAACGTTAAGGATAAACGAAATGGAGTTAGTCGACCCGCGCCTTGCTGATGCTCTCTGTGCGCTGTTTGCCAAGTACACAGACCCAGGCCCGCCACGTACCGCACTGTACGCAGAGCTCGATGGGATTGGCTTTGCGAAATACTGCGGGCTTCTGACTGCGAACGGGTTCGACCGTCTGCGGGAGGTGAAGGAGGTGGAGGCCGAGGACCTCATGGCGCTTGGCGTGCCGATCTGGCACGGCCGTGCACTGCTTGCGGCTATTCCTGCTCCGGGGGTTGAAATTCCGAAGGAAGTTGAGATTACGCCTGAAGAGTCTCCTGTGCGAACACTGCAGATGAGCACACCGGTTATCGAGGTTCTGCAACAGCCACCACCACAGCCTATGCAAGCAGCACCTCTCATGTACCCACCGCAGGCATATCAACAGCCACAGCCACAACCGCTACCTCAGCCACAACCGGAATTGTACCAAGCACAACACCAACCACAGCCGATACCGCAAGCACAGCAGCCACAGCTGATACAGCAGCCTCAGCCACTACCGCAGCAAGCACCACTGATACAGCAACCACAGCTACAGCAATCATATGGCACCGTATGTGAAGACCTAGACGGATGGGAGATGGGGCGTCCTGGAGAAACTGTGGACCTGACCGCCCCGCTGCCGCAGACCTGGGAGCAGTGCGGTGTACACCCGACGTTGGCGCACAACGCGCGCAGCCTGGGGTGGATGGCACCACGCCCGGTGCAGCGCATCCTCCTGCACCACACCGCGCGCGGTGTGGGGGACTACATCGTTGCCGCCACCACCGGCTGCGGCAAGACGGGCGCCTACCTCCTCCCCATGCTCAGCAGGCTTCTCTACGAAGGCCCGCACAACATCCGCGGAACGTACTGCGTCATCCTCCTGCACACCTTGGAGCTCTCAGACCAGGTCTGCCGCATTATCTCCGATTTAACCAGAGAAACCGGTATACATCTTCTACCTGCACTCAAGAACGTCCCCGACGACCAGTTAAGAGAGATGGCGAAGGTCGGGCCCTGCCATATTGTGGTAGGGACTGCGGGGAAAATTGCGAAGATCCTAGCAGAGCGGGATCCGTATCTGAACTTTATGAACACAAAAGTGTTTGTTGTCGATGAGGCCGATGCGCTTGCCGTACAGGGGAACGGAGACAGGGGGATGATGAAGGGGCAGCTCGGCATGATCTTCAAATCGCTTCCACGCGACACAGCAAGCTTCACGTCCATCGTCGCAAGCGCAACCCTGCACGGCCCCCTCCGCAAGCTCTGCGGGTTCAAAAACATCGAAGGAACGTACGACGGTGAACCCATCGTAGGGTCAAACGCATGGCTCATCTCCGACGCCTCCATGATGGTATAGATCTTTTTAAACCCCGTGTTTCCGCGTTCGGTGTTAGGTGGGATAGTTTTTTTGGTACACTGTTGAGGGTTGTATTTCAAGTCAACTTTTTTTGCCCCCCATTTCGCACGCCAAATCTAACAAAGTTTGTGTCCCGGTGGCGAAAAAGTTGTGCAGTGTTGGCCTTGATGGGGTAAGTAACAGGTAGGGATGCGCAAAGCCGATAAAAAAATTTTGTTTTGGTCACAAAAAACCCGTTTTCCAGGAACCAGCCAGTCCGACTCAGAAACCGGAAATTGTGCACCTAAAAACCCGGTAGACATTTTTAGCACTCAAAATGGCACTTAAAAATGATGAAAAATTACCAAACGTCCCTTTTTACCCATGGGGGAAAAATGGACGATTTTGATCCAAAAAGAATTTTTCGATTCGAGAAATGTTTCGAAGTGAGAGCTCTCTTCCCTCTCCTCTCCTCTTTACAGCACCCTTCAATCTCAACCGCTGAAAGGAAAGTTGCAGGGACGGACATTCCTTTGTCACGACATGAGCAGTCTGGGCAGGGGAGGGTGGCTGCAGAATGTGGGTGGGCCACGGTCAACTGGGTGCTAGCGTACTATGGCAAGGCAAGGATAACGTACGCTGCAATGGTGGCTGTGTCGCTGAAGAACGTGGCCCGCGAGCGAGCCCTGCTAGAGAGCAGAGAGCACCTCACCAACCCCCCCGAACCCGACGGCTGGTTCACCCTTCACGACCTCTCCTCCGTCCTGCGCAACTTCCTGAAGATGCGCCTCTCCCACCTGCAACGTCCAACAGCCTTCCCTCCGAGCGTTATCATCATCGGACCCCAAACACACTCCCACCGCGGGCACTGGAGTGTCGCACTCAAGCAAGGGGATGGGTTTCAAATCTATGACACAGACCGCCCCCTTCAAAGCGTAGCCTCGTTTGCGGGGCTAACAGAGCGATTTGCGCATAATGGGTTATTTTGTTTGGAGTCGTTGTAAACTATTTTTTTTGGGGTTTTTTTTTGAAAATTTAGACCAAAAAATATGAGATTCATGAAGAAAGCGATGCCTTCATTTAATTATTTTATTTTATTTGTGATCTGGGGTGAGGACGCGTTTTCAACCAATTATCTCCCCCATTTTTCTATTTCACGATTTCTTCCCACCTCCATAGAATCAACAGAGTGTGTACATTAATATATGCTTTCATTACGGGGCTGGCATTGTACGTGGGTTAGTCGGAGGTGTACCTGCATTAATAACTTCCCTTTTACTCTCAGGAATGCAAAGCAAACGTCTTCCAGGAGGTCCGTCGTGTAGAATCCTACCAGGACAAGGTGCAGGAAACATTGCGCGCTATAGACGACACCTTGAAGTTCCCTGAAGCGAAGATCGTGGTTGTCGCGCAGAAGGATTTATTGAGCCGATTGAAGCACGATTTGGAGGCTCAGTTGCGTGGGGTCGAGGTATTGGTGACAACAGGAGATCATGAGGCGGTTGAGCGGTGCCGTGTCTTCAACAGATTCAAGGAAAACAAAATTCCGACAGTTCTGATCGGCTCGTCAGGCATTGTCTCTCGAGGTGCGGATATCTTCAACTGTCTCCTCGTTGTCCTCTTCTCAGCGCCCACCTCCTTCACCAACTACAAGCACGCTATCGGACGGACCGGGCGTGGTACGCAAACCGGCCGCTCGCTACTCCTCTACAAAAAGGATGAAATACGGTGGAACGCCGCCACCCTTCTCCGCGATTTCATTAATCAATCCCCCGCAAAGGGAAGGCATATTTGGTGAAAAAGCTATAGATTGATTTCTTTTTCAAAGGGAGGAAGGGGGTGGTGCCTTTGAAAAACAATCAGAGGGCTGTGTATTTCAAAATGTTTTTTTGGGTAGGGGGGGGTTTTTTTTTGTGTGCATGGGAATGGGATGGGGAAACTGATAACAAGATGACGTCAAAAAAAATAATAGTGGAGTTCATCCTCGGGGTGTCTACACTAATACAACCAAGTTTTCAAAAAAAATAAAATATGGTGATCATTGCCTGTGACAGTAGACACTGAACTAACGGATTATCAAAAATAAACGCGCACTTTTTAAATCAACACATGACTGCTGCACTGAGAGGCTAGGATTATCTAACCATTTTTTCTCCCCCCAAGGAAAACACGATCAGTTCGGAGTAGAGCGAATACTGCTTAGAGTGCTCCTTTCTCACTTCCCGTTCAGGGAGGACGCGTTGTTGCATTGTGAGTCCTGGCACAGAGGGGGGTATAATTGCTGCAGGACCGATTTCTGTAGCAGTCTGCATTTCAGACAAAAAAAAGAAGGCTTTTCACTTCTATAGGGGTGGGGGGGGTTGGGATTAGATCAGCAAATAAACAAAAATTCGTGTATAGTGGAGTTCATCCTCGGGTGTCTACACTAATACAACCAAGTTTCCAAAATTCAAAAAAAGTATGAGGGCATCTGAGGGGATGTGGGAAGTGGGATGTGGGGTCTACCACTGAGAGTCATAGATTTTTTTTTTTCTTGGTGGTTTGAGGGATGTCAGGTCACTGCTTCCTTTTTAGTAGAGCAATAATTTCATTCAAGTTTTTTTTTTCCAGTGCCGTCCCAGAGGCGTTTTGCACTATCAACTTCACTTTTTCCCCCCCCAACCGGACCCAACCGGATCACAGGATTCATGTCTTTGGTTGATGAGTGGAAGCGGGAGTACATATCAGATCTAAGCCACCGAATTGGAGGCAGTACTACATGGTTGGGTGTCCACCCCCCGGTACACCGGTCATATACCAAGATACACTGTCACGAGCGGACAGTTGTATTTCAAGCCAAGTTTTTCCCCCCCTTCAGTGCCCCGCCTATGAACGGTGAGGCGTTTGCACTTTTTCAACTTCCCCTTTTAAAAGATATGTGCGCGAGAGGCACATTCATCTTTCACCCCCTTTTTTTCCCTCCCTTCTTCTTTTCTTCTTTATTTTTTTAGTGGGGCGAGGGTTTGGCAAACATATGATGCTCACGTGAAGGACTTATTATGATCCAACGATTTTCAACGATATGAATACTCACACCACCCACCCCACTTTCCCCCTTTCCATGCAACGTGATGACCCCCCCTACCAACTCCCCAATTCAATCACACCACACCACAGCTTTCCCTAGCAAAGCAATGTCCACACGAAGTTGGGGCTATGAGCGACCTCCCTCCCATCCAGGCATCGTGAAGTATGCGCTGTGCTGCTTGCGGCCGCTGTTCAACTATGTTGAGCGGGAGGAGGACAGCTCTTTACAGAGGGAGCGGAAACAGCGTGCGGTGAGCACTGCGGTGGTGTTTTTGGTGCTTGTCAATGTTGTGGCCTTGCTGCATAAGGGGTCTGTGTACACTACTGCGGGGGCGGTGCTCATTGCGGCACCACATGCGGTGCAGCTGGGATACGTTCTGATGAAAAAGGCAGCACCCGAACTGCTCCTCGAGACAGTCGCATACTGCATGGTGGTTGCGTTCGTTTGCTTCGACATTGCGAGTCGGAGAGCAGGCTCTAGCGTGGTATGGCCCTTTGCAGTTCTCGCATTAGACGCCATCCTTCTCAACCAACTCCCCACCCGGGTAGGACGAAACTGTCTTATCATCATGATTGCATCTCTCTCAGGCGTCAACTTCATGGAGGTAACAGGGCATTGGATACCTGATACTATGTCCCGTGAAATTCCTTCAATCTGTGACTGTGACGACCCTCCATGCCAGAAGGCAGTGTTGACAGGCATTGCGCACACCTTGGTGGACTGTGCTGTTGTAGTGATTGACTTTATATTGACGCGTGGGTTCGCAGTGAGGCTCCTCCACGAAAAGGCGGCAGTATCGAATGCGGTTGAAACTGCAGAGCAGGTGTCCACCTTTCTCAGTTCATTTGACCTCATTTCGGCGGAAACTGTTCTTGACGCAGAGGTTCGCAAGCTTCCTGCAGGGCTGACCCACGCTTTAGGACAGATTTTGCAGAATCTTAAAACATACAAACCGTATCTCCCACGGTCTGCGTTGCCGATAGATTTGATACCAACAAGCGATCCTGAGGCGGCGCCTTCGCATGGCAGTCTTTCCACAGCAACGCCTCCAGCTAGGGGACGGCGTGGCACGCAGGTGTTGAGTGACAGTGATGGGGAGGCTGTGGTGTCGATGGAGACGATGCCTGCTGGGGGTGTGGCGGTGCCGCTTCCTGCCCGCCCGATTCGTGCCGTGGCGTTTCTCAAAGCGAGTCTTGCGGTGATCAATGTGCACAACACACTCTCTCTCCTGGAAACGAATCTGACAGGCTTTGAGCTCTTCTTCGCGAACCTCCTCGCCACCGCCATAGAAGCGGTCGAAGCAAGCAGGGGCATGGCAGATCTCTTCCTGGGCGACAAAATTCTGTTTTCTTTCAACACCGCACGGCAGTGCCTGCAGCATGCCTCTGCTGCTGTCCGCGCCATGAAACGCGTCAAACGGGCCCTCAACGAAGTCACCTCTTTCAACGCCGGGGTGGCAACAGGGAGGGCAATGTGCGGGGATATGGGGTGCGCTCAGATGCGCCGCTTCTCTGTTCTTGGCCGCCTTTCTCTTGTTGTCAGCGGGTTTGAAAGAGCTGGGAGGGCTTTGGGGGTTGGGGTGGTGTGCAACCGTCTTTGCCACCGCGACTGCGAATTCGACCATGAAACGCGCCTGATTCCTCGCTGTGTCCGCATTTTGAAGCGAAGCAACGGAAGTCACAACAGTGCAGATGGCATTCCCAAATCCATCTCCGCAGAAGTCCCCGACACTGAAGCCGGCCTCTTCCTTTACGAGGTCCTCCGCTCCGAAGCCACCAAACCCATTCCACAAGAATGGATGTACGAAGTAGGTGGGGCCGCAGAACGCTGGTCTGCATACAACACAGCAGTGGCCGTGTACCTCAATGGGTCTACCATCGATGATGCGCAAGCCTTGGTAGCCGAAGCCGAAGGTGGGGGAGGCGAAAATGAAGAGAAGGGACCTCAAACAGAGGCATTTATCTCTGCAATGGCGGTTATGGCGTCGGAGCAGCCATTTGAAGTGTATTATTGAAAGAGAAGGGCAGAGGGTAGAGGGGAAGCATTCCACTGAAATGCAGGGGAAAATGAATGACAATTTTAAAAGAAACATATTCTTGGGGCTATCCTGACACCATTTTTCCCCCACGAATCTGGGGTAGAGGGGTGGGGGTTTTTTATTAGATGTAAAACCACGAAATGGATGTAGGACTGTATGGTTGGGTGTCCACCTCGGTACATCCGGTCATTGTACCAAGGTACACTGTTCACGAGAGGGCTTTTGTATTTCAAGTCAACTTTATTTTGTGGAAAAGGGGTACCATAATCGAAGGTTTGTTTGCTTTTTTTTTAAAAAGGTGACTAAATCGAGAGGCTTAGGTTCATCTTATATACCTTTCAAGGGGGTGTAGGGCGTTGTGGGAAAAGAGTGGTCGATGGTGGATTGTTTGAATCAGTGGTGGAGTGGGAAGTTGGGGAGGGAGGGGAAGGAAGATATTGACGTCATTGATGTGGGGCTGCAAAGGGAGGGATGCATGTTTATTCTCAAAGGATGTTTTTATTTCTTTTTTTAAATGTGTGCGCAAAAAGTGCATTTCGTCTTTTCAAATGTGTTTTTTTTTTGTCACCATCCGAATATTTTCCACATTTTTTTGTGTCACCTCATGAAATGAAGGAGGAAATAGAAACGAAGCATTTTGAACACACTTTGCGGTTCTAGAGACGAACCGCGCTGCAGAGCCACTCCTCACCAAACAGGTCGAGGTGTGTGCGTTTCACCACAACCTCTCCCATGGGTTTTATCGTGTGATGAGTGTTAAGTTTCTATTTTTTTTTTTGTATTTCTTGTATTTTTTTCTACACCCCATTAAAAAAGACGAGGAAACATCGTTGGTCGATGGACAAGATCCATCTTGTAGTTACAGTAAGACAACACACATAGGTGGGGGTAAAAACTAAGGTGGATTTTGGGATTTCAATAACTCTAAGGAGAGGTTTTTTACCCCACCGATGTCTTGCTGTAAAATATTATCTCAACCCTTCTTTACCCCCTCGCGAAATGCAGCGCGAAGCCCTCTGAATAAAAAAATACCCGCATTTTTGTGTGGGTTTTGTTTTGATCTGAACAAAACACTATGTTAAAGATGTGTGTGCACACAAGAGCGATAGTCATCTTACAAGTTTCTTCTTTTATTTAGGATGTACACCACGAAAGGGAGATAGGCCTGCATTGGGGTCCACCCAGT
Source organism: Rhynchopus sp. YZ270_cl-10 (assembly GCA_964035575.1). Classification (NCBI taxonomy): domain Eukaryota; phylum Euglenozoa; class Diplonemea; order Diplonemida; family Diplonemidae; genus Rhynchopus; species Rhynchopus sp. YZ270_cl-10. The sequence goes on along the minus strand of OZ037868.1, from coordinate 468,630 downwards.
ACAGCAGGGGTCAGGTACCAAGTGTACACTGTCCCGAGCGGGCTGTAGTATTTCAAGTCAACTTTAAAAAAAAAACAAGTAATTGCTATCGGAAAAAAAACGGGGTGTGATGTGGAACTCCATCCTGTAGAAATAATCTACAACACGCCCACCATTCTGCTCTTCTGTAGGTATGCTAACGCTCTTCGTACGCTGCCAGACCCACTGGGACGCCAGCATCTGAAACGTTCAAGAAGGGGGGCTGTCCTCTTCGTCCAGCACCATCCGATCGAGAGCGTTGTTGGACGTCGGCTCGGCAGGCTCGGCGTGGTCCAGCTCGTTTTTGTCCACAGGCTCCCCACATTGTCGTCGTCGTTGGAGCAGTGCGGAAGGAACACAGAATGCACAGACTACAACACATCGATCACACCAGGCGCATCAGCACCTCCAGCAAATCGCCAGGATGCTACGGTGGTTTCGAAAATCGCGCGGAGTTTTCCACAGCACACCCCGCTTTTTTCTTAGCAATTACTTGTCCTTGTTGCTATTGTTGTTTTCAACCACCTTCCTTCAACCCTTGTAGGATCAGTTGTTATTTTTTTTCGCGAAAACATGAAATTACACATTTCAAGAGAACAAATTAAAAAGGGTCCTTATTTGCATTTTTGGGCTCCGCCCGTGCAGTGGTGGGGTCAATCTCGAAAATTGGACAATTTTTTGACCACTTAAATTTTGAGAAATATGAGCCCGGTTGCTTATACGTGGGGCCCATTTTCGGCTAAAATTTTCCTCAAAATCTGGTTTTGTAAAATTGACCCTTTACTCCCCCCCCACATCGATTTCAATACTATACCTTACTTCACCTACGGTTGCCCTTCCAGGGGGGTGAAGGAAGGTAAGTTGAAAAAGGGTCCTTATTTGCATTTTTGGGCTCCGCCCGTGCAGTGGTGGGGTCAATCTCGAAAATTGGACAATTTTTTGACCACTTAAATTTTGAGAAATATGAGCCCGGTTGCTTATACGTGGGGCCCATTTTCGGCTAAAATTTTCCTCAAAATCTGGTTTTGTAAAATTGACCCTTTACTCCCCCCCCACATCGATTTCAATACTATACCTTACTTCACCTACGGTTGCCCTTACAGGGGGGGTGAAGGAAGGTAAGTTGAAAAGGGTCCTTATTTGCATTTTTGGTACTATGGTACTATGGTACTATGGTACTATGGTACTATGGTACTATGGTACTATGGTACTATGGTACTATGGTACTATGGTACTATGGTACTATGGTACTATGGTACTATGGTACTATGGTACTATGGTACTATGGTACTATGGTACTATGGTACTATGGTACTATGGTACTATGGTACTATGGTACTATGGTACTATGGTACTATGGTACTATGGTACTATGGTACTATGGTACTATGGTACTATGGTACTATGGTACTATGGTACTATGGTACTATGGTACTATGGTACTATGGTACTATGGTACTATGGTACTATGGTACTATGGTACTATGGTACTATGGTACTATGGTACTATGGTACTATGGTACTATGGTACTATGGTACTATGGTACTATGGTACTATGGTACTATGGTACTATGGTACTATGGTACTATGGTACTATGGTACTATGGTACTATGGTACTATGGTACTATGGTACTATGGTACTATGGTACTATGGTACTATGGTACTATGGTACTATGGTACTATGGTACTATGGTACTATGGTACTATGGTACTATGGTACTATGGTACTATGGTACTATGGTACTATGGTACTATGGTACTATGGTACTATGGTACTATGGTACTATGGTACTATGGTACTATGGTACTATGGTACTATGGTACTATGGTACTATGGTACTATGGTACTATGGTACTATGGTACTATGGTACTATGGTACTATGGTACTATGGTACTGTGGTACTATGGTACTGTGGTACTATGGTACTGTGGTACTATGGTACTGTGGTACTATGGTACTGTGGTACTATGGTACTGTGGTACTATGGTACTGTGGTACTGTGGTACTATGGTACTGTGGTACTATGGTACTGTGGTACTATGGTACTATGGTACTATGGTACTATGGTACTATGGTACTATGGTACTATGGTACTATGGTACTATGGTACTATGGTACTGTGGTACTATGGTACTGTGGTACTATGGTACTGTGGTACTATGGTACTGTGGTACTATGGTACTGTGGTACTATGGTACTGTGGTACTATGGTACTGTGGTACTATGGTACTGTGGTACTATGGTACTGTGGTACTATGGTACTGTGGTACTATGGTACTGTGGTACTATGGTACTGTGGTACTATGGTACTGTGGTACTACCTATGATGCCTACATAGCCCAGAAGATGGCCATTTCCAGAATTCGGGCGGTTTTGAGCACTGCCCCTTCTTTAGTGGGTGATTTTCCCGGGCAAAAAAAAACCCCACTATAAAGCAAATTATAAAATGACACCCCCCACTGTCGGGGACATGTCAAGGACCTGTCAAGGACCTGTCAATATGGGTACTTTCGGTAACACCATCATTTCGAAAATTCTGATTTTTTCGTGGAGGATCTTGAGAGCCCTGCACACCATCGTATTTTTTATTTTTGTTCTGCCTTTGTGAGATTGTGTGCACAGTGTGTACTGTGCACACCATCACTCTCTTTGTGAAACCCACCTCTTCTCTTTTCCCTCTTTTGGTGGGCTGACAGGGGTGCTATTTTGTGCTACTTTCTGCTATTTTCTGCTATTTTGGGGTCGTCAGCCACACCATCTTATTTTTACTTTGTTGTGTTCTTATCCGAATGGCTGGCATCATACAATGATTCAGTCGGGAGGTGTCTGCTCTATCACTATTCTCTTTTCCTTCTATTTTTCTTTCTTTTTTGAAACGAACATAAAAGCGAAATCTATCTCTTGTGGAAAATGTGTGGGTCGTGTCAGTGAAGTGCTCTCTGCGGGTTCGGTAACCCGTTCAGAGAAGGACACCCTTGTGGTCTCGATGTGGCCCACGTGTTTCTATCCATTGTTGCACATAAGACAAACACCACCGTCACTGTGACCAGAAGAACAGTAAACAAGAAAGAACCCCGACCCCTCACCACCCCTTTGTTTACCTGAGCTCAGTTCCATCTCATGATTGTAATGGCTTTCTGCAGTACAGTCGCAACGCCAATCGAGTAAGTCCCAACATGTTCTTTTTGCGGAGGGTAAAAGGTTACCTCCAAGCCAGCACACCTCCATAACCACTTCTGTGCAGGTAGCCGTGCACAGTGTACTGTACTTTTGTGTGGACTACCCCCTTTGCAGGTTTTCTGCTCGTAGTAGCTCTTAAGTGTTGAGGACGAAGGACGTCTGTTCCTTAGCAGCACAAAGGCTTTGGCCAGTATTGAGTACTGTGAATAATATCATTACCTCCACCCCTGTACCCCTCTACCAGGTTAATATGCGTTTTCTTTTCTTATGTGCTTTGATACACACTGCAACACCTTCTACTCCTCAGCCGGGATGTGGCGAAGTGTCCGCTTACCATAGTTATGGCTGGCACGCGGGCTGGGCCAGAACTGGTGTCGGTAAAATTTATTGGCATGCATTTGGAGGTTTTATTTCTATAACATGTAAGTGCTGTTACTGCTCATCAGAGCCCACATATATATTAGGCCTTGATGACCCGGATCCAAGAGAACAGTTCGGAATATTTCAACACACTGATGGAACTCAGTACGGTGTAAGGGGGAAATGTTGCGGTACAGCAACCAGATCAGTACATCTTGCTTCTAACACACTGAACACCGCTACACAATTCTGTGCAGCCAATAAAGACTTCATACCCACACCTGCACCACCGACACCAAGTCCACCGACACCAAGTCCACCGACTCCGAGTCCACCGACACCTTCGCCACCTACTCCTAGTCCACCAACACCTTCACCACCGACACCTCCTCCGACACCTTCACCACCTACTCCGAGTCCACCAACACCAAGTCCACCAACACCTTCACCACCAACTCCGAGTCCACCAACACCAAGTCCTCCGACACCGTCACCACCGACACCTCCTCCGACACCTTCACCACCTACTCCGAGTCCACCAACACCAAGTCCTCCGACACCGTCACCACCGACACCAAGTCCACCGACTCCGAGTCCACCGACACCTTCGCCACCTACTCCGAGTCCACCAACACCAAGTCCACCAACACCTTCACCACCAACTCCGAGTCCACCAACACCAAGTCCTCCGACACCGTCACCACCGACACCAAGTCCACCGACTCCGAGTCCACCAACACCTAGTCCACCGACACCTTCACCACCTACTCCGAGTCCACCGACACCTTCTCCTCCGACACCGTCACCACCTACTCCGAGTCCACCAACACCTAGTCCACCGACACCGTCACCACCGACACCAAGTCCACCGACTCCGAGTCCACCGACACCTTCACCACCTACTCCGAGTCCACCGACACCTTCTCCTCCCACACCGTCACCACCTACTCCGAGTCCACCAACACCTAGTCCACCGACACCGTCACCACCGACACCTTCTCCTCCGACACCAAGTCCTCCGACACCGTCACCACCTACTCCGAGTCCACCGACACCTTCTCCTCCGACACCGTCACCACCTACTCCGAGTCCACCAACACCTAGTCCACCGACACCGTCACCACCGACACCAAGTCCACCGACTCCGAGTCCACCGACACCTTCACCACCTACTCCGAGTCCACCGACACCTTCTCCTCCGACACCAAGTCCTCCGACACCGTCACCACCTACTCCGAGTCCACCAACACCTAGTCCACCGACACCGTCACCACCGACACCTTCTCCTCCGACACCGTCACCACCTACTCCGAGTCCACCAACACCTAGTCCACCGACACCGTCACCACCGACACCTTCTCCTCCTACACCGTCACCACCTACTCCGAGTCCACCAACACCTAGTCCACCGACACCAAGTCCACCGACTCCTAGTCCACCAACACCTAGTCCACCGACACCTTCACCACCTACTCCGAGTCCACCGACACCTTCTCCTCCGACACCAAGTCCTCCGACACCGTCACCACCTACTCCGAGTCCACCAACACCTAGTCCACCGACACCGTCACCACCGACACCTTCTCCTCCGACACCAAGTCCTCCGACACCGTCACCACCTACTCCGAGTCCACCGACACCTTCTCCTCCGACACCGTCACCACCTACTCCGAGTCCACCAACACCTAGTCCACCGACACCGTCACCACCGACACCTTCTCCTCCGACACCAAGTCCTCCGACACCGTCACCACCTACTCCGAGTCCACCGACACCTTCTCCTCCGACACCGTCACCACCTACTCCGAGTCCACCAACACCTAGTCCACTGACACCGTCACCACCGACACCTTCTCCTCCGACACCAAGTCCACCAACACCTAGTCCACCGACACCTTCTCCTCCGACACCGTCACCACCTACTCCGAGTCCACCAACACCTAGTCCACCGACACCTAGTCCACCGACACCAAGTCCTCCGACACCGTCACCACCTACTCCGAGTCCACCAACACCTAGTCCACCGACACCTAGTCCACCGACACCTAGTCCACCGACGCCTAGTCCACCGACACCTTCTCCTCCGACACCGTCACCACCTACTCCGAGTCCACCAACACCTAGTCCACCGACACCTAGTCCACCGACGCCTAGTCCACCGACACCAAGTCCACCGACTCCGAGTCCACCAACACCTAGTCCACCGACACCTTCTCCTCCGACACCGTCACCACCTACTCCGAGTCCACCAACACCTAGTCCACCGACACCTAGTCCACCGACACCAAGTCCTCCGACACCGTCACCACCTACTCCGAGTCCACCAACACCTAGTCCACTGACACCGTCACCACCTACTCCGAGTCCACCAACACCTAGTCCACCGACGCCTAGTCCACCGACACCAAGTCCACCGACTCCGAGTCCACCAACACCTAGTCCACCGACACCTTCTCCTCCGACACCGTCACCACCTACTCCGAGTCCACCGACACCTAGTCCACCGACACCAAGTCCTCCGACACCGTCACCACCTACTCCGAGTCCACCGACACCTAGTCCACTGACACCGTCACCACCCACTCCGAGTCCACCAACACCTAGTCCACTGACACCGTCACCACCTACTCCGAGTCCACCAACACCTAGTCCACCGACGCCTAGTCCACCGACACCAAGTCCACCGACTCCGAGTCCACCAACACCTAGTCCACCGACACCTTCTCCTCCGACACCGTCACCACCTACTCCGAGTCCACCGACACCTAGTCCACCGACACCAAGTCCTCCGACACCGTCACCACCTACTCCGAGTCCACCGACACCTAGTCCACTGACACCGTCACCACCCACTCCGAGTCCACCAACACCTAGTCCACTGACACCGTCACCACCTACTCCGAGTCCACCAACACCTAGTCCACCGACACCTTCACCACCTACTCCGAGTCCACCGACACCAAGTCCACCGACTCCGAGTCCACCAACACCTAGTCCACCGACACCTTCTCCTCCGACACCGTCACCACCTACTCCGAGTCCACCAACACCTAGTCCACCGACACCTAGTCCACCGACACCAAGTCCACCGACTCCGAGTCCACCAACACCTAGTCCACCGACACCTTCTCCTCCGACACCGTCACCACCAACTCCGAGTCCACCAACACCTAGTCCACTGACACCGTCACCACCTACTCCGAGTCCACCAACACCTAGTCCACCGACGCCTAGTCCACCGACACCTTCACCACCTACTCCGAGTCCACCAACACCAAGTCCACCGACACCTTCTCCTCCGACACCAAGTCCACCGACTCCGAGTCCACCAACACCTAGTCCACCGACACCTTCTCCTCCGACACCAAGTCCACCGACACCAAGTCCTCCGACACCGTCACCACCTACTCCGAGTCCACCAACACCTAGTCCACTGACACCGTCACCACCGACACCTTCTCCTCCGACACCAAGTCCACCGGCTCCGAGTCCACCAACACCTAGTCCACCGACACCTTCTCCTCCGACACCGTCACCACCAACTCCGAGTCCACCAACACCTAGTCCACCGACACCAAGTCCTCCGACACCGTCACCACCTACTCCGAGTCCACCGACACCTTCTCCTCCGACACCGTCACCACCAACTCCGAGTCCACCAACACCTAGTCCACCGACACCAAGTCCTCCGACACCGTCACCACCCACTCCGAGTCCACCGACACCTAGTCCACCGACACCTTCTCCTCCGACACCAAGTCCACCGGCTCCGAGTCCACCAACACCTAGTCCACCGACACCTTCTCCTCCGACACCGTCACCACCAACTCCGAGTCCACCAACACCTAGTCCACCGACACCAAGTCCTCCGACACCGTCACCACCTACTCCGAGTCCACCGACACCTTCTCCTCCGACACCGTCACCACCAACTCCGAGTCCACCAACACCTAGTCCACCGACACCAAGTCCTCCGACACCGTCACCACCTACTCCGAGTCCACCAACACCTAGTCCTCCAACACCTAGTCCACCGACACCTTCTCCTCCGACACCGTCACCACCAACTCCGAGTCCACCATCACCTAGTCCACCGACACCGTCACCAGCGACTCCAAGTCCACCGACACCTAGTCCTCCGACACCGTCACCAGCAACTCTTAGTCCTACGACACCAGAACCGTCTTCTCTTGGTGGAGGTGCGACACTTCATGAGGCTACTTCGGCACCAACATCTGATGTCCCGACGGTGTCGCCAGCAAGAGACGCGCCAATTGTTCTTGACAGCATTCAGGAGGCCGAGGATTTGGGAGAAGGCAAACGGATAAGGTACTACGTCGCTATATTCGGTGCTGTGGGTGCTGTGTTTGTAGCTTTTGGCCTAGGTGCTTATTTGTACCGGAGACAAGTCCGCAAGACACCCACTCCTGTGAATGAGAACGTGCCGTTTTAGATGTGGCCGCCTTTGCTGGCTTCCTGATATGTGATGTAGTTTCGGTGTTTTGGGTACAAATGATTTGGTAGGACGTTGTGTGGTGGCAAACAGTGAAGATGTCGTGCAGTGGGTCATTGAGGTGTGTGGTCTGGATAGGGGTGGTAATGGGAATGTGGTTCTGGTCCTTGTTACCACAGCACTGCAAGCGGAGGTGGTAAGCTGTTGTCCTGTGCAGTACAAACAAATGCTGTGCGGGCGCTTCTCAATGCTGTTGACGAAGGCATCGACACCGAGAGAGAGAGCTGTGGTTACGTAGTTGAGCCTGAGTCCTACGGCTCAACGTGGCACTGTCAGGGAAGAAGAGAAACCCTTTTTTTTAGTGACTTTTTTTCAGCGTTGAATAGATTGTGTCTTTTGTTTGTGCGCTCAAAGATTCAGTGTTATGAACTTCGTATTCCAACGTCCGTGGTGGCATCGGAGTAGCTTCCAACTTTAGCTTTAACGTATTTTGAATGGACATTTCTCTATTTTAACCCTTTATGGACCACGACCGATTTTTCGATTTGCTAGGATCTTCTCTTCCATAGGTAAAATGAGATCCAATGCATATTTTTGATCGTACCTGGCCGCAATTGAAAGATTTTGAGCATATCTTTCAAATGGAGCAGATATCGAAATAAAATGAGAAAAATGGAAAATTGAGGAGAGCTGATATTGTTTTCTAAAAAATTTGAAGAAAAAAAATATTCCGGCTGCGCACCTGTTTTTTCGGTTTTCGAAAATGGCTTTATTTGAAAGATCGGTTCAAAATCTTTCAAAAGAAAAAAAAATCGATCAAAAAGTCCTAGTAGATAATGTCTCACTGCATGGAGAGAAGGCACCAACCAACTAAATATACCGTAATTGTACAGAGGTTGGACAGTACAAAAGTTGGGGCTTTTGGGACTTTTGGCCAACTTGGCATGGTGCTGAACAAAGGTGAACGCCGCATCCCACGCACATGTAATCTGTTTTCAGACGCCTGTTTCCCAAGCAAGAAGAAGTTGTCGACCAACACCCTCCTGCCAGTGTCTCTGTACCTTGACCGTGTTGATATAGATTTTCTGTACAATGTCCCTCAAAAGACAAAATGCAATAAATACACGGAGAAGAGGCACATCCAGTTCAGGGTCAGGAACTGCAACTACGCGTGTTACTTTGCCCAGTCGCGGGTATTTTCCATTATTTTAGTTTCGTTCTGAAGACCGTACAAAATGGTTCCCTGTACACCAAAGTTTGAATCCTCTGATGACTCAAGCGCGTCAGAATGGTACATTATTCCCAAAAAATGACCCAAAATACCCTATTATGTGATAACGCCGGGTGTGGATGAGAGGGGATGAGAGCGTCAAAAAAAATCGAATCTTGCGTCTTTTGAAAGATTTCGCACAAAATCTTCTCATTTAAAAAAAAAATCTTCAAAAAGTCCTAGTGGAAGCCAATTTAGGTGGTTGCGTGGACATATATGTCCCCTCTGGTCCTTAAAGGGTTAATGTCAAGAAAACGATTGTGACTCTTTGATGCAGTAATCAACGATGCTTGAGTTTTATCTCTGTATCTTTCATTTTTTATCCCGACAGCCCCTTGTTCACTAATTATTTTTGTTCTCTTTTTGTGCGAAGTTTACCCCCAAACTCGCACCAGTGGGAAACACTGTTTTCCTTTGCTTATTATCCATGATCCTTTCACAAAGTACTCAAATACCTTCATCCACACAGTTTTTCTTTGTTTATTTTTTGTTTTGTTTTGTAAAAGTTTCTTGTGCAACCCCTCTTTTGTTACACATCGTATCTTATGGCATGTGTGTGTTGTGAAAGTACAATGGCCTTCAGGCGAAATTATGTACAAACTCCCACACAGGGGGTGTGACACCACAAACATATTGTTGAACAATTGAGACGGGTCGGTATAAAAAAAAGGGGTGTTCAAGTACCAAGACATCCATGTTTGTATCCCGTCAGTTTTTTTGTCTATTTTTACTTTCTCGGCTTTTGACTGTGCACAGTCGTCATTGCTTCTTATTTTATGATTTTGTGCTGTTTTCTCCGTATTTATACAAAGAAAACAGTTTTATTGCATTGGTGAAAATTTATCGTACTCCTTTATGTACCCTCCACCACCACTTTATCCAACTCTGGGCACTTTATCCCACCCTATAAAGTGATTTCCCACCCTATAAAGTGGTTTTTACACCCTATAAAGTGGTTTTTTCACCCTATAAAGTGGTTTTCCCACCCTATAAAGTGATTTTTTCACCCTATAAAGTTGAAAATTTTTTTTTTCGCAAAGACATTTTTCAGCCGAAAAAAAATTTTTTTTTTGGGCTCAGATGGGCCCAAAAATGCAAAAAAAGCAAGAATTTTGATGTTTTGAGCATCACATATTTATTCCCCGGTCATTTTCTGAACAAAACCCACCCTGTACATTTTGTATGGGCCAGCGCCTTGTCAAAAAATTTCAACAAAAAAATTTTTTTTCCCGTGAAATTTTTGACCCCTGAGTGGGTCTTTGGGCCCAAAAAATGCAAAAAAAACTTGAAAAAAATCGACAAGTTAAAATTTCAACCAATACACCCTGTTTTTGACCATAAAATGAAAGAATCCACCCCATAAAGTAAAATTCCACCCCATAAAGCCACTTTATTTAACTCCAAAAATCAGGAGTACTCAAAATTATCACCATATGCAATAAAACTACCTTATCAACGCCAATATGGGCCATTTTTTCACTCTCGAATCGGTTCGTGCCCCTCTCGTGCCCTTCGGGCACTCGAGGAGCACTCACCGATTCTCGAGTGAAATAATGACCCATTATTTGTTGTTAATAAATAGCTATTGGGATGTGTGTTTGACATCAGGTGTGGGTTATCCCTGGAATTCGAGGTATAGCCCATGGTGGGGGTGCTCACGTCACACGCTGTGTGTGTTTTTGTTTGATACCTGGGTAATTCTTGTGCAGAATATTGCCCCGTGTGTGTGTGTGTTACAAACAAATGCGGCTAGTTCCTTAGCGGAACATTGCCCATATGTTGCGTGTGTGTCACAAATAATGCACCCCTTTGGATCTTATCAGTGACCTCAGTTTCAGCCTTTTCTGAACACCAAATAATGTGTGAGCCGTAGGCACCCTGTGCGTTTTGAAAGAAGGTGTATGAAATAAAATATATGGTCCCACCCCGGTACAGGGCATGCTTAAGTGCTCAATATTACACTTTATTTCCGGGCGACACTGATAGAAAAGGCAACACTGCACTCTGAACCCCGAAGTTTACTCGGGAGTAGAACCAGACGAGCAACCAAATGAAATAGAAAAATGTCTGCAGTTCAGTAAAAAGTGACTAACTTTGGGGGTGCTTTTTTCCATCACTAGCACATCACCAGTATCATCCTTTGAGTGTGTGTGTGTGTTTTTTTTTCTCTCTCTCTCTTTTGTTTTTCTTTTTTTGGCGTTTGCACTTTTTCAACGTCTCTTTTGCTCGGTCTTTTATCTTTTTTAGTCTTTTTCACACTTTGCTTATGAATCCAAATTTCAACCATCGCAACCATCAGGAACAACGCAGCCCACAACAGTCTTTGCATGCGAGAATCACGTAGGGGTATTTGTTTGCTTTGTTTTGTTGCGAAGAGACAATATTCCCTTTCTCTGTAATTGGCAATTACTGGGTCGAATAAAGCACGTACGTTTCTCATTAGGTCCCTACACTGCAGTGTGGTGATGCCTGACAATCCACGTACCTCTGCTTTATTCGATCCCCCAGTAAGACGAGCACAAAAAGTGCAATGCTCCAATTCTTTTCACCATTTTCTCATGCGAATACTTCCGATGTGTTGCTGCAAAACAAACAAACACAAAAACGTGCAGACAACGTCGCTGACTGTCTTTTGAATTGTCAAATACAGCACTCCAAATATGTGTGGCGGCCAAAAAAAGTTTGCCCCCAAAAAATGCTCATAAAGCAACTTATTGGACGTCAAACATGTTTGGAGTACTGTGAAAAGTAGAGTACATACTATGATATGCTTTCTGTTTGCTAGCTGGGAAAGTATACATATTTGGTCGGCGCAGAGGGCCGCAGACCACAAAGCATTCACAAAACAATGACAGCAAATAGAGCCCCCCGAACAGTAGATTTGTGCCAAAAGAGGTTTTGTGATGTCAAAAAAATGCTATTTTTTTGCTTTTTTCTTGAACCTACCCCCTCCCCCCACAGCATTTTGTTTCAAATAAAAAGTAATTTATTGCTTTGATCTGGTGTGAACCGTTGTACGCGGTACAACCGCGGGAGACATACGGGCGAACCACGGGGAATCTGGAGGGGGTACCCCTTTTTATTTTTATTTTCCCCGTTTTTTGGTGTTTACTCTCACGGTGGTAAGGGTCACACAGAGTCACGGTTCTAACCGAGCGGGGTCGCAAAATTTTCTAATGCGCTGAATTATCCCAAAAAAGCCCCGTCCAGGCAAAATAAAAAGTAAAAGAATGCCCTTCCTCAGTCCGGAAGTATCACCTCAACCGGTTACCTGCCGTAAAAGAGAGAGAGGTTACAGAACTGAATAAAGTGATTCAAAAAAGCATGAAAAAAGTGGTTTTCTCGGGGAAAATTTTTTTCAACCCCTACAGACTGTACTGTACTGTACTGTACTGTACTGTACTGTACTGTACTGTACTGTACTGTACTGTACTGTACTGTACTGTACTGTACTGTACTGTACTGTACTGTACTGTACTGTACTGTACTGTACTGTACTGTACTGTACTGTACTGTACTGTACTGTACTGTACTGTACTGTACTGTACTGTACTGTACTGTACTGTACTGTACTGTACTGTACTGTACTGTACTGTACTGTACTGTACTGTACTGTACTGTACTGTACTGTACTGTACTGTACTGTACTGTACTGTACTGTACTGTACTGTACTGTACTGTACTGTACTGTACTGTACTGTACTGTACTGTACTGTACTGTACTGTACTGTACTGTACTGTACTGTACTGTACTGTACTGTACTGTACTGTACTGTACTGTACTGTACTGTACTGTACTGTACTGTACTGTACTGTACTGTACTGTACTGTACTGTACTGTACTGTACTGTACTGTACTGTACTGTACTGTACTGTACTGTACTGTACTGTACTGTACTGTACTGTACTGTACTGTACTGTACTGTACTGTACTGTACTGTACTGTACTGTACTGTACTGTACTGTACTGTACTGTACTGTACTGTACTGTACTGTACTGTACTGTACTGTACTGTACTGTACTGTACTGTACTGCCCATCCCCTGTGTATACTGTGTATACTGTGTATACTGTGTATACTGTGTATACTGTGTATACTGTGTATACTGTGTATACTGTGTATACTGTGTATACTGTGTATACTGTGTATACTGTGTATACTGTGTATACTGTGTATACTGTGTATACTGTGTATACTGTGTATACTGTGTATACTGTGTATACTGTGTATACTGTGTATACTGTGTATACTGTGTATACTGTGTATACTGTGTATACTGTGTATACTGTGTATACTGTGTATACTGTGAAAACTGTGTATACTGTGTATACTGTGTATACTGTGTATACTGTGTATACTGTGTATACTGTGTATACTGTGTATACTGTGTATACTGTGTATACTGTGTATACTGTGAAAACTGTGTATACTGTGTATACTGTGTATACTGTGTATACTGTGTATACTGTGTATACTGTGTATACTGTGTATACTGTGTATACTGTGTATACTGTGTATACTGTGTATACTGTGTATACTGTGTATACTGTGTATACTGTGTATACTGTGTATACTGTGTATACTGTGTATACTGTGTATACTGTGTATACTGTGTATACTGTGTATACTGTGTATACTGTGTATACTGTGTATACTGTGTATACTGTGTATACTGTGTATACTGTGTATACTGTGTATACTGTGTATACTGTGTATACTGTGTATACTGTGTATACTGTGTATACTGTGTATACTGTGTATACTGTGTATACTGTGTATAAATTGACCAAAAACGAGAACTTGTCCATTTCGGCAAATTGGCCCCACCACTGGCCGGACGGATTCCGGAAATGCAAATGCCGGCATTTAAAAGCTCACCAAGGAAAAAAAAAAACAATTTTTTCCCAACACCTCTTCCCCCCCCTTATCGGCATGACAACTGGTAGAAACACGGGGAATCGGTTAAGGCGCTACACCAAAAAATCACGAAATTTTTACACCAAAAAATCACGAAATTTTTTTCAAGGAGATTCACGTACATAACTAAATTTGGCCCAAAGTGTCAAAAGTGGGCCTCCAATGTCGCATTGGCCTCATTTCATGGCGATACTGGCCATGTGTGATGGTTATCTCACTTTTTGAAATTTTCATCACATACAAACCTAACACCTGAGAGACAAGCTCGTGGGTGCTCTATACGGTAATAGCTACCCATTTCTAGCGATTACCACCGATCACGCACCGATCACCGTCGATCACCACCGATCAGCACCGCTCACACACCGATCACCACCGATTACCATCGATCACCACCGATCACCATCGATCACCGTCGATCACCATCGATCACCATCGACCACCACCGACCACTCACCGATCACCACCGATCATCACCGATCACCACCGACCACCACCGACCACGCACCGATCACCATCGATCACCACCGATCACCGTCGATCACCATCGATCACCACCGATCACCACCGATCACCGTCGATCACCGTCGATCACCATCGATCACCACCGATCACCACCGATCACCGTCGATCACCATCGATCACCACCGATCACCACCGATCACCATTGATCACCACCGATCACCACCGATCGCCACCGATCACCACCGATCACCACCGGCCAAGCCCGGCGTCAATCAGCCTATCATACTTGGGCCGGTTATGATCCCTCCGCCAACCAGCCGCACCCCACCACCCACACCCCCAAAAAATTGACAAGTACCCGGAAAACCGCCCGAACAATTCTGGGACGTAACAAAACTGGGACAATTGGGGGAAAATCTGAAACTTGGGACATTTTTACGCCCCAGAATTTTTACGATTACGCGTAATTATTTATCAAAAACCCCCCACAGCAGAGTATAAGACTCGGGGACCCGGGACCGAGGACCCGGTTATTCTCAGCCGGACTGGTACCCGTGACCGGGACCAGGACCTGGACCTGGACCGAAAACCTGGACCAGGACCAGGAGCTTGACCAGGGCTGGGACCAGGACCGGGGGACCGGGAACCCGGTTTTTCTTAATTTTAGTTTTTCACCCAAGGTGACATACGAGCCTGAAATACAATAACACAAACAAAACTTAAGCTCACCTTTTCCAACTTTTCTTGTCTTGTCTTGATATTTCTCTCTTGTTTTGTTTTGTTTTGTTTTGTTTTGTTTTGTTTTTTGTTTTCAAGATGTGCGTGCACGAGGGGTACGTTCATCTAACAACCTTTTCTTTCCATAGTTTTTGACTTTTTTAGTTTTTCATTTTTGCTCCCTCCCCCTCTCAGGCAATGGACAGTTCCACAATAGTTCAGCATACTCAGAACAGCTGCACTCGGGACACTTCTTGACAACTGCCTGTTTGCGAGCAAAAGAAAAGAAAAGGGTGATTTGTCACCTTTATTGCATACAACCTCAAAATCGTTATCAAAACCATTCACTTTTTTTGGTATCCTTTTCTTCCTCTGGAGACGTGTTGTTCACTTCACTACGCACATGCTCGAGAGGCAAGTATCCCATGCCTCATGCTCAACCCGAAATACTAGAAAATGGGGTAACGATCATCCCGAACAACCGCCTCTGCGAAGAGACAACCCCAACGTGTTCCGGCACGATAACGTTAACGGTAAAGACGTTGTGTGCAGAGAGAGGCACATTCACCTTTTAAGTTTCCTTTGTTCTAACTTTTTGTTGTGATGTTCTACGAGACCTGCTATTTTGGCAAATACTGTGCACATCACAGTTGTTCAAAAAAGGTTTCATTGTGAGTTTCTTTTTCCTAGGTAGAGATCATTACGCGTGTTTTCTCTGACCGTCTTCCCCTCACGTAGGTGGACTGATATTTCACTCTACGTAGTTAGCGTTTTGCGAAAATATATTTTGATATCAATAATGCGAAGGAACCTAAGAACTGCAGAATATTTTTTTTTGACCCAGTGGAAGGGGACGCTCTTTAGACACTTTGTGGCCATTTGTGACCAATTGCCTAGTTGGTCAGACCCCAAGGTTCTCTGGTGCCTATGAATGGATGCCGTGGCATATTCCAGACTGCGTACAATCCTTTGCAGCGCTCTGTGGTTCCCTCTGTGTGTGAGGGTCCTTTCGACTGCGTTGCGTACCTTCTATTGGGTTGTTTGCTGTGTGCGGAGGAGGAAGTTTTCTTTGGATATCCATAGTGTGCTACTTATCCAAGGTGACCCAAGCAAGACTTATTGGTTCTTGAACATTTTTTTTTCGTCCGATGTGTGTGCACTAGAGGTATATTCATCTCACAAGTTTTCTTTTGTTTCTCCCCCCCTTTAGTGGAAGTGTGTATGGAGTGTGTGGAGCAATGTCTCCCAAGCTGCTTTCAAAGGTTCGTTGGAGTTCCCCTCGCATTGTTATTCAGGTGTTCCAAGTGTGGAGGACCGTACTACGGATGTGGTTCCTTGTCCACTAAAATAATAAATAATGACGTTACCACTGGGTCAGGGGGCAACAGTGTGCAGGTGTCACCCTCCCTGTGAAATCCTGCATCTTTCTTTAGCATTTTCTTCTGCTCTATTGGTGTTCCAGAAAGTGTCAGTGACCTCGTAAGCGACCTTTTGTCCGTTTGAGGGTGTGTGTGTCAACACTAATCCACCTCTTTACGTCAGCGACTTTGTCAGTTCAGCCTTTTCTGGAACGCCAATAGAGTGCCTTTCTTTTCAAAAAAATCTGTTGTATTTTCTATTTTTGCCCTTTTTTTCTTAAGTAAGAGAAAACCGAATGGAGTGGGAACGCTAGTGAGAGCGCAGCGGAAACGATAGTGGGAACGCAACGAGCTTTTTTCATAATGTTTTATTCTTCCCCACAAAATATCACGCGCAGAGAAACACTCGTTTTTCACACAGCGCGTCCGTTTGTTTGTTTTTCTCAAACGACACCTTTTTTCAAAAAATTTTACCTCCAACGCTGACAAAGAACAAAGTCATGTACAACAACCCCACAAAGAAGAGAATAAAAAATGCAGGAAAAATAGACAAAGAGAAAAACAAAGAGATTTTGACAAAGTGAACAATAAAATTTTCTTCTGCTTTTGTGAGGTCATCACTCTTTGTGAAACCCACCCCTTCTCTTCATCTTTATATCATCCACCTATGACTGAACTGAGTTCATTTCCCCCCTTCCCTCTTTATTTACTTTGTTGCGTTTTTCTCCGAATGGCTGCATCATACAATGATTCAGTCGGGAGGTGTCTGCTCTATCACTATTCTCTTTTCTTTCTATTTTTCTTTCTTTTTTGAAACGAACATAAAAGCGAAATCTATCTCTTGTGGAAAATGTGTGGGTCGTGTCAGTGAAGTGCTCTCTGCGGGTTCGGTAACCCGTTCAGAGAAGGACACCCTTGTGGTCTCGATGTGGCCCACGTGTTTCTATCCGAGAGCGAAGCCCTCTTTTGTTACCTTCTGATGACTTTGTTCTGTTGTCTTTAAGTCTCTTTGTGTGCTGCCCTGTGTGTTCCTGTAGAAGAACAGCACACATGCCACACTGACCGCCAGCATCAGTTGCACATAAAACAAACACCACCGTCACTGTGACCAGAAGAACAGCAAACAAGAAAGAACCCCGACCCCTCACCACCCCTTTGTTTACCTGAGCTCAGTTCCATCTCATGATTGCAGTGGCTTTCTGCAGTACAGTCGCAACGCCAATCAAGTAAGTCCCAACATGTTCTTTTTGCGGAGGGTAAAAGGTTACCTCCAGCCAGCACACCTCCATAACCACTTCTGTGCAGGTAGCCGTGCACAGTGTACTGTACTTTTGTGTGGACTACCCCCTTTGCAGGTTTTCTGCTCGTAGTAGCTCTTAAGTGTTGAGGACGAAGGACGTCTGTTCCTGAGTAGCACAAAGGCTTTGGCCAGTATTGAGTACCGTGAATAATATCATTACCCTCCACCCCTCGACCCTCGACCCTCGACCCTCTACCAGGTTAATATGCGTTTTATTTTCTTATGTGCTTTGATACACACTGCAACACCTTCTACTCCTCAGCCGGGATGTGGCGAAGTGTCTGCTTACCATAGTTATGGCTGGCACGCGGGCAGCGCCTCAGTTGGTGTCGGTCAAATTTATTGGCATAGATTTGGAGGTTTTATTTCTATTACATGTAAGTGCTGTTACTGCTCATCAGAGCCCACATATATATTAGGCCTTGATGACCCGGATCCAAGAGAAGCGTTCGGAATATTTCAACACACTGATGGAACTCAGTACGGTGTAAGGGGGAAATGTTGCGGTACAGCAACCAGATCAGTACATCTTGCTTCTAACACACTGAACACCGCTACACAATTCTGTGCAGCCAATAAAGACTTCATACCCACACCTGCACCTCCATCGCCGAGTCCGCCAACACCTTCTCCGCCAACACCGATACCACCGACACTGGCACCGACACCTTCGCCACCGACACCTAGTCCACCAACACCGTCACCGCCGACTCCGAGTCCACCAACACCGTCACCACCGACTCCAAGTCCACCCACACCTAGTCCACCAACACAGTCACCGCCGACTCCAAGTCCACCGACTCCGAGTCCAGCAACACCTTCACCTTCTCCTCCGATACCATCGACACTGGCGCCGACACCGTCACCGCCGACTCCAAGTCCACCGACTCCGAGTCCAGCAACACCTTCACCGACGACTCCAAGTCCGACAACTCCACCTCCGACAGCATCACCAGCAACTCTTAGTACTACGTACTACGTCGTTATATTCGGTGCTGTGGGTGCTGTGTTTGTAGCTTTAGGGCTAGGTGCTTTTTTGTATTGGAGACATGTCCGCAAGACACCCACTCCTGTGAATGAGAACGTGCCGTTTTAGATGTGGCCGCCTTTGCTGGCTTCCTGATGTGTGATGTAGTTTCGGTGTTTTGCGTACAAATGATTTGGAAGTACGTTGTGTGGTGGCAAACAGTGAAGATGTCGTGCAGTGGGTCATTGAGGTGTGTGGTCTGGATAGGGGTGGTAATGGGAATGTGGTTCTGGTCCTTGTTACCACAGCACTGCAAGCGGAGGTGGTAAGCTGTTGTCCTGTGCAGTACAAACAAATGCTGTGCGGGCGCTTCTCAATGCTGTTGACGAAGGCATCGACACAGAGAGAGAGAGCTGTGGTGACGTAGTTGAGCCTGAGTCCTACGGCTCAACGTGGCACTGTCAGGGAAGAAGAGAAACATTTTTTTCGTGACTTTTTTTCAGCGTTATTATGTCTTTTGTTTGTGCGGTCAAAGCTTCAGTGTTAGGAACTTCGTATTCCAACGTCCGTGGTGGCATCGGAGGAGCTTCCAACTTTAGCTTTAATGTCTTTTCAATGTTCTCTATTTTGATGTCACGAAAAGGATTGTGACACTTTGCTGCAGTAATCAACGATGCTTGAGTTTTATCTCTTTTGCGGTCATTTTTTATTATCCCGACAGCCGCTTGTTCACTAATTATTTTTGTTTTCTTTTTGTCAGGGGTATCTGTAAGGTCATGGGCCCATGGCACCCCCACGAAAATCAGGATTTTTTATGGACTTTTTTTACATGAGAGTCTGGGATTTTTCACTGACTGGTGTGTTCCGGGGTATAGGATTTTACACATCTTCACAAATTTTCACAACATAATTTTGGCCATATTTTTGTGAAGAATTGTGAAGTGAATTGAAATGAAAATTTGGATGAAAAAACACAGCTGTTGTGAATATTTGTGAAGAGTTGTGAATTGGAGGAAAAAAAGGGGGGGTTTTTTTTTTCCAGGGTTTTTTGCAGGACTGGTCAGGTAAAGTGTGATTTGCAGAGGGCTAGCTAGCCTGGGTCCGTGGGTCAAGTTGACCGTACCACCCCCACTCCCTGTGCGGAGGAGGACGACGGAAGTCCGCGGCGAGTTCGTTTGTTGCCTTTGTTTTTCAACATGTTCGCAACTCTCAAGAAAGTAGCGTACCGTGCGCCTGCGTCGCAGCTAAAAATTACGAGCGGTAGCCCACAGCTCTACCCGAAATGTTGCGTACCGTGGCTTCGCTAGAAAAGCTTTGGTACCAGTGGCACTACGACTTTTTTTCTAGAAAGTTTTACCCTTGTCAGACACGCACAATCCTCCGAGCGAACAAAGTGACCCCCGTCACAGTCAGAACGTGACTTAATGGTCAAACGCCGAAGGAAGCATGCAGCATGGCGAAAGAAAAAAATGTTGCGTACCGTGCGCCTGCGGCGCAAGCCTGAAACTACCCTTCCCATGACATAGTTTGGCTGTAAAAATTATACATAGCGCTCTAATTAGAGAGTATCAGGGTATAATTAGAGTCTGGGATTTTGGGCCGAGTCAGTTAGAGAGTCCAGTTAGAGTATAATTAGAGTCGCTCATCTTTAATTAGACTATAATTAGAGTGTAGTTAGAGCATAAGTAGACTCTAACTGCACTCTAATTATAGTCTAATTAGGGTATATTACAGGCTTCTTGTCTTAAATTGAATTTTGATGAGCCCAAAAACAAGGTTTTATTGTCCCGTTGTCAAAATCTCCGCCCACACCCACTACTCCCGAGAGAACCAACAATTCTCTTGCCGACCTCTTTCATAACCCCCCACCAAAAAGGCGGATAAAACGAAAGGAGACGAAGTAACCGCCAAGGACTCACCAGTGCGTCGATCCGAAAAGAGGTCCATCTTGTGTGAGGGATGCAAAACAACCACCGCCAAAAATGGAGTTAACCTCACACAGGACAGTCTCGTCGCCCACAAAGGTCAATATTACACTCCGAATCTTGGGCACCTATTAGTAACCGGCTCATATTTTCTGAAATTTGTCCAATTTTCAACATCGACCCACCACTGCACGGGCGGATCCCAAAAATGCAAACCAAGTCAAAAAGTTGAAAAAACACACCTAAAAACACATGGCCCAAGAATGGCCCAAAAAGGTCTAAATCGTCCCGTCAGCCGTACCATTTTAGGCACTTTTTGCACATAGAACCTCCTGTGTTGCCAAACAACGTCCGCCAAAAGGTGTCCTGTACCTACCTACCTCGGGCACCTGGGTGCCCAGGCACCACCCAGACTTCGCCACGTCACAACTCTTCACATACACGTTTTTGTGAAAAGTTGTGAATTGAAATGAAAATTTGTATTTTTCGATACCCCGGAACACACCAAGTTGTAACCCACCAAACCCCTTGTAAAACCCACCAAACCCCTTGTCAAAAAAGTGTATAAAAAAGCCACGGGCACCTCGGCCAAAAACCGGGTTTTTGTCGTCATTTAGAGCCACCCCTGCTTTTTGTGCGAAGTTTACCCCCAAACTCACCAGTGGGAAACACTGTTTTCCTTTGTTATTATCCACGCTCCCCTTCACAAAGTACTCAAATACCTTCATCCACACAGTTTTTCTTTGTTTATTGGGGGATAGTCAGATTTACCCTACCCTATTTTGAAAAAGTTCAGACTTATTTTAGGGAAACAAGTCAGGCCACTTTGGGTGGGCACTCTTGGGCCCCAAAGAAGGTAGCATCCCTTCAGAGCAACTATGAGTAAGAAAAGAATCGGGTTTTGGAGGTTACAGTCCTCGTTTACCAAGTTAAAGGTAGAGGTGGGGAAACTGTAGCTATAGAAATCGTTGTTGCAGTAGTGTAGACACCCGAGGATGCACTATGCACCACTATGCTTTTCTTTGGTTGTATCGATCACCTACATGAGGGAGGATCTGTACACAATGTCGCCCGAAGGCTTTGTACTTAATCGGTATTTTTTTTTTGTTACTACTACTTCGTGTTCTAGGAGGAGTCGCGTTTTTCTGTTTTCTGTTCTGTACGGGTCTCGGTTCTCGGTGCGGTGGGGTGCGAAAAGGTGCATACCATAGGTTGTTCATTTCACTACCAGGACTCGAGTCGCGATTAGCCCATACGTGCCCCCAAACAGAAACGCAAAAACGACAACCGACGGGCTCTGTGGACCCAAGAGCCCCCAAAGTGCCTGACTTGTTGCCCTAAAAAATAAGTTCAAACTCGCCCCAAAAAAGTTCAGACATGCCCTTAAAAAAAGTGCTTACCCTAAAATAACTTCAGACTTGCCCTAAAAAGGTTTTTAGGGCAAATCTGAACTTTTTCAAAATAGGGTAGGGTAAATCTGACTATTCCCCTTGTTTATTTTTTGTTTTGTTATGTACCACCTGATTTTACACCCCCCGGCTTTTGGCCCTATCCGGTCTATCCTCGCCCTATCCGGACCTATCCGCGCCTATTGTGTGTTACAAACAAATGCGGCTAGTTCCTTAGCGGAACATTGCCCATATGTTGCGTGTGTGTCACAAATAATGCACCCCTTTGGACCTTATCAGTGACCTCAGTTTCAGCCTTTTCTGAACACCAAATAATGTGTGAGCCGTAGGCACCCTGTGCGTTTTGAAAGAAGGTGTATGAAATAAAATATATGGTCCCACCCCGGTACAGGGCATGCTTAAGTGCTCAATATTACACTTTATTTCCGGGCGACACTGATAGAAAAGGCAACACTGCACTCTGAACCCCGAAGTTTACTCGGGAGTAGAACCAGACGAGCAACCAAATGAAATAGAAAAATGTCTGCAGTTCAGTAAAAAGTGACTAACTTTGGGGGTGCTTTTTTTCCATCACTAGCACATCACCAGTATCATCCTTTGTGTGTGTGTGCGTGCGTTTTTTCTCTCTCTCTCTTTTGTTTTTCTTTGTTGGCGTTTGCACTTTTTCAACGTCTCTTTTGCTCGGTCTTTTATCTTTTTAGTCTTTTTCACACTTTGCTACCAAATTTCATCCATCGCAACCATCAGGAACAACGCAGCCCACAACAGTCTTTGCATGCGAGAATCACGTAGGGGTATTTGTTTGCTTTGTTTTGTTGCGAAGAGACAATATTCCCTTTCTCTGTAATTGGCAATTACTGGGTGGAATAAAGCACGTACGTTTCTCATTAGGTCCCTACACTGCAGTGTGGTGATGCCTAACAATCCACGTACCTCTGCTTTATTCGACCCCAGTAAGACGAGCACAAAAAGTGTAATGCTCCAATTCTTTTCACCATTTTCTCATGCGAATACTTCCGATGTGTTGCTGCAAAACAAACAAACACAAAAACGTGCAGACAACGTCGCTGACTGTCTTTTGAATTGTCAACTACAGCACTCCAAATATGTGTGGCGGCTTAAAAAAAGTTTGCCCCCAAAAAATGCTCATAAAGCAACTTATTGGACGTCAAACATGTTTGGAGTACTGTGAAAAGTAGAGTACATACCATGATTGAGTTCCGTTCATTTGTGCTCATCAACCCCACGAGGTAGAGAGTGTTTAGGACTCGCAAAACTAAATTGCTTCCGCTATCGTCCCCTCACCCCTTCGCCCATACATGGTCCACCAAAAATCGACTTACGCAAAGACACCAAAGTGTAAGATTTTTTCGGCGTTGGAAAGATTGGGCCAAAAAATCGATGTCTTTAGAATTCAATTCGATTCCTATTTTAGCTAGCGAGTTTTGGTGTAAAATGCCTTAGAAACGTGCGTTTCTTATGGGTTATATGGGAAAAACCGGCGTTCACCATCCAGAAACCACGAGTTTCAACCCAAACCCCAGAAAGAAGTGTCTCAAAGACAACAAGCAGTACCTGGGAAATGACATAGTGGTGTTGGCGACGACTTACGCGTTCGAGTCAGACATGAAGGAGAAGACAAAGCCTGCACTTCTAGCTCACATCCTGATGTTCTTTGTTGCGTTTTTCTCCGAATGGCTGGCATCATACAATGATTCAGTCGGGAGGTGTCTGCTCTATCACTATTCTCTTTTCTTTCTATTTTTCTTTCTTTTTTGAAACGAACATAAAAGCGAAATCTATCTCTTGTGGAAAATGTGTGGGTCGTGTCAGTGAAGTGCTCTCTGCGGGTTCGGTAACCCGTTCAGAGAAGGACACCCTTGTGGTCTCGATGTGGCCCACGTGTTTCTATCCGAGAGCGAAGCCCTCTTTTGTTACCTTCTGATGACTTTGTTCTGTTGTCTTTTAGTCTCTTTGTGTGCTGCCCTGTGTGTTCCCTGTAGAAGAACAGCACACATGCCACACTGAGCGCCAGCATCAGTTGCACATAAGACAAACACCACCGTCACTGTGACCAGAAGAACAGCAAACAAGAAAGAACCCCGACCCCTCACCACCCCTTTGTTTACCTGAGCTCAGTTCCATCTCATGATTGCAGTGGCTTTCTGCAGTATAGTCGCAACGCCAATCGAGTACGTCAGAAACCCTGGGTAGTCCACACAAAAGTACAGTACACTGTGCACGGCTACCTGCACAGAAATGGTTATGGAGGTTACCGTGTGAGAGACTGCCTCAGTTGTTATATTTCCTCTGTGCCAGCCTGGAGGTAACCTTTTACCCTCCGCAAAAAGAAAGCGTAGGGCACGTAGTAGCTCTAAAGTGTTGAGGAAGAAGGAAGTCTGTTCCTTAGTAGCACAAAGGCTTTGGCCGGTATTGAGTACTGTGAATAATATCATTACCTCCACCCCTGTACCCCTCTACCAGGTTAATATGCGTTTTCTTTTCTTATGTGCTTTGATACACACTGCAACACCTTCTACTCCTCAGCCGGGATGTGGCGAAGTGTCCGCTTACCATAGTTATGGCTGGGATCCGTGGTATGCCAGCAAATTCGGTGGTGCCAGTAAAATTTATTGGCATGCATGGGGAGGTTTTATTTCCATTACATGTAAGTGCTGTTACTGCTCATCAGAGCCCACATATATATTAGGCCAGGATGACCCGGATCCAAGAGCAAATACAGGAATATTTCAACACACTGATGGAACTCAGTACGGTGTAAGGGGGAAATGTTGCGGTACAGCAACCAGATCAGTACATCTTCCTTCTAACACACTGAACACCGCTACACAATTCTGCGCAGCCAATAAAGACTTCATACCCACACCTGCACCTCCATCACCGAGTCCGCCAACACCTTCTCCGCCAACACCGATACCACCGACACTGGCACCGACACCTTCGCCACCGACACCAAGTCCACCGACACCGTCTCCTCCGACACCTTCACCACCGACACCACCGCCAACACCTTCACCTCCAACGCCATCACCACCAACACCTAGTCCTCCGACACCGTCACCACCCACTCCGAGTCCACCGACACCTTCTCCTCCAACACCGTCGCCACCAACTCCGAGTCCACCAACACCAAGTCCACCGACACCTTCTCCTCCAACACCGTCGCCACCAACTCCGAGTCCACCAACACCAAGTCCACCGACACCTTCTCCTCCAACACCGTCACCACCCACTCCGAGTCCACCTACACCAAGTCCACCGACACCTTCGCCACCAACTCCGAGTCCACCAACACCAAGTCCACCGACACCTTCTCCTCCAACACCGTCACCACCCACTCCGAGTCCACCAACACCAAGTCCACCGACACCAAGTCCACCAACACCAAGTCCACCGACACCTTCTCCTCCAACACCGTCGCCACCAACTCCGAGTCCACCTACACCAAGTCCACCGACACCTTCTCCTCCAACACCGTCACCACCCACTCCGAGTCCACCAACACCAAGTCCACCGACACCTTCTCCTCCAACACCGTCGCCACCAACTCCGAGTCCACCTACACCAAGTCCACCGACACCGTCGCCACCAACTCCGAGTCCACCAACACCTAGTCCACCGACACCTTCTCCTCCAACACCGTCGCCACCAACTCCGAGTCCACCAACACCTAGTCCACCGACACCTTCGCCACCAACTCCGAGTCCACCAACACCTAGTCCACCGACACCTTCTCCTCCAACACCGTCGCCACCAACTCCGAGTCCACCAACACCTAGTCCACCGACACCTTCGCCACCAACTCCGAGTCCACCAACACCTAGTCCACCGACACCTTCTCCTCCAACACCGTCGCCACCCACTCCGAGTCCACCAACACCAAGTCCACCGACACCTTCTCCTCCAACACCGTCGCCACCAACTCCGAGTCCACCAACACCTAGTCCACCGACACCTTCGCCACCAACACCGTCGCCACCAACTCCGAGTCCACCAACACCTAGTCCACCGACACCTTCTCCTCCAACACCGTCGCCACCAACTCCGAGTCCACCAACACCTAGTCCACCGACACCTTCTCCTCCAACACCGTCGCCACCCACTCCGAGTCCACCAACACCAAGTCCACCGACACCTTCTCCTCCAACACCGTCGCCACCAACTCCGAGTCCACCAACACCTAGTCCACCGACACCGTCGCCACCAACTCCGAGTCCACCAACACCAAGTCCACCGACACCTTCGCCACCAACTCCGAGTCCACCAACACCAAGTCCACCGACACCTTCTCCTCCAACACCGTCGCCACCAACTCCGAGTCCACCTACACCAAGTCCACCGACACCTTCGCCACCAACTCCGAGTCCACCAACACCAAGTCCACCGACACCTTCTCCTCCAACACCGTCGCCACCAACTCCGAGTCCACCAACACCAAGTCCACCGACACCTTCTCCTCCAACACCGTCGCCACCAACTCCGAGTCCACCTACACCAAGTCCACCGACACCTTCGCCACCAACTCCGAGTCCACCAACACCAAGTCCACCGACACCTTCTCCTCCAACACCGTCACCACCCACTCCGAGTCCCTCTACTCCGAGTCCCCCTACTCCGAGTCCACCAACACCAAGTCCACCGACACCTTCGCCACCAACTCCGAGTCCACCAACACCAAGTCCACCAACACCAAGTCCACCGACACCTTCTCCTCCAACACCGTCGCCACCAACTCCGAGTCCACCGACACCTTCTCCTCCAACACCGTCGCCACCAACTCCGAGTCCACCAACACCAAGTCCACCGACACCTTCTCCTCCAACACCGTCGCCACCAACTCCGAGTCCACCTACACCAAGTCCACCGACACCTTCGCCACCAACTCCGAGTCCACCAACACCAAGTCCACCGACACCTTCTCCTCCAACACCGTCACCACCCACTCCGAGTCCCTCTACTCCGAGTCCCCCTACTCCGAGTCCACCAACACCAAGTCCACCGACACCTTCGCCACCAACTCCGAGTCCACCAACACCAAGTCCACCAACACCAAGTCCACCGACACCTTCTCCTCCAACACCGTCGCCACCAACTCCGAGTCCACCAACACCAAGTCCACCGACACCAAGTCCACCAACACCAAGTCCACCGACACCTTCTCCTCCAACACCGTCGCCACCCACTCCGAGTCCACCGACACCTTCTCCTCCAACACCGTCGCCACCAACTCCGAGTCCACCAACACCAAGTCCACCGACACCAAGTCCACCAACACCAAGTCCACCGACACCTTCTCCTCCAACACCGTCACCACCCACTCCGAGTCCCTCTACTCCGAGTCCCCCAACACCAAGTCCACCGACACCAAGTCCACCAACACCAAGTCCACCGACACCTTCTCCTCCAACACCGTCGCCACCCACTCCGAGTCCACCGACACCTGCGCCACCAACTCCGAGTCCACCAACACCAAGTCCACCGACACCTTCTCCTCCAACACCGTCACCACCCACTCCGAGTCCCTCTACTCCGAGTCCCCCTACTCCGAGTCCACCTACACCAAGTCCACCGACACCTTCTCCTCCAACACCGTCGCCACCCACTCCGAGTCCACCGACACCTTCTCCTCCAACACCGTCGCCACCCACTCCGAGTCCACCGACACCTTCTCCTCCAACACCGTCGCCACCCACTCCGAGTCCACCGACACCAAGTCCACCGACACCAAGTCCACCGACACCTTCTCCTCCAACACCGTCGCCACCCACTCCGAGTCCACCGACACCTTCTCCTCCAACACCTTCGCCACCAACTCCGAGTCCACCAACACCAAGTCCACCGACACCTTCTCCTCCAACACCGTCACCACCCACTCCGAGTCCCTCTACTCCGAGTCCCCCTACTCCGAGTCCACCTACACCAAGTCCACCGACACCTTCTCCTCCAACACCGTCACCACCCACTCCGAGTCCCTCTACTCCGAGTCCCCCAACACCAAGTCCACCGACACCTTCGCCACCAACTCCGAGTCCACCAACACCAAGTCCACCGACACCTTCTCCTCCAACACCGTCACCACCCACTCCGAGTCCCTCTACTCCGAGTCCCCCTACTCCGAGTCCACCAACACCAAGTCCACCGACACCTTCGCCACCAACTCCGAGTCCACCAACACCAAGTCCACCAACACCAAGTCCACCGACACCTTCTCCTCCAACACCGTCGCCACCAACTCCGAGTCCACCGACACCTTCTCCTCCAACACCGTCGCCACCAACTCCGAGTCCACCAACACCAAGTCCACCGACACCTTCTCCTCCAACACCGTCGCCACCAACTCCGAGTCCACCAACACCAAGTCCACCGACACCAAGTCCACCAACACCAAGTCCACCGACACCTTCTCCTCCAACACCGTCACCACCCACTCCGAGTCCCTCTACTCCGAGTCCCCCAACACCAAGTCCACCGACACCAAGTCCACCAACACCAAGTCCACCGACACCTTCTCCTCCAACACCGTCGCCACCCACTCCGAGTCCACCGACACCTGCGCCACCAACTCCGAGTCCACCAACACCAAGTCCACCGACACCTTCTCCTCCAACACCGTCACCACCCACTCCGAGTCCACCGACACCAAGTCCACCGACACCAAGTCCACCGACACCTTCTCCTCCAACACCGTCGCCACCAACTCCGAGTCCACCAACACCAAGTCCACCGACACCTTCTCCTCCAACACCGTCACCACCCACTCCGAGTCCCTCTACTCCGAGTCCCCCTACTCCGAGTCCACCTACACCAAGTCCACCGACACCTTCTCCTCCAACACCGTCGCCACCCACTCCGAGTCCACCGACACCTTCGCCACCAACTCCGAGTCCACCAACACCAAGTCCACCGACACCTTCTCCTCCAACACCCTCGCCACCCACTCCGAGTCCCTCTACTCCGAGTCCCCCTACTCCGAGTCCACCTACACCAAGTCCACCGACACCTTCTCCTCCAACACCGTCGCCACCCACTCCGAGTCCCTCTACTCCGAGTCCCCCTACTCCGAGTCCACCTACACCAAGTCCACCGACACCTTCTCCTCCAACACCGTCGCCACCCACTCCGAGTCCACCAACACCAAGTCCACCGACACCTTCTCCTCCAACACCGTCGCCACCCACTCCGAGTCCCTCTACTCCGAGTCCCCCTACTCCGAGTCCACCGACACCAAGTCCACCGACACCTTCTCCTCCAACACCTTCGCCACCAACTCCGAGTCCACCAACACCAAGTCCACCGACACCTTCTCCTCCAACACCGTCGCCACCCACTCCGAGTCCCTCTACTCCGAGTCCACCGACACCGTCACCACTGACACCTTCGCCACCAACTCCGAGTCCATTGACACCTAGTCCTCCGACACCTTTACCAGCAACTCTGAGTTCTACGACACCAGAACCGTCTGCTCTTGGTGGAGGTATGACACTGTTCCCATCTACGGCAGTACCGCATACTGATGCACCGCTGACATCTGCACCACCAACACCAGCGCCGTCTTCTCTTGGTGGAGGTGTGACACTTCATGAGGCTACTTCAGCACCAGCATCTTATGTCCCGACGCTGTCGCCACCAAGAGACGCGCCACTTGTTCTTGACAGCATTCAGGAGGCTGAGGATTTGGGAGAAGGCAAACGGATAAGGTACTACGTCGCTATATTCGGTGCTGTGGGTGCTGTGTTTGTAGCTTTTGGCCTAGGTGCTTATTTGTACCGGAGACATGTCCGCAAGACACCCACTCCTGTGAATGAGAACGTGCCGTTTTAGATGTGGCCGCCTTTGCTGGCTTCCTGATGTGTGATGTAGTTTCGGTGTTTTGGGTACAAATGATTTGGAAGTACGTTGTGTGGTGGCAAACAGTGAAGATGTCGTGCAGTAGGTCATTGAGGTGTGTGGTCTGGATAGGGGTGGTAATGGGAATGTGGTTCTGGTCCTTGTTGCCACAGCACTGCAAGCGGAGGTGGTAAGCTGTTGTCCTGTGCAGTGCAAACAAAAGCTGTGTGGGCGCTTCTCAATGCTGTTGACGCAGGACACCGAGAGAGCTGTGGTTACGTAGTTGAGCCTGAGTCCTACGGCTCAACGTGGCACTGTCAGGGAAGAAGAGAAACCCTTTTTTTCGTGACTTTTTTTCAGCGTTATTATGTCTTTTGTTTGTGCGGTCAAAGCTTCAGTGTTAGGAACTTCGTATTCCAACGTCCGTGGTGGCATCGGAGGAGCTTCCAACTTTAGCTTTAATGTCTTTTCAATGTTCTCTATTTTTATGTCACGAAACGATAATGACACTTTGATGCAGTAATCAACGATGCTTGAGTTTTCTCTTTTGCGGTCATTTTTTATTATCCCGACAGCCGCTTGTTCACTAATCATTTTTGTTTTCTTTTTGTGCGAAGTTTACCCCCAAACTCACCAGTGGGAAACACTGTTTTCCTTTGCTTATTTTCCATGCTCCCCTTCACAAAGTACTCAAATACCTTCATCCACACAGTTTTTCTTTGTTTATTTTTTGTTTTATTATTGGTGTTACCGAAAGGGCCCATATTGACAGGTCCTTGACATGTCCTTGACATGTCCTTAACATGTCCCCGACAGTGGGGGGTGTCATTTTATAATTTGCTTTATAGTGGGGTTTTTTTTTGCCCGGGAAAATCACCCACGAAGGAAGGGGCAGTGCTCAAAACCACCCGAAGTCTGGAAATGGCCATCTTCTGGGCTATGTAGGCATCATAGGTGGTGCCTACTAGTGGTCTGAGCACACGGAGTTGTGAAAACTTGGCCATAGTACCATAGTACCATAGTACCATAGTACCATAGTACCATAGTACCATAGTACCATAGTACCATAGTACCATAGTACCATAGTACCATAGTACCATAGTACCATAGTACCATAGTACCATAGTACCATAGTACCATAGTACCATAGTACCATAGTACCATAGTACCATAGTACCATAGTACCATAGTACCATAGTACCATAGTACCATAGTACCATAGTACCATAGTACCATAGTACCATAGTACCATAGTACCATAGTACCATAGTACCATAGTACCATAGTACCATAGTACCATAGTACCATAGTACCATAGTACCATAGTACCATAGTACCATAGTACCATAGTACCATAGTACCATAGTACCATAGTACCATAGTACCATAGTACCATAGTACCATAGTACCATAGTACCATAGTACCATAGTACCATAGTACCATAGTACCATAGTACCATAGTACCATAGTACCATAGTACCATAGTACCATAGTACCATAGTACCATAGTACCATAGTACCATAGTACCATAGTACCATAGTACCATAGTACCATAGTACCATAGTACCATAGTACCATAGTACCATAGTACCATAGTACCATAGTACCATAGTACCATAGTACCATAGTACCATAGTACCATAGTACCATAGTACCATAGTACCATAGTACCATAGTACCATGGTACCATGGTACCATAGTACCATAGTACCATAGTACCATAGTACCAGTACCATAGTACCAAGCACCATAATACCATAGCACATGACAAGGTGGGTTGTGTATGAAGTGTGGGACACAAAAACGCCTACGTGGGGACGGTACGTGGCCAATAGCTCACCTGTCACATCAGCAGCGATGCGACGTACGATTCTGTAACGAAGGAGCACTTTGATTGCGTGGTGACGCTGGCCAGCAACAGGCGGACGCAGGACAGGATCCGAGCGTTCTGCTTGCAGGACAAGGAGCTGCGCGAGGAGTTCGACACAGCGACAACGTAGGGCGTTGACCTCTTCCTTCGCACAGTACACAGTACACAGTACACAGTACACAGTACACAGTACACAGTACACAGTACACAGTACACAGTACACAGTACACAGTACACAGTACACAGTACACAGTACACAGTACACAGTACACAGTACACAGTACACAGTACACAGTACACAGTACACAGTACACACCGGCAAACATGGTCAAAATCAGGTGGAATACACATAAGTACATCCTGGGGGGGTAGGGAATAGGTAGCGCCGCAGGCGCACGGTACCCAACTTTTTTCTTTTTTCTTTCCCCTTTTCTCTGCTTTCTTTTGATTGCGCGAGCCGATTGCTCTCCACGGTGGGGTCACATGTGTGTCCAAAAACTATCTGAAGTACACAGTACACAGTACAGTACTGTGGGAAAAAAACCCACTGTATACCAAATTATAAAATTACACACCCCCCCTATATTGACATGTCCTTGACATGTCCTCGACAGGTGTACGGTAACACCAATTATGTAAAAGTTTCTTGTGCAACCCTTCTTTGTTTCCCATGACAACTTATCGCACGTGTGTGTTGTGAAAGTACAATGGCCTTCAGGCGAAATTATGTACAAAACTCCCACTCAGGGGGTGTGACACCACATACGTCTTGTTGAACAATTGGGACGGGTTGTTATAAAAAAGGGGGGTTCAAGTACCAAGACATCCATGTTTGTATCCCGTCAATTTTATTGTCTATTTTTACGGCTTTTGACTGTGCACAAAGTGTCAGTGCTTCTTATTTTATGATTTTGTGCTGTTTTCTCCGTATTTATACAAAGAAATCAGTTTTGGGATGTGTGTTTGACATCAGGTGTGGGTTATCCCTGGAATTCGAGGTATAGCCCATGGTGGGGGGTGCTCATGTCACAGCTGTGTGTATTTTTGTTTGATACCTGGGTAATTCTTGTGCAGAATATTGTCCCGTGTGTGGATGTTACAAACAAATGCGGCTAGTTCCTTAGCGGAACATTGCCCATATGTTGCGTGTGTGTCACAAATAATGCACCCCTTTGGACCTTATCAGTGACCTCAGTTTCAGCCTTTTCTGAACACCAAATAATGTGTGAGCCGTAGGCACCCTGTGCTTCCTTTTTATTTCCCCAAAGGAAGGTGTATGAAATGAAAATTAGTTTCAGTAAAAAGTGACTAACTTTGGGGGTGCTTTTTTCCATCACTAGCACATCACCAGTATCATCCTTTGTGTGTGTGTGTGTGTGTCTTTTTTTTCCTCTCTCTTTTTTTCCTCTTTTTTGGCGTTTGCACTTTTTCAACGTCTCTTTTACTCGGTCTTTTATCTTTTTTAGCTGTCAGCAGGGGCTGTATCCTTCTCCCTATTTTGTACTGTCAGCCCACATAATCCGTACCAACGAGGATAATGCTATTTTTAAGAGGTAAAACTTACTGGCTGTAACCTCACGGACTTTATTAATGGGTACATGAAACTTTCTTTTCCATAAAAAAACAAAGAACAATCCACATAAAGTAAAAAAAAAGACAGTGGAGATTGCACAACTGTGGCAACACAACCGAGGCAACTACACTACTCCAACAATTTTTCAAAAAAAGTTTGGGTGCATTTAGTGCACCCTATGATACCTTCTATTCAGTAGAATAGTTATATGAAACAACTTTTTTTAGTCTTTTTCACACTTTGCTTATGAATCCAAATTTCATCCATCGCAACCATCAGGAACAGCGCAGCCCACAACAAGCTTTGCATGCGAGAATCACGTAGGGGTATTTGTTTGCTTTGTTTTGTTGCGAAGAGACAATATTCCCTTTCTCTGTAATTGGCAATTACTGGGTGGAATAAAGCACGTACGTTTCTCATTAGGTCCCTACACTGCAGTGTGGTGATGCCTGACAATCCACGTACCTCTGCTTTATTCGATCCCCCCAGTAAGACGAGCACAAAAAGTGCAATGCTCCAATTCTTTTCACCATTTTCTCATGCGAATACTTCCGATGTGTTGCTGCAAAACAAACAAACACAAAAACGTGCAGACAACGTCGCTGACTGTCTTTTGAATTGTCAAATACAGCACTCCAAATATGTGTGGCGGCTCAAAAAAGTTTGCCCCCAAAAAATGCTCATAAAGCAACTTATTGGACGTCAAACATGTTTGGAGTACTGTGAAAAGTAGAGTACATACTATGATGTACCGTTTTACCCATGACACAACTGGGCACAACTAGCACCATACTCACCTTAAATTGTGCCTATTTTAGGCACAATTTCAGTACAATTTCAGCACAATTACACACAAATACACACAACTAACCACAATTACACCTAAATTACGCTGGGGAAAAAAATGGTACACCACCCTACAGGGAAGCATGCCACCACATGTAAGTGACCTCTGTACTGTACTGTACTGTACTGTACTGTACTGTACTGTACTGTACTGTACTGTACTGTACTGTACTGTACTGTACTGTACTGTACTGTACTGTACTGTACTGTACTGTACTGTACTGTACTGTACTGTACTGTACTGTACTGTACTGTACTGTACTGTACTGTACTGTACTGTACTGTACTGTACTGTACTGTACTGTACTGTACTGTACTGTACTGTACTGTACTGTACTGTACTGTACTGTACTGTACTGTACTGTACTGTACTGTACTGTACTGTACTGTACTGTACTGTACTGTACTGTACTGTACTGTACTGTACTGTACTGTACTGTACTGTACTGTACTGTACTGTACTGTACTGTACTGTACTGTACTGTACTGTACTGTACTGTACTGTACTGTACTGTACTGTACTGTACTGTACTGTACTGTACTGTACTGTACTGTACTGTACTGTACTGTACTGTACTGTACTGTACTGTACTGTACTGTACTGTACTGTACTGTACTGTACTGTACTGTACTGTACTGTACTGTACTGTACTGTACTGTACTGTACTGTACTGTACTGTACTGTACTGTACTGATGATGATCTGTGACAGTCTAGAAAAGCGACACAAAGATACACTTTGTATCACGTATGGCAAATGATAATTTATTATGAGATCTCATAATAAATTATGAGATCATTATGCGCTATTATGCGCGCTCATAATAATCGCATAATGCATAATAGCGCATAATAGCACATAATAGCGCATAATGATTATGCGCTATTATGTGCTCATTATGTGCCCTACCCCAATGCCCCAGACCAGAAAATACCACCCTCAGATGTCCAAAAATCCATCTGCGCCCGGTTTTGAGCAGTTTTGAGCCTCAAGAAGCCCCGTATCTGCTTTTTTCAAAAATGTACATACAACTTGTACCTGCCCACCCCTCGTAGATAGAGCAACTCACACATCCATCACGCCTCAGTGTGAGCCAGGGGCCAGAAAAGCCCCCAAAGCCACATATTTTCACCCCAGAACCTATCCCGAGGGGTACCCAGGCGGTTTCGGGGTGTTTAGAGGGACTTGATGGAACTTAGAACCATGTTTCAAAAAGTGTCAAGCACCTGGTACCAAAGGTTTTCCCACCCAAGGTATCTTAAGCCGTCAAAAAACGTGAAGTAGGTAATAAATCAAAGAAACCCCCCTGAAGTCAATAAAAACCACACCATAGGCCCATTTGTACCCCAAAATCGAATTCCGCCCGGTTTTGGGCACTTTTGACCACTTCTGAGCGACTTTTTTTGGGTGGGGGGGTGGGGGGTACGGCACATAATGAGCGCATAACGCCGCATAATTGGCGCATAATAGCGCATAATAGCACATAATAGCGCATAATAGCACATAATAGCGCATAATATCACATGTATTATGAGATCTCATAATAGCGCATAATATATTATCATTTGCCATACGTGTTGTATTCTTTATTCAGGGGCCTATACAGGTTCGCCCAAGTTCCTGGCGAAGCCACGGTACGCAACATTTATAAAAAATGTTGAAATAAAATGGCACGGTCGCTAGTAATTCTCGTCAGTTTCCGTAAATTTTACTTACGTATTTTGCTAAAACGAAAGTTTCTGGCGAAGCCACGGTACGCAACATTTCCAAAAAATACGTTTAAAATGGCACTTTTTTCACAGCCAAACTATGTCATGGGAAGGGTTGTTGTAAGCTTGCGCCGCAGGCGCACGGTACGCTACTTTTTTTTCTTTCGCCATGATGCATGCTTCCTTTTCCTTCTGAATGCGAGCATTTTCGTATGGGAAATTGAGATTTTTTTGGGTAGCAAAAAATTTTGTTGTGAGTCAGTGTAGGAGGGCCCACGGTTTCTGGGATTGTTTTTTGGGGGACCCCCAAAAAAAAAGAAATCCCCCCCCAAAAAAAAAAAAAAAAAACCGGATTTACTGGGGGGGGGGGGCGAATAAGAGATCAGGGGTGAATAAGAGATCAGGGCCGAATAAGAGATCAGGTTGAGATTTTGGGGGTATTTTTTTTTTTTTTTTTTTTTGCACGCACCAGGGTTTTATCCAGGGTAGTAGCTTGAAAGGTGCACTTTTCAAATGTTGCTGGTTTGCTGGTTTAGAAAAAAAATTTTCCCGGTTAAAAGCGGTCGTCGCGCGCTTCGCGCGCGCCTCCCTGCCAACCACTGAGTGGAGAGGCAAAGGGTAAATTTTGCGAGACAACAAAGAAAATGGAATATAATCCTGTGTGTACGGCGCTTGGTCTTGCACCTTCCACTAACTGTACAAAGTCAATAGGTCTTCCAGAAGCAGGGGCTGTTGCAACGGTGGGTCATTTTGAAAAAATGGTCAACTTTTTGCAGCTTTGGTCAAGTTGCATTTGCGGCTGCAAAATGCAAGGGGATTCCCTAAGACATTGTAAACTCTATTTTTTGCGGAGCAAAAAATTAATATAAAGTGGCGCCGCAGGCGAAAAAAAATTAGGGCATAGTGCAAAACATGCAGCTTTTTACACCACAGAGTCACTTAATGAACCCTTTTTAGGGGTTCGCTTACGTGTGAGGCTTTCTTCTGTGAGTGGGAAAGTGGTGCGGGGGAGGCGAAAAACTGAATCCCGAATCCCACTTTTTTTTTTTATTTTTCCCCAAACCAGTAAACCAGCTCGTTCTGGTTTTGAAACCAGCAAAAGTACCCAAGCTATTTCCCTGGTTTTATCTTGAAAAAACATTTTGAAATTTTACCCTGTCTACCCGGTCTGGCAAAAAAGTGGTCAAAAAATTTTTTTTGCCTCCGGCGAAAATGTCTATTTGCTTTTTTTTCCCCAAAAATTTTTTTTTATTTTTGGCTCGTCCGTTCGCCTAATAAGAGATGCCACATCTCTTATTCGCCCCCCCCCAGTAACGGAAAATGTGTTACACATTTTCCGTATACTATACCTAGGACCCTGTCTTTTTGATGGTCCCCCCCAATTTTTGAAACCCCAAATCCTGGCGGAAACCCTGAGATTTCAAAAAAAAAAAAGGAAAAAAAGAAAAGAAAAACCACGCCAAGAAGGATCCGGACCTGTGGTACTCAAGAACCTCTGCTGTCCGAGTGTATCATTTTTTTCTTCTTCTTCTTTTTGGCCTCAAAGAGGTTTCCTCTTCACTGCCAGGTAGTCAGTGGAAGCGTATTGCAGTAATAAAAATATCACCACAGAATATTTATTACACACTTTACGCACAAACAAAAGTCCTGCCTTTGTGAGGTTGTGTGCACAGTGTGTGCTGTGCACAGTGTGTGCTGTGCACAGTGTGTGCTGTGCACAGTGTGTGCTGTGCACACCATCACTCTCTTTGTGAAACCCACCCCTTCTCTTCATCTTTATATCATCCACCTAGGACTGAACTGAGTTCATTTCCCCCCTTCCCTCTTTATTTACTTTGTTGCGTTTTTCTCCGAATGGCTGGCATCATACAATGATTCAGTCGGGAGGTGTCTGCTCTATCACTATTCTCTTTTCTTTCTATTTTTCTTTCTTTTTTGAAACGACATAAAAGCGAAATCTATCTCTTGTGGAAAATGTGTGGGTCGTGTCAGTGAAGTGCTCTCTGCGGGTTCGGTAACCCGTTCAGAGAAGGACACCCTTGTGGTCTCGATGTGGCCCACGTGTTTCTATCCGAGAGCGAAGTCCTCTTTTGTTACCCACGCTATTTCCCTGATCAATTTATTGAGTGCACGATATTATGTCGCAATTCTTTTTGCATGACGTACACGGGTTTTGCCTTGCCCCATCTGGCAGGACTCGCACGCACATGCCACCTTCGAAGAGGTGGCTGACGGCGTCGACGCGCACGACACACCGTCAATGGAAGTAACTCCAATTGGCCCCGTTCGCCACGAGGGGAAGCTACCGACTTGCTTCACCCTGCATGGCGTTGTCTCCAACTCGGGACAACTACCCGACCTTTTGAAGACAAACACATGCAGAATGAAAAGGTGCGTTTCACAAGAAATGTTCCACGTTGATGATACCCACCCATTTTTTTTTTGAGGCCTACAGAAATCGGATCAATCTGACCCGAAATCCCCAAGCTCCTCCCTTGCACAAACCCACAAACCCCTCTTCTCTCTGTGCACATTCATCGTTCTTTCTCTGGATTGGTGTGGCGAGCTTTCTTGAATGTATTTTTGGCTGTTTTTAAGGTGTCAACGTAGCTTCCCCGCTCACTGTTGAACTAAATACTGTAAACCCCCCATGTCTACTATTTGCATCAGATACTATTTACAGTAAAACTACACAGTGGACTCTTTCTGGAAAAGGGCAACTTCAAAAGAGGTCCAACGAGAGGGAGTCCCGACTCACCCTTTTTTGAACTCCGTAATATAGTTGCCCTATCCCAGAAAGAGTCTACTGCATAGGCAAAAATAGGTGCATTGTGGACTTCTGGCAAATGGCAAGGGAAAAAGAGGTCCAACGATAGGGAGTCCCGACTCCCCCTTTCACTTCCGAAAGGGGGAGTTGATACTCCCCTTTTTGGAACTCCGGAATATACTTGCCCTTTTCCAGAAAGAGTCCACCGTGTATGTAAACAGTAGACGTAGGGGGGGCTTAGACACACTACACGACGGGACCCAGTGTAAAATGACAAGTGAATTAACATGTCATTTTATTTGTCACTTGTCACTGGGTCCCATCGTGTACGGCAATTTTATACCACCCCAACATTTTTTTAAAAAAAAGACAATGCAGACTGCAGCGGAGGAACGGAGTATCAGAAAGAAAACAAGCGTGCAGACCACTTTGCGTGTCTGAGCGTTTTCAAATTGTCAAACAAATGTCACAGAAAAAGAATGCGGGATGCATACTTTCCGTTCGCGTGCCTGGAAAGTATATGCATCAGTTTTTTTTCTTTCAAACCGTAGACTTCTGCACTCTTTCGTTTGTAACGGAAAAGAGTCAATAAGCCAACACACACTCCAAACGGAACAGAGAACATAGTATCGTTTTATCAGTGTCTTTTCTACCATCTTTCATCCCCCTCTAAAGACGGATTCTTTTTTCGACGGATGTGTTGTGAGAACCATTATCAATCTGTCGAAGGAGATCCCTCTTGTTTTGCTCGTCTTTTTGTTTTTGAGAACATTCTGTTTTTTTTTTTTTTTTTTTTTAAATATAACTCAAGGTACTTGACATCGGCTTGCGGTGCGATAAACGAAAAAAGTTGTTTTGCATTGTTTTCTTTTTATTCATAACCCGAAGTTAGTTTCTATTTCGTTCATTTTGACTTTTTACCCGTTTACAAAACTCCCAGTGTTACGTGAAGCAAAAAGACCCCCCCTTCTTAAGATGTGTGTGCACGCGAGGTATATCAGCAGAAATCTGAAACCGGGTATATTCACCTTTCAACCTTTCTTTTTCTTACTAGTAAAGGTACACTGACACGAGAGGGTTTTGTATTTCAGGTCAATTTATTTTTTGAACGAGTACTGTAAAATCGTTTAATTTGTCACCTACAATAATGTGACAGAATGGCAAAAATGGTAACAAAATGACTTTTTTTTGAGTGACATATTATTGATGATTTGGTTCTGTTTTGGGACCACAGACGGGGAGCTGGTTCTGAGACTGCATGTGACCAATTAAACGATTTTACAGTAGTTTACAAAGTTACCGAATAATGAAGTTTTCTAGACCCCCCTTTTAATATACATACATAATAGGTACGTACGTAATACGCGGCAAATACGTAGTAAAAATAATAAAATACGTAGTACGTATTTGCAACATGAAGGGGTATTTATTTAATAATAATTAATTAATACTACGTAAAATGCGCGTATTTTTATTTAATACTACGTAAGTTGCGCGTATTTTTATTTAATACTACGTAAATGCGCGTATTTTTAATAGTTACCACGTATATTGACCGTAGTTTTAATTACTCAAATGGTGTTCCGGAGGGGGGCTATGTTGACAGGTCCCTGAGAGGTCATTGGTATAAGGGGGAGGGGGTACACTTTATAATTTGTGGTAGGGTTTTTGGCCGGGAAAGATGCATCGTCCAAAAACACCGGCATTTGCATTTTTGGAATCCGTCCGTCCAGTAGTGGGTCACTTTGCAAAATTGGACAGTTCTCGGCACACGTAAATACGTACATACAAAAAAAGCATACAAGTTATAAAATGACACACACACCCCCCCCCTTTTTTTTTGACATGGCAAAATGGTGCTGTTATCCCCCGCCCGTCCTTCCCACCAATCATCAACGGAACAGATTTGATTTTTAGATATGTCTGCGTCTGGGAAGCGTGCGGCGTCGACGAAGAAGAAGTCGCACCGGTCCTCCCTCCTGGATCGCGGCTTCAAGGAGACCGACGAAGTGGTCTTCTGCGAGGCGTGCAACGGGCCCCGGTCCAATTGGGACCTGGACAGCCTGAGGCAACACCTGACCGGGATAAAGCACACAGAGCTGCTCGCAAGGCTGATGGAGAAAAAGGGTACGAAGGTGAAGAAGACACACCCCGAGGACGATGCAGACAAAAATGACGATGAAGCTGAAGACGAAGATGAAGAAGAAAAGGAGGTGCGTGTGACGACAGGCCTTTTTTCCAAAACCGAAAAAAACAAGATGTTTGCCCGCGCGGCCCTTTATGGGGGGTCAACGAGCGGGCAAGCAAGGCATTTTCGCAATGCAGCTGCAAAGCTCTACGGGGACCCGTCCATCTCGAAGGGCGCACTGGTTGAAATGCACATCGACAAAATCTTCCAAGAGGACATGGAGGTGGTCCTGGAGGATCTCCAACGAAGTGGCACCATCCAGCTCCTATTTGACGGTGCGGTGGTGCTTGGTAACCACATCCTTGCGGTCAGCGGCGGATCCACCGGAAAGTGGATCGACACGTTCGTGAACCGAACAACAGGTGTTCAAGAACACTTTGTTCAAAGTGGTTCGTGTGGGCACGTTGCAGAAGTCTCACAGGGCTTCAACGAGACCGACGATGTGGGCTTTAAAAAAAAAAAAAAAGACGATGTCGGCTTCATGTCAATTACAATACGGACACGCTTCGAAAAGATGGTGAATGCGATGAAGGTAAATTACAGACCCTCGACACAGTCACTTCTGGCAAACCTTCAGGAGATGTGGCAAAATCACCTCAATTTCCCTCAGATTCAGGCGGGTCGCTATGTGCATCCGGAGATGGTGAGAACCTTCATGCTGGCAAAAATAATTTCGGAACGCAGCAGCAAAGCTTTACGGGACCTCCATTTCGAAAGGACCACTGGTCGAGAGAAGTTTTATATACATATCTCGTTGACCAATCGCAGTAGCTGCCCGATATTGGTGCTGTTGTTGAAGCCAGGCTCTCGTAGGTTTTCGAGTGCAGACGCGACCTGCTCATGCACGACGGTGAAGTAACCCACTTGTAACCTACTTGTAACGTTACAAGTGGGTTACATGTATGTTACATGTACCACCAAAAACCACTGAACTTCACCTAATTTCAGGCAAAATTAGGTGGTGGTACATGTCGTGTATGTAACCCACTTGGAACCCACTTGTAACGGTTTAAAACTACCGGTAATTTATAATAATATATCAGCCAAAATCTGCTTAGCCGTATATAATGGCCTGTTTTTGGAGCCACTTTAAAGTGATAAAAAATCCGCCAAAAAAATGTTGCGACCCCGGATTTTTTCAGATCGATCCGGAAATTCATATACGCGCCTTTTCGGGTGAAAATATTACACCCCCGGCCTCTCAAATGTACTTGACCATGGACAGGTGGATTTTATCGATTTTATGGCCCGGGCACATTCTGAAAAAAAATATTCTTGGAAAGATAGGGTGCGAAAACGTTCAATTCCGGGGTCGGACGGTCAAAAATATGCATCTGGGGCGAGCGAGTGGGCGGCGGGAGAATGGGTACTATGTACTGGGTACTATACAGTGTACTTTGTACGGTGAGGAAATCTCCTCTTTGGGTCCAACACAGCGATGTCTCTAAATTTGATTTTTTTTGTCAAAAGTTGTCGATTTTTTTTTCTTTGGATTTATTTTTGACAAATCTTTCAATTGCGACCATTTTTGTCAACTGGAAACACACTCCACGGTACGCAACTTTTGGTGGAGCCGACCACTCTTTCTGCACTGAAAATCCCCTGTATTACATGCACAAAGCATTGGAGCCACTTTTTTTTGACTTCTACTCCACTAAAATGGTCGATTTTTTTTTCTATGAAACGCGGGGAGCTCGGAAATCCATATACGCTCATTTTCGGGGTGTTTGGAAAATAACTTCTCACCTGAGGCGGCGGAGAGCAAAAGTTTTTATTGTTCACTTTGTCAAAATCTCTTTGTTTTTCTCTTTGTCTATTTTTCCTGCATTTTTTATTCTCTTCTTTGTACTTTCTTTTGTTTTGGTTGTTGTTAGATAAGCTCAATCGCCTATCGAGTTCTGTGAATAGCACGGAACTCCTTTTCATGTGTATCCATGGAAATCAGTATCATATGTGATACCGGGGGAAAATTTTGAAAAAAGGTGTCGTTTGAGAAAAACAAACAAACGGACGCGCTGTGTGAAAAACGAGTGTTTCTCTGCGCGTGATATTTTGTGGGGAAGAATAAAACATTATGAAAAAAGCTCGTTGCGTTCCCACTATCGTTTCCGCTGCGCTCTCACTAGCGTTCCCACTCCATTCGGTTTTCTCTTACTTAGAAAAAACTGCCGACGTCATTTCAGAAAATAATTTTTTTTTATTTTTTTGAAATTTTTTTGGGATTGAAATCAGGGGATCGAAATGAGTTAAATGCGGGGTCGTAGGCTCAAAAATTTGCATCTGTGGTTTATTAAGTGAACGAGGCCCCGAAGTATACGGCTAAGCAGATTTTGGCTGATATCTATTATAATTAATATAAAAATACTTTATTTACTACGTATTTGGTACGTAAATACTTTATTTACTACGTATTTTGCGCGTATTTTGCGGCTAATCTTGCTACGTACGTAGTATTATTTTTACGTACTACGTATTTTATTATTTTAATTAAAAAGCCGCGTATTACGTACGTACCTAATATGTATGCCTTTATTTTCTCTGTGTTTTTTTTAAACCCCATAAGCGTAGCTTTAGGGGAGAAATAACCGAATCGTCGCCAATTCACCAACAGGTAATTGAGCAATCAACGAAAACAGTTTTCCTTCTTCTTTTTTTTTTTATTATTTCTTTTCTCTATTATTTTTTAGTGTGAAACTCAGGGTGTTTCCTAATTTGCTTCCGCTTCCGGGGATTTGGAAAAAATTTGCGGGAAAAAATTAGGGACGTATTTAAAGTGCTTATTTTTTGGTATTTTCCCGAAAAAAGTATGTTCGCTGTTCTGGATCGCTCCAATCATTCAAATAAAGCAGTTTTCGGGAATTTTTATTTTCACCGATGTTGGGTACCGTGCGCCTGCGGCACTGCCTGTTCCTAGCAGGTTCTACAGGCAAACACTTGGCCCCCTTTACCTTACACTGACGGGTTTTGACAAAAACCAAGGACTTGTCCATTTCGGCAAATTGACCCCACCACACAACGGGCGGATTCCGAAAATGCAAATGCCGGTGTTTTCGGGCATTTTCATGTTTTCAGGATCAGGGAGAGAAAATCTGGGTTGTGGGATTTACCTGGTCCCCTTTTCCTTACACTCATTTTGACCAACACCAAGAACTTGGCCATTTCGGCAAAGTGACCCCACCACAGCGCGGACGGATTCCGGAAATGCCAATTGCGGCATGTTTTGGGGCTGAAAACCCACTTTTTTCCAGGGAAAAAATTTGCTTCCGGATGTCGGAATTTTCCGGAAAATTTCCAAAATTAGGAAACACCCTGGTGAAACTATTTT
The DNA here is from genome assembly GCA_964035575.1 of Rhynchopus sp. YZ270_cl-10. Classification (NCBI taxonomy): domain Eukaryota; phylum Euglenozoa; class Diplonemea; order Diplonemida; family Diplonemidae; genus Rhynchopus; species Rhynchopus sp. YZ270_cl-10. The sequence continues at coordinate 424,157 of OZ037868.1, read as the reverse complement.
TGTTTTATTGTTCATACTTTACTACGTTCCACCCGCTTTCACAAAATCATCTATGGCGCAATAAGAAGAAACCGAGACAGTCCACGTACTCGAGAGATTCTGTTGTGCTCATGTGTCCTTTCGTGAAACCCATCCATTCTTTTCAAAGCATCCTTCTTTTTGTTTATTTTTAATACCTTCTATTCAGTAGAATAGAAAGTATATGAAATAATTTTTATTGCCTCCAAATATTGTGCCTCAAGCCAAAATGCTTTAGGGGGGCAGGAAATAAAGTAGGTTTTTTTCCCTGCATTTTTTAGCCGTAAATGGCTGGGGTGAGGGGAAAAAAGTAAATTTGAGCAGGGAATAAATAGTAAATAGCCGGGAACCCCAGCTAAAAAGGGGCAGGGAATAAAAAGTCTATTTTTCCCTGCTGTTTTTTTTGATTTTTTGCCTTCTAAGGTGCGCCTCCGTACTAACTAGACTCTCGAAAATTTTTTTGGTCACACCCCTAAAAGTGCCCAATTTTGCAATTCCAGCAAGAATTGAGCAGTTTTGAGCCTTTCTAGGGGTCTAAAACGCGTTTTTGAGGTTTTTTTCCACCCAAAAAACTTCCCAGAGGGATTTTAACGTCAAAACCACAAGATCATGCCAAGGACTACCAAGAAGCAGGCCACAGATATCTATGAGGATGCTCAGAAGAAGGCGCCCACAAAAGAAACCCATGACATCGCTTTGCAAGGATTTCTGAAATTGTCGAAGATCAAGTCCCGCAAGCCACGTGAGAAGATTACACCGCTACTTCGATCACTTGCACAAAGAACGGAAATTGAAGTCAACACCATCTGGAGTTACTTCAGCCGTCTCAACAAAAAACACTAACAAAAGTATTCAGACATACAAAAAGACCCTCCTCTCCTAGTTTTCGGCTTCATTTCTTTTTGTACGGCACCCCAAGCACCCACCAACAGATGTGCACACGCGGTGGGTCAAAACCCCCTAAAATTTTTGCTTTCGGCACTATTTGGAGGCAATAAAATTACAAACTCCTGGGAGAAATTGAAGATTTTTCCCCTTGGGGGGTGCCAACTCCCTCGGATTCGTATTTCCCTCGCCTTCGGCTCGGGAAATACACATCCTTGGGAGTTGCACCCCCCTCGGGGAAAAAAAGCTTCAATTTCTCCCTGGAGTATATAACTAATTTTTTCCTACGCGATACACTTGTGTTCACTTCTCCCGGAAGATGTTCCGCATGTGCCTGTTGTATGCACGTTTAGTAAGGCAACTTCCTATTAAGCCCGCCGACTCCATTTTCTTGGAGCTTCCAGGGCCGTGCATGCATCGTTACCTAAAAAGGAATGGTAAAAAAGTTTTATTACACCCCACCTCTTTGGCTCGGACGGTTTTTTTTGGTTATTTTCTTCGTCATCATCCCAGTAGGTGATTTACGAAGCACATCGACAGTCTTAGATTTCATCTTTATTTATCCCTCTTTTTAGCATCCTTATACTAAATCTCAACTTCGAGCGATCAACGAAAAAACTTTCTCTCTTTTTTTCCCTTGTTTTCGTTTTTTGGTTGAATATCTATCTAAAAAAGGAAGAGTTTTATTTTCCCTTTTTCAAACACTCCCCCCCCTCAATCCTCTTCCAACCCCCTCCTCAACAGAACCAAAAAAAACCCCAAAATGGACATTTTTGGGAGCTAAAAAGGCATACTTTTCTTAATTTCTTTTGAAAGAATTGACCCCCCCGAAAAATGAAAGCCCCACGACACCCTCAGCATGTGAAGGGGGAGAAGGTGAAGCGGAAGTCGTTGCTGGTTGCGCAGACTGCTCATGGACATCAACACTTTCCACTTCTTTCCAAAAACGAATTGTATACACAACTGGGCCAGCCCCACCACCACCACCACATTGCAGACCGCACCGCCACCACCAAGCACGAAGAGCAAGAAGCCGAAGCGCTTCGTCTCCTCTCTGCAGGGAAGCACCATGCCGCTGTGGCACTCCTCGAAGACGTCGTCTCAGATCGTGTACACAAGGGGATGAGCTGCTGGCGCCAAGCAGAACGCCTTGTTATGCTCTGCAACAAAGCGGCCTGTATTTGGATCCACTCCGAACAACTCCACGAATCCCCCGAACAGCTCTTCTCCAAAGCCTTCACCATCGCCTCCACTTCAGACGCATTTCTCGGCTTTCGTCCATTACGCTCCACGCTCCTAAGCACAATCCTTAATAACCAAGCCGTTTACCAATCCGAAATTTTATGCAACCATTCGACCGCAGAAGAACTCTTACAGAAGGCACATTCTGTTGAAGGCGACAACCCTTCTGCAGTAACGTTAATGAACATGGCAGCATTGTGCTGTGTAGGGATGGAGGAGGAAGGGGGGGTGGAGGTGGAGAAGGCAAGAACGGCATTGCGCTACGCAATGCAGGCGGCAGCGATTAGCGAATACTTTGTTAAGGTCGAGCGAATCGGGGCTGCGGTACCGCAACAGGTGGAGATGGAGCAGCGCTTCTACGATGACCACAGTACACAGCTTGCAACCTCTCAATTTATCCAAGCGAGACTTCGTCATCTACTCAATGAAACAGACCAGGCAACGCTTCTCATGCAAGCCGCCCTCCACACAGCCTCCTCTGGACTCCCCCCAACACACCCTTTAATAAAACAAATTCGTGATGAATCCGATGCATATCTCAATCCTTCCGCACGCCCTTCGCCAATCCCACTCCTGCTCCAGGACCCGCAAGCGAACAACCCCCCGTCTCTGTTGCTTCCGTATATGCTAAGGGTACCCCTTCCGGCGGATATCCTTAGCGGGCTTCCAGCAGATCCGTTCGCGGGAGTTCATCTGCCGGCTATCGAAGCGAGACCGGTTTCGGATGGGCAGGCTCCTCAAGAATACCTTTCATCAGACCCTCAAAGGTATTTCAGAATGTGCGATATTCATCAATTAAGTGCGCTCTTAGATGAACGATTCAGAAAACAACAAATCCCAACCGGAGGAATTGAAAGAGAAAATAGACGAGGGGTTGCCGCTATTCCGCCTCGCCGTTCAATTCAGTCATTAATGCCAGAAGATGCGGGGATCGATCCGATGAGGGTGCGGACCCCACAAAAATCGAATGGATATACCACCAGATCTGATTCATTTTTACCAGATGCGGTGCGAGCAGGGCACCGCCCATCTCCTCCTGTAGAAAAAAAAGAACGGCGGAAAGAACCGAGACCGCCTTCTCAAACTTATAGTGGCCTGCAGGATGGGAGGCACACTCCGGGAAGGGGTCGGCAGTTGACCAGACAGCATTCACCTTACGAAACCGCCCCGGTAAGACCTATCAAGCGCCTCGATCAACAAAGGCACGTTCCGGTGCGGCCTCAAGCCTTTTTGCATAGCAGGCCTACCTCTCAACCTAGCTCTACTAGGCAATACGATGCCGTCTCAGTTGCACCATCAATTCCCTCTGAGGTGATCCCACCGATTCCTCCGGTACCAACACCGCCTTCGACGCCGCTTCGCGAGAACAGTCAAAAAAAAGGGAAAGATGCGATCACTGCAGAAGAGTGGTCTATATACGAAGCATTGAAGGATGAGATTTCCCAGATGGAGCAGGGTGAGGTGCAGGGTGGATTGAATTCGTCCGTTATGAGCGTAGCGTCGGAGCCGGAGACACCGGACAATGTGGTGTTGGAGGCAGAGCAGAAGGAGCTGGAGGTGCAGATGATCCGCGCTTTTAGCATTGCGTTTTGGGTGTTCAAGGCGTGTCGTGTGATGGAGGCGGGGGTGATGAAGATGCGCAGGGACGACGCAGTGAGGAAACGAAACGAAGAAGGCATCATAGTAGTGCAAAGACAGTGTAGAAGGCATGTTGAAACGCAACGCGCGCTTCGTGTTGTGGCAGAGAAGCGTGTCGTGAGGAAACGAAGTGATGCGAGATTTCTTTTATCTCGTGTCTGCGCTGCTGCGGTAGCGCGTAACGTCTGTACGACGCTTCTGTTTAAACAACGTGCTCTTCGTGAAGCAGAGCGGCTTCGAGTAAAACAACGCCATCATGCGGCCACAAAAATACAAACCCGTTGGCGTGGCTGTCTGTGTCGTGCCCACCTCACGAAGCGGGAGCATGCGATCTCGGTGCTGCAACGTACCGCTCGGCTGTATGCTGCGTACAATACACTGCTTAGGGTGGTGGCGGGGAAACGCAGGTGGAGGGTACTGTACCGCAGTGCGAACGCTGCGGCCACTAAGATTTGCCATGCGTGGAGATGCATGCTTGTGTGCAGACAGGCGAGGCATATTTTGTTACAACGAAAGGTGCAGTATGTGGACTCCCGCAACACCCGGGAGGCTGTAGAAAGCAAGCAGGTCCACGATGACGCGCTTTGCACTGCACATCGTATGGCAATTATTGTCCAGCGTTGTGCCGCATCTCGTCTGTCCACACGGCACGTCCTTCGCGCTCATAGCACCCTACTCCGTCGTACCGTCTCCGCCTGCACCGTGCAAAATGCGTGGCGTGGTCATCTTTCATACGCTTTTCAGATGTCGCAGCAGGACCTTAGCCTTCGTTTGCACCGTATGCTCGCACGGTGCGAGCTTCTTCAAGAATCTGCGATTGATATTCAAAGAGTTATCCGTGGGTTTTTGGGGCGAAAGGCGGCAAGGCTGGTTCAAGAGTGGAATAACCTGCTTGCAGTAAAGGCGACTACGGTACAGAGGGTTTTCCGAGGGTATTTAGGACGGAAACATTATGATACAGTACGCATCGATCGGGAGACCGTGCGGTTGCAGTATATGGTGCATGCGAGGGAGGCGTACAGTGCGGTGTTGGTGCAGGCAACGTACCGTCGGTTTGTTGATAGGCGTGGCGTGCACTATCTTAAGGAAACGAAGGGAACGATTGAGAGGATGGCAAAACGCATTCAGGCATGCCTTCTGGGATGGAGGGCGCGGAAGTATGCTGCAGAGCGTCGTGCTGTCCGAGATGCGCGCCGCAAAAGAGTGCTTACCACAGAGCTCGAAGTGTGGTCCGCAGTACGCATCCAACGCTGGTGGCGAATCTGTCTTCCGAATATCCACCCTCGACCACATCGTGCCCCTTCTACCAAAGAATACGTCATTCGTGAAGCGCTTCTGTACTCCGTTGTGTTGTTGCAGTCCTGCGTGCGAGGATGGCTTGCAAGGAAAAAGGAACCGAAGAGAGCAGCAGTTCGATGCGGTCTGCAGTATCGGAGCTATTCACTGAAATTAGACCATATGTGGAGAAAACGGTGCATCGTTGTGGAGAGAGACGCGCAAATGGCTGCAGCAGAGCGTCGTATAGAAGGGGTACAGCACAATCCAAATATCTCCACCGGGCTTGTAGGGTGCCTTTCCGTTGATGTCTCTTTACAATGTGAAGCACATTCCACGGCGCTATGCAGAATGCTGTACAATCAATGTGGCACCCCTCCTATGGTGACGACCACCCCACCTCCGGTTGTGCCTGCGAGACTCACACCGATGCAGTTTATTGCGTCAAATGCTGTGTGTGTACCGCATATTAGGGTGATGGTGATGTACGCTGCGGTAAATAGAATTGGAGAGTGGTGGGGGGAACGCGAAGTGGAGCGGAGGAGGAGGGGGCAGAAGCGTGCATTACGCCATGTGGTGTATGTAAAGATGTTGTGGAGGAGGGCCTGTCGGAAGGTGGTTGCGGTGCAGAGGAGAGAGGCGGGGAGGATTCAGAGGGTGTGGCGTGGGTATACTGGACGGCAGATGGCGCATCGGAGCAGAGCGGACCGACGTCGTGCCCTATTAGGCAAAGCTCTGCAGGATCGTGGTTTTGTCGAAAAGCATGTCTCCGCCCCATCACTCCCGCTCCCAAATGAGCTTAGTCTCGAGGACGAAGTGGTCCTCTACGCGCATTGGTGTGCCCTTCTCATCCAACGATGGTTCCGCAAGATCATCGCAAGGTCCGCAGTGCTCGAGCAACGTTCTGCGTACGTCCTATCGCTTGCTGCGTATGATGACTTTGAAGGCTTGGTCTTCTGTGCGACATTAATTCAGAAGACGTATAGAGGCCTACGTGAAAGAAGGCGGATCGCGCGAATGCACAAGGCAGCGTCTGTGATACAATCGATAGTGTTGATAATAGACGCAAAAAGGCGGGTCGCAACGCAACGACAACGGCGCCTCCTCTACTTCATGGAAGTGCAGGAAACAGAGTTCAAAGAAGACCCAAGTGATTCCGTATCGGATGAAGAGAATTGAAAAATAGAAAATTGGCGCAAAAAGAAAAAAAGAAAAAAAAAATACAGCGGACTAATAGAAAAAGGGGGAAGGGGGAGAGAAAATGGTTGGGAATATTTTTGGGGTAAATTTTTGAGGAAAAAAGTCTGGGTTTTTGTTGTCGAGCATTTGTGAGGCTTCGATTGTTATTATTACTTTTTCATTTTAGGGTAAAGTAACTTTTTCTGCGTGCGTGTCCCGCCTGCCTGGGGTTTTTTTTTGGATTTTTTCCGGTAGACCCCCTCCTGACTCTGTCTGTAGGCCAAAAAAGCCACACCAGGAGAGCAAATCGGATCGCACAATCAATAGAAAGCAGAGAAAAGGGAAGAAAAGAAGAAAAAGTTGGGCACCATGTACTTGCGGCCGCTACTTGTTCCTAGTCAAAAAAACACCAAAAATTTATCAGAAGTCGACCCTTCACGAATATGGGTTCATATTTTTGTGGAAATTCACCAAAAATTGGTCCTTAAAGGTGAGGAGCACCGGTGGGGGTAAAATCCAACAACACTGTCACCTTTGGGGTTTTCTGAAACCTTTGGGACACGCACGCAGAAAAAGAAAGTTAGTTTGCCCTGATACGCTAATCACTCCTATAATATGTATAAAAGAAAATGGCTCTTTTTAACAAAAGACGGCATTTTTTCTTTTTCTTTTTTTTGTTCTCGTTTTGGGGGGGTTTTTTTTTATCAACAAACTGCAACACTATCTACTCAAACCGTAAGCATATGGGTGGCTTTTTTTTGCCCCCCCCCGTTTCAAATCACGAAACATTTTTCCGCGGCAAAGACAATTTTTTCACCCACACGGTGGAGTGTGACCAAAATGGCCGGACCCTTTTGGCCGGACTAAAGGACGGACCCCTGAGTCCGGCCAGGCGGACCCGTGGGTCCGCCTGGCCGCCCCAGGTACCCAGGCACCCAGGTACCCAGGTACACGGTACACTGTGTACAAGGAAAAAAGTCGTGAAAGAGCAACCACAGCTCCACATGACAAACACAAAAGTGTCCAGTCACGTGGGGCATTCATGCACTGAGGAGATAATGATCCAACAATTTACAAGAAAGATTACTTAACCTACTGCTGGAAATTGCCAGGTCGTAGTAACACACAAAGTGTGCCTCCGTTCGGGAAGACCGGATATTCTAGAGACCAAAAAGGCCTCAAGAATATCTTCCGGTAGTCAAGGTATAACCGAGTGAACGGCCCAAGACCCCCGTGGAGAAGTTAAATGTTGTAATGCTATCAGGTAGAAACTGCGAACACTGTCTTACCCTCCTCAATGCATGGTGGTTGATGTCTTCCACAACAAATTTCCTGTACCCAGGTACCCAAATTCCCAGACCCACGCAGTACCACGTCGCAGTACTACGCAAAATTTACCACCAGACCCTGTCTTCGTGCACCTTAAGTACAACGCCGCAGACAGGCCAAACATGCGTTGGACTCAGAGGAATGCCCGCTGTGCAGGTATCAATGAGAACCAACTCCCAGCAACAAGGGGCGCCTTTTGGCGGGCGTTGTTGAGGGTGTTTGGGGTGCAAAGTTTTCCACAATTTTGATGCGCGGGTACAGAAGTGTTATCTTGTTCTTTCATCTCTAGAAATTTAAATGTTCAATCGCGTTTAACTACCACGAGGGCTTGTTCAGTGAACCCACGAGGGGTCGAAGGGGGTTGGTTATCCCATATCTATCAAAGGTTGTGTCGACCAGGCGAATCCACTATGTTACGCTGTACGTTGTTAAATCCGAAGAAATAACGCTTTAGCAGCCGCAGGAAGTTTGTTAAAAAGAGTGCCTCACGCTACACAAACCACCACCCGCAATTGACTTAGATGATAACTAGAGAATTCAGAACAAAACAACACCCTGCCCCATACACACTAAATTGTCATGCTTCAAGAACATGCCTGGGCCAAAATTACTGTGACAAAAAAGGCAACAAGACCACCCACAAGGAGTGTGAAATGTGCACTGGTTTTCTGGGGGAACGCAATATTTTCTTGTGCCTCGTCCTCCGTAAGCAGAGGACAGACTTTCCGGAAGGTTTCCAAAGTCGAATTTCTTGCACTAGCTATGCTCCCTGGGTTAAATGGCAATAGCAGTGACTGACAAAGTGTTCCCACCCCCCAGGTCTTCGTCCACAAACCCAGAATAGATTGATGTGGGTGAAGCCTTTCGGATTTTTAAGTTGTTGATAGAATGTCGAAGAGCGGCGAAACTTCTCATCGCAATCACGGATGCAGTTCAGATTTCACGATCCTGTGATGAGTGTAAATGTGGGGTATGATTAAGTTATGGTGTATAAACGCAGTACTGTAAAATCGTTTACAATTCTTCCGTCCCTAATACAGAAGAAAGTATCACTCAAGGCTGTACTTTAAAAAGTAGACACAAAAAATACCCACAAACATAAATTAAATCATCACGTAATGTGAGGGGGTGACAAAATCCATTTACTGACTGATATTTCAACTCGGTTAATTAGGGTGTGACAAATTAAACGATTTTACAGTATTAAAGATGAGGTTAATGAAGAGAGTGGTAATAACTATGCATTACCGTGAAATAAAGTAGCCTTTTTTTTACACTACAGCGGGTTTCCTGCTGCACTAATGGTTCCCAAGCGAAGCGAGGGGACCATGTATAAGTGTATTTACCGAGCGAAGCGAGGTGAATATTATGTGCAGCAGGTAACGAGCACGCCTGCAGAAGTTAAAAAACGGATGCCTTATGACAAGCAATACGTAAGTTTATTCCGATTACACAAAGTAGGGGTAGTCTACAAGCACCAGCCAAAAAGAGTGAGATGGGTGATCAGGGAAAACAAACACCACCACACAACAACTTGACAACCACTTAAGGAATGAATCTACACTAGTGCCTGACAGTTAAACATATTTACATACCTTGTCTTCATCGTAACCTGCGCCTTCGCTGCTGTCAAGGTGCCTTCTCTGGGTACAGTGCCCAGTGTCCAGTACAGAAAAAAAATTCGTCTAAAAAATCGAGTACGCAAAACCACATTTTAGACATTTTAGACCCCTACAGAGGCTCAAAAGTGCCAAATTTTGCTTTTTATGGCCTCAAATCGTAAAAATTAGCTACTACAGTACACGGGGTATGACCGTATTTTGGCTGAAATTTTGACTTGAAAATTTTTTTCAACATTTGCCCAATCTGAGGTTTTCTTTGGATTTTTTGGGCCATTTTATGACCTACCACGGCCAGTTTTGGGCAAAAAAGTTATTTTTTCTTTGGTCAAAAATCGCCTTGTCTAACCACTGTTTAGTGTAGTATAGTTCAAATACGTGTATTTGGTGAAACCCCAGATGGTCAAAACACCCGAATTTTGCGTTTTTTTGCATTTTTCGGTGCCCCAAGACCCAATCCAGAGGCCAAATTTTTCCCGAAAAAAAAAATTTTTTTTTTTCAGATTTTTCGATTTTTTGCTAAGGCGATGGCCCATACAAAATGTACAGAGTGCACACAAAATTGCCGTCGAATAAATTCTAGATGCTCTAAACTGCTCGTAAGTGCCTTTATTTGCATTTTTAGTCCAGTTTTGGGGTCATATGGACCCACCAAGGGCATTTTTGTGATGTCAAAAAAAAAAAAAAAATTTTTTTTTTGGGTCCGGCCAACCGGACTCAGGGTCCGGCCAACCAGACTCGGGGTCCGGCCAGGGGTCCGGCCAGGCGGACCCCGAGTCCGGCCAGGCGGACTCGGGGGTGAGTCCGGTTTGGCCTCAGGCCAGGCTGGTCAGACTCCACCGTGCACAGAAAAAAATTTTTTTTTTTCGAGCACAGGCCGCAGGCAGCCTCACGCGAGAGGGTGGTGTGGCTGAGCCGGAGCACAGCCTCAAGGCTCGTGAAGCAGCATTGCTGCATCACGGGAGGGTGATGATCGCCTCACCCAAATATTTTGGGCTTGTCGTACGCCCCGTCCAGGAACGCAGCGCATGCGCCGCCAGAAGTCGCTCCTCATGCGGGCCCAAAGACCACCCAACCGCGGACTTTGTCGCCGCACTTAACAACAGCGGCCTCGCGTGCGCAACGCAGACCGTGCCGAGCACTGGGAAAAGACCTGGTGCGTTAAGTTAACATCATGACACCCGTCCCCAAAGACGCATGTGTCATCAAGGGAAGCCGGTGATGGCTTGCCAGGCCCAGCCTGGTCACCGATTCAGAAGCAGGAAGAGGGCGGGCCCGGCCACACCCGACAGCGCCAAGCCTGAGGCGAAACGGCAATGCAAGCCGGAAAAAAGGGGGCAAAAGAAATAGTAGGATCGGTAGGTAAGTAAAGTTGCTTCGTTCATTGCACAAACAAAATAGCAGCAACACGACCACTGCAGCCGAGGGAGAGGAGTCGAGGGAGGAGCTGCAGAGGCAGAACCTCGACCTTCTGCGACAGCTGGTGGAACTGAAGCAGCAGATAGCGTGACGGCACAGCTCACCGTCACCACCAACCAAGACACTGCGATGACAGCAAAGACCCCTTCTCAAGAGGTCTCTGCCACCTCCACAACTGGGATACACTCCACGCTCCCTAACCCCGGACCCAAACCCCTCAAGTGTCTCTCCGACAACATCAACGGATTGACACAAACGACACGAGCAGAAGCTGACGTGCCGTCTGCAGGACACGGCGTTTGATGCAGGGGTGCAGGTTGTGCTTGCCCGCCCTCGCTTGGCCGACATCAAGTGTCCTGCTCAGTACAGTGTAACGCATACGGGAGACAACGGGTCACTGTCGCGTTGTGGAACGCTCTGCATCTATAGTAGCAGGCGTGGGCATGTTGGCGGCTTCGACACAGAAACCTACGAGCCTGTCTTCTCATTTGATTGATGCGGACAATTATGTGTACGGTGCGCCTGCCATCTCTCAGTGCAAGACACGCTGCTACCTGCCTTGTGGGGATTGCCTTCTCAAGGTTGCACTTCCGGGTGGGGAGGTGGTCCGCAAAGTCGACTGCGCTTCGTGGACCTTGTTCTCCTGTGGCAGTGTTGTTGTCTCGTATGGCAAAGACGGCGTCTCTGTGTATGACGAAGACCTGACGTTGCTCTGCTCTCTCTCGCACGAAGAGTGTGTTACTCTACTGCTCGCCCAAAAAGAGTACGACGTTGTCTGCCTTAAGGAACTCAAAGCGAGCCAGACAGGCGACATTGGCTTCGACGTTTACACATTATGTATGATACAAACGCATGCGTATCCAAAAGCGTGCGAAGGGGGCGACGGCATCGGGAGGCGGCATCTACGTCCGCACCACACGCACATACAAACACATCTTCACTTCTCCAGAGAGCAGCGTGACGGAGAGACTCGCCTTCGAAGTGGAAGGTGTGCGATTCTGCAATATGCACAGGCCAAGTGCGGCAGGCCTGCACAAAAATGACACACTACGTGCCGCCGGCAACGTTTCAGAACTGCCCACACAAGGGAAGGTGGTGGTTGCGGGGACGTGAACGCGCACCACCGATCCTGGGCACACTGCACTACACGACGCTATGCCACTGCACAAAAAAGGGAAAGACATGACTGACCCTCGTCGTACCGCCCGATCTCCCTTACCGGCAGTGTGTCAAAGGTGATGGAGAAACTGGTGGGGCGACGCATGCACCAACTGATGAGCCAGCCAGACTCTTCAGTGAACAACCTCCACTCAGCTTAGGACGAGCCACCCTCTTGCTCCACCGGAAGGCAGCAAAGGTGATCACCGGTGCGACTACATGTCGCACGGTCAGGACGTGTTGTGGGAGGCACCGCAGACCACAGCGTACCACGAACGACTACGAGAAGTTTGTAGGACTGCCCGGCTCGCTTGGGCATGCTGTGTTTAACAAACTAAACCAGGTATTTTCATAGTTCATGAAATGCTAGAGACATACATCTTAGGTACGTACGTAATACGCGGCAAATAGGTAGCAAAAATAATAAAATACATAGTGAACTGAGGACTGAAAGGAAATAAGCAACAAGACTCTGTCATTGTATCGCATCTAATAGCAAACAACAGTTTGCACTGTATAAACTGTGCAATGATATGCACAACATGACCTTTTACCTCCCTGGGCCCCATCTGGGACCCTCACCACCCCCCTGGTGTGTACATACCTGCCAGCACCAGCCCCCACAACCCACAAGAACCCACCAAAAGAGTCCACCTAGGGGGACTATAGTCCCCCTAGGTGGACTACATAGTCCCCCTAGGGGGACTATGGAGTCCCCCTAATCCGACACCCCAAAAGAGTAACTCCCCCCCGGGTAGACTCCACCGTGTGTCAGGGGGAAAAAAAAAATTTTTTTTTTTTTTTCAGCTGAAACAGAGTTTATTTTTCAATCCGGTTTTTCAGGCCTCAAGGGGGGTCGAAAATTTGTCAGCCGAGCCCGGGCGCGCTTCGCGCGCCCGGGTCCCCACCTTAGCTCAAGTTGGGGGCCTCCGGCGGAATGTGAGAATTCCGTGGTTGTCCAACTGCGGAGTTCGGCACTTCCCTGATATTTACACCAGGCAGACGGAGCACACGAATTATCAGTAACCTCAGTACATTTACAAAAGAAACGGCGGTCATGGCACCCATAGGTTCCTGGCGAAGCCACGGTACGCAACATTTCAAAAATTTGCGCTTAAAATTACACATTTTTACCGCCAAACTATGTCACGGGAAGAAGGAAGGGTGGGTTGCAAGCTTGCGCCGCAGGCGCACGGTACGCTACTTTTTGTCTTTCGCCATGCTGCATGCTTCCTTTTCCTTCGGCGCTTGACTAATTGAGTCGCGTTCTGGCTGCACTTTGTTCACGAGGCACGAGGCTGAATATGGCCCCATGGCGAGTGTGGGTGCATGCCGGGCCACCCCCCCTGGAAATTTTTCGGCCCCCGGATTTTTTTTTTCTCCACCCCCCCTGACACGTCTGAAAAACCCCCCAAGGGGGGTCGAACCCCCCCCCACCCCCCCACAAAAAAATCTCTGAGCTGAAAATTGTCTTTGCCGCGGAAAAATGTTTCGTGATTTGAAACGGGGGGGGGGCAAAAAAAATTCACCCATATGCAACTACAAGAAGAGACAGTCCATCATTTCAAACCTTGGGACGGCACGTCATGCATGTGTTTTCACATTCACATTCTCCACAAGACGTCAATGTTTTTCCTTGTCTATTCAACAGCCTTCCCCTCCCTCATCCCCCCCCACACACCCTTCGTACTTATTTACACTTTTCTTTGAGAAAACCTACAAATAAATAGTCTACGAACCTTACCCCACCCCACCTGATTTTGACTCATGTTTTGTTAAACGGCAAAAACACCGGAAAAAGAGGGTAAAAAATCATACCCACTTTATTTCGCTTCTCCAATCGTCTATTCTCCTCCCTTCCCCATCCCCACCCCCCAAAAAAAAACACAGAGAACGCCCCAACCTCCTGACCCGACTGAGTGTGGGTGGGTGGGGGTGTGGGGCGACAGCGACACACACGGCACACCCCTTTCCTTTTCCTTTTTTCTTTTTTCTTTTTCCTTTTTCTCTTTTTTTTTTAGAAACACTTCGGGTCTCTTCCCCCCTAAACCTTCTGTTACCTCCGCCTTCACTCTTCTACCTAATGGAGCTTCCCTTTGTCCGCCCGAATGGCAGTATCGGTGGGAGTAGTGTCTGCCGTCATTCCCAGGTGAGTTGTGGGAATTTAGATAGCTCTGAGGTTTCGGTTGCATCGTGGATGGAGGGGCCTTCTGTTACGAGCCCGGAGGGGCGGTTGGACCAGCATCTGCATGAAATCGATATGGGGAAGCTGCGTGAGAGTGAACAGAGTATCTCTCGCATGCAGGAGCTTGCGAGCGGGATGGACGCGGTTTATTGTCGACTCAAAAACGCTAACCGCCAGGGCCGACGAAAGTCATATCTGCATACCAGAGGGCATGAAGGGGAGATATCGGAACTTCGTGGTTTATTTGACCGGCCTGCCTCAGGGCGGACCCGCCATGCGTCTCAACCGATCTCTCGGGAGGAAGGGATGGATGTAGTAGGTAGCCTGCTTGATTCGGGCACCGTGGATGGGATTTTCGTGTCATCTTCGCCGCATAACCAACAGATGCAGCTCGCGTTGTTAATAGAAGCAATGAAAGGGAAGGACGGCCTGCGTATCCTAGAGATGGTGGGTGGCAGGATAATGCATGCATTAAGTGGAGGTGCTGGGAGGGAGTTGGTCGCGGAGTTTCATTCTGTCGCAGCAGAGCTGTTGATGCAAGGAGAGGTTGTAAGGGAGGCTGAAGTGTTGTCGCATCTCCGCGAAGCTGCTTCATTGTGTTTGCTGCAGGCGCAGATGCTCAGAGGGATGGGGCAAAGAAGTGAATCTGTCCGTATCGCGACACAATGTCTCGACTATCTGGACGTCCGTTCGTTCTTCCTCACCACCCGTGGAGTGAAAGCAAAGGACCTCCGCCTTCGTTGCACCGCAGAGGCGCTAGCAGGTACCCACATTACCCCCTCAAACAGAGGTGGGAGGGTTGGTCCCATGGCTCGCGGGGGTGGCCCCCGTTCTCCAAGTGTCGCTGCGTCCACCTGTTTCTGGGGAACAGTCGGGATGGGTCCAGACTTCCCGCTCGTTCTCAAACCCACGCTGCCTCCGGAGCCACAAAGAGGGTTTGCGAGAACGCAAAGGACGGTGCCATCGCAGGGGTTGCCTGATATAAGGGGACAGGTATGAGCGTGGTGTATCTCTTTGGGGTGGAGAGGGGCGTGGGCTATTATAAAGTTTTTTTTTTGTTTCAGATGTAAACCACGAAATGGATTGTAGGAATGGTTGGGGGTCTACTCTGTACAGCCGGTCATTGTACCAATTCATGAGGGGGCTGTTATGTAAACTTTGTTTTAGCTTTTGTGTATTTGATGTGGCATCGCGATGAGAGAGAGAGAGAGAGAGAGGGGGAGGCTTGATATGTGTCATTTTCATGGATCGGTGGGGTTGTGGGATGAAGAGTGATATGACATAGTTTTATAAAGGTGTTATGATGAACAATACAGCAACAAAAAAAAAAAAAAATGGCATCTTTTCCCACACAGCAATTGTCCTTACCACCTATCTAGCGGGGGAGCAGAAGCGTTTTTCCCTTTGTTTCAACATTTTTTTTTTGTATAGTTTTTCAGTGCCTGTGGTCCCAGAGACTATCAACTTCACTTTTTTTTTTGATGAATTCTAAGGGGAGGGGTTTTTGGAGGGGGTGGGGAATATAGCGGGGATTAGGGGAACACACGCGGGGGTTTCATAGCCCACGAAGCTTTCGGTGTCAGCGTTCGTTGCGCTGGCACTTCTCACATCTCGGCCCGATTTTTATGTTTTTTTCCCCCCTCCTCTCGCTCTTTTGCTTTTTATTTGCTTTCTATTTTTTGTTTTTTTTATTTCTCAAAAAAAAAAAAAATCGGCCGAGCTGTTAGATAAATCCTACTGCACCCACAGGGGGTGCAGAAGAGCTGTAAGATTATATCTGAGACATAATTGCCAACCGGTGCAATATCCACTGCCCCCCTCTCTCTCTCCCTCTTTCTTTCTGTCCCCATTCCTTTTTGCCAGAAGTGCATCGGCACTTTGTTATCCACTTTTTCAATCAAGGTAGCTAAGCACATGGCAGAGTCTATGTGCCTGCATCAATAACCATCATTTTTTAAGGTGACTAAGTACGAGAGGCTTAGGATCTTATAAATTTTCTTTTTTCCGATTTGAATGAGCAGCGAAAAGAACAAAAAGGGTGTGTGTGTGTGTGGGGGGGTACTGGGTATTATGTACTCGAGGGAAGGGCTGACGGGGGGGAAAAAACATTATAGTGGAGCACACTCTAGGGCAGTGCCGTAAGAATACGCTTACGGATACGTAAGAATACGTATTCTGGAGCGTATTCTTACGGAATACGCCCCAGAATACGTAAGAATACGGTCCAGAATACGTATTCGTACAGCACTGCTCTAGGGTGGCTACACTAATACAACCAAGATTTCAAAAAACGAACACACAGCACTCAACTGCCGATGCAGTTGAAGACCCCCCACACACCCCACGTAGGTTTTCTTGCTTTTCTTTGTTCCCCACTTTTCCCCATTTGAAGCGTTGCCTGCCAGAGTGATTACTCCCAATTGTGTGACAGAATGAATTATCATTCTTGGGGTGACCAAATTCAGTTTATTTTGTCCAAACGGAAAAAAAAGGGTTAGGACCCTCCTTTTTTTAATGTGCACATTGCACATTCTTTTCAAATCCCATCGTTTTTGTTTTTCACTGATGAGTCTTTTGCAATGTTTCAGCACAACGCTTCTCGAAGTAATGCTTTGTTTTCGGATGAGGATAAAGTTTGCACCTGTAAAATGGCAAACAGGATTTGTCGAACTCCAAAAAAAAAAATCCGAAAAAAAAGGCCGGGTGTCGAAAAAAAAACCCCTAGGGAACTCATAGATGGTAGTCGGGCCGAGTCGGGCCGACTCGGGCCGACCACTTTTCGTTATTTTTTTTTTCAAAAATTTTTTTTTCAGGGTCGGCCCGAGTCGGGCCGAGTCGAAAAAACTCGGCCCGACTCAAAAAAAAGTCGGCCCGAGTCGGGCCGAGTCGAATTTTTTTTGGTTTTTTTTTTTGGGGGGTTTTTTTTTTTGTTTTGTTTTTTTTTGGTTTTTTTTTTTTTGGAAAAGATTTTACTGTGGGGGGGCCGACGGGACCCGAGTCGGGCCGACTCGGCCCGACTCGGGCTGACTCGGGCCGACTCGGGCCGAGTTTTTTTTTTCGACTCGGGCCGACTTTTTTTTTTTTTTAAATTTTTTTTTCGACTCGGCCCGAGTCGGCCCGACTTTTGAAAAAAAAAAAAAAATAAAAAAAAGTCGGCCCGAGTCGGCCCGACTCCCAGATTTTCCAAAAACTCGGCCCGACTCGGGCCGACTACCATCTATGGGGAACTCGACACCCCCGAAACCCCTGGTTTATTGTGTCTTTGCAAGTAGTTGCTTTCACTCTTGTCTTTGTTCCCCGTGTCTGCACTATTATCAAATTTTTCAATAGAAAAATTCAAAGCAAAAAAAAAAGCGTAGTGGAGCACACTCTAGGGTGGCTACACTAATACAACCAAGTTTTCAAAAAAACAGCAAAAAAAGAAGCGAAAATTCAAAAACAAAAAAAAAAAAAAACCAAAAAAGCTGGTGTCGTTCTTCCGTCGGACACCAGCGATCCTGAAGCCTTTCCAGGCAAAAGGAAAGCTCCACCTCTTTTTCCCCCTCTCTTTTTCTTCTTCTGATCCGAGGTCAGGCTGTTAGCTAATTACCCAGCCTACGCGGGAAATATTTTGCGGAAGGAAGCATCCTTCCGTCCTTAGATTTTGGTCTTTTTTTTTTTTCTTCGAAAAACATTTTTACCAGCAACATTGAGTTCCATGGCTGCCGTTTCTCCTACTGAGGTTACTGATACGAAGGGTAGCATTCCGCTTATACTAGATGATTACATGCTGACCACCACCCACCAGCAGCTCAGCTACGAAGCTTAGACAGACGCCGCTTTGCTTCCGTAAGACAAAAAAAAATTTTACGCACACTACTTTGTGAGCGGAAAGTGTCGTGCCGCAACACCACCACCCAAGATGAAATAGTGTGTGGAAGCGGCAACGCATCAAACAACTACAAGAAGGGGGGGTGAGGGAACGACAAGTGACACTTTTCCAGGAAAGTTCCAAATTTAGCTGAGAGCCTGCCTTCTGACACCTCCGACTGCAAATCGCGCTCCTTCTATTTGCTCTCTTTTAAGGATCCTGTCAAGAAAAACCGTGGCTGCTATCTAGGGATAGTAAGTCTATAATCAAACAAAATTTAGCTAACACCCTGCACAAAGGTTCATCGATCTTATTCAAGCGCAAATACAAAAAAGCCCCATTTTTTTTCGAAACTGAGAATCGTCTTTTTCAAACAAAAAAAAAAAAATATCTTTTTCCCTTATTTTGCAATCAGGGCCCTGCAGACTTGAGCCAGGCTTTCCCCCACCCCTTCTTCATCTCTCCCCAATCGATCTTTTCTTGCTTTATGTCATTTCCCCCCTCCTCCCCTCCCCCACTTACGCCAACCCTCCTCTTACAAGAAGAAAAAAATAGACAATTTTCCCCTCCCTATGTAACCCCCTATACACAAAATACAAACACAGTAGGACAAAGTAATATTGGTGACCAAAAAAGTCGTGAAGTGCAAGAAAACCCCCATAAATCCGCCAATATTATTTGGTTCCGCCAAGTTTTTTGTTCTACTGTATTTCCACCCTTCGGTCTGAAATCTTCACCCCCCCCTACAGCAATAACTGGGTTACACAACACAACCCTTTTTCTCTTCGATACACTACACGAAAAAAAAAAATCTCTTTCCCTCCCTTTTCCCCTTCCCCTTCCCCTTCCCCCTCTTCCCCCATCTTTTCTTTTCTTTCTCAAAGAGAAAATACATGCAACGATGCTTGCAAATAAGTAGGGTAGGTCGGAAAAGCTTTAGGAGGGGACTGACCGAATGCTGTGTGAAGGACATACAGGAGTGGGGGAGGGGTGAGGTGGAGAGTCTTGGGGTGGATACTGTGGCTGGGGTGCTCCACGTCATCTCGAGGATGGACGACCACAAGGCGTATGCGGTCACTGTGGCGAGGCTTGCGGAGCATTTGGCGGGGTGTCTGAAAAGTGGTGCCACGTATTCGTCTCCACAAACGCTGGTGTGCATTGTGAGTGCGCTGGCGGAGGCAGAAGTGTACACGCCTAAGGCTTTTGCAGAGGCTGCAAAGCATCTGGCTGCCGCATTCAACTGCGCGAAGGAAGGTGCGCGGCTGACCCCTAACGATGTCGCCGCAGTCGCGCAGGCCTACTCCACGTGCTCGTACTCCTCCGCCCCGCTCCTGGTGGCAATAGCGCAGTACCTTTCATCAGCAGAGAAGCTGCAGTCGTTGACACCAGATGCAGCGTTGTGTTTGCTGCGTTCGCTGGCATTATTGTCGGTATGGAAAAAATGTTTTTTGTGAAGCAGTGCAGTTTTTTTTTGGGCCCAAAATATTATTTTTAGTGATCAACCAAAACCTATGATCCGTATCCGTACCTATATTTCTTCGTCAAAGTCTCAATAATATGACCGGCTGTTTCCTTAGCGGTGGTACTGTGCTGAAAGAGTTTGGAGCCCGGAGAATGATTTTTGACACCACCTCACACAGCACCCCGTTGAGACGAACGCAGTGCTGCTCGCAGCGATCCACGTTATGAGCGACTGGGAGACGCTTACAGACCATGAGGTGACGGAGAAGGTACTGCACACCCCACAGCCACTCCACATATTTTTTTTTTGTCTTTAGTCACTCCTATTCTCTGCAACATCGCTGATCGAGACTCCGTTACTCGGTTACAATTTTTTCTTTTCTTTTAATTTCCTAGACCTTCACTTCTTATACCTCATACAACCCACCCCAGGCATGCATGCTGGCATGGTCCGTCGGCGTCTTCAGCAACAACATCAGCGACGAACAAGAGTCGCAGAACGCGGCACGTCTGATGGGGAGCCTAATGTGCCTGGTGCAGGGCCGCCCTCTCGGGGACCTTTCGCTGCCTCAGGTGTCGAAGCTGCTGTTGGGGGTGTCGTCCGTCATGTTTACAACACCTTCGCAGAGCGAGCTGTCACAGTGCTGCCTCTTTGTGGAGGAGGTGTGCCAACGCGTGTCTGAGCTATGCAACGCACCGCAACCAGAGCCCAGCCATGAACACTTTGTTGCTGTTCAGTCCTCTGTTAGCTCGCTCTACGTTATCAGCAAAAACCTGCTCGCAAACGAGAGGGTTGAGATCGCAACCATCCGTCAAGCCAGCCTCGATCTTGCTGGGGTAATAGAAGAAAGCTTGGACGAGCTGATGGAGTATGGAGGGAGTGGTTGTGTGTCGATGATGCACTGTCTGATGAATACTACCCCACCGGGCCATTTGAATACGTTATTTGAGAAGTACTGCAGTCGGGTGGCGATTGAGACGTTGGATGTTTCGGAGTTGGGGTTGCTTGCGTGTTTGTTGCCGCAGAGTGGTACGGTGGTGCCTGCAGGCATATATGAAAGCATCTATGAAGCGAGTATCAGAGGAGACCTCTGTGGAGGGTACACCCTTACCGCAGTGCGTCAGCTCTGCCATTCGGCGCTGCGTAGTGGGCTTGCGCCTCCTCACTACTTAGCGACTCTGCGCGAAATAGTGCACCACAAACACCCCGCAGACCCAACCTTTGTCACCACCATAGACACGTACCGCGAAAAGGAGTCACACTCATCCACAGTAGACTTCCACCAACTCATTGAAATGAAGCTCCACAGGAGAGAGGTGCCTATCGGAGTCGACCGTCAGTCGCAACTCTGCTCGCAACCGAAGATAACACTGAAGCAGCTTCAGGTATTGCGATTTTTGTGAAATTTTTAAAATAAAAAAAAAATTTTTTTGACAGGGATCACGCACAAAGATCATGCTGCAGGGTATGGATGGATGGCTGGGGAACCTCTGCGTGAGAAGCCGTGATTGCAGACGCCGCGACGTTGGCGGCAAGATCGACGCCTACAAGTGGAACAAACCTGCCTCGAACAGTCTCTCGAGGAAAGCATCCTCATGTTGAAAGGGGAGGTCTTGCTGTTCTTCCCATATTTATCGGGTACATAGTATGCCGAGAAAAAAAAAACGTTTTGCAGTTGTCTTTTTTTTCTTTTTTTTTTGGATCCGTTTCGTTTCTCTGTACTTCCTCCCCAACAAGTACCACTGAAAGCAAACCCCCTGCTCTCACATAACATACTTCGACTGTTTTTTTTTTCTTTTTTCTTTTTTCTTTTTTTGATGAGAACTAAGCACCCTGAGGCTTGTCATCTTTTTCCCAAAAAAAAAATTCTCTCTTTTTTTTTTCTTCGAGCGGGTGTTCAGACCATTACTCAGGGGGGATAGGAGGTGGTGCTTCTTATGCTCTCTATATGCTAAGCATCTGCGAGGAGCTACCTGCACAAAAAAAAAAAAAAAAAAGGAGGGGGGAAAAAAAAGTGTTCGTGTACAAAACCTTTCCCTAGCTGAGGACCAGTAAGAGAATACCATAAAAATCCGTTCAGGTGTGTGGTTCCTGCCAGTTTGTCAAGGGTGGGGTCCAAAGTTGGGTGGAATGAAGTGTGTGGACGAGTGGCATATTCATCTGTGAAGTTTTTGTTTTTTTATGTTTTTTGTGTCCGGTACTGTGCAGATTTTGGTGTATATTGGTCTGGCTCCGTTAACGCTCGTTTTTTTTTTTCCTCCCCTTCCATTCCTCTCTTGTGTTGTGCTCAGCGCAGCAGGGAAAAAAAATGTGACAAAAAAAAAAAAAAAAAACAAAAGCAGTGTTATTTTGAGTAAGGTGTCTTCTTAGCGCTTCTTCGTACAATTTCAACCCAAGAAAAAAGCAAAAAATTTTGTCCAAGTACAAAACTTGGGGTAATTGGTTGGAGACAGCAAAAAGAAAAATCACCTTTTTTTTTTTTGTGTTATCAGGGTTTTATCCAGGATTCTGGGTTTTTGGGCCTCAGGGGGTACATTTCCCCCCCAAAAAAAAATGAAATTTTTACTAGTGCTTGATGTAATGAAGAAAATTTTTTCCCCCTGCGAGGAAAAAACTACGCTGATCTTCTCAAATTGTTCTCGCACGGCTTCGTATGAGCCGTCCCGAAGTTGGTTCTCCGATTTGCCCGTCTCATGAACTTATCGATCCTACCATTGGCATAACTTCAACTGCCACGGCTACGTACGGGAGTGTTTCTCACACGCAAACTTCAGTACGGAAGAGAAATCATTATCGCTGCAACTTGTTATCGCTGTTTTCGCAGTCCTGGCTGATAAGACACAAGAGCTGAGGTATCTGCACGTTCACTTTGTTCTTAGACCGTCTGACCACAGCCTTGGTGTAACTTTGTCGGGTAAACCTGTTACACCAATTGTCTGCTTAGAGTACCAGTCGCAAAAAACTTTGAGCAACTAGACATCATGTTTGTTGTCGTGGAGGGGGTAGCATGGGGACAGTGTCTTTTTTTTAAACCCCAACTTTTTTTTTTTTTTTTGGCTTCTTTTGACCGAGCGAGCCAATTGCTCTCCACGGTGGGGTCACATGTGATATAGGACCTCCCTCCTCTGTACCCAAAAGACAAAATGTACCCCCTGACAGGGGGTACATTTTTCAAAAAAAAATCTGGAAAAATCCTCAGGGGGTACAATGTACCCCCTGTACCCCCCCTGGATAAAACCCTGGTTATTTAGTTATGGTCTTTGTTCAGTTTCCTCCCTCTCTTTTTGCTTTTCATGATTTTTTTTTCATTTTTTACCCCCTTCTTTCCAATGTTGTGCAAAAAAAAAAAAAAATATCCACCTCTCCTTTTTTGGGGTGACCGAGGTTTCGTTCATCATAAGGTGACTAAGCACGAGAGGCTTAGGGTCATCTTATAAACTGTTCTTTTTTGAAGGGGTTTTTATTTTCTTGTAATGCCTTCTTTGCCGAGGGTAGTATGTGGTACCATGTTTGCAGTCATTCAAAGAGTCCATTGGTCTCCAACAATGCTGTATACAGTGCTTTTTTTTTTTTTGCTTTCTCCCTAAAATAAAAGTCAAGAGTTTGCACAGTGGCCAATTTAGAAACAAAAATATTTTTTGAAAAAGTATTTTCATTGGGGTGAGGATGATCTACCTTTATAATTTATTAGCCTTTTCGGACGACCCTTTGTGTGCAGAAACCCGTCCTCGGTACAAAAAACAAAAACAATGTTTAGTATAATGGAGCACGCTCTAGGGTGGCTACACTACTACAACCAAGTTTTCAAAAACAAACAAACAAAAAATGAAAGTAAAGATTTGCACAACTGTGGCAACACAACCGAGGCAACTACACTACTCCAACAATTTAATCAAAAAAGAAGAAGACAGGGGGCAACACTATTGGAGTGTTACCATTGTAAGCAATGGTATTTCAATGATATAGGTGAGTGACGACACCTCCCCCTTTTTACCAGTTGTGTGTGCACGTTTAGGAAGGCAACTTCCTCTTTAGCCCACCGACTCCATTTTCTTGGAGCTTCCAGAACGTATATGCTCCGTTCCAAAAGAATGGTAAAAAAAATTTTCAAAAAAAAAAAAAAAAAAACTGAAACCGCATAAACGTATACGTTGCTGTATACGGTGCCGTCTGTAAATCTCTCTTTGCCACAAAAGATGGCAAAGACACGAACAATAATTCACCCCCCTTTTTTCTCTCTCTTTTGCATCCCCTCAAATTCGTTTTTTTTTTCTTCGTTTAGTCTCTCCCCCCCTCTTGTTGTTCTTTTGTTTCATTACCGTCCCCGCAGTCTCATTGCCTGCGTTCTCTTTAGAACAGAAAGAGTGTGTTTTTATTATTATTTTTCTCTCCTCTTTTTCCCCTTTTGTTTGTGAGATGTATGTGCACGCGAACGTCTATGTGTTTTCTCGTTGTCATCTTTCCATCCCATTGTTGTTTTTTCCCCCCTCCTTTCCCCCTCAGTGAAATAAAATCCAGGCGGTGTGGGGTGTTTGTTTGTGCTTTCATCCGGATGGCTGGCAGCGTACAGTGGGTCAGTCGGATGTGCCTGCATCAACAACCACAGTTTTTGTGTTGGTGAGTAAGCACAAGAAGGAGGCTCAGGTTCATCACTCATGCCCCCCCTTTTTTTTTTTGTTATTTGTGCACGAAGCATTTTACTGTTCTTTTCTACGGTTTGCAAAACAGACGCCATAAGAAAGATGGGAACATTTTTGTTGATCCCTCACCATATACTATCAATTGATTGCATATGATGCAAATACTTGTTATATGATGAGAGGAAGCGGGAGTAAAGACCATCAGATGTAAACCATGAAAGGGATGAAGGACTGCATGGTGTTGGGGGTCCCGGTCATACATCACTAATACAACCAAGTTTTCAACAAAACCAAGAGCCAATGCTTTTGCAATAAATCACCGGTTTGTCGTAAGACACCTAGGTGGGTGTGTGTGTGTGTGTTTTCTTATTCCTACGAAGCTTGCTTTAAAGGAGAAATAGTATTCCCGGTACAGGTCGCCAAATCATCCCTCAAACAGGAGGATTGTGCAATCAATGAAAAACAACTTTACTTACCTACCGATCCTACTGTTTTTTTTTTTTTTTTTTTTGTGTTATCAAGCATTGACGAATAGAAATGGAAAACGACGGATGGTGCGTGCCCGCTTTAGCGTATTGTTTTTCCACTAACATCACTCACATTCATCAGTGAAAAACACAAACCTTTTGCGGTGCGATAAACGAAAAAGTGTTTTCTTTATTTCATTTAACTGTCATATCCTGAAGTCGTTTTCTATTTTTGGTGACAGGACCAGGGCGCGCGCTAAATCCACACCCTCACACCCGGTTTTTTCGAGGGTTTTTCGCGGTACAAAAATTTTTTGATTACACGATTTCCTTAAGAAAATCAGAGAATCCCATATTGTACAGTACGGGCACTTCAGATAGTTTTTGGACACACATGTGACCCCACCGTGGAGAGCAATCGGCTCGCGCAATCAAAAGAAAGCAGAGAAAAGGGGAAAGAAAAAAGAAAAAAAGTTGGGTACCGTGCGCCTGCGGCGCTACCTGTTCCCTACCCCCCCATGATGTACTTATGTATATTCCACCTGATTTTGACCATGTTTGCCGGTGTTTTCCGGTGTTGGCCGGTGAAGTTACGGTACTGTGTACTGTGTACTGTGTACTGTGTACTGTGTACTGTGTACTGTGTACTGTGTACTGTGTACTGTGTACTGTGTACTGTGTACTGTGTACTGTGTACTGTGTACTGTGTACTGTGTACTGTGTACTGTGTACTGTGTACTGTGTACTGTGTACTGTGTACTGTGTACTGTGTACTGTGTACTGTGTACTGTGTACTGTGTACTGTGTACTGTGTACTGTGTACTGTGTACTGTGTACTGTGTACTGTGTACTGTGTACTGTGTACTGTGTACTGTGTACTGTGTACTGTGTACTGTGTACTGTGTACTGTGTACTGTGTACTGTGTACTGTGTACTGTGTACTGTGTACTGTGTACTGTGTACTGTGTACTGTGTACTGTGTACTGTGTACTGTGTACTGTGTACTGTGTACTGTGTACTGTGTACTGTGTACTGTGTACTGTGTACTGTGTACTGTGTACTGTGTACTGTGTACTGTGTACTGTGTACTGTGTACTGTGTACTGTGTACTGTGTACTGTGTACTGTGTACTGTGTACTGTGTACTGTGTACTGTGTACTGTGTACTGTGTACTGTGTACTGTGTACTGTGTACTGTGTACTGTGTACTGTGTACTGTGTACTGTGTACTGTGTACTGTGTACTGTGTACTGTGTACTGTGTACTGTGTACTGTGTACTGTGTACTGTGTACTGTGTACTGTGTACTGTGTACTGTGTACTGTGTACTGTGTACTGTGTACTGTGTACTGTGTACTGTGTACTGTGTACTGTGTACTGTGTACTGTGTACTGTGTACTGGCTGTCCGAAAGACCTGAAAATGACCCTTGTTTACGAGTATGGGTTCATATTTTGTGAAAATTTAAGTCACCAAAATTTTGTCCATTTTTCCGTATATCCCCCACCACAGCCCGGGATTTTCTCGGAAATGTAACCTGACCCTGATTTTTCTGCCCCCCTTCACATACTTCCTGTAGGTACATTTTTTTGGACCCGATATCCATTTTTTCGGGAAATTTCCGAAAAGTTAGCGCGCGCCCTGGACAGGACGAGAGTCTTAGGGTCACCTCATAAACTTTTCTTTTCTTTTTCTTTTTGCACCACACACCATCGTTTCCTCTCAAATGTGTGAGTTGCCTCAACGAAACCCTTCGTGCTCTGGTATAGAAAATATTGTTTTATGTGTTGGAAGCTTTTGGCCCAAGAAGTTGCCTTTTTTTTTTGGTGAAAGCCTGAGTCAATAATGTGTTCTTTTTGTTGGTGACCCCGTTCCCGTTCTTCCAGATCATTTTTTTTTTCCCCCGTGCAAGCCAAGGAAAATATAGGGAAAAGCACAACCTTGTGTTTCGCACAAAATACAGACAAAAATATTTCTAAAAAAGAACAAATTGAAATACAAAAAAAAAAAGTGGTTTTGACCACTTTGGAAGGACGGATGGAGTGGGGCAGCGTTTGTTGTCAATATCAACAGAAGGGCACGTTCTCAAAAACACATTAAAAAAACAGAGCGCAAAGGGGGACAATTTCGGGTAGGCTCCATGTGAATTCACTTTCATACATTTATTGTTATTTTCCAACGCAGAATTTTGACCAGTTTTTCCCCCCAAAAGTCCACCATTTTTTCTGCTATGAAAAAAAACCTAATGATGAAGTTATTGAGTTTTTTTTTTAATGCAGATTCTTCTTGCCTTTCCCTCCCTTTTTCGCCCTCTTTTTTTCCTCCTTAATTTTAAAGAGTTGTGTGTTCTGTTGAAGCGCAACCTTTTTCAAGATTTTTTAAACATATGGCAGCGTCCGCGAAAGACCCCCCCCTAAAGCTAACATCCATGCTTATTGGTATTTCACTAATTAAAATTTTGGTATTTTATAAGATTTTTTTTTAAAATGAACTCAGAGTTAAGTTTCTGAGTTCATTAAAAAAAAAATCGGTGAAAAATTCCGAGTAGGTATTAATTTAGATAGGAAAAGCTATGTCAACAGCTATGTGTCCCCTTATTTTACCTGTAAATACTAAGGATATACAAGGAAATCCTCACAAACACCCATATAACCACCCATATAACAACACAACAGGGGGAAATGTAATCAGCAGCCAAAGCATTCGCTCAGGAGCTGAAAACCCGGCCTTTCCGAGGCCTAAAAAACTTCGCCGAGCTGCAGGTGTATGCAGGGGTTCACTGGCAGGGGGGCAAAGGGTGGGGCGCGAGGAGCTGGATGCGCGAGGTGTGTAGCTCGAAGCATATGTCCCTCCATATGCAGAAGACAACCACCAGGAGAAAAGGGGCGTCCGCCGTTTACTACTCCTGTAGTTGCATCAGCGACACCCTCAGGAGGACAGTGACAGCGAGACGGAGGAGGAAGAGGAGGAACAGGCGGACAATTGTCTGTAACTCTTGGAGAGACTCATCACTGAGGTCAATAGGGTCACTCAAAAAAGGGGGTTTTCTGCGAGAAAGTCGACGTCGCCGCAGACGACCCGGAGCGTGAAGCTCTTTCGCGCTCTATTTAGAGTGTTCGGAGGGGACGACAAGCCTCCACCCCCCTTTCCTACCCCCTTTTTGATAATGGGTTTAGAGACAGATATTAGTGAATTCCTTCCTATATCCTTAGTATTTACAGGTAAAATAAGGGGACACATAGCTGTTGACATAGCTTTTCCTATCTAAATTAATACCTACTCGGAATTTTTCACCGATTTTTTTTTTTAATGAACTCAGAAACTTAACTCTGAGTTCATTTAAAAACAAGTAATTGCTATCGGAAAAAAAACGGGGTGTGATGTGGAACTCCATCTTGTAGAAATAATCTACAACACGCCCAGCATTCTGCTCTTCTGCAGGTATGCTAACGCTCTTCGTACGCTGCCAGACCCACTGGGACGCCAGCATCTGAAACGTTCAAGAAGGGGGGCTGTCCTCTTCGTCCAGCACCATCTGCTCGATAGCGTTGTTGGACGTCGGCTCGGCAGGCTCGGCGTGGTCCAGCTCGTTTTTGTCCACAGGCTCCCCACATTGTCGTCGTCGTTGGAGCAGTGCAGAAGGAACACAGAATGCACAGACTACAACACATCGATCACACCAGGCGCATCAGCACCTCCAGCAAATCGCCAGGATGCTACGGTGGTTTCGAAAATCGCGCGGAGTTTTCCACAGCACACCCCGCTTTTTTCTTAGCAATTACTTGTCCTTGTTGGTATTGTTGTTTTCAACCACCTTCCTTCAACCCTTATAGGATCAGTTGTTATTTTTTTCGCGAAAACATGAAATTACACATTTCAAGAGAACAAATTAAAAAGGGTCCTTATTTGCATTTTTGGGATCCGCCCGTGCAGTGGTGGGGTCAATCTTGAAAATTGGACAATTTTTTGACCACTTAAATTTTGAGAAATATGAGCCCGGTTGCTTATACGTGGGGCCCATTTTCGGCTAAAATTTTCCTCAAAATCTGGTTTTGTAAAATTGACCCTTTACTCCCCCCCCACATCGATTTCAATACTATACCTTACTTCACCTACGGTTGCCCTTACAGGGGGGGTGAAGGAAGGTAAGTTGAAAAAGGGTCCTTATTTGCATTTTTGGGATCCGCCCGTGCAGTGGTGGGGTCAATCTCGAAAATTGGACAATTTTTTGACCACTTAAATTTTGAGAAATATGAGCCCGGTTGCTTATACGTGGGGCCCATTTTCGGCTAAAATTTTCCTCAAAATCTGGTTTTGTAAAATTGACCCTTTACTCCCCCCCCCCACATCGATTTCAATACTATACCTTACTTCACCTACGGTTGCCCTTACAGGGGGGGTGAAGGAAGGTAAGTTGAAAAAAATCTTATAAAATACCAAAATTTTAATTAGTGAAATACCAATAAGCATGGATGTTAGCTTTAGGGGGGGGTCTTTCGCGGACGCTCCCATATTAACATTGCCCTATAACGAGTATGATGTTTCTGGAAAAAGCCCAGTTCTGCTCAACTTATTGGATTTCTTACAAATTCTGATATCTGGTATGGCTTCATGTATGTGCGCTTTTTTTTATAGTGTCTTCCTACTTCTTATAAGGAATAGGTACCAGCAAAACTACGGTAGAAAAAAAAAAATGACCAAAGAAACCGTACACGTTACATTGAAGGCAAAGAGTTGTACAAAAAATGCCCTTTTTTCTTTTTTTTTTTTTCCAAAAATTTTCTTTCAATGTCGTTTCTTTGTTCTCCTCAGGGGTCTGTCCTGTACTGTGCCCACCTGTCATTCCCCCCCTGCCCCCTTTTTAGACATGTGTACTCAAATGGCTGTCACAAAAAAAAATATATCATATTCTGGCACGACTTTAAATGACAAATAGAAAAAGGATTCTGACACCTCCGACTGCAAAGCGTACCCCCCCCTTCTATTTGCTCTCTCTAAGGATTCTTGTGGATAAAAAATCGTGGCTGCTATCTAGCATAGTAGTCGCACATCAAACAAACTATTGTGGCATGCCTTTCAATTATATGTACATGAGTCGTCATACTTCGTAGTCCCGCCTGAGTCCGCCAAAAAAATAAATCCTACCGAGACCCAGACTTGAGACGGACTTTTGACTGAGTCCGCCCAGACTCGGCCCGAGTCCGCCAAGTCCATCTCAAGTCAGCCCGAGTTTGGCAGACTCGAGACGGAATTTTCAAAGTCCGCCATAGTCCGTCTCAACTCAGGGCGGACTACGCAGTATGAGTATGCATTTTTTCTCCCAAATTCAAAATAAAAATTCAATGACTAAGCGTGAAGGCTTAAGTTCATCTTACAAACTTTTTCCCCCTTTTTTCCCCCGCTGTTTTGCTCAAAAATACACAAATATCAAAGGGTGTTCTTTGGAATACAGAAAAATATATCACCGCATATTTTTTTCTATAACCTGACGTCTCAATCAGCACCCTTTGTAGTGGTCCGGCAGCACGCAGCAGCAAGTGGTTTTTTTTCTCTTCTCTCTCCCCTACAGTAGTGCCAATATCAGTGTTCCTACTACACACAGTTTTATCCGTGTTGTTCACTGTTGTGCCAAATGGCTTCGTTTTGTATTCATTTTTGTTGTCTTTTGCGTGTCTCGCAAGAGAAATAACACAGCTATGCATTCAAAATGTTGACAAAGCTATGATAACTTTCGATTCTTCCCCGCAAAGGAAGAAACCTTATCAGATCTGTAGCGAGCACCACTTATACATTATGATCCCTCCCTGCCTCTCCCTCTGCTCCCTTCCCCCCCCGACCCGACCCGACCCTGACAAAAAAAGAAAGTACAAGACCAAAAACAGCGCAACTTTTTAGACACATAGAACGATTCCACCCAACCACCCAACCCTACAGGAATTTTCCCAACATATAAAAACTCAAACACCGAAGAATGACTCACGGCGAGAACCAGCAGAACGACCACATGTGTAGCAGATACGTCAATGAAGCTGCGCCCCTTGTACGAGCAAGCTCCGACCGCCAAATGACCTATGGACTGTGCTGCTGCTTTGAGGATACGGATGTGTGCTGTAATGTGATGTGGTGCTCCCCATGCCTTCTGGGGTACACGTATGACGCGATTGTGAACGACCAGCCGCACAGCATGAACGTCGGTGTGTGCGTGGGAGTGTCGCTTGCGTACCTTCTTGGCTCTTTTGGTGCTGCTTATGTGAACCTCGTGTTGGGGCTTGCGCCTTTTGGGAATGCGGCATGCGTGTTAGGCTGCCTGCCGTGCACGATGTCCGTCTGCCAGCAACGAGGAGAGGTCAGAGAGAAGCTGGGGCTGCAGGACAACATGTGTGAGGACTTCATCCTCTCCTGTTTTTGTCCTGCCTGTGTGCAGTGCCAGATCACCCGCGAAGCAAAGGGACTGCGCCTGCATCCGTGTAGCGTCTGCTGCGAGGATGCTGATGAGACGCCAGGTGTTGTGCACACTGTGCCGCAGGGTGTTGTTGTCCAGCCAGGTTATGCAAACAATGCTCGTTAACTTTACGCTGAAAAATGCAACGGTAAAATGTATTTGACCGAGGTAGGTGCTAAAATGTATTCAAGTTTGATTGAAAAATTCAACTTTGATTGTTTTCTGTTCGAAAAGACGAATATTTGCACATTTGAAAACTTGGTTGTATTAGTGTAGACACCCGGATGAACTCCACATTTGTTTTCCCTCTTGAACTCTCCCCCTTTGTGGGTGATGAGCGACTTGGGTTCATCTTAAACTTTTCTATTTTCTTCCGTTCAAATTTTTTGCAATAATATTACAAAAAGATAAAGAAAACAAAAAATACGAAAGCAAGGAAGAAAACCAGTAAAAAAAAAAAAAAAAAAAAAAAAGATGGATATCTGTTGTGAACATCATTGTGCTTTCTCTTCTTTGGAAAGAAAATGAAATTAATTATTTCCCCAAAAAGTGTAAATAGCGGAGATGGACAACCATCAAAAAGTCAACTCCCCTATCTTGCTTTTTTTTCTGATAACCCACAAACGTTATTCTGAGTTGCCGTCGTTTTTATTTTTTTATTTTAAAATGTGAAACACGAGAGACACATGCATCTTTCAAGTTTGTTTTTTTGGTGTTCTTTTGACGCATACACAATACATACGAGGATACAAAGAAACAACGTGGACAGCTTAACTTTCAAAAAGCCAACCATGTTCTGAGGAAGAGAAAGGCAGAGGAGCGTACAGCATGGTGCAGCTCTGCCGCACTCCTTTGGTGTTGAGGTACGCCGTTTTGGAAGGCTAGCCTTTGAGTGTTGATACTTCACTCTCTGGTATTGCTTTTCTTTTTTGTCATTGCCACTCAGCCAAAACCCTTTCCCTTTGTTCTCGAGTCACCTGCAGCGAAGCGTATCCTCTTCCTCACCTCTTCAATTAAGATTGTTTGAGCAGTCATAAAGTACAATAGCAAAAAAAAAACAGGGCAACTTTTTACGCAGCCAAAGAGACGATTCCACCCAACCACCCACCACAGGACCTTTCCCAAAATATAAAAACTCAAACACCGAAAAAATGACTCCTCCCGTCGAGAACCAACAGAACCAGCACAGTACTAGACACGTCAATGAAGCTGCGCCCCTTGTACGAGCAAGCTACAACCGCCAAATGACCTATGGACTGTGCTTCTGCTGTGAGGATATGGATGTGTGCTGTGATGTGATGTGGTGCTCCCCATGCCTTCTGGGGTATACACATAACGCGATTGTGAACGACCAGCCGCACAGCATGAACGTCGGTGTGTGCGTGGGAGTGTCGCTTGCGTACCTTCTTGGCACTGCTGGTGGTGTGTTCATGAATGTGGGGTTGGGGCTTGCGCCTTTTGGGAATGGGGCATACGCGCTTGGCTGTCTGCCGTACACGATGGTCGCCTGCCAGCAACGTGGAGAGGTCAAAGAGAAGCTGGGGCTGCAGGACAACATGTGTGAGGACTTCATCCTCTCCTGGTTTTGTCTTGCCTGTGTGCAGTGCCAGATCACCCGCGAAGCAAAGGGACTGCGCCTGCATCCAGGCAGCATCTGCTGCGACCATGAGACGCCAGGTGTTGTGCACACTGTGCCGCAGGGTGTTGTTGTCCAGCCAGGTTATGCAAACAATGCTCGTTAACTTTACACTGAAAACTGCAACAGTAAAATGTATTTGACCGAGGTAGGTGCTAAAATGTATTCAAGTTTGATTGAAAAATTCAACTTTAATTGTTTTCTGTTCGAAAAGACGAATATTTGCACATATGTTTTCCCTCTTGAACTCTCCCCCTTTGAGGGTGATGAGCGACTTGGGTTCATCTTAAACTTTTCTATTTTCTTCCGTTCAATTTTTTTTGCAATAATATTACAAAAAGATGGATATCTGTTGTGAACGTCATTGTGCATTCTCTTCTTTGGAAAGAAAATGAAATTAATTATTTCCCCAAAAAGTGTAAATAGCGGAGATGGACAACCATCAAAAAGTCAACTCCCCTATCTTGCTTTTTTTCTGATAACCCACGAACGTTATTCTGAGTTGCCGTCGTTTTTTGAGTTGTTTCCCCCCTCCCCTGGTTTGTTTCCCCCTCTCCCCTGGTTTGTTTCCCCCCTCTCTCCCTTGTGCTCCGCATCGCTTTCTGTACTTCAGGCAAAATACACCATACCGTACATTTGTTTATTTCTGCAATCAATCCGAGATTTAAATTGGAAAAAAAAAGAAAAGAAAAAAGTCCACACCCACGAGGCGAGCGTTTTGGCAGGCGCTGGAAAGGACAGCCAAAAGACTTAAAACCGATTCAGAAGCGGTGTGGAAGCGAGCAACAAACAACCTGTAGTCTTTTGAGCAACAAGCAAAGAGCAAAGAGCAACAAGTCTCTCGAGAATTTTTGGTGTTCTTTTGACGCATACACAATACATACGAGGATACAAAGAAACAACGTGGACAGCTTAACTTTCAAAAAGCCAACCATGTTGTGAGGAAGAGAAAGGCAGAGGAGCGTACAGCATGGTGCAGCTCTGCCGCACTCCTTTGGTGTTGAGGTACGCCGTTTTGGAAGGCTAGCCTTTGAGTGTTGATACTTCGCTCTCTGGTATTGCTTTTCTTTTTTGTCATTGCCACTCAGCCAAAACCGCCCCCCTTTCCCTTTGTTCTCGAGTCGCCTGCAGCGAAGCGTATCCTCTTCCTCACCTCCTCAGAGCTTGTTTGAGCAGCTTTATTGTATTGGTGGGTCAGTTCATAAAATGGGAAGAGAAAAGGAAAAAAGCGGCAGTTTTTTTATATTTTTCTACCACCCACCTTCTTTGGGTAAGAAGGGCCGCACTCGGATAACGGCACCCCGTTGAGATCAAAGGGTTTACTTTGTTTCTCTATCCTCGTACTGACACCTATTCTGGTGGGGTTGGGGAACGCAAACCGTGTCGTCTGCATGGGGCACCCCGGTGTAGTAGTGACGCACCAAGATACACAGCCAATGAGGGCTTTACACACCTCGCCGTGGGCTTGGTACTTCACTTATCATACAACACACTACAGACCAATCATCTACCACAATGGGACGCGACCTGAAGCTGTTTGCCACGCAGGGTGATGCGAGCAAGATGTGCGCCATCCTTGCTGCCGCCGACGTTGCCGGTGTCCGCACGCTTGTCGGTGTTGTCAACTCGAAGGACGCAGAGTACCGCCAGAACGTTCACCCCACAGGCGTGAGCCCTGCCCTGCAGGCGAGCTGTGGGCGCTACGTGGCGGGCAGCCACGCGGTGCTGACGTACCTGGCAGACCAGGGCGACGACTCCTTCAGGGGCCGCACCTCGTACGAGCGTGCGCAGGTTGCATCCTTCCTGCAGCTGGCACACGAGCAGCTTGCCACCCTCGTTGCAGGCAAGGCCGACGCGACCCTGAAGGAGCTCAACGCATGGTTCGAGACCCGCACCTTCATCGCCTCGGAGCGCCTCACCGTCGCAGACATCGCCTGCGCCTTCGCACTCCTCCCCATCTACAAGGCGCACGCCAACCTTGCGCCCTTCGTCGACCTGAACCGTTGGATGGACACTGTCCTCAACAACGCCAAGGTTGTCAAGCATGCCAGCGGTGACTACACCCTCCCGGTCGACAAATCCGAGAAGAAGAACGAGAAGAAGGAGGGCGGAGACAAGAAGGACAAGAAGGCCAAGGACAAGAAGAAGGACGAGAAGGAGGCACCTGCTTG
Source organism: Rhynchopus sp. YZ270_cl-10 (assembly GCA_964035575.1). NCBI lineage: Eukaryota > Euglenozoa > Diplonemea > Diplonemida > Diplonemidae > Rhynchopus > Rhynchopus sp. YZ270_cl-10. The sequence goes on along the minus strand of OZ037868.1, from coordinate 389,545 downwards.
GAAGAAGGAGGCTGACGCAAAGAAGAAGAAGGGTGCACCTGCGGCGGAGCTGAACGGGGGTGTGTTTGACCTGCGCGTTGGAACCATCAAGGCTGTGAAGAAGCACGAGACTGCGGCGAAGCTGTACGTTGAGCAGATTGATGTCGGCGAGAAGGAATGCCGTGAGATCTGCTCTGGCCTTGTTGAGCACATGTCCGCAGACGAGATCCTCGGAAAGCAGGTCATTGTGATGTGCAACCTGAAGCCCGCCAAGCTTGTCGGCACGATGTCGTACGGCATGGTGATGTGCTCCACATCTGCCGAAGGAGTCGTCCACCTCTGCAAGGTGCCCGAAGGCTGCAACGCAGGAGACAAGATCGTCATGGAGAAGTACGACGTTGCTGAGAAGGTCGAGCAGGTATGAAAAGGATGGGCGAGTTCCGTAACGGAAAAAAATAGTAAGGCTCAACGCAACCCTGCATCAAGTTTTGTACATAATAATTTCAGTTCTTCCTAACAGCAGAACCTTCACGAAATAAACTTCGTGAGATCTGTGAAACATTAAAAGTTGTACTAGGGTTGAGGGACGACCTGCGTCTATACATTCTGTGAATACGCGACCTAGAGGGCAAATATTTTACCCAGTAGGTGCAGTGATGATTGTTGACAATACACAATAACAAAAAGGATTGCACAATACAATGGTACCGTACCGCACACCCCCCACACACACACACACAGGTGCCCCACAAGAAGGTCCCCGAGCTGCTGGAGCACTTCCACACCGACGCCAAGGGTGTCGTCATGTGGAAGGACGCCCCCATGGTGGTGAAGGGGAAGGGAGACTGCACCAGCCCCGCACACCCTGAGTGCAAGGTTAAGTAAGATGATTTCTTGTTTGCGAGAAAAAGGAAAATACAGAATAAATTGAAAAGTGGTAGGATTTCAACGATTTTTTTGAAATGAAAAATATACCAAAACTATTAAAAAACAACGGAGAGTGAAGATAGCACAGAAAAACATGGTTCTTTTGTGCATTTGGGTGAGTTCGGCAGAAGACATGCCCTCGGGAGGATTGCAGTCAAAGATATGATCTGTTACATCAATTTTTTAAAAGAGAGTTCAAGAGAGAAATGGGGATAGGGGAAAATGCTTGCAATCAACCGATGTTCCAACTTTAAAAAAAACAAAAAGTGGGGGAGAAATTGCCCTGGGTTCATGAAATAAGAGATGTGACCAAAATTTTCAGGAAAATATATAGTGTCCGTCGACAGCAACAACAACCACTCTAACCTTTGGTGATGGTGTGTACGGCCCCGTTTTGTTGATCCTCAATTAATAATAAAATGAAGAGGAGGAAAAAAGCAAACACAGACCTGACAAACTAAAAAAAACCAACGGGAGCCCCCCCACCCCACTCATAAAAACGTTCCGTGCGTTCTGCAAAACAAAAAATACCTTTTCTGTGTTCTGATTTTTTTGACCACTCACCACCCCACCTCACCACCACAGCACACACCCAACACAACCATGCACAAAAAGGCCGCACTCCTCAAATCCACTAAACGGTGGTGCAGTGGCACTCCCTCCTCCTCCCCTGGCCTGTCCGCTTCACACCCACAGACGGCTTGGAAGCGTGGTGCCAGCGGGTTGCCCTCAGTTGCGGAGATCAAATGGGACGAACGACATGGGGGCGCGAATAGCAGTGGGTCTTTGCATGGGGTGCCCGAGAGGATTGCGAGGACAGCTTCGTTGGAGGCACAGAGGGAGTACCTGGAGAATAAGGAGGCGCTCTCGATGGACCCTCTCCCACGCACTGCAGGGAGACACCGGAAGTGGCGTGAGTCGCTCCGCCAAAAGGTTGTGCAAGAGGCCCGCGATAAGCAGAACGCAGGTTCCTACTCCGACGAGGTGACCCTCACCAGGCTGACCAACCACCAGAAAACAAACCACACCACAATCGACCGCCGTCTCTTCGACAGCATCTCTGGGGTCGACAGAACGCTCCCTACTGTAGTCAGTGTGTTCGCTGCAGTGGAAGGGGTGGATCCTGCTGTAGATGTCGCTGTGGTGCACAGCAGCTCCCCTGATATGTGTTTTATTACAAATTCGAATGGGTCAGGCAAGGAGCGTGGCGCAATTCGGGAGACGCTGCGGAAACAGGACTTTTCTCCCTCCCTTCGGTGGTATGCGGAGCGACGCAAAACTGTAGTAATTATTTCAGAGACCGGCTCGTTGACGTGCGTGGAATGGGCGAAACGGTGCCCAGATGTTACCTTTATCGTTGTGTGCGACACAGTGTCGTCTCTCTTCCGGTGTGTGTCTGATCATACTGAGGATGGGATGGTTCCTGACAATATCAAGCATGTTCGAACGAGGCCTGAATTTTACTTTCTGTCGGATGAATGTGTTCCCGATGCAAGTATTCATGAGATTCGTATTGAGTTCCCTCGACCAATGCTTTCATCGCAGGGGTCAAGTAAACGTATTCCCCATGCAGAGTTGTTGGCCGTATTTCATCAGAAGCTTGCGGTAGGTGGAGTGATCGAGGTGAGTTCCGGATCGAGCGGGTTTATTGGCTGGGTAAATGAGCAGTTTGAGCGTTGCCAGGCCCCCTTCGTGAAAGGGCGTACAAACGGTACTGTCTCAGCTTTGCTTGAGGAGATGAAAGAGAATGCTGATGGTGACACCGCAATAATGCCGTTCGCTGCAGGCATGTCAATCAGATCGAAAGACGCAAACACATTTGGAACAGAATGGATCAAACGTGAGGCCACCCCTGAGATGGTGCACGACAAAAACGCAGAATACAGTTTCACAAGACGGTCATTTCCCTCCATCAAGGCGTGAAAAAATGGATTTTTTTTGAAAAAAAGCTGATGCTTTCCAGGGATAAAAAAAGAAAGATTTTTTTTTCTTCGTCTGAGCTTTTCTTTGGGAAGGTGACTAAGCACGAGAGTAATCTAATCAGACTAAGCACGAGAGGCTTAGGATCATCTTATAAACTTTTCCTTCTTTCTTTTTCCCGCACCCACCCTTTCTCCTCATATTTCAGGGGTGTTTTTGTGGTGGAGATCCTTTTGTTTTGACCCCCCCCCCTTTCCCCCGTACACCATGCGAGAGGTCAGCGATACAAGAAAGTTTCTTTATTTTGCGTTTCGGCAGCTTAGGAGGGTTCCGAAGGAATGGCATGCACATTATAAGTACGAGCTGGTCAATGCAGCAAGGCAGCGCGACTACGAGAACTCCCCCGTCGAAGACGTCGCCTCGCGACCAGAATACTACAAGCTCAATGCCCTCAAGCGTGGCTACCACGGCGTGAAGTGGGTGCTCTCGCGGTTCGACCTCGATTGCCCAGAAATACCCGAGAAATTTGCCGATCCCACCACCCCCCTTTACACTAATGAGGGCGATACGTATGAGGGGGATCTCACCAAAGAAGCGAGGGGAGGGTGGAGGGCATATCAGATATAAACCACGAGAGTGGGAAAAGCGCCCCACCATCATGCAACCAAGGTTACACTGCCATTTGAGAGGGGCTTTGTCTTTTTCAAATTTCACATTATCTTTCCCCTCCGTTTCCTTGGAACTGGTACGGGGTTACCTCCCATAAATTCCAATCCTCTATCTCCCCTCCCCTCCCCTCTGCAGAATGATGCGTACCTTGCGCGAAGACAAGCTGTTCAGCACAGACGACCCGTTCCTCAAGGTGCGGACCATGAGCGAGGCAGAGTTCCTTGTCTCAGAAGGTAAGAGCGCGGATATGGGCGAGAACCTGCACAACCATGCCAACTCATTCGACTATGCTATGCCACATAGGTGGGGCGACCCGTCGAAGTTCACGCTCAAAGAGCTGGCGGAGGATGGTATGTGTTCCCATACCTTTTGTCATGCCTGCATATTCACAGCAACACATAAACACCCCTAAATGGGGAGATCCGGGTGCCCGCAACAACAATATTCACAAAAAACCACAATTTGTTTGTGTCACCTCATGAAATGAAGGAGGAAATAGAAACAAAGCATTTTGAACACACTCGCGGTTCTAGGGACGAACCGCGCTGCAGAGCCACTCCTCACCAAACAGGTCGAGGTGTGTGCGTTTCACCACAACCTCTCCCATGGGTTTTATCGTGTGATGAGTGTTAAGTTTCTATTTTTTGGGATTTTTTTTGTGAATATTGTTGTTGCGGGCACCCGGATCTCCCCACTAAATTTATAAATCAAAGTGAGCAAAGGCGGTTCATCCAAACTTTTCTTTCAACTTCTTTCACAGATGAACACGACGCGAAGTGGGGAGGCTCGCTGTTCGGGGCGGGGAAGGGATATCCTGAAGGGCAGGGCCCCGAGACCTCTGAGCGGGTGCCGGGGTATTCTGTGTGGCACAGCAACACGACAGCTGAGGTGACGCGGAAGAAATTCGAACAGTATGCACGTGGCAGCGTTCATGGGAAGCAGGGGGCCGCAATGCACGCAAAAGCCACGACGGCCATCCCCCAGGAGGCCATCACCACTGCAGCGCATGAGTCTCGATGGACACGTGGCGCTGACGGGAAATGGACACGACGTGAAGTATCATCACCCCTCCGACACACAGAATACGACCCTCCATGGGTCCGAGGTGAGTACTAGATGAGGGAGGGGGGGAGGGGGGACGAGTCGATCTAACCTGGAACGTTGTTTGTGGACAACTAAAATAAAATTAGAGTCTTTTTTGTTGGCGGGATATCATTTCGGTGCAATAGAGGTGTCGTGTTTGTTGTGCGGTTTGATGGGTCTGTGTTGTGTCCTAGTTGAAACCCTTTCCCTTATAAGTTTCTCCTCATTTACAGAATTTGTTTTATTTGAAAAAATGGAAATAACAGCCGTCGACAGTGTGGCAGGTGTGGAGGTGCTTGTCGACATTGATGCCAGCAGCACAGTCGCACACATGGAAGATGTGCTCAAGCTTGCGCTGGGGTACAACGAAGCCGTCACCTTGGAGCTGGACGGCACCCTGCTGGAGCAGACAGCGCTCCCGGTGAGCTCGCTTGCGCTTACCTCAGGTTCCAAAGTGGTTGTGACCCCCACAGGAGAGAAGTACTTGGATGTGCTCAGGGCAGACCCCAACGCTCATCGTGAGGTTCCGCTGTACGCACTTAACACACGTGCAGCAGCCGTCGCAGTTGCTTCCACGACACATGACTTGAGGAAAGTCAACCCTTTGTTCTGGGGAGACGAGGAAGTGGTTTTCTCCTGCATGGAGCTGACGTCCCCCCCAAGAGGAATGAATACTAAGCAGTCTCTGCAGGCGAAACTGGCACAGATGCTGTCCCTGCAGTACGCAAGCAGTGAGCTGAGGAACAACAAAGCATTTGTGTGCACACTCTTCAAAAATACGGACTGCCTGTACGGCGCGTCTGACGCACTGAAGCGTGACAAGGACGTGGTGTTCGCCTCCTTCCAAAGCAGCCAGGCTACTTCATACCTGCACGCATCAGAAGAGGTGCAGATGGATCGCGACGTGGCGAAGGCTGCAGCGACAGGAGGCTTTGCTGATGTCCACCTTTGCCATGCGAATGACGTTGATATTGCTGTTGCCAACCAGAGTAACCTACACACAAGGGTGCTGGGGGAGCTGGTGCGCAACGACCCGTACGCGATAGCCTCGTTGATCACGAAAGCGCACCACCCAATGGAGGTATTGAAGCAGTGTTCCACTGAGCTGCGTAATGATGTCGAGTTTGCCTTGGAGTGCACACCCTTCTGCAAGGGCGGTATCCTTGGTGTGTTTGGGGAGGACGTGCGTGCGGACCCCGAGGCAGTGCGCAAGGCTGTGGGTGCTCATGCATCTAACCTGAAGTACGCAAACGAAGGTGCTCGTGCAGACAGCGAGGTGGTGATGTGTGCTGCAAGGTTGGACCCAAACAGCCTCTCATTTGCCGACTCTTCCTTCCGTCGTAACAAAGACGTCCTGAAGGAAGCAATGCGGACAGATGCGAGTACTCTGATGCTATCGCGGCACGCGTCTGAGCAGCCTTCACAGTGTCCGTATATTCCCGCGGACATGTGGGGAGACAAGGAGATAGTACTGCAAGCTGTGAACATGCACGGATCAAACTACGTCTTTGCAAGCGAAGCGCTGCAGAGGGACGCAGACGTCGCGATGGCAGCGCTGGCGACGTTCTGCCACATCCATCCCTGCCACTGGAACAACAAGACTGTGGCCATCCGTGCAGCAGAGCTTGGGAAGGTGCACTGCATTGGAGACAAGCTCAGGGGGGACGCTGAGGTGATGCTTGCTGCGTGCGCCCACCCACACGTTCTGTCGTATGCACACACGGAGCTGCACAATGACACAGCCTTTGCCCTGCAGTGTGTGGTGGAGAAGGGTGTCCCACTGAAGTACTTGGGCGACGTGCCTCGACAGGACAAAGACGTTGTGGTGCACGCTGTGCGCAGTGCCGCACAGAACCTTCAGCATGCAGGCAGGGCACTGCGTGGGGACCGCGATGTGGTGATGGCTGCAGTGCTGCGCGATGGGATGAGCTTGCGCTTTGCGTCGGAGGAGCTGCGTGGCGACATTGATGTGATACGGTGTGCGGTGGACCCTTTGTCGGGGCAGAACTTCGAGTTTGCGTCTGTGGCGGCGCAGCTGGACAAGGAGGTGTTTCTTGCTCTGCTGCCGACGGTTGCGTTTCGGGAGGCTTACATTGCGCCGTTTGCGACTGACAGGGAGTGCGTACTTGCGTGCGTGAAACGGGGCTTGCTGGGTTTGGCAGAGGTACGGGTTGATTTCAGAGGGGACCCGGACATTGTGGAGCACTTCAGTCAGACTACACCACCACCACCACTACCTATACCGCCACTACCATCAACGGCAGCCCAGTTTGGGTTCGGTGCCACGCCAGGTATCGCAGCTGGTGGCTTTGGGGGGTTCGGTGCCAGTACAAGTAACACAACTGCTTCTTCAGGGTTCGGCGCCACGCCTAGTACAGGTAACGGAGCTGCTGGCTTTGGGGGGTTCGGTGCCACGCCCGGTACAAATAACGCAACTTCTTCCTCAGGGTTTGGTGCCACGCCTAGTACAGGTAAGACAACTGCTGGCTTTGGGGGGTTTGGTGCCAGTACAAGTAACACAACTGCTTCTTCAGGGTTCGGCGCCACGCCTAGTACAGGTAACGGAGCTGCTGGCTTTGGAGGGTTCGGTGCCACGCCCGGTACAAATAACACAACTGCTTCCTCAGGGTTCGGTGCCACGCCTGGTACAGGTAACACAACTGCTGGCTTTGGGGGGTTTGGTGCCAGTACAAATAACGCAACTTCTTCTTCAGGGTTCGGCGCCACGCCTAGTACAGGTAACGGAGCTGCTGGCTTTGGAGGGTTTGGTGCCAGGACTAATACAAGTAACACAACTGCTTCTTCAGGGTTTGGTGCCACGCCTAGTACAGGTAACACAACTACCGGCTTTGGCTTTGGGGGGTTCGCTGCCGCGACTAATACAAATAACGCAGCTGCTGGCTTTGGAGGGTTTGGCGCCGCCCCCGCCGTTGTTGGGACCACGGCTGCAGAGACTGATGGCTTTGCGACACCAGTGGGCAAGTACTTCAAAGTGCCTGCACCATCACCGCCCACAGATGAACAGAGACTGTTCGGCGGCGGCGGCTTCGGCGGCGGCGGCTTCGCTTTTGGCGCTTCCTGCCCATGCTGCCGGGTCACTTCCGCTCTGGCAACTGGCTTTGGTGGGTTCGGACACGCATCGTTCGGCGCATCCCAACCTAGTGGCTTCTTTGGAGGGGGGTTCGGGGCTCCCCGTGAAAACTTTGAGTCTGTATTGGAACAGCTTCGCAAGGCAAACTAGGTAATTGGCGCACAGACCGTTCCAGGCACCATGGCCTGAGGACTGTATTGCATTTGTGCGGAGTGAGAGTTTATCAATGCTGACCGTAAAAAAGGTTGCGTGAAAAACAGGGAAAAGTTACGGTTTTCCCCTTTTTAGGAAGTAGTGAAGTGGGGGGGCGGGGGGGAGGGTTCCAAGCACCATTCTCTGACCTGGTGTATTTGGTTTAAGGTGACCCTAAGCACGAGAGGCTTAGGGTCATCTTATAAACTTTTCTTTGTTTTAGCTTTGCGTTTCAGAGACTCTTTCTCCCACACCTCTTCTTGCATTTTTTTTTTTTTTACCCCTGGGGACAGAAATACACTGGTTTTCTGAGCTGTGTCTCTATTGATTATCCCACAGACTACCCTGGGAAGCGAAGGTGGTCACCTTTCTGTGGAGGTACCCACTGGTTCCCTACGAGCAGGACATCTCCCTGAGTTTTATTTTTTAAAAAGGGTGACAAAGCAACGAGAGGCTTAGGTTCATCAAGATTTTCTCTTTTAGTTAACGTGTTGTGTTTGGCAAAATACCCCCTCGTGAAAAGCTGCGCCTCTGCGTCTCGGAAGCGAACAACAACCTTGTTTTTTTCTTCCTACGGTAGTGCATCAATAAACTAGACAAAAGAAAGCCAACGTTCTGATCTTGTATAACAGTATTTCTCCTAGAATTCTTTTACCTAGCGCCAAACAGATTTTTACCCCCCTGTTTGGCTGAGTCCAACGACTATCAAGATCAGTCGGCGGATGATATTGTCTAGTGTTTTTCTCCCCGTTTTTGTAGTCTTTTGAACAACAAGCAAATGAGTAACGAGTCTCTCGAGCATTTTTAGGATACACTGTCACGAGAGGGCTTTGTATTCCAAGTTTTTCAATTTTTTTTTGGGTACACTTAGTGCACCCATTATACCATCTATTCAGTAGAATAGTTAGTATATGAAACAATGTTTTTATACAACGATGAGAATGACCATATCAACCAAAAGCCTAGGCAATGTATCTATGGCGGGCGTTCTCGGCAGACACTTGCAAAAGGTAGTCTTGATTGATCTACTTCACCCTCCCCTCCCCCCCAAAAAAAAAGTTCCCCCCGAATTAGGTCTGATGAAATCTATCCGTTGGGCCTAATGTTTTAAGTACCAAACCAAGGTACCCCGTTTTTTTTTCTTCTTCTTCTCGACAGTTCGAGAAACAGCACGTTTTTTTGTTTTTTTTTTTTTTTTTTGTTTGTAGTTCAGCCCCTCCGCTACGTTTTCAGATTTTTTTTGAGTTCTGTTGCGGGGGTTTTTTTTTCACCCTGCGCCAGTGTCTTATCCAGGAATTCAGATTTCAAGATTGGGGGGTCAGCTGTTTTTGTGCCCAAAAATTTTTCAGCCCTGCTGACCAGGGACATTGGGAGCTGTATTTTTTTTTTGCGGAGCAAAAAAAATCAAACAAATGGCGCCGCAGGCGAAAAAAAATTTAGGGCACGGTGTAAAAATCTAGCTTTTTCAGCACAGAGTCACACATCGAATCCTTTTTTGCGGAGCAAAAAAGGAAAAATGGCGCCGCAGGCAAAAAAAAAATTGAGGTACAGCCTGGATGGTGCGGTCAGCAACCCAGTTCCCATGGTATTCCCGTGGTTCAACACCATGGGATTTTTTTTTTTTTTTTTTTTTTTCCTTTTTTTCCAGGCTCTCCGCTAGGATTTCCGATTTTGAAAATATTCTGTTGATGGTCCACGTTGGTGGGGTACATGCTTGCGCCGCAGGCGCACGGTACGCAACTTTTTTTTTTACCAACGCCCGATTTTGACTTTTTTGGGACGTTTGAGCACTCACCTCTCCATATCTTCTTCTCCTGAGCTTTTTTGACAGGTAGAACGGGTCTGAACCACTTAGCAGAACTTTCTTTTTTTCCCCATTTTCAAAAAGTTCTGTTGACAATCAACAGAACTTTAGTACCTAGCGGAGTGCCTGTTTTTTTCAGACTTCTGTTGCGCCGCAACAGAACTTTATACGGTAGCGGAGCCCCTGTTGTAGTTTCCTGACGCTGAATCCCCCCCCCCCCCCCCCCCCAGATAGGTGTTCCTTTTCCCAATGGCTGTCGTGTTATCTAGACGCGGCAATAAGCGAATGAGAAATACAATTAAAACTGTGTTCACTGTGCATGATTATGCACAAAATTGTGTGAATGCCTTTTCTTTATTCCCTCTCCTGTAGTCATGCGAATAGTGCAAATGGCACACACAAAGACGGCGAAACCGTAACACAACTGAAACGTTCAAAAAAAAAAAAATGCATTTTTTTTTTCAAACTTCCAGTACCTTCAGGTTCAGTACCTACGTTTTTTCTCTCCACCCCCACCCCCCTGCCAACACCACTTCACCCACCTATATTCATCTGCCTTAGGTCTGATACACCCATACAACACAACGCTGTCATGACAACACCTACTCTGCCAAACAGATTCTCTGCGCGGATCTAAACAAAGAAATCATTCTACTTAATCCCTCGAAAGGAGGCATTTTTTTTTTTTATCCGTCTTAAATGGATTTGCTAACATCAAATAAAAAGGCGGATGTGTTTCGGAGGCTTGAGAAGCTGGAGGCGTTGGTTGCGTCTCGTGCAGAGTTGGTCGCGACGTTGTCGACCTCGAAGGTGGCTACGTCTGACTGTGTGGAGCAGTTCCGCGTGGGAAGGCAGAACTTCGAGCTTTTGATTCGCCCTCCTCAGGCAACGAATTTATACCAACACCCGAACCCCGTGAATGTGTTGCCTCCGATACGTTCTCCGTCTGTTGTGCCTGAGATCAAACCTATCCGCAATGTGGACCAACTAGACTGGAAAGTCGTCGACGCAACCAATCTGTGTATGCTATTCAAAGCCTTCCAACCCTTCCTCGACCGCAACGTGCCTAATGCACAGGAGGCTGCCTGCCTCCAATCGATCCTCCACCCCGCGGAGCGTCCGGCAGTGTACCATCAATTTGCGGCGCAATTTAAAAAAAACGGAAATCTCATAAAATGGCAGGGACGATACCGGAGACGATACCTTATGGTGATACAACAGGCGGAGGAGGTGCCAAATGGGGGCGTGCCTGAAGCGAAAATCCGGGTATCGGGGAGAAATGGGGAGGTGACTCCGATGGCGTTTCGGAAGGTGATAAACTATCTGACAGAAGGGCTGGCGGATGATTTGATGATACGAAGTTTGTTTCAGTGGTTCGACGGATGCGACAAAGAGGACGACGATGCGATTGACCTGAACCAATTTCTTGACACTCTCGACAACGCTTTAGAAGACAACAAAACGTATGTGACGGATCTCTGCTTCACGCATTGCTGCCCACCGGGGGGGACGGTCATCTCTCGATCCTACATTTTTGAGCATCTTGTACCGTCGGGGAAGTTGACTGAGAATCAGGCGGCATGCTTGATAGATCACTTCCCCGCAGAGCCGCAGTTAGCAAAGGTTCCTCCGCCAGGGAAGCGGGGGCATGAAAAGGCCAAGGCAGAGCATGAGCGTCGCGTGCTTGAGTGCTTCCGTGTCGGAAAGGTGATGGGCAGGAAACACTTTGGCACGTCCTTCGAGGAGTCGCCCTACCTCACCATCTGCTTCCTCGATTTGATCCTCCGCTTCGCTGCCAACGAGTTTTCGCGGACAAACTGGAACCTCACCCGCAAGAAGAGAACCACCCTGCAAATCCTTGGCGAGGTCTGGCTCACCCCCTCCGCTCTGCGCTCCAGGGACAATGAGGAAGAAGGTGAATAACGTGTGGAACAAAAAAGATAGTGTTTCTGTTTACACAGAAAAAGCGGGAGGTTTTTTTGGTTTCTAACAGTGTATATTGTGTGTTTCTCTTTGAGGTCTGGATCTGATTTCCTGACGATGTGACCATCTTCAGTGCAAACGTTAGGGTGAAAAAACTTTTTTCTCTTGGTCGGTGTTTGCGTGCATACTTTTTATTTGAATTTTGAGGGGGGAAAGTTATGTACAAAAAAAAGGTACGTGCATATTTTTAATGGATGACAGCTCACAACCTGTGGCGTCTGGTGTGGTTCACCGTGATCTGGGGAGCAACGTCAGAGTGTGCTGAAGGCGCTGACACACATTTGACCACAGGCTACCCTGAAAGAATGTACAGTACAGTGTTGCCCTTCAGGCAGATGCGGAAGCTGCGAAACAACACGAACAGGTTCTGCCTGCAAGGGATCCAAACGTGGATCACACCCAGACCTCCACCCTCCCTTCTATTCTCCGGCTTTCAATCCAGATTTTTTATCCTTCCCTTTGGGCATTTCTTACTTATCTTACTTGCTTCCCCTTTTTTTTCTTATTTTTTTGGCACTTTATTTTCTCTTTAAAAAATCAACACTATGGGTTACGGAAAGCCGGTTCAAATGGGAGCGCAGAAGGTGCACGACCAATTCCGGGCTCGCGAATGCTCGGTTCTGTCTGCGTCCTCAAACAGCTCTGTGTCGAACCCTGCGGAGAGCACTGCGCCCACCATCGACATGAGAACACACCAGCTCTGGACGGTACTGCTCTCTGGGAAGACCTTTGTTGAGTACGCTGAGCGCTACCCGCACCAGGTCTTGCCTGGGTCCTCGATCGACGCACCCTTGGCGCTGTTCTGGTACAACAACCCGCACACCACGCTTCTCACCGCTGGAGACGACGTCGTGGTGAACTTCCCCTTCAGCAAGGACGCATCCTTGAGCGACACGGATTACAGCCGCAAACCCCACCTCGGTGTCTTGGTTGCCTTGGCCAGCCCCGAGCACATCACCCACGCTATCCCCAAGCTCTCCCAACAGGTCCTCCGCAGAGCGCTTGTCTTAGAAACGGCCCGCCGTACTGTCGTTTCCAGCAAACAAAAGAAGTCTGCAGTCGCAAGGATGCACAGAAGAGAGGCCCAGCGTGAGGCCACCCGGGTCGCCCTGTTTGCTCTCGAGGAGGAGGAGGAGGAGGTGGTGGGGTTTGGGTATTAAAATATTTGGCAAATCCTTTAGGGCGCCTAACTGGTAAATTATTTTTTTTAAAAAGCGTCGGGGGAAAAGAAGAAGAAGAAGAAGAAAGAGTGTAGTATGTTGCTCTCCTGCGGTTGCTGATACGTATTCCAGCCGTAGGATTTTTTTTTTTGAGTTGCAAGAAAAGGTGGGTTCGAACTACTTCGACACTACATTTGTATTCCTTGAAAACTTTAAAAAAAAAATACTTGAAAGATGTTGTGTGCACGAGAGGCATATTTACCTTTCAAGTTGCAGGAAGCCTCTTCAAAGTGATTAACGTTCGAGTGAGGACTTCCTACATTAGCAGTGAACATTGAATTTTTTTTTCTTTCTTTTTCTTTGCACAATTCCAGTATTTTTTCACAATAACGAAAACCATCCTGTATGTTTTTGCGGCCCCCTTCCTTTTTCTCTTTCTTTCTTTTTTATGCATTTAACATCTTTTTTCACTCTTTCTGGACAAAGCCCTTAAGGCTTTAGGTTCCCTCTTACATTTTTTTTCTTTTCTTTTTTCTCCCCCTACCCCCAACAAAAGGCGGAGCAGGAGATGTCTAGACTCTAACATTTTTTTTTTTCAAAGAATTTTTATTGTAAAAATCAGTGAGGAAAAATAAAAGAGTATCTGCGTTTCAGGCGTTTTGCACTATCGCCGTCGCTTTCTTTTTTCTTTACAGCTTAAACTAAAGAGTGCTTTGCGTCCTCCGAGAGAGGGCCTGCTTTTTCGCACTTTTTGAAGTTTACTTTCTTCTCTCTCCGTTGGCGCAGCTGTTTTCAGTGGCGGCAAAAAAAAAAAAAAACCGGAGTTCGATCTTCGCCCTTACTCTTCTGCATATGCTTGAGAAAAAAAAAATTCCGTGTCATAATTCTCTTGCATCTGGGTAACGCCGTTATCCCGAAGAATCGTCTCTGACTAAGAGACAGCCAAGTTTCAAAAACCCAGTGTGTATTTTATTTTACCGTGCCATCTCACATCTTTCCGCTTTATGGTTTTTTTTTTTTTGTTTTTTTTTTTTTTTTTTTGTTGTGTTCATCCAAGTGCCCGCGTCCCCCCGCCGGTGTTCCCGGTGAGAGGCTTTTGCACTTTTTCGACTTCTTTGCTTTTTTTTTTTTTGCGTTTCGTGTCCCCTCACGTACCTGGCGTCGTTCGCACAAACATCCAAAAAAAATATGATATCCTTACTCCTGGTTCATTGTACATCGTCCTCTCTCCCACTCTCAGGAAAATGTATTTTGTTCCGTGCTAAGGGCATCATCAAGTTCGCGCTGCTTCTTGTTGGACTAGCCAGGTCTGAATGGTGGTAAATCGATTCTTTTGTTATGGGAACGGTGAATATGTCGTATTCATCCACCCCCCCAAAAAAAAGTTATTTTTTTTTTTTTGGGGCAACGTTTTTTTTTCCTTTTTTGGCGTCCCACAAGATTGTCTGTACGTTGCTCAACTTCACTTTTTTGGGATATTTTTTACTCCCAAATAAAACTGAAGGTACGTAGTTTTGCCTTACTCACTTTAATTTTTTTTTGGGAAAACCTTTATTCGGCTCACAAAAAGTAATTTTTCCATCATTCGGCTCACAAAATAAAATTTTAACATCATTCTATCAAAGTTACTATAATTTTTCCTTCATTCGGCTCACAAAAGTTAATTTTTCCACCATTCTATCAATATTTTGCCAATTTTTCCATCATTCTATCAAAGTTTTTTTTTCACTTTTTCGAAGAAATTTTTACCGCTGGAAAAAAAAATTTGGGTGGTATTTTTTGAGGAAAAACGGGGTCATTTTTTTTTGCATTTTTCGAAAAAATTATATTTCCAGGGTCACAAATTACACACTGTTTGCTAAACATGCAAAGACAAGTGGTCACTGGTGCCGAGTTTGACAGCTTGGATGACCTGAAGGAGACGGTAAAACACGTGGCAGGCCCTCCTTCATCCTCCACATTTTTCCTTCCGCGTCTCGAACCGCACAGGCACCCGAATGACCCTTGTGTGCCGGTTCCTTATGTGTGCATGGAGGGTGTGTGCGGTGAACGACGGTGATGGTTGTCACATCACCCAGCACGAGCGCACCTGCACCTCTGACGATCACCCTGTTGCCAACACAGGAATCGTCGGCGCCGTCGCCTCCCAGACCTGCGATAACGTGAGAAGTGTATCAAACTATGGTGCACATAGTGTGATTGCTGACATGCGTGACCTTCGCCGCAACAAGTCACCTACGAATTTTCCCTTCCCACAACCTATAAAAACGGGCAAAAAATCCCAACCCGAAAATTTTTTCCAGCGGTAAAAATTTCTTCGAAAAAGTGAAAAAAAAACTTTGATAGAATGATGGAAAAAATGGCAAAATATTGATAGAATGGTGGAAAAATTAACTTTTGTGAGCCGAATGAAGGAAAAATTATGGTAACTTTGATAGAATGATGTTAAAATTTTATTTTGTGAGCCGAATGATGGAAAAATTACTTTTTGTGAGCCGAATAAAGGTTTTCCCTTTTTTTTTTTGTTTGCTGCCCCCCCACACTTGGGAGGTGACTCTGCTCTTACATCAACTTTTTTTTGTGTTTCCCTTTTTGTTCTGAGATGTTTAATTTTATGTTTTGTTTCGTGCAGACGAATGTGCCTGAGTATCGCATTCCGTAAAATGTTTCTTTTTTCCTTTTTTTTTGTAAGGGTAGTGTAACTTTTTCGGTCTGTTACCGTTATTTTGGTGTTCGAAAAACCCGGCGGGCGGCGGAGAAAAAAAGTTATGAAGAAAAAAAAGTTTTACCAGGGGGAAAAAAGTTATGAAGAGATTTTCTTACATTTTTCCAGAGTTTTCTTCACAGTCAAATCCTTATTTTCGTGACGTGTAGCTTGTTTTCTGTTGCGTGTAGCATTTTGTGTCTTCTCATTATCATGTTGTCTGGGTACCTAGGTTCCTGGACACCGGGTGTCTGGTTCCCAGAATGTCTGGGTACCAGAAAGTTATAGGTACTACAGTGTGTACAGTGTACAGTGTACAGTGTACAGTGTACAGTGTACAGTGTACAGTGTACAGTGTACAGTGTACAGTGTACAGTGTACAGTGTACAGTGTACAGTGTACAGTGTACAGTGTACAGTGTACAGTGTACAGTGTACAGTGTACAGTGTACAGTGTACAGTGTACAGTGTACAGTGTACAGTGTACAGTGTACAGTGTACAGTGTACAGTGTACAGTGTACAGTGTACAGTGTACAGTGTACAGTGTACAAGAAAACACTCGAGAAGGAAAACGACTTTTCTCTCGAGAAAAAATTGCTGACTCACCAAGTGATCGTGAGGTGCTCTAGGTATGGGCCCTGTACAGCCCCACCCATATCTTTCCTATAGAACCTCTTCATAACTTTTTTCCCTAGGTACTTTCTACATAACTTTTTTTTTTTTGGTTTTCAAAAAATCCGGCGGGCGGTAACGGTAACAGGCTGAAAAAGTTACACTACCCTAATGGATATGTGTGTATGAATGTGCACACGAGAAATTCACATTTCATTTAGTTGCCTGCGTCCTCGAGGCGTTTGCACTATACCAATCCCACTTTCTTTACAAAAAAAAAATTCTTGTGTTTTAAGATGACCCGACGCTGTGGTTCATCTTATCTTCTTTGTTGTTGATTGATAAATTGGAAATAGTCATCAATTTAGTGTGCGAGAACTTCCCGTAGAGTTTTTGTGGAGTAGTTTTGGGTTTTTTTCTTTCTTCTCTTGGTGGACAAAACTCTATCTTTCGATTGAAAAATGATATCTTAATAATTGTTTCTCTTGAGAGTCTTTTGACGCTCTCTATATGCATTCTTTTCTTTCAGAAAAGAATGAATATGAAATAATTGAAGAGTCTGGCGAAAAAACAAACCATTTTGTTTTGAATTTTTATCCCTTGAGTCCAAAAAGTGGTTGCGTCAGAGAAGAGAGAAGAGAGAGCTTCCACCAGACAGCTCTGCACTCCACTATGTATTACTCTGCCTGATGCCCCCCTTTGGGGGGTTTGTTGAGGATTCTCGCAGATTGTTTAAAAAAAAAAAAACGATGAAATAATATGGCGGTGGCCTCCTTGCGAGCACCTTCATTTTTCCTCTAAATGTAAATCCACGCACAACCAGGTTTTTAACCGGAATGTTGATGGCTATACTACGTCGTCTGCACCCCCCAAAAAAATCGAACCATCTCAGTTTCAAAACAAAAAGGACAAAAAGTGTTTCCCTTGTGTGTCATGCCCCCCCCCCCAAAAAAAAAGGCTTCCGTTGAGTCATCGTCAATGGTTGCTTCTTTTTTGGATTTCCTTATCCCTTTTTTTGGTGACTGAGCAGAGGATTGCGCTCATCCTTCCAAAAAAAAACAGTTTTTTTTTTCTATTTCTTTTGCCCCCACACATTTCCCATCATCAGAAAGAATAGACACAGAGTGCATTTTTTTTTGTCGATCTCGTGTGTCTCTCGAATCTCTCTTCCAAGCACCCCGTTCAGATGAGTATTGCCGTTTTTTCAACCTGTCACTTTCAGTGAAATGTGTTTGGCCTTTTAAATGGTGGCTTCACCCGTCTTTTTTTTTTACACTCCTACAGGTTTTTATAACCCAACGGAGCACAGTACCTACGCCCCTTGAGGCGTTTGCACTATCAAATTTTTCCCTTTTGTCTTTTTTTTTTTTCTTGGGTTTTTTTTCCCCCACATGCCTGTATCCCAGAGGTGCGAGCATGTTACCAACTTCATTTTTTCATTTTTTTTTTTGTCGTGAATACTGCCTTTTGACAGTACTCAATTTTTTTTATCGAAAAAATCCCCGGAAAAAAAAAACCCCCCCTTTTTTCAGAAAAAATAATTCTGTTTTTTTTTTTTTCATTTTAGATTTTTGGGTTGAAAGGTTGTCTGCGTTTTGTTGTGTTTTATTTTATTTTTTTACACACAGTGCGACCTCGCTCAAATATTTTTTTTCTCGCTCTCGAGGGTGACCCAGCATGGCGAGAGGCTATGGGTTTCGCCTTACTAACAATTTTTTTTTTTTTTTTTTTGCAATGACCATATTCTCTCTGAGGATTATTCTTGCCACTTTCCCTTTTTATTTTTCTTCGATCCAGGGCCTTCAACCTTCAATCATAGACAAAGTCTGTACACAGTTTTGTCTCACTAAAAAAAAAGTAAAAAAAACATTGGTCACCCCAAAGCTCGGTCAGCAAAAAAACCGCCAAAAAACTCCGCCTGCGCCACCCCATGTGGATTTTCAGTACATTTATAAAAAACGTCGCGGTCACGTCACCCAAAGGTTCCTGGCGAAGCCACGGTGCGCAACACTTCGAATATTGCGCATAAATCTGGGCTTTTTTTTTACCGCTAAACTATGTCATGAAGGGTGGAATGCAAGCTTGCGCCGCAGGCGCACGGTACACTACTTTTTTTGTGCCGAGTTTCTCTTGTAGAACCCATTCAACGGGGGATGTGTCCAATGTTTAAATCACGTCGGTAGAATAGTTCAAATGTAGGTTTTATTATTTGTCTAAATTAGACGAGCCTTTTTTAAAAATTTGCAGTTTAGGCTTTGCATTAGACACGTTGAAGGCCCTTCATGGGTCGTATCCGGATCCAGATTCCAGGTACTTCCAGAAAAAAAATCCAGGTATTCCATAAGGAATTTGTCTAGAATCGGCTTTATTTTTTGAGTGAACGGGTTGTAGGGAGGCTGTTTTTAGGCGTTGACATTCAGGGCACTGGGCAGAAGTCACATGCCACTCGCCACCGCTGTGATGAAGCGACATGCTGTGGTTTAATTAACCGCGCTTTATTCGATTATCCGTGAGCGTGCGCTGTTAGTGTAGAGGTGACAGCTGGTCCCATGAAGCAACAGATGCGAACACGACCATCTTAACCTGAGAAACACACACTATACAACAATACATCATCCACTGCTATGTGACCTGGAATTCACCTGGAATTTTGTGAAAAATATGAGAAGCCTGAGAAACCGGAAATCAACTGGATCTGTACCCGGATACGACTCATGTTTATTTTTTTTTTTTTTTTGTTGGAAAAAAAAAATATGCTGAAAATAAACGAAAACAAATGTATAAATTACTTTTTTGCCTTCCATTTGCGATAAAACACTGATAGTGTGTACCTCCGATACAAACATACTAACTCACTCCCGGTTTGCGGTTTTACTATAAGTTTGGTCAAAAAAAAAATGTTTTTTTCTCTAAATGGTTCTCTAAGAACCCTTTGGAGGTAAACCACCCAGGGACAGTTTTTTTTTCCTCACACCTCTTGACTGTTATTTGTTCTTGCAAAAGGTGTTCTGGACACTGTTCACCTGACAAGCCATTCTATTTTAAAATCATTTCTCCCTGGAGTGAAAAAATGACGGCAATCAAGCCAGCTTATCGCACCGAGGCTTGCCACACACCCCTTGGGGTGTCCAAAAAAAAAATTAAAAAAAACATTCTCACCACAACGCGAACAGAACGAAGTAACTGATTTTCAAACAATTTCATTACTAGCCTTTACTCCCCCCCCCTTATTTTTTTCGGGGAGAGGGGGAGGGAGACCTTGACAACAAAACAGCCTTTTCTCAAATATTGGCATATTTTTGCGTTACGCTCGGAAACATGCATCACACCGTCTTCTCAACTAGGTGATAATTGTCCATATTACAAAATACACAGCATTGATGTATATCGTGTATTATGAGAAATTTATCACAATACAACCACTAGAAGTAAGACGATCAGAGACTGCTATGAGTGTGTTACCCCTCTCTCTTTCCTATCTGCGCCCACATTGACGCGCCATTTGCGCCGTTTTGTCGCCACTTCATTTTTTGGTAGAAATTTTGTGGTAAAAAATTGAAGGTTTTTCCCCAAACCCAAAGAAAAGTTCTTTTTTTTCCATCACATTCCCCGTAGTTTTGATTTTCGTGCCTATTTTCATTTATTACTCAAAAAAATAATTCTTCAACTTAGCCAGGCTTGAGAGCATGCTTTCACACAAACCCAGCATGCTCTTGATTCACGATACCGCACCCAAATTGGATAACTGGTATGGGGGGCACTCTCAAAAGGGGATCCTGCCTAGTATGGATCCTTGCGTTAGTGTGATCCGTACCGTGTCCTTCGGTGTGTGTTTTTTTTTGTTTGTTTTTTTTTTTTTGTTTTATTTTGCACTTTTTCAAAACATTCCGTGGTGACGTTAGGTATGAGAGGGAAAAAATGATTTTTTTCTGACCAATTCGCTGTTTTTTTCTTTCATTATTTTGTGTTGCACTCTCAAAACTTCACTTTTTTTTTTTTGCACTTTCAACCAATCTCATTTGCTCCAGTTTCCGAGTCCTCTGCGGTCCTTTGGGTTGTGTTGCAATGTGTGAGTGTCGTTCTTCTTTCAAGCCTCTTTCTTTTTCTTTTTCTTTTTGTAATGTTAGAAACCGATCTACTGAAAGTTTCAAAAAAAAAATTCTGCTGGAAACAATTGCCTTTTTCTCTTTTCACATTTTTTTATTGCAAACAAAAACAAAAAATACAAATTGGTTGTATCTGAACAGAACGTCTTTTATACTTTCCTTTGATTTGAAAGTATGTGAAACAATTTTTTTGATTTTGCACAAAACAAAAAATGTATAAATTACATTTTACACGTGCCTACATATTCGAGGTGTCTGCACGTTTTCAACTTCACCTTATTAGATGCATGTGTACAAAGAAGCTACGTTCATCTATCAAGTTTCTTTCTCCATTTTTTTTTTTTATACTTACATCACCCTAAAGAATCGCTCTAGGTGAGGAAATTTGCATAACCCCAGCGTGTTCCCGCACGATTTTTCGGTCATACAACAAACAGGTGGAGGTAAAAAAAAAAACTTAGTCGTGTTTTTGGGATTTCAAAAACGAGGGTTTTTACCCAAACGATGTTTTGTTTGTATGACTGAATATGACATGGACGGTGTGGCCGTGTTTAAAATAAAAAGCCCCACATTTCTTCGCTGGCTAGCTTCGTCCTTTCATTCCTTAAAATTTTTTCAAAAAAAAACAACAACAACACCAACATGAAAATATCATCAAAGTAAACAGAAAATAAAAAAAAAATATGCCTTTTTGTTTCTTGTTTGGCCTGTAGCACCCTTTGGCTTCTCTCCTTTTCTTCTACCTGACGTGTCATTTGAGACATTACCTTGTGTTTCTTTGCCTTCAGCTAGAGAACACCAACAAGATGTACCAGCGCGCCTTGGGAGCTGGCCTTACATAACAAAAAGAACAGTTCTTGACCACAAAAAAAAGTGTGTTTATTTTTTTCCCCCCCTAAAAAAAAAGGGGGGGAGGAAAACACACATAATTTTATTTTTTCATATTCTCCCCCTCTTCGTTTGTTTTTTGCAAAAATAAAAGATAAAAAATAACGCATTTTCCCCCCTCCCTTAGTACCTCACGCCCGCCGGTTTTTGTACGGTAATACGTTTGTACTTCCAATATTTTCTTTTCTTTTTTTTCCCCTTTGTTTTTTTGCCTTTTGTTTTCCCCACACACACAATTTTTTTTTTGTACTGGTTTACACTCTGTCGCAAGCGGGCTTTTTGTATTTCAAGTCCCCTTTAAGATGTGAATGCATGACAATATATTTCAACTTTTTCTCGTTATCTTTGACAACCATATCTTGTTTTATGTAATCAACTCCCACCCCGCCCTCCCCTCGGGCACACAAAACTCCCCTCTTTTCAGAAAAATAGTTTGCCACCCTTTTCCCCCTTTTTTTTCCGTGGTCTCCCTTCATACCATATCAGCACCCAACAGCAATGTTTTGCAGTTGGTTTCAAAAGAGCGATTCTCGCAGACGCAACCCAAATGATGAAAACAACTTTCAGCCTTGTACGAGCGGGACTGAGAGAGGCCGAGCCTTTCTGTCTACAGACCTGCGCTGATTATACTCACAGAATGTATACTATTATTTCTCTGACTTCGTGCTAAAGATTGCGAGAGTTGGCCGACCTTGCTCGCAGCTGCTCTGACACTGCGAAGCTTTGGTAGGTCCGTTGGAACGGAGGAGATGGTGCTCACACTCAGCGACGTCAAATGATGAAAACAACTTTCAGCCTTGTACGAGCGGGACTGAGAGAGGCCGAGCCTTTCTGTCTACAGACCTGCGCTGATTATACTCACAGAATGTAACTATTATTTCTCTGACTTCTATGGTTGGTTTGGGACACCCTCCTGAACGAGAAGGGTTCCCTTGCCTTCACCCCTCACCTCTATTGACCTAGTCAGCTCCAACGTGCCCCCGTGTTCTCCACCTTTCCCGACGCCAATACAACCAAACTTTCAAAACAACAATCTTCTCTCCAAAAGTCTATTCTTTCATCCAGATGCAAATCACAAAATGGAATTTGCATGGTTGGGGGTGCACCCCCGATACACCAGTCTCATACCAAAGGTACCACGCAGCAGAAGACGTGTGTCCCGTTCCCCCCACAGCGGGTCATTTTTTCCCACTGGTCACAGTAATCGCCGCTCAACTTTTTTAAGCGTAGTCTGATATGGATGTGGCCACCGTTATAAAATCTTGTGTGATGCATGCTTTTTATTTCCTCAATTAAGCGGAAATTTTCATAGGCCTTGAAGTCTGATTTTTTTTTTATCAACAATAGTTATGTTGTTGACAAAATCGCAGTCTCCAATAATCCCTAACGACAATCGCACACGGGCATTTGCCGAACGAAGTGCGTTGCGCGGGGTGTACCCATCACTGTACATCACACAGCAGAAGACGTGCGTACCCACGGGCTTCAGCTCATCCAGCAGAAACCTGCAGGAACCAGCCTCTGCTGTACTTCATTGTACAGTTCGCTTTCGATCTCCCTCACTCTCTTTCGGCTTTAACCCCAAAGCTTTCCCCAGTTCTTTCTATGCGCCTGATTTATCCGTTCTAAGGTGCGATATTCCTTCGAATAATCGCTGAGCTATGAGTGGTTTTTTTCTCTCTTTTTTCCCCATATTTCTCTGGATTTCAAAATCAAATTTATCTTTACTGCTCCCGGGAGGGGGGGTCGATATTGACAGGTCGCTGACAACAGAGACTCTATGCACACACCCCCCCCCCCCTGATATTAGGTCACCGACAACGTCGCTGACAGGTCGTTCACCCACTTTCCAAAAGCACCATTTACTTCAGCATCTTACTATCCTCTCTATCCAAACACAGGAGACACACCCACACACCCCCCCCCCCCCCCCACAAATAGAACCCCCCACCCACCCTTACCTCCTCTCCTCCCCTCTCCCCATATCTCCCTTCTCTCCAGCATAAACGATGTCACGATAAACCGAGAGAGAGGTCGATCTTAGAAACCTTTTAAAAAAAAAAAATTCCCAAGATGCCCGACGCAAACCACTGCCCCGCTACAGGATTGCCTTATGCGGTAGTGCCGACCGAATTGAGTGCGTTTTCTTCACCTAGTCTTTTGTTTATTGGCCATGTAGAAAAGGTAGGGCTGACAATGGGTGGGAAGCAGCGAAGGATCATCATTGTGACCTACCAGAAAATCATTCTTGCAGAGCAGGACGGGCCGATTAAAAGAATGCAAAGTTCCTATGGGGTTGCAAAACTCTATTGGAAGCCGGTCCGTCGGGCATCGAAGAAAGGAGTGGAGGTGTCGACCCTGCAGGTCCTTCTGCTGTTTCCGAATGACAAACACCTTCTCCTTGTCTTTGCGAATCGGAGTGACGAAACTGCAGAGTCTTGCGGCTACAACTTCATCTCCGTTATTTCAAAAATTCGTGGAGTACAGCAAAGCTTGGGGATAACGAAAGACCGATGTGCCCCAAAGGACGTCGAAATATGGAATGGATCCGAGGAAATCTCTTCAGGAGACTCGATCATGGAGAAGACGTCCGCACCGTATAAGATAGTGCTAGATGGGAGAGAAGGGGGCTCTCCGCTGTCCCCAGGCCCCAACCATAATACACAACGTTCCAATAGTGATGACGCAATTCCGTTGCGTTCCCGTCTTTCTGGAGACAGAGCGCAGTCTCCTCCGACCTCGGTTCGCAATGTCAGTGCACTGCAAAAAAGGGTTAGTATGTCAATGATGTTACATCGAGCCTCTGTTTCGGAACAGTCAGAGTCGTCGCATAGCAGTAAGGTGGCTGGTTTTGCGGATGTGCAAAGTCCTCCGAGGAGTCCTGAAGGAAATGCACGGAGGCGACCCCGCTCTGTTTCAGCGTCTACCTGTACTTCTCAGACCCCAAGCGTTACGTCAGGGGGAAGTAGCGCGACGCATCCTGCACGGTCGCAGTCCCTCACCGAGGCATGGGGAGGGATCAGCATCAGCATCGAACACAACCCCATAGATTACGACGCCTACGAAGATGAAGAGCTTTCTGTTAACAAAACCATTCCGTCACTCCCAGCTGGCGCCATCGGGGACAACATTACCTTCGCCATCGCTGAGGCAAAACGCGAACGCAAACGAAAGGAAACTCAAAAAGAACTCCAAAGACAGCTCCAAGCAATCGAGGAAGAGGATCTAGAGGAGGAGGAGGAGGAGGAGGCGGAGTCCCCAAGCTCATCTCAGGCACGGCGCGACAGGACTATCAATGAGTTATTCTGTCCAGAGCCGCTGGGGGGAGGGGGAAAGGAAACAGGATTGGTGTCGGGCATTTCCATACCAATACCAGACGCTGTAGTTCGTCGGGTAGAAGAGCGAGGAGGAGGAGGAGAAGGAGAGAGAGAAAGCGATGCTGTTGCAAAGATTCCTATTCCTACCCTCTCGATGCCCATTCCGGAAGCAGTGGTGAGGCGTGGAAAGGATTCATTAGGGGATAAAGACGGAGGAGAAGAAGAAGAAATTGCCATAAAAGCGAGGGTTCCGCAAGCCATATCGATTCCTGCGATCCGCGAGGTGGACAGCAGTAGTAGCACATCCATCCCGATCCCATATGCAGTGATTCGGAAAGCGGGGAGGGCAGAAGATGTGTCCCTATGTGTTCCCCATCATATCCCATCGGTCACACAGCACAATGACTCTGAGGTTTGTTTGCAAGGCGGGGTTGCCTCCGGGATGGTCCAATCTACCCCCATGCCAATAGCGGAAAGCAAAGCGACCGATGCTACACCCCCCATCGCACTGCACAATGGGAACTCTAATCACTCCATGATTCCTTCCCATGCATCTTCAGCTTCAAATACCCCCGATGCCATCGAACAGAGTGTATCTGAGAGAGGTTTTCAAACGAAAAGTTCAGAAAACGCAAAATCGGCAGAAAAAAAAGAACGGCAGATCTCCCCAAAGGCTCTAGTAGGCAGAATAGTCCCCCCAATGCTGGTTGGGAGGAGAGGTGGGGGCTGCAATGATACCCTTAGAATGACCACGGAGGTAGAGGAAGTTTTCCACCCCCCCGATGCCATCACCGGAAACGACAGCGCTGCCTTACGCACAACAGAGGAGGTTTCTCGAAGGGTTCTATGCGCAGAACACACTGCGGTGTTGGAAATGCTACTTCATTACGAAGAGCGTGACCGAATGGAGAGATACACCAATGCGCTTCTCCGTCTTGCAGACACAGAGCGTTTTGCACGCTCTGTGGAAGAAGGCATTGGGTTGGCCTGCCTCTCCAGTATAATCTCTTGTGTTCACGCAGCAATCCCCTCTGATTCAGTGGTGTCGGCAGAGGATGAAGCAAGGAAAGCATTGTATGATGATTACGAAAGAGAAGTGGAGTGTCTTGGGTATAGAGAAACCGAGTTGCGGAGGGTCGGAAGGATGTGTCGTGCAGAGGTGGGGTTGGTTGTAGATCAAGAACGCGAGGGGAGGAGGGCGTTGTGTCTCCTCTACGAAACAGATTTGGTGTTCATGAAGCAAGAATTAAATTTTCCCGATATTATCACAACGGTCATCACATCGGAGGCTGCGGAGAGAGATGCCATTTCCAACCTATACACCGTCACCACCGAGCACCTTGCATTTTTCATGATCGATTTGAATTTTACTGCCAAAAGAGGAGATCTCATTGCTGCAGAAACCGATCAACGGAGAGAGATTGCGCAGAGCGCCTTGACTTTTTATTTTTCTCTTGAAATGCGGGGAAGATTTGAGGCAGAGGGGTATGCAGCATGGGTGGAGGAGGAGGAGAGAGAGGAGAGGAGAATGCTGGAAGGGTGTTGGGAGGAAGGGTGGGCAATGTTGGGTGAGGTGTGGGAGGTCGGTCGGGATGCGTTGTTTTCAATTTCGTCCCCTCTGTTGGGTTCGGGCGAAGCGGTTTCTGGCTGGCAACTGAGGCACCTCAGCACTTCATTGGACCGTACACTGGAGGAAATGTTCTCCTCCGAACGTCATGCTCGAAGTCTCATCGCACAGAGCTACCACCTCTCGCAGAACAACGCTTTTCTCCAGCAAACCCTCAGAAATGCATGCGAAGAAACCGAGCATAGTACCCGCTCCGTTCTTCTCAACACCGAGCAAAACGCATGGCGGACCCTCGAGCCCGTAGAGCTAACAGAATACGAGACAAAATTTGTTTCCCTGCGTGGAAAGAAAGCGCGCGCATCGCTATCAATAGAGAGTACTTCGGGGGGGTCGAATGGAGGAAACGAAAACCCGCTGTCAGTCACAACGGGGCGGAAGAAGGGGGTGTTGTTGCCGCCACCGGTGTTGGAGTCTGTTTGTGGGTCTCTAGGTTTGTCTCCGAGAATGCCAGGTAGTGGTGTCAGAGAGAGGAGAGGTGGTGCTGTGTACTCATCCATGCAACGTCCCTTCGCCACGTTCGAATGTGAACTGCATGCCATCGGCCTGACCACCGCCGAAGTGCACACCCTCACCTCTGCCCTTTCTGTGCGCGCCCCAGCGCACCTCTCTTCAGTCACCCCAGAAGAACTCCTCGAGCACTTCCCGCCAGCGAAGACTGCGCTCCTCCTTGGCGCCTTTGGCTTCACCGAAGGGAGAACCCGGTCTGACGTCTGTGTACGGATTTGAATGGTGTACGTAATTCTCTAATATTGTGAGGTTTTTTTTTTGAAAGCGGAAAAGGGGAGGGGGGATTCCTAAACGTTTTTGTGTTGCAGTTTTTTTTTTGTTTTCTCAGCTATGTGTGGTGGATGTGTCTTTTTCTTAGTGTCTGCGTCCGCCGATGAATGGTGAGGTGTTTGCACAATGTCATTTTAACTTCTTTGTTTGGTTTTGTTAGGTGGAGTTCGGGGTTGACTAAATGAGATTTTATTTCTACATTTCTTTGTAATCCCCGCAGGATGTTGTAGGGGATGGGGTTTTCCGTAAAGGGGGGTCCTTTTGTTTCCCCCCTCTGTGGGAGCAAATTTTATTTTTACGGCCTTGTTCTCTTACGGTACGCATTAGGTTTCCTTCTTACATCTACTGTTGTAGGCCGCAGGGTTGTGCTTTCATCCGGATAGATGACATCGTATGTGGGTCAGTCGGAGGTGTGTGTGTGTTGTGTCTGCATCAATAACTACAGTTTTTATTTTGCTGGAATACTTAGGGAAGGTGGTGGGTGTTATTTTTTTTGGATGTGTGTGCACGAGAGGTTCATTCATTCATTCATTTTTTAAAAAAAAGGTAAGTATCGCAAAAAAAAAAAAACGAAAAATACAAAAAAAAAATATAGACCAAAAAAGTTACGAGTTTTCTTTTCCCCTTCCTTAGATGCATGCGAGAGGTGCAGTCATCTTCCAACCTTTTCTTTTTGAAATCACATAGTGCAAAATAGTACCGCTCCGCGACGGAAAAAAAGAGACTGCTATAGGTGTTCTTTAACCACACCCAAGCGCTCCGGTAATGAGTGCGTATTGTGCACATCTCCCTCTCAACAGTATTCTTGTATTTGAAGGTGACTAAAGCAACAGAGAGGCTTGGGTTCATCTATAAAGTTTTTCTTTATTTCTGCCCAACCCCAGCCATCCCCCCAGTCCGAAACGTTTAAAGGCGTGTTGTCTGAATGGTCTAGCGTTAACGTTACCACCTTTTTAGTGCTCTGTGTCCATCGATGGACGGTGAGGCCGTTTTCCCCTTCCCTCCCTTGTGCTCCACCTCTCCCCCGTACTTCAGGACGCGGGTTTTTGGATGTATGTGGCGTGCGTTTTGATAAACTATTAGAAGTAGTTCTTTGCGAGAATATGACACAAATATGTGTGATGCACTTTGGCTATGAAGGAGATGTGGGGGATCAAAATGGTGGTATTAAATTATCTGCCGTGGCGTCCTTTTTCCTTTTTTTTTTTTTCACGTGTCTGCATCCACCATGTCTGCACGTTTTCAAACTTCATTTCTGTTTCTTCTTTTTTTTTCCCAAGGTGAAGCAAATCTTGGGAAACTTCTTTTTAAAGATGTGTACAAAGATTGATCATCTTTACTTTTTTCCACACTTATTTATCTATCTCTTATCTCCTTCTTTAGTTTTTTCAGGTTATTTTCAGGTTTCCTTTTCGTTGTGTAGATTTAGTGCGTACGTAGAGGAGCATTGCTGTTTCAATTTTCTCTCTCTTTTTTTTTTTTGACATGATTGAAATCCCCCATAGAGCCGAGGATGACCTCGTTGCATTTTTAATTTTATTCCACAGTTAAATAAAGTATACGAAGGATTTGGCACTTTTAGCGTGATTCTTTTTAATGATAATTTCACGCCGTGTTTTTTTCGCAAATAAAAACCACGCTAATTGAACTTTATTTCACGCGTTTTCACTTTTTTTCACTGCAATTCCTTCAGAGCGTGATTTTATTTTTGTTTTTTTCACGCTAAAACAGGGGTTTTTTTTGGCGATAACTTCACGCTAAATTTTGGCACATCCTGCACCACCACCCGCCTAAAAATTGAAAATTTCGAATTTTTTTTGCCCTTTTCCCATTTTTTTTTTTGACACATGCAACATGCTGAAGGATGTAAGACGCAAACGGTCCTCCGACAGGAGATGTACAAGCACCACAGTGGTTTTGCTGAAGGACTGGCATTGTCGACACCGTACGTCCGTGAATGGGACCGCTGTTTAAGGAATTCATTGGCAAGCCTGACGGTATGCCCACGGAAGCCGACTTCGTTTCGTACATAGTGTATCTCCGTGACGATCTCACGTGCAAATTGTCGTCGTAATGGACAGCGTTCAGTAAGCTGAACAGCATATTGGCGAGCAAGTATGGGGTGCAACCAGACCAGTTTCCGAGGCTCGTGTGTCTCTTGAAGCAACATCAGACGGCTACCGACACGACAGTCCAACGCACTCTGCACTCACGAAACAAGAAATCGACTCCTTCATTACCTATGAAGGCGAAGGACACACCACCCCCTTTACTTCATTGTGAGGAAGGTGGTGGCTGGCATGATATTCTGTGGTGGGCGGGGATCTTCTGAATGTCTCGCTCTTGCACGACAGCCATTTCCCGACCTCCCGCTAGAACCCGAGGTGTCGGGACACTGAGGGTGGCAAGAGGTCGGGATGTAGCTTTGTGTACCGTTGAGGCAGCTTTTCGAACCCGACCACACGCTACGCGCTATGCGTACACGCGGTGTAGGCTACGTACGATTCCGGTAGCGTTGGCAGGAGGGTAATGAGGGCTACCCGGAGGGACACATACTCGTTAGTTATTGCACAATAAATGAGTCACGCTAAAAGTGCCAAATCCTTTCGTATACTTTATTTAACGTGAAATAAAATTACGTATTCAACGCCTTTTAGCGAATTTTTTTGCGATACTTCACTTATTTTTTTCCCAGGCTCGTGGATTCAATTTGCCTCGCTTCGCTCGGCAAATTAACTACCACTCGCCTGGGAAAAAAATGCGTGAAGTTATCGCAAAAAAAAACCACGCTAAAAGGCGTTGAATAAATAGTTATTTTTTTTTACGCACACTACTTTTGTGGAAAGTGTCACATCGTTCACTCGTGTGGAAGCGTTAGCGTCGTCAAACAACTACAAAGAAGGAGGGTGAGGGAACGGCAAGGTGACACTTTTTTTTTTCCTGCGTTTTTAATCCTTCTATTTTCTGTTTTTTTTTTTTTTTTTTTTTTTTTTTTTTTTTTTTTTTTTTTTTTTTTTTCATTAGTTGCCCAGGCTCTCCGCTAGGATTTCCGATTTTGAAAATATTCTGTTGATGGTCCACGTTGGTGGGGTACATGCTTGCGCCGCAGGCGCACGGTGCGCAACTTTTTTTTTTACCAACGCCCGATTTTGACTTTTTTGGGACGTTTGAGCACTCACCTCTCCATATCTTCTTCTCCTGAGCTTTTTTGACAGGTAGAACGGGTCTGAACCACTTAGCAGAACTTTTTTTTTTTTTCTTTTTTTCCCCATTTTCAAAAAGTTCTGTTGACAATCAACAGAACTTTAGTACCTAGCGGAGTGCCTGTTAGTTGCCTAAGGTTTTTTGCACAGTCCACCTTTCTTTGGACAGAGAAAGAGAAAGAGAGATATACATGCATTCTTTCAAATTTTTCTCTTATTTGCAACATAGTTAACGAGGATTTCTACAGCCTCCGAGGGTGGGGTAGTCATGGGGTATCTTTTCTTTTGGTAACCCACGGAGAACCAGTGCCCCTGCGTCCGCCGGTGTCCGGTGAGGCGTTTGCTCTCTCTCTCTCTCTTTTCAAAGGTTACTCGGCACAGCAAGGTGTGGGTTGGAGGTTCGTTGGTGGGGCTAAAAGGGGGGTGATTCGCACTTCTTGCGCACTTTTTGCGCCCCTCCTTTCAGCCACACCGTTCACACTTTTCTTTTTTCTTTGCTCTTGCATTCGTTTGCATATTTTTTCTTTTCCTTTTTCGTCCTATTATTTTTTGATCCCCTCATCAGAGGGGTTCAGGTTACCGTAAAGCGTACAAATAGTGGACCGTAAGTAATGTTACTGTGGACAAAAAATGTGGAACATTTTCAGTTTTTGGGGAGCGTGGAACATTATTACCGTCCACTATTGTTAACGCTTACGATGATCTTATTATCCCCGTCGCCCTCCTTCGGGATAACACCTCTTTTGCATAGTTTAAGGCGGGGCTGCGCACTAAAGGCTTAGGTTCATCTTAATTTCTTTTTTCTTTTTTCTTTTCTTTCACGAATCCAATGAACGGCAGAATGGAGAGGTAAAAATAACTGTGGTATATTTTTTTGGGGGGTATTTTTTTTTTTGAAAGAACTACAAAGATTTGCACTGCGTTTTTTTGGACCCCTTTCTGAGGTGCTTAGGGTCAAATTATTATTTCTTCAGTACCGATAACAGAGACTGACCGTAAAAAAAAAGGTCAAACTCCCCTAAAAACCCGGAAAAGGTCAAATATTTTTCCGAACAGTATATGTTACCGGTATTTGATGTGGATGCACAGTGGATGCATCTTTCAACTGTTCTTTATTTTTCTGGTCATGTGCACAAAGCACAAAATGAACCATCCTAACGCTTCTGTGATAGATGTGATGCATTTTCACTCTTTTGTTTTTTTTTTTTACGCAGCTGGCGAAACAGCCGTCAAGGGTGAATGTCTCCTCTTTTGAGGTGTCAGTAACAATCTCCTAACCTATTCAAGGAACGAATTAAATGTCAAAAAAATGGCAAGAACACACGATACTATTTTCAGTGCCTGTTCGCCTGTAGAGACAACGGCACTGTAACAACCCTTCGCTAGTCCTTCCCGCATGTGGGGCACTGACACGAAATGTTCTTCAGATATTTAGGTAATAAAATGTTGTTCTCAAACATTGGTTTCCAAAACACGATGAAGACATCCAGTGGGCTGTGCGGGACAGCAAAATTGTCATAAACGGAGTCATCATTTTTTCCCTCGCAATCTTTCCACTCATGATAAAAAAAACTCACTTTAGACCCCAGCCTCCGTACAAAGAGCCGTTGACTGGGGCTGTCTATATTTTAAAAGAATTTCCCTCTCCCTCTCCCTCTCCCTCTCCCTCTCCCTCTCCCTCTCCCTCTCCCTCTCCCTCTCCCTCTCCCTCTCCCTCTCCCTCTCCCTCTCCCTCTCCCTCTCCCTCTCCCTCTCCCTCTCCCTCTCCCTCTCCCTCTCCCTCTCCCTCTCCCTCTCCCTCTCCCTCTCCCTCTCCCTCTCCCTCTCCCTCTCCCTCTCCCTCTCCCTCTCCCTCTCCCTCTCCCTCTCCCTCTCCCTCTCCCTCTCCCTCTCCCTCTCCCTCTCCCTCTCCCTCTCCCTCTCCCTCTCCCTCTCCCTCTCCCTCTCCCTCTCCCTCTCCCTCTCCCTCTCCCTCTCCCTCTCCCTCTCCCTCTCCCTCTCCCTCTCCCTCTCCCTCTCCCTCTCCCTCTCCCTCTCCCTCTCCCTCTCCCTCTCCCTCTCCCTCTCCCTCTCCCTCTCCCTCTCCCTCTCCCTCTCCCTCTCCCTCTCCCTCTCCCTCTCCCTCTCCCTCTCCCTCTCCCTCTCCCTCTCCCTCTCCCTCTCCCTCTCCCTCTCCCTCTCCCTCTCCCTCTCCCTCTCCCTCTCCCTCTCCCTCTTCCCCAGTTAACTTGTTAAAGCAGCTTTGCTGCGACATGGGGAGATCTGGTGTTACTGTAGATGATAGTATAAGATGCTTTGGTCCATTTTTGCTTTTATTACCTCTTTGCTCTGCAAAGGTTGGAACGGGAAAGTCAAAACACACCACCTTCATCAGGAATTTTTTCCACAAATTTGTTTCCCCGGTGTGTTTTCCTTCCCTCGTACGTCACAATAAACGAAACCCCTCCTCACATTGTTTTTGTTGCGCTTTCAGGACCTCATCGACGGATCACTATTTGTACACCAGATCTCCCCCTCTCCCTCTCCCTCTCCCTCTCCCTCTCCCTCTCCCTCTCCCTCTCCCTCTCCCTCTCCCTCTCCCTCTCCCTCTCCCTCTCCCTCTCCCTCTCCCTCTCCCTCTGAAACACGCTTTAGCGGAGCAGCTTCGCTGCGTGTTGGGAGATCTTTGATAGAGACTACCGTCCTTTTGATTTGACATGGCACGCACACTGCTATTTGGCAGAATATTTATTTGATTTTCCTCAGGCTTTGTCCTGGTTGGCCGGGGTCCGTTTATGTTTCAGTCTCTACCCTCACCAAATCACCACACCATCTTCATCAGATTTTTTGTTGGAATTTGTTTTGGGTTGTTTCGGCTTCCACATTCGCCCCCCTCATCGTAGCGCCTATTTCGAGATAAAAGTATCCCCCTTCCCTCCTCTCCGTTTTCATCATTGCTGTTCGCCCTTCGCGGGTCTTTTAGGTACTCTCTATCTATCTCAGATCTCCCTCCCTCTCCCTCTCCCTCTCCCTCTCCCTCTCCCTCTCCCTCTCCCTCTCCCTCTCCCTCTCCCTCTCCCTCTCCCTCTCCCTCTCCCTCTCCCTCTCCCTCTCCCTCTCCCTCTCCCTCTCCCTCTCCCTCTCCCTCTCCCTCTCCCTCTCCCTCTCCCTCTCCCTCTCCCTCTCCCTCTCCCTCTCCCTCTCCCTCTCCCTCTCCCTCTCCCTCTCCCTCTCCCTCTCCCTCTCCCTCTCCCTCTCCCTCTCCCTCTCCCTCTCCCTCTCCCTCTCCCTCTCCCTCTCCCTCTCCCTCTCCCTCTCCCTCTCCCTCTCCCTCTCCCTCTCCCTCTGAAACACGCTTTAGCGGAGCAGCTTCGCTGCGTGTTGGGAGATCTTTGATAGAGACTACCGTCCTTTTGATTTGACATGGCACGCACACTGCTATTTGGCAGAATATTTATTTGATTTTCCTCAGGCTTTGTCCTGGTTGGCCGGGGTCCGTTTATACCAAATCACCACACCATCTTCATCAGATTTTTTGTTGGAATTTGTTTTGGGTTGTTTCGGCTTCCACATTCGCCCCCCTCATCTTTTTGTTCCCCCACACACGATTCTTCGCTTCGCATCCATCTTCTCGTCCCCTTCCAAGCCACCTAGACGTCTCGGTAGTGTGCAGCCTGCTGGGACATATACACCACCTTCGACTCCGCCTTCTCCACCCAGTGCACCCCTCGACGCTATGGCCACAGCACACATCACCGATTGTGCTACGCTGTTGGCGGCGTTCGAGGCGCAGACGACGAGCCAGCACGACTGGTCGCCTCCGGATGCGGCCCTGCGTGCGCTGGGCGTGGAAGAGGGCTCCCCTGCGCTGGTGGGACGCAAGATCCAGTTCGCGGATCTGGCGCGGACGATGCGGGCCCTGGATAAGGAAGTCGCCCGCCACACCGGCGTCCAGGGGCCAGGGCAGGTGACGCGGTTGGCGATTGTGTCCGCCATCCTCGTCCTCCTCAAGGCGGAGGTGACGGAGGCGAACAGCGCGATGTTCTCAGAGGGCCAGCGCATGTCCCTCACGCGCCTGGTCGGCACCCTCACGGTGCTGTCCACGGTGCTGGGGGACCCCGAGACCCGGTCCCGCCTCAGCGGATCCCGCCCCCCCGCCACCACCGCCGAGACGCCGGTTTTGCCTCAGCGTGAGGACAGCCCGGAGGCGTCCATCCCGCGCGAGCAGCAGCCGCAGCAGCCGCAGCAGACGCAGCCGGCGGCGGACAACGCGCGGATCGCGCAGCTGGAGGCTGCGATGATGGAGTTGGCGGCAGCGAAGCGGGAGGGGGACGCGCGGCACGAGCTCCTGTGCCAGCAGCTCAACGCGGTCAGGGACGGTGGTGCGCCTCCTCCGGCAGCTGCAGCATCGGACTTCCTGGCGCAGTTACGGGCGGCGATCGGCACCGGGGCAGCGGCGCCTATGCAGGTGGAACAGCCGGTTATGGGGACGGACGTGGACGTGGTGGCACGCAACCCGAGACACTGGGTGGATTTTTGCGCCGACGCCGACCACTGCGCCGACGCTCTGGTGCAGGCCCTGAAGAGGCGCCTGCCTACCGAGGCCGGCGACGCGCAGGACGGGGCCCGCTTCGCCGTTGATGTGGTGGGTCTGTTGCTGCAGCAAGCTCCCTTGGAGGCGGTGCTGAGAAAGCTCGATGACAGTATCTCCTTCTGGCAGTTGAGGGCGAGTTGTGGGAGGTCGGGTGCGGTCGCCTTCCGCGACAAGGTCTGGACGGCGGATGTCGTGCCGAAGGACCGGCAGGCGGCGGTGGCGGCGGCGCACGCAGCAGGGCGTGGTGCGAAGTCCGGGCACGGGGGTGGCCGGGCCGGGCAGGCGTACGGGGGTGGCAACGGGGGGGGGCCAGGCCGCGCAGCCGTACGCGCCGGGAAACGGTGGTGGCAGAGGCCGAGGCGGGGGAGGGCATTGGCGCGGTGGTCAACGCAAGTGACGAGAGCAGGCGGCAGCGCGCGTTACGCTCTCCCTCCCACCACCCTCCCCCCCCTCTCCCCCCCCTCTTGTTTTTTCTTCCCCCCCCCCACGGCCCTCCCCGCCAAAACACACATCCGCCGAGTTTTCTTCCGAAATGCTGCTTCAGGCTTTGCGCAAGCCGAAGAAGGGTCTCGGGGTGGCGAGGAGGAAGGAGGTGGACGACTGCGTGTTCCGCCTCCGCGACGGCAAGCAGGCCGCGCGCGCTTTGGCCCATCTTGTCCCGTGGGACCAAGCGCACACTTTCGACGTGGGGCCCCGAGCAGCAGGCACCCGCGACTGGCTGCTCCGAGCGTTCCGGCAGTTCGCCGAAGGGGAGACCGAGACCACGCCTCCCGACCAGACGTTGATTCGGTTCGTCTGGGGTCGCCTGCGCGGAGCGTCGTCCCTCTCCGTGGCCGACTACTGCGGGCGGCTGCTGAAGGCACTGGCGGCCGAGGGGGAGACGGGATACCGCACGCGCCGGGTGCTGGCGGTGAAGCGCGCGCTGACGCGTTTCGGGACGTTGCTGAGGCCGAGTCAGGCGCCGCCGGTAGACGTGGACGCGGTGATGGACGTGGTCGAGGCTTTCGGTCGCGAGGGGGCCGAGCGCGAACGGGCGTTTGTGGCCTTGGTGTGGATGGCACGGGCGCGTATGGCGGACGCACGATACCTGCTGGTGCGCGACCTGGTGGAGGTGACAGACGAGGGCGCGACGGGGCTGGAAGTCGCCCTGAAGGAGAAGCAGCAGAAGAGCTGGACACCCGTGGTGTATTTGCCACCCGGGACGCTTACCCAATACGTGGTGGAATGGGCACGCGCGCGTCGCTTGGCGGAAGGACAGGACGCGCCGTTGTTTGCAGCGACCGAGACGCAGTACCAGCGCCTCATGCGTCGGGTGGTGGGGGCTCTGCCGGCAGGGTCCTGGGCGCACTCGCTTCGCAGGGGGTCAGCGCAGGCCCTGCAATCCTGGGGGATGAGCGTGGACGGACTGAGGGACGCGCTGCGCCACGCGTCATCCAGAACGACGGTGCGTTACCTCATGCGTACGGCGCCCGAGGCTCGCAGGAAGGCACGCTCGACGCTGGACGTCCTGCAGGAGCGGCCGCTGTAGGTTGGTTGTTCCGGGGGTTGGACGGGTACCCGTTGGGGGAGTATGTGCGTGACGAGGGGGATGACGTGGTGGAGGCGGATGTTGAGACGTCTGCGGCGCCTCCGCATGTGCTCTTGGATGATGTCGCTGGGGTCTGGGGTGGCCCATCTGGGGTGAAGCGGCAGGTGCTTGACTCATTCCCGGCGGGTCTGATTGATTTGGGGGCGCTCCGCCGACTGGTACCGGCGAAGGCCAGGTTGTTCGCAATGCTTGACGACATTGCGACTTTCCGTGCGCAGCTGACGGGGTC
Organism: Rhynchopus sp. YZ270_cl-10; assembly: GCA_964035575.1. Classification (NCBI taxonomy): domain Eukaryota; phylum Euglenozoa; class Diplonemea; order Diplonemida; family Diplonemidae; genus Rhynchopus; species Rhynchopus sp. YZ270_cl-10. The sequence continues at coordinate 353,113 of OZ037868.1, read as the reverse complement.
TGGGGTGTCGATGCCGGGCCCGCCCTCCAAGCTCCAGGACGGCATGTTGGCGGCGTGCGTGGGTAGTGGGGTTTTGCGCACGGAGAAGCGAGCTTTCCCGTCGGTGTGTGGGCTGTCTGTGTTTCCGCTGGCGAAGACGAACGGCAAGATGCGTCTCATCGTTGACGCACGGCCGTTGAACACGGCGATGCACTCCCCGCCAAAGTTCAGCCTCCCTACACCATACGAGCTGTCGGAACTCATCCTACGCGGGGGCGCTACGCATGCAGTCGTGGCGGATTTTAAAGGGTTTTTCTGGCAATTCCCTTTATCCGCGGAGGTGGGGCAGTTTTTTGGTGTGCGGCAGGGTGCGCGTCGCATGCAGCTTACCCGCATGGCGATGGGGTGGTCGTGGGCGGCGGTGATTGCGCAGGAGACGTCGCTGGGGCTTCTCGGGGATATGGCGGGTGTGTGTGCTGCTGCGTGGATAGACGACAACCTCATTTTGGGGAAGTCGGCGGGTGAGGCGTCTGCGCGGCTTCGGGGGTTCCTGCGCAGAGCGGACGAAGTTGGCGCTGAGGTGAACCGCGAGAAGTCGACGCTCACTCCGGTACAGGTGTGTACCTACGCAGGGATTGAGTGGGATTTGCGGGGGCGCAGAATGCGGCTGCCGGGGGAGTGGCGTCGGAAGGCCCGTGTCGTGATGGACGTATTGCTGTCGGCGTCGGGTCCCTCGCTGCGCGAAGTGTGGAAAGGTATCGGGGCCGTCATCTGGGCGACGTATGCGATGGGGGACCGGTTCTGCGGGGTGCCGGACATGTTGGCGTGGATTCGTGCGCGGGGCGCCGAGGTGTCTGCGGGCGCGATTGACTGGGACGACCAGGTGCAGATCTCTGCGGGCATGCGGACGGACTTGCGTGTGTTTGTGGAGCGGCGATTGGTGCCGGATGTGTGGCGCGTCCCCAGGTGGAAGCTGTCGCCGGAGGAGGGGTGTGACACGGTGGTGTGGTCGGACGCGTGCCCCGAGGGGTGGGGGTTTATTGTGCGGACGCTTGCTGGCGGGCGCGCTTTCAGGAAGTGGGGCACGTGGTCCACGGTCGAGGATATTTTCATTTTGGAGTTGCGGGCGATGGCCTGGGGCGTGCTGCATGCTGTACGTGGTGGCGCCCGCAGGATTTTGGTGGTGGGGGACAACGCCGCGGTGGTTGCTGTGCTGGAGAAGGGCCACTGTGCAGTCAGGTTAGGGAACACGGTCTTGGAGCGCCTGTTTCGGGTCACTGACGGGGCGGGTGCGGGCATGTTGTCGCGCTGGATCGCGACGGACCGTATGCCGGCGGACGAGCTGTCGCGCTGGGGTACCGCTGGGCAGGACTGGGCCGACCCCCCGTCGGACGGCGTGGTGGTCGACGGTGGCGGTTTTATGTGGTCGGACGAGTGATGTCCTTAGATTATTCTTATTTTAGATTGCCTTCTGTTTTTTCTTCCAGCTTTTCATTAAAGCTGTTTCCCTGCCCTGTTTTTTGTCCGCTGTTTTTTTGCAGTGGCTTTTGGTTTTATTTCTGGATGCCTGCGCCCGCTGAGGCTTGGTGTCGTATCATTGGTTTTTTGTTCACTCCGCCTTTTTTCTGGGCCCTCGGGGGTCCTGTGTTTTTGTTTGTAGTTGGGATGGATGCTCTCGTGGCCTACGGGTTTAAATATTCTACGTGACGGTGTCAGGAGGTTGTTTCGGCTTCCACATTCGCCCCCCTCATCGTAGCGCCTATTTCGAGATAAAAGTATCCCCCTTCCCTCCTCTCCGTTTTCATCATTGCTGTTCGCCCTTCGCGGGTCTTTTAGGTACTCTCTATCTATCTCAGATCTCCCTGAAACACGCTTTAGCGGAGCAGCTTCGCTGCGTGTTGGGAGATCTTTGATAGAGACTACCGTCCTTTTGATTTGACATGGCACGCACACTGCTATTTGGCAGAATATTTATTTGATTTTCCTCAGGCTTTGTCCTGGTTGGCCGGGGTCCGTTTATGTTTCAGTCTCTACCCTCACCAAATCACCACACCATCTTCATCAGATTTTTTGTTGGAATTTGTTTTGGGTTGTTTCGGCTTCCACATTCGCCCCCCTCATCGTAGCGCCTATTTCGAGATAAAAGTATCCCCCTTCCCTCCTCTCCGTTTTCATCATTGCTGTTCGCCCTTCGCGGGTCTTTTAGGTACTCTCTATCTATCTCAGATCTCCCTCCCTCTCCCTCTCCCTCTCCCTCTCCCTCTCCCTCTCCCTCTCCCTCTCCCTCTCCCTCTCCCTCTCCCTCTCCCTCTCCCTCTCCCTCTCCCTCTCCCTCTCCCTCTCCCTCTCCCTCTCCCTCTCCCTCTCCCTCTCCCTCTCCCTCTCCCTCTCCCTCTCCCTCTCCCTCTCCCTCTCCCTCTCCCTCTCCCTCTCCCTCTCCCTCTCCCTCTCCCTCTCCCTCTCCCTCTCCCTCTCCCTCTCCCTCTCCCTCTCCCTCTCCCTCTCCCTCTCCCTCTCCCTCTCCCTCTCCCTCTCCCTCTCCCTCTCCCTCTCCCTCTCCCTCTCCCTCTCCCTCTCCCTCTCCCTCTCCCTCTCCCTCTCCCTCTCCCTCTCCCTCTCCCTCTCCCTCTCCCTCTCCCTCTCCCTCTCCCTCTCCCTCTCCCTCTCCCTCTCCCTCTCCCTCTCCCTCTCCCTCTCCCTCTCCCTCTCCCTCTTCCCCTCTTCCCCTCTTCCCCTCTTCCCCTCTTCCCCTCTTCCCCTCTTCCCCTCTTCCCCTCTTCCCCTCTTCCCCTCTTCCCCTCTTCCCCTCTTCCCCTCTTCCCCTCTTCCCCTCTTCCCCTCTTCCCCTCTTCCCCTCTTCCCCTCTTCCCCTCTTCCCCTCTTCCCCTCTTCCCCTCTTCCCCTCTTCCGTTTGACATATTTTGTGTAGTTCGTCACTAGCATCTTACAATATTTTTCTCATCTCCCTCAGGTAATTACACATAGAATGCCTCCGGGAGCGTCGCGCACCATGCAACGTAGGGAAGGGTTGTGTGCAAGAAGGTGCAGGCAGGTGTACAAGGCGAAAGGTCTGCAGAAACGGAAGGGTGTCGGTGTGCAGAAGTGGTCCGTTGCAGGTCGTCCGGTGGGCTGCAGAAGCGACAGCAAAGTCGTCCCTGCTGCGGTCACCTCTGTGGGCCTGAGGAAGCTGCCCACGCGCAAGCGTTGCCAACCTAAACCCTGTGAACGCAACGTTCATCCCAAAGGGTTGACGTCAACTGCAGCAGCCAAAGTGGGTGGGGCAGAAGAGAGCGACTTCGAAGCCATGTCGTACAAGGCCGTCCAACAGCGGCTGATGGACAAGGGCATCTCCGCGAAGGGTTCGAAGTGTGAGCTGGTGGCCCGACTTTGCAGTGAGCCCTGTGCAGACACGCCTGACATCATGGCGCTCACGAGGAGGGATATCGTACAACAGCTGAAGGGACGGGGCCTGCGCTCAAGGGGGAGGAAAGCGGCGCTTGCAGGTGTGCTCGCTGCGGCTCTGGCACACGACGCTACCCCTGCAGGAGCTAAAGTGGGTGGGGCAGAAGAGAGCGACTTCGAAGCCATGTCGTACAAGGCCGTCCAACAGCGGCTGATGGACAAGGGCCTCTCTGCAAAGGGTTCGAAGTGCGAGCTGGTCGCCCGACTTTGCAGTGAGCCCTGTGCAGACACGCCTGACATCATGGCGCTCACGAGGAGGGATATCGTACAACAGCTGAAGGGACGTGGCCTGCGCTCAAGGGGGGGGAAAGCGGCGCTTGCAGGTGTGCTCGCTGCGGCTCTGGCACACGACACTACCCCACATCCCACTACTGCATCCTGCCTGACACGCAAACAAAAGTGGAGCCACGACGACTCCATTATTGATGTGATGCGTGCCCTTCGGCACGACAAGATGAGACGGGTGCGGTTTTGTTTGCCTCTGTGCAAGGTGGAGGGGTGGATGCGGCGGGCACACTTGCAGCGCTTGCTGTGCAGACGTGGTCTGGCGCAGGAGGGCAGCGTGAACACGTTGCGCGCGAGGCTTCGTGCGGACCTCCGCGATGGTGGTGCTGTGGCGAGAGACACCCCCTCCCCTACACCAAGCAAGTGTGCCAAGGTGCACGCAGCTCCCGAGCCCGCGTGCGCAGAGGAGCAGCACTGTCTCGAGGCTACTTGCCTCTCGTTAAAGAAGTACGTCGTGTGCGCAGAGCAGTGGCAGCGCCTTGCCATCAAGCGTGCCTTCTGTGCGTTCCCCACAATGCAGGGCGAGTGTAGTGTCTCCCAGCTTGCTGTGCCCAAGTGCTGACCTTAACGGATTCGTGAAGTGCCCAGTCTGCTTTGCAATTTGTTTTGTACACTTTGATGCACCGTGTTGCACATCAATGCAGTGGGTGTGATAATGTGCTAATAATATTAGACAAAAATAGGTTCAAATGTATTTGGTGACTAGGGTCATCTTATAAAATTTTCTTTGTTTTTACCCCCGTACTATGCACGGTATGTCTCGCATGTGTCTCTTGAATATTTTATTCTACATTTTTGTTTGTTCTCCGAGATGTGTACCCAGGAGGCTCACTCATCTTACACGTATTCATTTGTTCATCTCTTCTCAGCTCTCTTTAGAAAGATGTGCAGTATTTCCCTGCACTTTACAATTCCTAAAAGCAAAGCGGGGGTTTCAGGTAATTTTCCCCCAATATTTCTTCTTCTTTCAAATCTCTTATTTTTTCTTTCAAAATAGGTGTTGTGCGCCCCCTTTCTTGAGGCTTTCTTGTCTCGGTTGTGTTGTCCCGTGTTTCTCGTCACCCACACACCTCCACCCCACCCCTTTTTCCTACAGATACAACATAACCAACACAACTATGTCCGGCCCCTCGGAATCGAGCGACAAGGTTGTGGTGTACCCACCCCCACCACCTCCGGCAGACCACGAGTCGAGCGCTCAACCTTATTCAACCTTCATGGATGCACCAGCGACGACGTCGTCCTCTTCTTCTTCCTCCGCCACCGCCGTTGCCACTGCTGCCGCACCGACAGCACCACCGATGAATGTGATTGTCGATGCCGAGGCTGGCGAGGGGCGGGTGTTGACATCAGACACACCGGCGGAGGTATCGAAGGAGGATTCCGTTCCGTTGGTGGATGAGCACGTCAGGAGCGCGGCACATGGTCGTGGACAGGAGGTGCAAGATGGTGTCCAGACATACGCGACGGTGGACTCAATGCCACCACGTGATGAGAAGGTCACGATCTGTGGCCTGCACTCGAACTACGCGCTGAACGACAAAGAAGGTATCGTGGTTGGCTACCGCTCTGACGGTGCCGTGCTGGTTTCCATCGCCAGCGAAGACATCGCCTGCGCACCCATCCATCCAAGCAACCTCAAATGGGGTGTCACGGACGATCAGCTCTTTGGGAAAGCGTTCTCCCCCGAAGTCCTGCAAACGTTCGTCAACGTCAAGAACAAAGTCACCTCATTCGACGGGATGACCATTGTCAAGGTGCCTCCATCGAAGCGCGGCAACCACACCCTCTTTGGGAAGAAGCTTGACGCTCCTGTGCGCGGTCCTGATGATTGCTGCTGTCGTCCTACCCCATGGTCGGACCTCTCTTTGTTTCTTGTTGCGGCGGGGGTGATCTTGAACTTTGCGATGTCGATTGTCACGGTTGTTGCTTGCATGTTGGGTATCTTTGTTTGCTTTATGCCGTTTGGGTTCAAATACTCTGCACGGGTGTGGCGGTGGTTCGCGCACCGCCACATCGACCTGCTCCTTGGGGTTGCACCACCGGATAAGGGTGTCGTTGTGACCTACCCCAACGCAACCATCCCGAACGGAGCTGGTCTGCGGTACGCAGGCTCCTGCCACACATGGCAATGTCTTGCGTACTGCCTCATTGGACCCTTCATCAGCTTCGCCTGTGTCGGTGTTTCTATGATGTGTATGGCGCTTGGCTGCCTCGTCTTCTGCAGACCTCTGTTCCGCTTCGTGACAAACCTCGTCTGGGGTATCGCCACCTTTGAACGTGCCCTGGTATGCGCTATTCTGACCCACACCGTCTGCGAATACGACCTCTACGTTCAAGGACAGGAAGATGAAGACGAAGAACCCCAAGTCGTTGTTCTGGACGGAGAGAACATGGTCGGCCGCACAGAGCGCGATGTTGCAGATGGTGTGACCTACGAAGGCGTGCAGGGCCTTGGGGCGGAGGAGGGGACCGGTCTGCTGGACAACTTCTTGAAGAACCGTGGGCGTTCGATGGAGGAGGGGATGGCGTTGGAAAAATTCAATGGTGCCTTTACACGCCTCTTTGGCAGGCCCAGCAAGCTTCAGGACATCCAGATCCACCCTCCACGTGAGCCTGGCCGTGGCCCCCGCCACTACGTCACAATTGGCGACTCTCTGACCGACGCAGAACGTTTGAAGGTCATCAAAGCATACAAGCAGGCGTTCTCCACCATGTATGTCCACATTGTCGACCTTGACGAGCAGGAGCGGCAAGGGGGTACTGACTACTCTGCTCTCTACAGCTAAGAACACAACAAAAAAAAAGGGGGAGGGGGGAATTTGTTTTGAAGTGCGTCTTTTTAAAAGATGGCTAAAGACGTTAGGTTCAACTTGCCTTTTATATTGTGTGTTTCAAATGGGAGAAGGGTGGGGGAGGGTCATCACGAGAGATGATAACGTGTGTTAAATGCATAGTTGGTATTATTTTGCTTTTTTTTGCTTCTTTTTTTTTGCTTCTGGCTTTATTGCAATGTGGGTGATGCTATATTGTCGGACAATTTTTTCAAAAAAAAAACTTTTTTCAAAAAAATCACGTTGCACGACATTGTCTTTTTTTTTTTGTTGTTGTCACCCCTCCCCCTCTCCCCTTTATGTTTTTTGAAACTTTTTCTAAAACTGTGATCAAAATATTTTCAATTTGCTAAAACAAAAAAGAACCTGTTCTCTTTTTTTCACGCAGCAATCAGGGCCACGCAGTAGGCTTTGGCGTAAGAGAGAATAAATCGAAAATGTACTGATTTTGGAGAAAAAGAGGAAAACATTTTTCTTTCCCCCCCTCCCCTCCCCTCCCCTCCCCGTTTCTCCCCCCCCCTTTTTTTTTTTGAATTTCGTACAGCATTACATTTGAGAAAGAGGAACGAAAACCACCATTCTTGAAACGTGGTATAAAAGTGAGAAAAAAAAATGCACATTGAATTGCGAAAAAACAACAAATAAAAGCTACTTTATTGAGTTTAGGACAATTTCAGTCTATATCATTTTAGCCCTTTATGGACCACGACCGATTTTTTCGATTTGCTAGGATCTTCTCTCCCGTAGGTAAAATGTGATCCGATGCATATTTTTGATCGTACCTGGCCGCAATTGAAAGATTTTGAGCAGATCTTTCAAATGGAGCAGAAATCGAAATAAAATGAGAAAAATGGAAAATGGAAAATTGAGGAGAGCTGATATTTTTTTCTGAAAATTTTGAAGAAAAAAATTATTCCGGCTGCGCACCTGTTTTTTCGGTTTTCGAAAATGGCTTTATTTGAAAGATCGGTTCAAAATCTTTCAAAAGAAAAAAAAATCGATCAAAAAGTCCTAGTAGATAATGTCTCACTGCATGGAGAGAAGGTACCAACCAACTACATATACCGTAATTGTACAGAGGTTGGACAGTACAAAAGTTGGGGCTTTTGGGACTTTTGGCCAACTTGGCATGGTGCTGAACAAAGGTGAACGCCGCATCCCACGCACATGTAATCTGTTTTCAGACGCCTGTTTCCCAAGCAAGAAGAAGTTGTCGACCAACACCCTCCTGCCAGTGTCTCTGTACCTTGACCGTGTTGATATAGATTTTGTACCCCTCCCTGTGGCTTTCCGTACCCTCCCGCCGAAATTTCGAAGGGACCCTCCGAAAAAAAAAATTTTGGTCGCGAAAATCGGTCCAAAAACGGTCTAGATTGCCCCATGCGTAGCATTCCGGGCAATTTGAGGGCAATTTGGCGTGCAAGAGCCATGTGTGGGGCACCAGGTGGTGCACATGTGCCCCCATGCTGCACCCCTTATACAGGGTTTTTACAGGCAAAAAGTGAAAAACGACAGTCGGGCACAAAAAGCCACGGATCGGGGCACAAAGTTACATCCCACCCTCCCTTGGCCCTCGGGACTCCTTTCGGGAGGTCAGGGCTTCCCTCGGGCCTTCGGCCCTCGGGGAGCCCTGACCTCCCTCAAGGGTCCCTCGGGCTTTGGCGGGAGGGAGGGAAATAACCATTCTGTACAATGTTCCTCAAAAGACAAAATGCAATAAATACACGGAGAAGAGGCACATCCAGTTCAGGGTCAGGAACTGCAACTACGCGTGTTACTTTGCCCAGTCGCGGGTATTTTCCATTATTTTAGTTTCGTTCTGAAGACCGTACAAAATGGTTCCCTGCACACCAAAGTTTGAATCCTCTGATGACTCAAGCGCGTCAGAATGGTACATTATTCCCAAAAAATGACCCAAAATACCCTATTATGTGATAACGCCGGGTGTGGATGAGAGGGGATGAGAGCGTCAAAAAAAATCGAATCTTGCGTCTTTTGAAAGATTTCGCACAAAATCTTCTCATTAAAAAAAAAAATCTTCAAAAAGTCCTAGTGGAAGCCAATTTAGGTGGTTGCGTGGACATATATGTCCCCTCTGGTCCTTAAAGGGTTAGTACAAAAAAAAATTGCCTTTGGGCGAGAACTAATACAGACCACAACCTGGGTGATCACCCCACAATAAAAAAAGAGTTCTTTTGTTGAAAGTGTCCTAAGACTAAGTACGAGAGGCTTAGGTTCATCTTATAAAACTTTTCTTTGTTTTGTTGTGGGGATTTTTTGTTCGGACAAAAAAGGGTTTGCATGAGGGTCTTGTTGATACTCTAAAAAAAATTCTCGTTCTTCAAAAAAAAAAAAAAATGTTGAAGCAAGAAACACCATTTTGTTTGGATCGCATGATTGGGTTGTCCCCCCGGTACAGCCGGTCATGCCACCAAGGTGCACTGTTTCACGAGGGCTTTTGTATTTTCAAGTCAAACTTTGTTTTTCCTTTGGTCGCTATTATATCACCCCCCATTCCTTTGTTTGATGTGTGTGCACGAGAGGCACATTCATCTTACAACCTTTCTTTTTTTTTTTTGCTTAGGTGGGTAAGGTACAGTCATCTTTCAGTATTTGTCTTCTTTTCGATGACTAACCACGGGAGGCTGAGGATTATCTTGCAAATCTTTACACCTTTTTTTTCTCTTTCCCGTTAGGGATAGAGCACTCTTTCAAAAGGTGATTTTTCGGTCAATCAATTGGGGAATTAGCTATTTTTTTTTGTTTGTCCCGCGGAGTGTCAGATGCCTGCGTCCCAGAGGCGTTTTGCACTAATCAACTTCACTTTTTTTCATTGATCTCTTCTTAGATGCTTTGTGGCTTCCCTTCAAAAGGGGCAGCAGTATCATTTCAAGTTGCACTCTCTTTTTGCTTTTTCCCCAATTAAAAAAAAACAAACAAAACCATCTTGATGAAGGAAGGTGGAAAAAAAAAAAACACAAAAAAGCCTCCCCCCCCCGCCCCTCTTTCATGCCCTCTGACTCTGTTCCTCTTTCAGACATTTCCATTTTTCTCTTTTATTTTTATTATTGGGTGACGCAGGCGAGGCTTCGGATCACCTTTACCTCAAACCATTTATTTTCTTCTGTGGAGATATTTTTCGCTGCACAATGAAGCGCGTCCGTCTTCCATTCCCCACACCCATCCCCCCCTTTTTTTTGCTCTGTTTGCGTGAGGTACTATTTTTTTGTATTTTTTTTTTGTTTTTAAAAAAACCCCCCCAAGACAAATCTGTTATCAGTTCTTTTTTACTGTGTACGACATACTTTAGACTTTAGGTCTTTCGGGTCTCAGTTTCTTTCGGCGAAACCAATGGGGTGTTTCTAAAGTATTGAGACAAAATTTTCAAAAAAAAAAAAAAAAAAAAAAAAATAGCCTTTTCCGGGCGACACTGTGCACAGAACCTACCCTTGGGATAGGTGATTGCCGATACAATAAAAAAAGCCCCCCAAAAAAACGAACCCCTTGGGTTTCAACAGTATTTTAGAATGGCAACCCAACAACCCCCCCTCCCCCCAATAAAGCACAAAAGGGGAGCGAAAAAAAAAAACCTTCGTTTACTTTTTTTTCTGTAGAGATGGGCATAAAGAGTTTGAACTGAGCAGGAGCGCGCAACCTCCCCCCCCACCGTCAATACCTCGATGTAACGATGTGCGAGAAAAAAACATTAAAGATGTGTATGATATCAGGGGGCATATCCAAAAAAATCTTCCAACTTTTTTTCTTTTCTTCGTGCTGTTCTTTTCTTCTTGTTCCGACACGGGGTTTATTTCTTCTTTCCCCCCCCCTTTTTTTGCCTTTCTTTCTCATTCATACGCTTGAAGAAAGGGAGAAAAGCAAAGCAATCTTCCCCCCTTTTCCCCCCTCCAATAACCTCTCAGTAGTCTGCCGTCGTCACCCTCTTATCTCAATTTCGTGGAATTTCTTTTCGCCTCCCTTTTTGAGCTAGAATGGTCAGAAATTGTTGGGAAATCCTCCTGGAAGAAGTGTTACTGCTATTCCAGTAGTCACATCACAAATCGGTCTTCCTGTTGTTGTGTAAGCGTCTTCGGTGTGGGGAGATGCTGCAATGCAACACGAAATTTTGAGACAAACAAGACTTTTTTTTAGGTCAAACCAAGGAAGTTAATTAAATGCCTTATTGATACCTAACTATAAACCCCCCACACCCCCCCGCCAGGTGCACTACACAGCACTCCTCCCTCCCTTCTTATCCTCTTTAAAATGAATCACAATGAGATCCTCCAGGAGATCCGTTCTGTGGTGCGTGTGTATATGTCGCCGTCACATCTGAAGCAGGGGGAGACGGTGTCCGCGATGGAGGGGCGGCAGCAGTCGCAGCTGTTGGAGTTGTACGGCATGCTTGCGTTGCCGCCTTCTGAGTACGTTTCGGTTGCGATTGACACAGCGATGGTGATGCTGCAGCACAAACAGTATGCCAGCGTGGTCTTCATGACGACCCACATTATTTCCGACAAAGTACGTCAAATGAACGCTCTTTCCAGCACAAACGGCTTGACCACATATGACAAAGGCCAGGTCGCAATGTGCTCATTCCTCCAAAACACAGCAGAGTTCTACCTGCGGATCCATGCAGACGTTCATATGGTATTGGAAACCACGACAAACAGTTGTATCCGAAGTCTCGAAAATATTTGCGCAAGCCTCGAGCCAGTTTTCGATGCGGACGAAGAATTGTATCACGTAATGTACAATGGAACGGTGCTGCTGTTTAAGGGTGCATTGGTGTTGGTGAAGTATGGGTTGGTGAAGGAGGCGGTTTTGTTTTTGGGGTTTTGTGTGCGGTGTTGTGAGTCGTCTGTTCTCGATCAGACGAAGTTTTTAAGCTGGCGGGTACGCATACTGAAGCTCATCTCGCTATGCTATGAAGGTCTCTCAGATGTCAACGCAGCGCAGAAGGTTTCCACCTTTGGGGTCGACAGCATATCCGAAATCATCCAGCTAGAGTTCTCCGACGAAGTCGCACCCCCAGCACACAGCGTCACGATGCTTCGCAACGCCTTCTACGAAGTGAAAACGCTTGCATTCAAACACGCAGTTCTCACCTTAGACAAAGAAGAACCCTCTGGGGACGGCAAAAAGGGAGGTACCGCGCAGGGCCTATCAACAGAAACCTTAACCGCAACACTCCAAAAATTTCTGACCTGCGATGAACCTGGTCTCAAACGACCTGATTCTGTTCATGCAACGCTTGCGAACCATGCTAACCGTCTTCGTGCATTGCTTGCGACAATCGAAGACTGTGGAGTATCCTGCAGAATGCAGGCACAGTATCCACAGAAGAGCCAATCAGAGACGGTTCAATTAAAGTCTGATTCCTTTGACGTCGTAGCGAATCTCATAGATGAAATCTTTACTGCGTACTTTGCTTCGTATAAAGAACATTTTGAAGGTTCATTGCGGCCTGCTATTGAAAACGGCTGGGAGGAAACAAAAGGATTGTTTGGCGAGACAGAGCTACCAGGAGGGACCCCCGAAGGGGTGCACAGTGAGGTGATTGGGATGTTGCTGGATTATTGCATTGTGTTGGAAAGGAATGGGCGGATCAAACGCGGTGTAAAGTGGGGAGAGTTCTATGCGGACCATAAGGACGACACGGCGCTCGATGTAAAAGCGCTTTTTTCTGACCAACAACACCACTCCCTCTTCCTGCAGAGCAATGCTGCAACCTTTATGTCCACTCTCCAATCCGCTCACCACGACGCCACACCCCGCCCCGACTACACCCTCAGCCAAAAACTTCTCTGCTACAAACAAAGCCTCGAACTGAACGAAGCAGAATCCATCGAAAACGATCCGCTCAAACCCCCAGGATTCGCACAATACGCGAATTTCAAGAAAAACTGCATTTCTTCTGCGCTTGATGTAGCAAAAACGCTTCAAAGCAATGTTAATGACGTTCAATTTGAGCTTTCGTTTGCGACCAATGCGCACAAAGCGACGTTTTTTAGTGTGAATAGCGTGGAGGGTATTGATGCGTCGGGAAGCGCGCGCTGGGACACTAAGAAGTTTGCGAAATCGTGTGCAAAAGATGTCATGGATATGGAAGCAGTCAGGGGTTCCGATGCGCATCATATTCCTGTTGCAACGCTCGCAGATTCGGCGTTGTTTCTTTACAAAACGTTGACAAATAATGGCGACCCAGACATCATTGATGAGCTTGACGAAGATGGCTTCACCATCATTGAATCCGTGGCGCAAACACTTCTCCACGTTAACTACCACGATCTTGCGCTTCTCGCTGGCATAATCCATCTCTTTGCGAAATACAGTGAAGCCAAGCTTGACTGTATTTTTTCCAAAAGCGTTGAACAAAAAACTGATGCGACAGTCTCGGTCTCAAGCATATCTCTAGGAAACCTTGAAGAATCGTCAACCGTGAATACGCAAAACTGTGCCCATCTCGCTGCGATTTCTGACAAAGAACAGGTCGTAGTCAGTCCATTGCGACTTCTTAAGGCCGTGAAAAGTAAGATCGAACGGTGCCGCAGGATCTACAGCAAAAACGTTCTTTCTTCTGACAGCCTTCTTTATAAAACGCTGGCAGTACAGCACGGAACGACCGACGCCTTTTGCGTACGTCTGACTATGAAGGCCGCAGTTCTTGCCTTGTGGAAGCAGCGTTTGCTTGACCAGGACCAAAAAATACGGACTCTTCTTACCCGTGAAGCGCAGAGCCACCTTTTTGGACAGCTTAGTGCACAAGAACAGCATGTTCTTGCATTTGAACGGTCTTTTGTTGTGGCACGCCCGGTGGTGGATGAGGCGTGCCAGAGGAAGCTGCTGTCGCAGAGAAGCGGGTCGTCGTTCTTCACTGCGTTGGCGTATCTTGAGCTGGCGCCGTTCACGAAGAACGGTGCTGAGGCGTTGAAGAAGCTGCACGAGGCGTACCGTCATATCCTTGCAGGGGTGGGCGACGGGGATGGGAGCGTGCTCTCCCCAGATACGCTGCCTGCGGAGTACCTGTGGTGTTGTCTGTCTCTGACGGCGCTGCGTTACGAAGGCCGTCCGTTGGTCCACGAGGCGCTTGGGTTCCTGCGTGCGGCGTACACAATCGAAACGCATCCGGCGGATGATCCACTCTGGGTTGCGTCCCCATTAGTGCTGTTAGATACGAACGCAGAGAAGGTGGCGAAGACACCGCATGAACTGTTGTTGTTGGTCGCGAAGGCGTTTACTGCGGCGGCAGAGGCAAAGAGGATTGACAGTTTGCAGAGCTTTGCGATGAAGCGGGATGAGCATTTCGACGCTTTCGCAGATATATTCGACTTTGCTGACAACGCGGAAAGCTCTTTTGATAAAAAACGGTTTGCGCTTCCAGAAATCCAGCAGGTGGCGGATGAATGCGCGAACCTTACGCTCATCTCTCTGAAAATAGCTTCATCTACGGGATCGGCGGTGCTCATTGCAGCGACATGCCATAATTTGTACAACATCTTACGTCCTTTACTCCGCCCGACCAACCCTCAGCCGACCATTATTAGACCGTTGTATAGTATTGCGAAATCTCTGGTGAACGCTTCCCCAAGCCTCATCATGGCGAATGCAAGCCACCAGGCCCTTCTGATCCGCACCATCTCTGATTTGTACCGTGTTGTAAACTGTTTTGACAGTCTGACCCTCGTAGACTCATGCATTGTTTCTGGAGAAGGTGGGTCCGACGACGCACTGCTCTCATCGATTATCGCGCTCTTCCGTCAAGCCTACAGCATAATCGAAAAACACCCCAATCAGCATATCCGAGTACGCTGCAAAACACTTCACGACATTCGGAGTACCTTACAGTGTGATAACGCTGAGGATATTCCTAGTATTCTTGCCTGTGGTAATGGAAATTACAATGTGACTGGAGCAACGGGGGGTGCAAAGAAGGATGATAAAAAGGCAAAGGGTGGGGCAGCAGCGGCAGATGAGCCTTCCCCGCGAGAGGTGAACATTACGGTGAATATGTTGCCGCCAAGTGGAGGACCGGCGACTCTTTCTGACAGAGTCCCTGCGGAGCTGGTGGAGCTGCTTCACGCTATCATATTGGGCAATCGAAATGCAATTCCATTTCTTCTCGAAGAAAGCCCTCTTCCAGACATCTACACAGACGTTCTGCAGAAGCTGCACGAAGGAGAATACAACCTTGCGTTCGATGCGTTGTCTGTTCACAAACGCGACCCTCTTTTCCCCTCCATCGCTTTATTAGTAATCCAATGTGCCCTTCGCGCTCGCAAGCCTTCCACGCAAAGCCTGGTAGAAAATTTGTTGACAGTATTGGCAGAGAGGAAGCGAAGCTTTGCAGGGATTGTTACGGTGTGTACCTCTCATGTAGAAGACGCCCTCATAAAGCTGAGGAAGGGAGACACCTCTCCTGTCCCTTCTAAAGAGAAGGATGCTAAGGGAAAGGCTGCGAAGGCAGACGATGTTAGCCCCGAGGATGCGAAGCAGAAACGGAGCATTTCAAAGCTGAAGTGGGGGGTTTTGTATTTGGTCCTCCGTGCACGCCTAAGGCAGGTCCGCGCCTTCAAAGCGCGAATCATGTACAGTGACCTTCCCGCTAAGGCACGATGCTTCGAAATCCTCGCCGCCATCTCCCTCGAACAGTCATCTCCACACAAAGCGGCGATCATGAGCAAACTCTGCGAAGCCACCTCCGACGGTCCTCCTCCAGGGTTGACACCTGAAGAGACAACAGAGTATTGGACACATGACGTATCTTGTCTCTCCCATTTGACGAGATCTGCAGTGCTGTATGGAAGATGCAAGAGATGGAAGCATGTGTACAACAGTTTGACGTCGCTTTGCAATGCGTTTGGCAGTTTTTTTCCGGGTGAAATTCCGTTGGTGCTGACAATGCCGCAGCAAGCGAAAAGTACGGATGCAATGCTGCAACCTTTAACCGGGTTGGTGCAGGTTGTGCAGGAGGCAGTAAATGGGGCGTCCCTGAGAGATGGGTTGCTTCTTTGCAGGAAAGATCTGCGGTCTACAGTACACTGCTGCGAAGAGCTGTTACGAGAGCTTTCGAGAGACGGAAACGAAGATTCCTCAGGGCTGGTCTCGCCGTACGCAAACCTTCCCACCAGGATGGAGCTCTACATTAACATGCTTTCCGCAGCGTGTATCGAAACGTACTGCGAGCCTGATATCAAATCAGCCTCGTCTTCTACCGTGCTCCAGCTTAACATCCTTCGTGGTGTAGATTCGCTTTCCCGCTATTACAAATCTTTGGCCAATATTGTTGGTTTTTTCGAATCTCTTCATCAAACCGAATTTTGCGAACGCTGCGACATCCTCACCTCAGAGCGGAAAAGCTACGAAGAAATGTTGCTAGGGTTTGAGGCAGATATTGGGCCAAACGAAGGCGGGGAAACCATGGTGCCAGAACACATCGAACAGACGGAGGCTTCCGATCGGCTGCAGGAGAAGGTGTGGTCGTATGGCTCGGTGTGCTATTGGGATGGGAATAAAGGTGTTGTGCAGGAGGAAGGTGCCGTGTTGGCGAGCTTTTTTGCAAAAGAGAGTCCCGAGGAAAATGCGTTTGATGAAATGTTGGAGTTGCTGTCGAGCACTGTGGTGTCCGGAAAACGTGTTGTGTTTGTCAAAAAGATCAATGAAGGGACGGATATCTATTCAATGGAAAACTGCGCTGTGATCAACACAACGCACGTTCCGGAGCTGCTCAGGGCGTATCCGAAGCCTGGTAAGATCGTCATCGGTGCTGCATCTACCTGCCGCCGTGCTGCGCACATCATCAATTCGTTCAAATATTCTGATTTTTATATGAAAGAAGCTGCGGAATCATTGTCCAGTCAAACCCCTTCCCCTCTCGACGGCAACGCGGTGTATCACCAGGCCCCTCTCATCCACCCTGGCGTCTTTAAAAACTGCCGCTGCAATGTTACCATCTTTGACGTTCACACAAAAGAGTTGATAACCCACCCGGTTGCGCGGGTTTTGGAAAATGACTTTAAACTGAACAATGAATGGTTTCTTATTTCCTACGACCTCCAACCTGCAAAGCTGCAGAGCGCAGGGTCCGGGCGTATCACACTCTCTAACAAAGAAACCGCGCACCTGATCACACCATCCCACGACACTCTACAAGCAGTTCTCACAAACTTAGGCGGGTTAGACCTCGGTCGTCTCATCACCTTAACGGAAACCTGCATGCGTGGACTTCAATACTCTTCTGCTGTTTCCTCCAACCTCAGCGCGGTTGACAGTGTCGAGCAGTTGAACATTATTCTGAAAAATAAATACGCAGCACAGCTGCTTCCGTTGTGCATGATGTTCCAAGCAGCGTCGGGACGCAGTCTAACAAAAAGCGCAAAGCTTTTGGCAGCAGTCTTCCGCGACCTTCCTAGAGCCGAGGTATTGGTACAGTCTGGTGAATTCGCGCTGCAGGAATACATGAAGTCCACAGCTTATGCCGCAGTACTGGCTGAAGTGGAGAAGGACCGACAAGCAAGAGGGGGACGTGGTACGGTTGTCACATCAAAGAGTTCAGGAGCAGCGAAGAAGGCGGTTGTGCGCAATGAACACTACAAGGATATCTGCCAGCGGTTCACCCAGGCGTATACCTTTTTCAGGCAAAAGCATTTGACGCTCCCGGCAATGCGGATTGTGTATGTGTTGGGTGGGTTGCAGGCAGAGCACCAAGCTGCAAAGGAGGCAGGGATTTCTTGGCAGGATGGCGTCGACATAGCCTTTGGGCATGTCAATTCGTGGACAAAGTGGCGGGAGTGTGTGAAGGATGTGGATGGCGAACCGCTCCTTGCGCGGCTAGGTACAACGAAGGCGTTGTTGGCGATCGTGCTCCTCTTCAAGCTCGCAAGCCAAAGTCTCCAAAAGAAGCAGTTTGCCTCCTGCGAGCATTGCATGCTTGCCGCACGCCTCAGCAAGGCGGTGCTCAGCTCCTGCAGAAGCCAGCCCGCAAGGGAGTGCGACTTCTGGCAGTGCCCTGCCGACATTCTTCTCGATACAGATGTCTTCAGTGGCTCGCTTGGTGTCGACGGGAAGGATTTGGTATGCCCCACAAAAACATTATTTCAAACTTCCATTCCAAGCCCCCTCCGAGCATCTAATACAAACATACACCACGAAACCCCCCTTTTCAGATGGTCGCCCTCGCATACGTTGCATCACAATGCCAGAAGATCGGCCACGACGCACTCTCCATCCCTGCTGCCGCTCTACTAGAATACGTCGCCTCCGAGACCATGCGTAGGTATGCAGCCCCTCTCCTCTCTACACACATTCACCTCACGCTTGGGGTCATCTTAGCTAACTTCACCCCCTCTCCTTCTTACAGCTGGGAGTACACTGTCATTGCGAGATGCCTGAAGATCAGAGGCTTAGCTGCGATGGGCGATATGCGCGCCATGTCATGCGTCATGAGAACACTCACCAAGGCAGTGTCCATGCCGTCTGTTGGTGTACAACAGGTAGAGGGTTGGAAGATGTCTGGTGTAGATGCCGTTTCTGCCTCAACAAATGCTGCTGCCGTGAAAAAACCGCCTCCTAAAAAGGGTGGCCCTGCGAAGACTGAAGGAGAAGAGACCGGCCCGGTGCTTCTCTGCAACGACAGACTGCTGAATATGACGGACACACAGGCGGTGGAAGAGCTGGCGTCACCCCTCCCTGAGGTCATCGCATCTCGCCTGGATAATACTCTAGGAACCTATGTCACATTAACGCAGGCGCAAATTTTGGTTCGTCTAGCAGCATCCTGTCCACACCTTGCAGTCGAAGGTGGACGTCTTTCTGCAAACCACGAAGGAAAACAGATTTATGCAAAGGTTCTTTCTTTGGCAGAGGGTCTTGCGACTTCGGTTGAAGAATCGCAGGCATCGACGGAGGAGGCTGTACAGCAGAGTACCCCTGTAGGGCAGAGGACCATCACCTCGCATGCTATGGCAATTCGCGCGCAAACCCATGCGGTGCGTGGACACTACCAGAAGGCGTTGCAGGTGTTGACCGCACTGCTGGAGTACCATTCTGTGTCGTACGAGATGACCTCTGATGTAGTTGGCTGCGAAAGCTTTATCGCAAGCCTCGGGGTGGCAGACGTCTGTGCATGGCATATCATGAGGGCGGATGCGCTGCTCCAACTGCGACGTCCCCTTGAAGCGCAAGAATCTTGCGCAAACTGTGGCCGTCTCGCTACCAAATACCAATACACCCATGGAGAGCGTGATGCGATGGTTATGAAGGCACGCATCTGCCTGCGCAGCGGGCTCGACCATGAGGCTGCCGCAATCCTGACGCACCCCCAAACCACTGCAAGCAACGAAGAGGGGGAGGCCAATACGCTTCCTGATGTGGGCCGCATTGCGCGGGTAGGGGCACCTACCCGTTTACGTGAGGCGCCGGATCCACATTCGGGATTGATGCTTGGTGGAGGGCTTCTCGAGGGCATGCCCATAGAGGTGCTTCAGGTGGACCATGGCTATTCTTTGGTAAAGAGTGACGAAGGTGTTCAAGGGTTCATGCCAACGAAAGACCTCCGACCCGGGCTGCACGCACAACCCCGTGCCCCTCCAGAGCCCCCGCAGAGGCCGTCCCTGGTGGAGGAGGCCCTGAGGATGGACTATGAGTCGCGCGATGTCTTCCTCCCCCGGGTGCTCTCGCTCGCAGCCACCGCAGTCTTTGCAGATGAATGTGACGGAAGGCTTGACACAGGGTTGGGCCTGCTCTACGGAGGAATGTCGTCAGAGCTCTTCCCGGAGAGGCGGAAGAAAGGGGGGAGTGCGGGGAAGGCAAGGACAGGAGGGGGAGGGAGAAGCTCGCCGACAGCGAGTGAATACAATATGCTGGCGATGAAGCATTATCTCGCGCACCTTAAGCACGTATGGAGAAACTCTTTTTTATCGAATTGCGGTCAGGGTGGGGTAATGCCTGTGTACCTGCTTGCAGTTTCCCTGTAAACCACTGCCAAGGATGCAACACTCCGGGGTTCGATAACCCGCGGAGTGTCAGTGCCTGCGTCCCAGAGGCGTTTGCACTATCAACTTCATTTTTTTAAAAGGTTTCCTTTGGTCTTAACGTTTCTACGTCCCTTTGGGTAATACAATGACATACCACCCCACAGCTTGGATTTGACCTAGGTCTGGACAGCAAATGGAGTGAGCTGTACAACTGCCATATGCCTGTCGTGCGCGAGGCTGCTATGGCGTGCACCCGTGCAGGGCGGGAGTTCATGCTGCGCGAGGACCATTCGGTATGCCTACCCCCATAGCATTTTGTATCGTCTTCCTACACGCAAACGTTCTGCATTCTTCCTCAAATATTCCCCAGTTTTTCTTCTCTCACCACACCCCCCCTCCATCAGAGTGCGGAGGACTGCTTCCGGAAAGCCTGCGCGATTGCGACACAGTGTAGAGGGGCGTTTCCTTTTGCTTATGTTGTGGCATCATTACACTTGGCGAGATGCATTCGGCTGGGCACCACCACCACCACCACTACCACCACGAAACGAACCTCAGAGACCAGAATACCACGTGGACGTGACAGCACCATACACATTGCTAGGGCACAGCCCACTGCACCGCGACCGATTCTCGAGGCTGGCACCTTCCCAAGCAGTACACTCCCCACCGCACCATCGCAGGAGCAGGCCTTGGCGTGTCTCGCCTCCTCCACACCGCATGCGGCAGAGGCAGCGTCGCTTCTTTGCGAAGCGGTTGAAGCGCTCTGCTCGCAGGCCCCTTATGAACACGATGTGCTCCACACCTGCTATATGGAGCTGGCTTGCCTCTTCGGGTCTGCTGCGAATGGTGTTCATGGTGACCCAGAATCTCGCGGATCCTGCCAAATGGTTTTCGTGCATTGCCTCAAGCTTGCCGCAACCGTTGCAGCACAGCGCAACACCCTTGCATGCCCCCAGCAGCATGATACACCACTCACCCACTCCTTCGCAAAGGAAGGCGCGGTAAAGGGGTTGGGGCTTTCAAAAGAGGTGGATATCGCGGATATTAGCACCTTAGTTGCGACAGATGTACAAGAAGTACAAAGACGCAACAATGCTGCCCAAGGCAGATACCTAGAAATGCAAGCAGAAGCGGTACTGTCTGCAGACAAACCTACCCTGCAGTCCTACGCATCGTGGCAGCGCGATGTCTCCCGAGAACTGCATACAGTAGCACCACAGGACACATCACCCGAAGTGAAGCTCTCCGAATGGCGTACTGCACTCCAGACCTTCTATGGAAGCACCCCATCAGCCCCTCCTCTGGTTCCAGGAGAAATTGTCTTTAAACCTTCTGCACCCCAAGCCACATCAACCTCACTGCTTTCCTGCGTTAATTCTGAAACCGACGCTTTCGGGTCAACCCTCAACATTGGATTCTGTTCTGACGATATTGTCTTTATTTCTCAAATGTATACCGTAGGGGATGTACAGCTTCCTGCAAAGAAAATGAAACCAGGTGAACCGGTTTCGTCTCTTCCGATGGTTCCTCCGTTGCATTGGGTGGCGGCATACAAAAGGAATGTCGGAGAGGACGTTGTGCGCACAGTAACGATTTTGGAGTGCATCGTGGAGCAGAGGGACTTGAGAGCTGTCAGGGGGGTGTGTGAAAAATTGGTTGCATTGGTGGCACGCATTGTGGAGAGAGAGGAGGAGCTGGCACAGCAGATGGACGCTGATGATAAAGGAGGCAAAGCGGCGCCACCAAAGAAAGGGAAAGAGGCGGGCACAACACCTCCACCCGCTGCGAGAGGGCCTACTCCTGACGTAAGAGATATGGAAGAGGCCTTTGATGAGCTGTGCATCGATTTTGCTGACGCAATGGTAAAAATGCACGAAGGCGCGAGAGACAATGTGGCAGAGGGAGAAGGAAGCGATGCAGCCCCCGTCGCTGCCTCAGCCGTCCCAGAGCAGGCGTTCTTCCCGCCTCTCTCCCTCGGCAACAGAGACGCGCTGCTTGAAACACATGCCTCAGCAGTTCTGCTCTCTGCGCTGTTCGACCCTTCAATAGGCATGATCGCCTCCTCTTCAACGAATAAGCTCACAGATAAAATTGCGGCGTGGGTATTAGCGATGCAAGAAGTCTAAATGAATAAAAAAAGATTGCATCGAGGAGATGGTGATGAAAGTGTTGATATTTTTTTTGCCCTCGGGTCTCATTTCAAAGTTTTCAAAAATTATATAAAAGTGGGGGGGGAGAGAAGACACTTCTGTGTTTTCTTTGTCCCAAATTAAAAGTGATGAATGGGAGAGGAGAGGAGGGGAGAGTTAAAAGAGTTGGGATGTCCGTTCATGAGGGGTATTCGTATTGTAAAGCCTTTTTTCCCCTTCCCCCTCTCTCTCTCTACTGAGCTGCGTTTTTGGCACGTTTCAACTACTCTTTTTTCCTCCCATTTTTGCCCCCTAATTTATCTTTCAGGAGGGGGGGTTTTTTATGGTGTTTTGCACTCATATTTCTTCTCTCTTTCCTCCTCTGCAGACGTCCTGCGAGGGAAAAAAAATTGTGTATGCTATACTGAGACAGTGTCCTACACTCAAACAATTTCTACAAACACCAAGAAAAAAAAACCCCCCCCTCCAGCAGTATCTTTCCCTCTATTCCTTTATTGTGTCTGCGTCCACAGTCACTCCGAACTTTCTATTTACCCCTCTAAGAACTCAGTTACAAAGTTAAATTTAAAAAACAGAGTATTCTCCCTTTCGCCTTTTTCTTTGTCTTTATCTGACCCTCCCCCCTTAGGCATACAGTGCGGACGAGTCGTTCCGAGTGAGACGAGTGTGTCTCCAATACTCGTCTCTACTCGTCGTGACGAGTTGAGACGAGTGTTGAGTGTTGAGACGACTACGTTTTACAGGCACTTGCCGAAGAGATGAGTACAGACGAGTGAGACGAGGGAAAAGACGAGTTTTCGGGGTGAGACCCAAAAAAACGAGTTCAGCTAGTAGACGAGTCGTCCGCACTGTGTGTTTAGGGCAGTGGTGTCTGCCTACGAATGCACTGAGAGAACGTGGGGTTACCTCAAGCCTGCAACGCAGGGGGAGGGCCACATTGCAAATCCAAATACAACCCAGCTAGTTAAGAGATGGGTGGACAATCAATGGCTGTGTCTGCACCACCCCCACAACAGAAAACACACAAAACACAATGGAACTCAACATCGAGGGCTTTGATGGTCGGACGTGCGTCGTCGATGTGGATGTGGATGACACAGCGAAGGACCTGCAGCGGAAGGTGGCAACTACAGCGGGGTTTGCTGAAGACAGCTTTAACATGATATTCGGAGGGAACGACGAAGGAGAGGACATCAACATCAAGGCGCTGAGTGCTGGCGACACACTCCTCCTGACGCAGACGAAGAACGTTTGCCTCCTGGCTGGGTGGTTTACAATGGAGCGACGAAGCTGGACGTGAAGTCTCCCACATGGAGCTGCTCATCGACTTCGAGGTTGCCACAGGGATGGACATCCGACCTGGGGACAAGACCGGCAGAATAGCGCCGAAGTTGAAGCAGCCGAGGGATGGGACTGGGGAAGAAGACAACAATGGGGGGGAAGACGACGGGAGTGGGGAAGACGACGATGATGACGACGTGGTGCCAGTAGCGTTGGCCCACAGAGAAATGGCGAAGACGACCACCTTTGGGCATATGTTGGCTTCACTCAGAACCTTTTCGGAGAGCTCTCTCCATCCGGGAAAGGTGAAGGTAACGCATGTTCTCGCTTCGTTTGGGGCGAACGCCATCACAGGCATCGACCGCCGTCCTATCTTTGCCGGCGGAGAAGAAACGTTGAAGGCATTGCGTGCGCTATACGATGCTGGTGTGGCGTACCGTCTGCAACGCAGCTCCGAAGGCATGTCTGAGGCGGAGCTCCGTGGTGGCGATAGAGCGAGAGGTACATGGATGGGGGAGTATTCTGCTGAGACGGCGTACCCCTCCACAGAAGTTAGGGGCAGGAGGGCACTACCATTCATCCAGCGGGCTGAACAGGAGACATCTGCGCATGCTCGCTACCGGCACCATGAGCACGTGCGTCCAGGGGACGCACCCGTGAAGGCACCTGAAGGAGCGGTTCCGATCTTCCAGTTTGCGATATGTGTGCTGCACCGGAAGACGAAGTGTGATGCCTGCTCGAAGAACGCCCAGGCAGACCTGATGCATTGCTGCTTTGCGCACCACTCCAACGACGACGGGTTACCGATCCGACACGAAGCATGCACTAAGCATAGACTCTCGAGGTGCGGGAACTGTGTGCAAGAGAAGAGTACGCTGGATCACTGCTGCCGCCGCCACCACGACACCTCGAAGGGGCGACAGACGACGCTGGGAGGCTTCTTCAAGAAGAAGCAGACGAAGCAGAAGGATGGGCACAGCAGGGGCGGTGATGGACTTATGTAACATCACCTCCACGATGTATTGTATCACCTATCTCGGATAGGGGTGCATGCATCGAAAACGGGCCCCCACCTGACGCAGACGAAGAAGCAGGAATCCATTGCAGCTCTTCATGCATTGGGTGAGACAGACCTCACACCAGAGAGGCTTGCGCGTGTAGAAGACACTAAGGTAGCGCGGTTGTTTCTGCAGGCAGAAGTTGTAACTGCGATTCCTCGCAGTTTCTTCGCAAACACTAATTTACGTAGCCTTGATCTGAGTGCCCCATTGGCTGTTACTGCGATTGATGACCGCTTCTTACATTATTGTTCATCATTGGAATCAATCGACTTTGCAGGATTGAGCAGGGTCACAAGCCTTGGAGAACACTTCTTGTCAGGTTGCACGTCGTTAACCTCAATCGACTTTGCAGGATTGAGCAGTGTCACAAGCCTTGGAGACTGCTTCTTATCATGTTGCACGTCTTTAACCTCAATCGACTTTGCAGGATTAAGCAGTGTCACAAGCCTTGGGCGCTGCTTCTTATATGGTTGCACGTCTTTAACCTCTATCGACTTTGCAGGATTGAGCAGTGTCACAAGTTTTGGGTACTGCTTCTTATCAGGTTGCACGTCATTAACCTCAATCGACTTTGCAGGATTAAGCAGTGTCACAAGCCTTGGACACTTCTTCTTAGATGAGTGCACGTCGTTGATCTCAATTGACTTTGCAGGATTATGCAGTGTCATAAGCCTTGAGGACAACTTCTTGCATGGTTGCACGTCGTTAACCTCAATCGACTTTGCAGGATTCTGCAGTGTCACAAGCCTTCGGAGCTACTTCTTAGAAGGGTGCACGTCGTTGATCTCAATTGACTTTGCAGGATTGAGCAGTGTCACAAGCCTTGAGTACTGGTTCTTATTAGATTGCACGTCGTTAACCTCAATCGACTTTGCAGGGTTGGGAGGTGTCACAAGCCTTGGGGGCAACTTCTTGCATGGTTGCACGTCGTTAACCTCAATCGACTTTGCAGGATTCTGCAGTGTCACAAGCCTTCGGAGCTACTTCTTAGAAGGGTGCACGTCGTTGATCTCAATTGACTTTGCAGGATTGAGCAGTGTCACAAGCCTTGAGTACTGGTTCTTATTAGATTGCACGTCGTTAACCTCAATCGACTTTGCAGGGTTGGGAGGTGTCACAAGCCTTGGGGGCAACTTCTTGCATGGTTGCACGTCGTTAACCTCAATCGACTTTGCAGGATTCTGCAGTGTCACAAGCCTTCGGAGCTACTTCTTAGAAGGGTGCACGTCGTTGATCTCAATTGACTTTGCAGGATTGAGCAGTGTCACAAGCCTTGAGTACTGGTTCTTATTAGATTGCACGTCGTTAACCTCAATCGACTTTGCAGGGTTGGGAGGTGTCACAAGCCTTGAGGACAACTTCTTGCATGGTTGCACGTCGTTAACCTCAATCGACTTTGCAGGATTCTGCAGTGTCACAAGCCTTCGGAGCTACTTCTTAGAAGGGTGCACGTCGTTGATCTCAATTGACTTTGCAGGATTAAGCAGTGTCACAAGCCTTGAGGACTTCTTCTTAGCAGGTTGCACGTCGTTAACCTCAATCGACTTTGCAGGGTTGGGAGGTGTCACAAGCCTTGAGGGCAACTTCTTGCATGGTTGCACGTCGTTAACCTCAATCGACTTTGCAGGGTTGGGAGGTGTCACAAGCCTTGAGGACAACTTCTTATCAGGTTGCGCGTCGTTAACCTCAATCGACTTTGCAGGATTGAGTGGTGTGACACGAATTGGGAACAGCTTTATTGAAGGTTGCGTTTCTTTAGAAACATGCAACCAGAGGATGGCGTGGTATTCATCAAGAAGGAATCAGGCTGGAGCTGCGAAGTAGAACATGCGATGACTTGTGGTCGTGTTTTGTACAAAAGAGCGTTCTGAAGAGTTGCTTCTGCAGAAGCTGTATCGGTGAATTGAGTGTCATTGATGTACATCGCCTTGCCAAAGAACATGAATGTGTGCACACAAGAACCACCGCCTTCTTTTGCCACAGACACCGTAAGTCTTACTAAGTCTGTGGTTTCATTTGGGCGCTCTTTAGTCCTGCAACGAAAGAAGGGTGGTTTGGGATTATTGAGGGTACAGCATTTTGTGTGCATATGAAAACAAAGCAGCTGTGGCTTTTTAACATGGTTGTCGACGCAAAAGAGAGTTTTTTTTTTCTTCTTCTTTCTTTAGTACATGGACTCGTCCGGAAACCCCTCTGGTAAGATTCATCCTTTTGGGTATTTTTGGGTTTTTTTGATGATGTCCCCCACAAAAAGTGCATCTAGGTGATATTCTGATATGAAAATAGGTTTTTGGGGGGGTCTGAGGCTATATTTTCGCTTTTTAATCAGATTTTCAGCCTTTTATTGTCGTTCTTCTGGATCTCTTCTCTCTTTCTCTTAATCCTGCCATGCCGCCTTGACAAGGTTTCATTGACCTCTGTCAAATCTACTGGATCAATGCCAGGGACTTTTGCTTTGCGGGTCACCTTGGATGTGGAGACTCCATAGTAAATACAGGTTCCCTCCATGTCAGAGTACACGCTGAAATGACACGACTGTTGCTCGGGTAGCAGTACACAGAAGAAAAGAGATTGATGGAAAGAAGGGTGCACTGATACGTATGAGTACGAGGGAATGAGATAACAAAGGCCTCTGTGTGGGGAAGCTCGCGCAGGGCACCGACAATGACCCCTACGGTAAGGATCTCCTGACAACAAGAATCATCAGAGAGATGGTTCGAAACGACACCAAGTGTGCGTCGCACCCATTCTTACCGTGTTTCTCGACAAAAAAGTGAACTTCACTGCTGTCATTGCCACGTTTATGAAATGTCCAAAAATACGTAAAAAAATATAAGTAAAAAGGGGGGGAGCGGAAATAAACAAAATAAATGAACAAAATATGCCCTCTGGGGTGGTAGGTGTATGGCGGGTATCAAAAAATTGGGTTGTTTGGGTGTTTTGAGCAGAAAAACCTCAAAAAACCCCCAAAAGGATGAATCTTACCAGGAGGGTTTCCGGACGGACCCACATGTATTTCATCTTTGTATTTTGCTTTTTATTTTTCTTCTGTATTTGCTTGAGGTTTTCTATCTGATACACACACGGGATGAATGGTATTTGTTTGGATTGGCAGCGATGATTGCACGGAATACTTTGCGTATATACGGCAGCCATCAAGACCAAGACTCTTTGGGTTACCCTTCCTCCTGGTGAGCAGACAGGGCACATCCTGCAAAGACAGAGGCAGGAAAAGGGGGAGGAAAACTTTTGTATTTTGTGTATTCCCTAACCAAAAAAACTGAAGTAGAAAGTACTAAATGTTCAGACGAACATCGGTTTCACGACATTCACCCAGCATCTGAAGGGAAATCACTGAAGATGTCCCTTTCGAATGCAACTGTATCATTCTTAGGACTGAAACAGGAGTAATGTCAGAAACCAATCTACCGACGTTTCAACTTGTACATGAAATATTTACTTTTCGTTTTCACGTTTTGCAAAACATACATCATCAAATCAAAAATGAAATAAAAAGTTGGAGATATTTTTGTTGTTCCCTTTTCTTCTGGATTTTTATTTAAGATGAAACTCTCGTTTTTCTTATTATTCCCCATCCATTGCTTGCGAGTGACATATTTAGTGCGGTAGTGTCTGAATGATAACAGATTAATTTTTACTTTATTTATGGTTGGAACAGGACAAAACACATCACCTTCATCAGGAATTTTTCCACAAATTATTTCCCCAGTGTGTTTTCCTTCCCTCGTACGAGAGTGGGACCCTCCTGCTGATGGACAACGAGGGCTGCTATCAGATGGGGACGAAGTCTCGTCTGGGAAACCTATTTTTACGCGATATTTTTTTCTTTTGTGCAACCATACCACCTTTGTGTTGAGTGTATCGCCTCAGGGGAGAACAGCACTGCGGATCAGTTATCCCGGCGCACGTCTCTCTGACGGAACGATAGCGGTACCACTGTGCTGGAACCGTGTTCACAGGAAGGTTGGTTCTTTTGGTTTTTCAGAGTGATTGTGCACGTGTTCTTTTTCTTCTCTTGTCCTTTCTTCAGAAGGGTGTTGTAGTCGTACACATGCCTTTTGGACTGGAAACGATGAACCAAAAGCGGGAAATGGTGTGTTTTTCCTTCCCTCGTACGTCACAGTAAACGAAACCCCCTCTTCGATGGATCATTCTGTACACCAGATCCCCCACCCCTTTTGCCACTCTCTTCGAAGATTCACCACAAACTCAGGGACATCTCCCACTACACAACTCTAAAACCCACCTCGCGGCGGGGGTGTTATACCGATACGAAAACCCAAAAATGGCACCCAACTCTGACGAAATCCCCTTGAAAATCACGGTCACACACAACGGGGAGGGTGTGCAGCACCGCCGCTTGAGGGTGTTCTCCCCTTCTTTGGAGAGTGTGGTGACGGTAGTTGACGGGATGTTGGGTGGGTCTTTTGTGCTGAAGCATCGGCTGCCTTCTGGTGAGGTGCTGATCCAGACTGAACACGATTGGGCTTCATGCGTTGCAACGTGGACATTGCTACAAAGCTGTGGCCCCATGCACATCATTGCCGAACGCACCGAAGCTGACAAAAACAGCACAGCATCCGAAACAGCAACCTCCGAGGTCCCAACCACCACCACAACCACCAGCTTATGGTCAGGGCTTTGGACACGAATGTCGCGGACTCAGACAGGGGTGCGTCCTTTTTCAGGATGCCTTGGATGCAGTCGTCCAGTGAAAAAAGAGAATTCACATTGTTGCAGAAAATGTAAACGTGGTCGGGGGAAGCATTCGTGGCTATGTAAGGAGCGAGGTTCTGTGGGGGGAGGAGGAGGAGGAGGAGGAGGAGGAGGAGGAGGAGGAGGAGGAGGAGGAGGTGGCGGATGTC
The DNA here is from genome assembly GCA_964035575.1 of Rhynchopus sp. YZ270_cl-10. Lineage (NCBI taxonomy): Eukaryota > Euglenozoa > Diplonemea > Diplonemida > Diplonemidae > Rhynchopus > Rhynchopus sp. YZ270_cl-10. The sequence continues at coordinate 324,201 of OZ037868.1, read as the reverse complement.
AGGAGGGAGCGGGAGAAGGGGAAGGGGAAGGGGAAGGGTGTGCGCCTCAGCGAGAGGAGGTGTCGCGTTCGATGCTCTGCCCACCCCCGTCCTGCTCGTTGCGTGGAGGCTGTTTTGTGTATTTATGAGGGGAAGAAAAGGGACTCTGAGAGATGATGTTGTGTTGTTGCAACGAAACGTAGTGTTGCATTTTTGTTGACGTCATAGCAGAGAAGTTCCCTTTTAACTACTCCCCCCATAGTGTGGAGTGATCCTTTCAAGCTTGATCTCTTTGGGAGAAGGTGTATTAAAGCATTTCTAACCCACGTCCCACCCCTTTGCATGAGCTCGGCATGAGATGCGTTTTAGCACATTTCAACTTCTATGCATGTGTTGACCCTCTCAAATACTTTCAATTCTGTGAACTGAAAGTATATGAAACTAATAAACTTCTCTTTGTGATAGACCATGCCCGGGGGGGTGGTGGTGCGCAGGAGACAGAGAGAATTGAAAACTCCAAAAAAAAAAATTTGCCAGGTCTAGCCGCAACCACCTTTTTTTATTAGATGCAAACCACGAAATGGAGGACTGCATGGTTGGGTGTCCACCCGGTACAGCCGGTCATACCAAGGTACACTGTCACGAGAGGGCTTTGTATATCAACTCTACCTTTTTTTTTCCAAGGTGACCTAAGTATGAGAGGATGAAGCTCATTCTTAATCAAAACCTTTCTTTATCTTTGTCCTTAGTTTTTCTTTTTCGAGATTCTTTAAACCCCCCCTTTTTTTGCATTTTTTTTGTGCAGATAAACCCCTGTCAGCAAAAAACCCCCCCCTTTTTTTTTTGATAACCTTGGTCGTGTTGTGTGTTCATGATGGGGGGGAGAAAATGACGTCTCCCTAGTACACTAACTCTAGCAAGTGATAGGCACATAACAGCACGTAGCCAAGTTCGTCAACCCCAGCGTGCGTCACGTACGATACCAATAGGAATAGGTGGTGAAAGATATGTGTGCACAGAGAGTGTGCTTTCGCCTTTCATATGATGAAAATAGTCTTTCAGGGGGGTTTTTTTTTGTAAGGACTACGCACTTTCAACACTTTTTTCTTTATTTAGCACGCTTAGGGAGTGCTTAGAGAGTCTTAGCCTAAAAGTAACCCTAAATAGTGTGTGGCAAAAACCACATTTATTTTCGTCCATCAATATTGGGATTGCACGCCTTTGGTTCCCTCATATTACACAGCGGCATTTCATTGCCAGAGGATTGGGTTCATGTCATAAGGATTTTTCTGTTGTTTTGAGCTTTTTTTCAAAAAAATCTTAAATTGAATTTAATTCCATTTTTTTGTGAAACGACATTGCCCACCCTTCTTCTGTGGGGAACAGCGAGAGAGAGTGTCTGTGTGTAACCTCTGTCCCTCTGCACGCCTCTCATCTCTCGCTTCCATCTCGTGTGAATGTCGATTATTCCCCTTCTGTTGGTCCTGGGTTCGATCCGCGAAAAAAACAAAATCTCCCTTTTTACAAAAAAAGTACTCACGTCAGAGGCGTTTGTACACAATCAACATTCATCCTTGTTTCGGTGTGTCAGTGAACCACATTTATCTTTTCAAATCCCTCTTTTTGAGATCTATACGAGAGGCTCATTGATGTCTCATCTCATCTTGCCTATTTTTTTCGAGACCTTTTTTTTTAATTTGTTCTTTTTTAAAAACAACCTAATCGAACCACACTGTGTTTTTCCCAACGGAGGAGGTTGACATAGCACATCATATTTGAAAGGGAACCATAAAAAAAAAAAGACTTCCTTTCCCCTCCTTTCCTTTCCCTCAAAACAAGAGAAGAGGCCCGATTTGGACTTCTCGATTCTTTTCAAAAAATAGTCTCTTATTCGTTTTCTCCCCCCTTACCCTGCACCCCCCTGCGAATTCAGCTATCAGCAGCAGTGAAGCTTCAACAGGAATTAGTTGCTATCTCAACAAAGAAGCGCACCTACCTCTCAACTTACAAAGTACTACAATGAAATACAATATACAAAACAAACAAACTTTCAAACCCCCCTTTCCCTGCATCCCCTGCGAATTCAGCCATTGGCAACAGATCCCCTACACGTCCTCCCCCCTACCCCAGAAAACCCCCCTTTTTGAAAAAATAAATTGTTAAAAAAGGTGTGGCTTGGTGTAAGGGAAGGGCCAGCTGTTGAAGGGAACCCCCTCGTAAGAGGGAGAGAAGAGAGAAGTGAGAGAGAGAGAGGGGTGTCAGGAGTATGACCCATGTGGAGCGGCACAACGCGACAGATGAGCAGGTCGAAGCCACTGCACGGCGTGTTCTCGAGGAGATAGCTGCAGTGGGTACAGGCACAGAGGTGCAGCTAGATGAGTACATTGCTGTATGTAAAGGGGAAAAAAAACGAGTACTCCTCCTCCAGTCCTATTTACCTTTCCTTTTTCCAGCGTTTTTGGTGACAAAAATGAAACTTTTGCTTCAATTTTTCAAATAAATCCCAGTCCTCCCCAAGAGAGGAAGATTACACCATATTTTTTACCATATCCTTTTCCCCCCGGTACCGCCAGGTCATGTACCAAAGGTACACTGTTCACGAGAGGGCTTTGTATTTCAACTCTACTTTTAAAATCAGATCCTCGCCAAATACCGTCGCGCCTGCGAAAAAAAATCAAACTACAAAGAAGCAGAGCTAGTCCAGCACGTCTTGAAGCAGCTGCGTCTTGAGGAGGAAAATAGGTAACCTTACTACCAGCCCCCCCCTTTCTCCTTTTTGTCCATCTCAGCACCTTTGTAAAAAAACCACATACACTTTGAGCCTCACGGCGTCAGTTTTGACTGCACTTCAGATACCCCCTTTTGTTGGTGCTATTCAGATCCCCCGTTTTGTATCTGATGGAAAATCCATCCATGGATGTCAGGGTTGCATTTCAAATCAAATTTTTGTTCCTTTTTAACAACATACACCACACCCAATCAGACACGTTTACGCATTAACGCAGCAGCAGGAATGGGAACGGCAAGGACTCGAGGAGGCGCACACCCTCGAATTCCAGAACTTCAATCAGGTACAGTTTTCCCACCCATCCCCGCCCCCCTCCCCCCGCCCCCTCTTTCGTCGATGACGCAAAAAAAAAACCCACATTGCCAACCCCCTCCCATTTCTCTCCCCTTTCTCTCCCCCCCACCACTTCCCACATTCTCAACAAAGAAGCGCACCTACCTCTCAACTTCCAAAGTATTACAATGAAATACAATACAAAACAAACAGAGTAGCAAAAACAAAAACAAATACAAAACAAAGTTGAAACAAACTTTTCAAACTTTCAAACCCCCCACCACTTCCCACTTCCCACTTCCCCCTTTTCCCATTCAGATCTGGAACGAAAAGATCGACAGCTTCGAAGAGCACCAGCTTGAATGCGAAGCAGTCATGCTTGAACAACACAGCATGGAGCTCACCAAATTCCACGGATCCATGACTGCCGAGGCTCCTAAGAAAGCTAAGTTCTCTAAAGACCTGCTTAACCTCCGCAAGATCCAAGAGACCCTTGCAAGACAGAAGAACTACGTCGAAGCGCAGAAGGTGAAGCTGAAGGGCGACCGATTGGAGTCGATTGAGATGGACCGGATCAGTAAGGATAAGGGGGAGCGGTATGCGAAGAAGGAGGCTCAGATTCTTGGGAGGCATCGGCAGGAGTTGTTGGCGATGCGCAAGCGGATGGAGCGTGGGAGGATTGAGCTCGAGAGGCGCAGGAAGAAGGAGCTAGAAATGCTTCTCCAGCGCTACAACAACGTCAAAAGAGGCCTCCTTGGCCAGCAGAACATCATCAAAGCAAAGACCGGAAGCATGCTCCTCAAGCACGCTGCAAACAAAAAGACCGACGCAAGCGGCAGCCAAGCCATCGTCACCTCGATGCACTCCGGCACCTTCGGTCCAGGTCTCAAAAAGAAGACCGAAACCTTCCCCTCCGCTCGTGACGTAGTCAAGCAAATACAGCAAGAAGTGGCACAACAGGATGGAGGTGACGCTCAGTCCTGCCTCCCCCCTGTCGGAATCTAATTTTTTGTTGAAATGAATGAAACAGAAGAAAAAACAGAACTGTGTTAAACCACTCCCCCTCCCTCTTGCATTCCTGTAAAGAGAGAGAAATGGGGGGAGATTTTTAGGTGATTAAAAGAGACGTCTTACAAACTTTTGGGGTGAGAAATATCATTTATTGTAGCGAATTGGCAACACACAAGGGCCATTCATTGTTTTTTTTTTTTTTTTTTTTTTTATCGTACCAGGGTTTTTTCTAGGATTTTTTTTTTCAGATCTGGGGGGGGACGCAAAAAAACCACCCAAAAAAATTTTTTTTTTCGCAGGTGCAAGCAGGGTTTCCGCTTAGCTTCATGGAAAAATTTTCCAAAACCGTGAAGATATGTCCAAAAAGGGGTCTATAATTTTCGCGCTCCGCGCAAAAAAGCCCGTTCATTTCACGTAAATACGTGATAACGTGGGATGGTAACGAACATCAAGAACCAAACCAACCCTTTTTCTCATGTTCCACGGAACCTTCCCTCAGTACAAGAAGAAACGGCGGTCATGATATCAGAACTTTCTGGCGAAGCCACGGTACGCAACATTTCAAAAAATTGTGACCTAAAATTGAACATTTGTACAGCCAAACTATGGTAGAGGGCTGTGGTATTCCGCTCATAAGTTTTGAGTTGCGCCGCAGGCGCACGGTACGCTACTTTTTAATTTTTGCCGATCCCTTATTCTCACTCTTTTGTTCGGTCCGTCAAATGGTGCAAAGATTGAGTGAATTGGGGGCACGGTCTGAAACTTCACCTCGCTCTATCCTCTTCACAATGATGCCAGGAAGGGGATAAGACGCGCTTCGCGCGCGCGCGCGCGCTCGACTCCCTGCCTCCCCTTTTTTTTCTGGTGCGGGTTACGTACGTTGTGTCCCAAATGGGGGTCTGTGCGGGTGACCCCCAACCACCCCCATCCTTTTTTCCCAAGTCAAAATGCGTCCCCCCCCGGGGGGGGACGCGTTTCCCCCCAAAATCTGGGGGGGGACGCCGTCCCCCCCCGCTCCCCCTAGAAAAAACCCTGCGTACATTTTTGTTACAAGAAACCCAACCAAGAGCGTCGGTGCCTTGCCTCCCAGAGGCGTTTGCACTGTCAAGTATATTCAGTGCTCTCAAGATCCTCCACGTAGGGGAGGATATTTCCTCCAGGGGCTTTTTTTTTTTTTTTTCAGGCTTTTTTGGTGGAGGATTTCCTCCATTTTTTCCCAACCTTCCTGTATACACGCGTCAGCAACCAATACAGGTAGTGTATTGAAATGATTCTGGGGGGGGGTAAGGGGTCTAATTTTAATTTCGTCGATTTTGAGAAAAATTTTGGCCAAAAATGGGCCCACGTATAAGGAACCGGGCTCATATTTCTCAAAATTTAAGTGGTCAAAAAATTGTCCAATTTTCCGAAATGACCCCACCGCTGCACGGGCGGAGCCCAAAAATGCAAATAAGCCACTTTTTGTCCCAACCTTCCTGTATACACGCGTCAGCAACCAATACAGGTAGTGTATTGAAATGATTCTGGGGGGGGGTAAGGGGTCTAATTTTAATTTCGTCGATTTTGAGAAAAATTTTGGCCAAAAATGGGCCCACGTATAAGGAACCGGGCTCATATTTCTCAAAATTTAAGTGGTCAAAAAATTGTCCAATTTTCCGAAATGACCCCACCGCTGCACGGGCGGAGCCCAAAAATGCAAATAAGCCACTTTTTCCCAACCTTCCTGTATACACGCGTCAGCAACCAATACAGGTAGTGTATTGAAATGATTCTGGGGGGGGGTAAGGGGTCTAATTTTAATTTCGTCGATTTTGAGAAAAATTTTGGCCAAAAATGGGCCCACGTATAAGGAACCGGGCTCATATTTCTCAAAATTTAAGTGGTCAAAAAATTGTCCAATTTTCCGAAATGACCCCACCGCTGCACGGGCGGAGCCCAAAAATGCAAATAAGCCACTTTTTGGTTTCATTGAAATGATGCGGCTGACACTGAGGAATTATGGTTTACGACGTCCCATTGAGGGGGCGAACCCTTTTTAATTTTCCCAACCTTCCTGTATACACGCGTCAGCAACCAATACAGGTAGTGTATTGAAATGATTCTGGGGGGGGGTAAGGGGTCTAATTTTAATTTCGTCGATTTTGAGAAAAATTTTGGCCAAAAATGGGCCCACGTATAAGGAACCGGGCTCATATTTCTCAAAATTTAAGTGGTCAAAAAATTGTCCAATTTTCCGAAATGACCCCACCGCTGCACGGGCGGAGCCCAAAAATGCAAATAAGCCACTTTTTGTCCCAACCTTCCTGTATACACGCGTCAGCAACCAATACAGGTAGTGTATTGAAATGATTCTGGGGGGGGGTAAGGGGTCTAATTTTAATTTCGTCGATTTTGAGAAAAATTTTGGCCAAAAATGGGCCCACGTATAAGGAACCGGGCTCATATTTCTCAAAATTTAAGTGGTCAAAAAATTGTCCAATTTTCCGAAATGACCCCACCGCTGCACGGGCGGAGCCCAAAAATGCAAATAAGCCACTTTTTCCCAACCTTCCTGTATACACGCGTCAGCAACCAATACAGGTAGTGTATTGAAATGATTCTGGGGGGGGGTAAGGGGTCTAATTTTAATTTCGTCGATTTTGAGAAAAATTTTGGCCAAAAATGGGCCCACGTATAAGGAACCGGGCTCATATTTCTCAAAATTTAAGTGGTCAAAAAATTGTCCAATTTTCCGAAATGACCCCACCGCTGCACGGGCGGAGCCCAAAAATGCAAATAAGCCACTTTTTGTCCCAACCTTCCTGTATACACGCGTCAGCAACCAATACAGGTAGTGTATTGAAATGATTCTGGGGGGGGGTAAGGGGTCTAATTTTAATTTCGTCGATTTTGAGAAAAATTTTGGCCAAAAATGGGCCCACGTATAAGGAACCGGGCTCATATTTCTCAAAATTTAAGTGGTCAAAAAATTGTCCAATTTTCCGAAATGACCCCACCGCTGCACGGGCGGAGCCCAAAAATGCAAATAAGCCACTTTTTGGTTTCATTGAAATGATGCGGCTGACACTGAGGAATTATGGTTTACGACGTCCCATTGAGGGGGCGAACCCTTTTTAATTTTCCCAACCTTCCTGTATACACGCGTCAGCAACCAATACAGGTAGTGTATTGAAATGATTCTGGGGGGGGGTAAGGGGTCTAATTTTAATTTCGTCGATTTTGAGAAAAATTTTGGCCAAAAATGGGCCCACGTATAAGGAACCGGGCTCATATTTCTCAAAATTTAAGTGGTCAAAAAATTGTCCAATTTTCCGAAATGACCCCACCGCTGCACGGGCGGAGCCCAAAAATGCAAATAAGCCACTTTTTGTCCCAACCTTCCTGTATACACGCGTCAGCAACCAATACAGGTAGTGTATTGAAATGATTCTGGGGGGGTAAGGGGTCTAATTTTAATTTCGTCGATTTTGAGAAAAATTTTGGCCAAAAATGGGCCCACGTATAAGGAACCGGGCTCATATTTCTCAAAATTTAAGTGGTCAAAAAATTGTCCAATTTTCCGAAATGACCCCACCGCTGCACGGGCGGAGCCCAAAAATGCAAATAAGCCACTTTTTGGTTTCATTGAAATGATGCGGCTGACACTGAGGAATTATGGTTTACGACGTCCCATTGAGGGGGCGAACCCTTTTTAATTTTCCCAACCTTCCTGTATACACGCGTCAGCAACCAATACAGGTAGTGTATTGAAATGATTCTGGGGGGGGGTAAGGGGTCTAATTTTAATTTCGTCGATTTTGAGAAAAATTTTGGCCAAAAATGGGCCCACGTATAAGGAACCGGGCTCATATTTCTCAAAATTTAAGTGGTCAAAAAATTGTCCAATTTTCCGAAATGACCCCACCGCTGCACGGGCGGAGCCCAAAAATGCAAATAAGCCACTTTTTCCCAACCTTCCTGTATACACGCGTCAGCAACCAATACAGGTAGTGTATTGAAATGATTCTGGGGGGGGGTAAGGGGTCTAATTTTAATTTCGTCGATTTTGAGAAAAATTTTTGCCAAAAATGGGCCCACGTATAAGGAACCGGGCTCATATTTCTCAAAATTTAAGTGGTCAAAAAATTGTCCAATTTTTTTTTTTTTTTTTTTTGTACTCAGGTAGCTACGTAGCCTTCAGGGAGGCAATCGTGTGCTAATACAGAAAGTATCAGTCAAGGCTGTCCTTACAGACGCATGCCAAAGCGGCCGCCACATGGGTGTGGACTTAAGATTGAAGTTTCATCATTGTACTAGCCCAGGGAGGGTTCCCGGCTACCGGCGAGGTCTCTTCCAATCCGTTCCCTAGTTTCCTAGGGGGGCCTCCTTGGCTTCACTGGCTAGGGCTCTGCAGGTCCCTCCACACATGTTGTGTGCCTGCCTTCAGCACCCAGGGTAGCATACCCAGCACCTTTTACCCTCAGGTCAGACCTTCATAGAGTTTCAGGAGGAGTGCCACAAAAGGGCCCCCGGATGCAATTTAACGTCCAGCCCAGGACGTGGAGGCAACTGGGGGGATCGAACCCCCGACCCTTGGTTTACAAGACCAATGCTCTCAATTTTCCGAAATGACCCCACCGCTGCACGGGCGGAGCCCAAAAATGCAAATAAGCCACTTTTTGGTTTCATTGAAATGATGCGGCTGACACTGAGGAATTATGGTTTACGACGTCCCATTGAGGGGGCGAACCCTTTTTAATTTTTTGTTCTCTTGAAATGTGTAATTTCATGTTTTCGCGAAAAAAATACGAACTGATCCTACAAGGGTTGAAGGAAAGTGTGTGGAAAACAATAATAACAAGAACAACTAATTGCTAAGAAAAAAAATGGGGTGTGCTGTGGATAACTCCGCGCGATTTTCGGAACCACCATAGCATCCTGGCGATTTTCTGGAGGTGCTGATGTGACGATGCCTGGTGCGATCGACGACGTGTTGTCGTCTGTGCATTATGTGTTCCTTCCGCACTGCTCTGATGACGACGACGATGCGTGGGAGCCTGTGGACGACTACGAGCTGGAACATGCCGAGGCCGCCCGAGCGAATGGTTATCGAGCCTGCCGAGACTACGTCCAATAACGCGATCGAGCAGATGGTGCTGGACGAAGAGGACAGCCCCACTGTTTGAACGTTTCAGATGCAGGCATCCCAGTGGGGCCAGCGTACGAAGAGCGTTTTAGCATACCTGCAGAAGAGCAGAATGCTGGCGTGTTGTAGATTATATTTTTTTCAGAGTGGAGTTCCACAGCACACCCGGTTTTTTTTCCGATAGCAATTACTTGTTTTTTTTTTGGCGGGCTCGGGTGGAGGATTATCCTCCTAGGGGTTTTATAGTAGGGGGTCACTTTGTCTCCCCCGAGGGAGCCAATATTTTCCCGAGCCTGTATGCACCGTCCAGGGCTGCACCTTAAAAAAATTTTGCCTGCGGCGCCATTTTCATTTTTTGCTACTCAAAAAAAGGGTTCGTTGAGTGATTTTGTGGTGTAAAAGGAAGTATTCTTACACCGTACCCTAATTTTTTTTCGCCTGCGGCGCCATTTATATTAATTTTTTTGCTCCGCAAAAAAATAGAGTTGGCAATGTCTTTGGATACCCTTGCATTTTGCAGCTAAAAAATACAACTTGACCAAAGCTGCAATTTTTTTTGCCGTTTTTTTAAAAATTACCCGCCGTTGCATCAGCCCCTGCTTCTGGAAGACGTCTTGGTTTTGTACGGTTCGTGGAGCGTATGGTGCAAGAGAAAGGATTAGATTTCCGTTTTTTATTATCTCGCAAAATTGACCCGCCTCTCCGCTCTGTGGCTGTCAGGGAGGCGCGCGCGAAGCGCGCGACGACCGCTTGTTTCGGGGGGGAAATTTTTTTTTGGGGGATTTTTTTGCAAAAATAAAATCCTCCTCATTTCGAAAATTCTGCTTTTTTCGTGGAGGATCTTGAGAGCCCTGAGTATATTTACCTTATTTTTTCTCCTTTTCTTATTTTCCCCCCAACCATTCCCCAGGCATTTACACCCTCGGAGAATTAAATTTTTTTTGTTTTGGTTTTATTTTTGGTATCAAGTTCTGCTGATTGCAAACAGAACTTTTTTTCTTTCAAAACCCCAAAAAACCTACCCCAATATTTACAAAAAAAAAAAAAAAACATAAAAATAACAAAAACACAACAAAAAAAACGACAAAAAAACAACAAAACAAACGGAACCATCAACACTAACCCCCTCATTTTCGTCGATTACCTCAAACCCACCTTTCCTTTTCCCTCTTTCCTCCTAAAAATTTTACACTATCACAGGGGAAATAATACCACACACAACCGACCTCCCACACACTTTAACTTTCATTTCGTTCTTTTATTGACACAGAACCCATTTTTTGGGGAGTTTTTTTCTTTTCTTTTCTCTCTCTCTCTCTCTTTTCTAAAAGGATACGCGATGCTAGAACGACCTTTGGATCACAAGGCGTTGGGTGCCCTGGCTGTTAGTGCTGTAGGTGCGGCGGCAGCGGTGGGGTATTGTATATGTGGGTGCGGGAGCCGGTTAAAAGGGCTGCCTTCAAGTAAAGTGGGGCTTCTGACGCAGGAGTGCAGTGTGCCAAGGTTGGGTTTCACGATACGGTATCCAAGTGGTTGGGAGTGGCGGGAGGAGACGCCGCAAGATACGTCTGAGCTGGGTGGGACATCGGTCATCGCGTTCTCGCCTGCAAATGACCCAGAATGCAGTGTGATGCTCGTGATCGAGCCGCTTCCTGCCGACTCAGTACCTCTGATGACCTACGCGGAGAAGGCCATGCGGAACACATCCAACCAGCTTGCAGAGCTTGGCATGGAGCTCTCAGACATGCCCAGCTCGTTCACCTCTGCGGAGATTAATGGGCGGGAGTTTGTGCAGTGGCAGATCAGCGTGACCAATAGAGAGGACGACGATGTAAACCTCTACCACACATGGAATTGGTATGCTCAAAAAAATTATTCTAAAAAATAGTAGACTTTATTTCACCAACCTTTTCGTGTGAATTAATATCACCCAAACGAAGCGTGATATTAATTCACTCCGCAGGGAATGCAATAACGGTGAACGGAGATCAAAAATTTAAAAAAAACAAGTAATTGCTATCGGAAAAAAAACGGGGTGTGATGTGGAACTCCATCCTGTAGAAATAATCTACAACACGCCCAGCATTCTGCTTTTCTGTAGGCATGCTAACGCTTCGTAAGCTGCCAGACCCACTGGGACGCCAGCATCTGAAACGTTCAAGAAGGGGGGCTGTCCTCTTCGTCCAGCACCATCTGCTCGATAGCGTTGTTGGACGTCGGCTCGGCAGGCTCGGCGTGTTCCAGCTCGTAGTTGTCCACAGGCTCCCCACATTGTCGTCGTCGTTGGAGCAGTGCGGAAGGAACACAGAATGCACAGACTACAACACATCGATCACACCAGGCGCATCAGCACCTCCAGCAAATCGCCAGGGTGCTACGGCGGCTTCGAAAATCGCGGAGTTGTCCACAGCACACCCCGTTTTTTCTTGGCAATTACTTGTCCTTGTTGTTATTGTTGTTTTCAGCCACCTTCCTTCAACCCTTGTAGGATCAGTTGTCATTTTTTTCGCGAAAACATGAAATTACACATTTCAAGAGAACAAATTAAAAAGGGTCCTTATTTGCATTTTTGGGCTCCGCCCGTGCAGTGGTGGGGTCAATCTCGAAAATTGGACAATTTTTTGACCACTTAAATTTTGAGAAATATGAGCCCGGTTGCTTATACGTGGGGCCCATTTTCGGCTAAAATTTTCCTCAAAATCTGGTTTTGTAAAATTGACCCTTTACTCCCCCCCCCCACATCGATTTCAATACTATACCTTACTTCACCTACGGTTGCCCTTACAGGGGGGTGAAGGAAGGTAAGTTGAAAATTGAAAAATCATGAGAAACGAATACTTAAACCACACAACACCACAATACCACTACACAGCGTTTGTGTCCACCAGCAACGAGGATGGGGGTTGCTTGTATCGGGGAAGGATGGGTTCTTTGCAGAGGTATGCGGGAGAGGGAAAAAACCATGCATCTACACAAAAACACACACACACACACCCTTCTTAACAGAGAGTGGAGTTCGCAAAAGAAATGGCGAATAACCTGTTATTGAAAAATTGAAAAACCTAAAGAAGGGAGGGAAATAAAAGAACGAGGGAGGGGGGGGCGTGGGGGGAACGGCGTTTTCTATTTCACGGAATGAACATAGGAATTTCGGATTTTGGTTTTTTTTGTTGCATTTTTTTTTTTTCTTCTCTTCTTCTGTGGGTTTGAACATTAATCCTGTTTGGTATTGTGCTCAAGATTTAAGATTTAAGATTTTGTGTTCCCTGAGGGATGTGGAGACTGATGGGATTTTGCATGAGTGCTGCTTGGAACCACTTTTGTTCCAAATGAGTTCCGCTTTCTTCCGTTTTATTATTAGCAGAGGTGACCAGAAGGTAAGGACTAGGTATCTTACAACTTTTTTTTTTTTTGTGCTTTCATCCGGGGCTGATATCCTACAGTGGGTCAGTCGGAGGTACCTGCATCAGCAGCTGCCTTCATTTTTTTTTCTCCGCCCCTCTTTTTTTTTTGCTAGCTGTCTCTCGGTGTTTTGTTGTACAAAAAAAACAGCCCCCTCCACCCCCCCGTACCCCCTTGCACAACGTTTCGGAGAAATTTTTGGAATATATTTGATTGTTGCTGTCGTGCGTCAAACCGTTGTTTGTTTGTTTCAAGGTGGCTAAGTATCGTGAGGCTTAGAATCACCTTGCCAACCGTTTCTCTTTTGGTCGATAAGATGTGTGTGTGTAGCACATTCATATCACAAGATTTTCTCTCTTTTTTCTTACCGTATTCCCCCACTCCCCCCCCCGTTCCGAAAGGAACTGGGGATACTGGCCTTTTTTTCTTTTTTCTTTTTTTTTTTTGGACTGTCTGCTGAGCAGCAAGTTATCCACTCATCGATTTGGGGGGTTTTTTTTTCTATGATGGAGTGGTAGGGACTTCACAATTTTTGGTTATGTCAGTCGGAGGTGTGCCTGTATCGACAGTGCCTGGGCTTCGCCGGTGTACGGTGAGGCGTTTGCACTTTTAACATCTCTTTATTGGCATTAGAAAATAAGGTTAGATACCACTATTTGCAAATCACTTTGTTTTTTTTTTGCGCACAAACAAAGCCAATCGTTTTTAAAAAAAATACATTGGCAACTGTAGACACGGAGCGGATGGCACCCCCTTTTTTACCATTTTCCTCTTAACACTGTACCCGACGAGCTCGCAGGCGTCGTTTTATACCTGCAGAGGCGTTTGCACCTTTTTACAAATTCGGTTTTATTTTTCTCTTTCTCTGCCTAGCGTTTTAAAATACCATTTTTTTTTGTGCAATATCCCCTCTTTAAGAAACAGATGTTGTCCAGTTCATCTCAATGTTTCTCTCTTTCTCTCTCTTTCTGTCTCCTCTTTGTCTTGTAACGTGGTGCTATCCTCATTCAGTTCATAAGCCTTGCTCCAGCTTGAGTCCGAGAGGACACCTGTTCACCCATGGGTGGTCCTCCCTTTTCCCTGTGCTTGACGTCAGTTTTGATGCTTGGGTCTCCTCACATTCAGTGAGTGGGGGAAAACGTCTGAGAAGTTGTATTTGTTGTCCAGAGAACAGCGAATACCCCCTTTTGTACGGTGAGGTATGTGTGTATGCGATGGTAAAGTAACTATTCTTGACTTTGTGGTTGTACTGTGTGGTTTCGCTGTTGGATTGCAACGGTGAAACCATGAGGCAGGTCATTTACTCATTTCACTGTCGTGTGTGAAAAAAAAAAAAGGTGGTTCTGGTCTCTGCGGAACCTGTGTGTCTGATAACTAATAGGGGGTAATTCTTGCGCAGAATATGGCCCCAACCTGTGTGTGTTTGTATGTTTCTGCAAGAAATGGTAGTGAACTTAAAAGGAAGAGGGGGAAGGGGTGACTTTTGTAAGGGTTGTGTTACACTTCAGGAAACTTAACCAAAAAGGGAAAAAAGGTTGTTCGAGGCGGGTGTGGGATGGGTGCTGTCAGCTGAGGCTATTCAATTTTATTGAGAAAAGTTCGATTTCGGCCTCGAAAATTACCGTGACACCGATTTGTCACGGAATTTTGTCACGGAATTTTTTTGAAAGATTCGATTTCGTGACAAAAAAAAATCGATTTCGTGACAAACCAATTTTTTCATTGACACACAAAATTCGATTTCGTGACAAACCGATTTTTTCATTGACAAAAAAAAATTCGATTTCGTGACAAATCCAAAAATTCAGTGACAAAAAAATGTCAATGAAAAAATGGATTTTGTCAAGGAAACCGAACTTTTTGTCACGGAAAAAGTCGTGACAGAAATGGATTTTGTCAAGGAAACCAAACTTTTTGTCACGGAAAAAGTCGTGACAGGGCACTGGGTACTGGGTACACTGGATACAAGGATAAAAGTCGTGAAAGAGCAACCACAGCTCCACATGACAAACACAAAAGTGTCCAGTCACGTGGGGCATTCATGCACTGAGGAGATAATGATCCAACAATTTACAAGAAAGATTACTTAACCTACTGCTGGAAATTGCCAGGTCGTAGTAACACACAAAGTGTGCCTCCGTTCGGGAAGACCGGATATTCTAGAGACCAAAAAGGCCTCAAGAATATCTTCCGGTAGTCAAGGTATAACCGAATGAACGGCCCAAGACCCCCGTGGAGAAGTTAAATGTGTAATGCTATCAGGTAGAAACTGCGAACACTGTCTTACCCTCCTCAATGCATGGTGGAAGATGTCTTTGACAACAAATATCCTGTACCCAGGTACCAGGTTCCCAGACCCACGTAGTACCACGTCGCAGTACTACGCAAAATTTACCACCAGACCCTGTCTTCGTGCACCTTAAGTACAACGCCGCAGACAGGCCAAACATGCGTTGGACTCAGAGGAATGCCTGCTGTGCAGTGTATCAAACATGAGAACCAACTCCCAGCAACAAGGGGCGCCTTTTGGCGGGCGTTGTTGAGGGTGTTTGGGGTGCAAAGTTTTCCACAATTTTGATGCGCGGGTACAGAAGTGTTATCTTGTTCTTTCATCTCTAGGAATGTAAATGTCAATCGCGTTTAACTACCACTAGGGCTTGTTCAGTGAACCCACGAGGGGTCGAAGGGGGTTGGTTATCCCATATCTATCAAAGGTTGTGTCGACCAGGCGAATCCACTATGTTACGCTGTATGATGATAAATCCGAAGAAATAACAGTGCATAGCAACTGCAGGAAGTTTGTTAAAAAGAGTGCCTCACGCTACACAAACCACCACCCGCGATTGACTTAGATGTTATAACAAAGAGAATTCAGAACAAAACAACACCCTGCCCCATACACACTAAATTGTCATGCTTCAAGAGCATGCCTGGGCCAAAATTACTATGACGAAAAGGCAACAAGACCACCCACAAGGAGTGTGAATTGTGCACTGGTTTTCTGGGGGAACAAACAATATTTTCTTGTGTCTAGTCCTCCGGAAGCAGAGGACAGACTTTCCGGAAGGTTTCCAAAGTCGAATTTCTTGCACTAGCTATGCTCCCTGGTTAATGGCTATAGCAGTGACTGACAAAGTGTTCCCACCCCCCTTTCCACCACCATAATAACCGAACTCTGCTTATCAAACCACAATCTGAATCTGCTTCCGTCGCATGCGCTGGTGGATTCGATCTGTTTTGGTGTGTGTAATGGAATGTATGGGTGAGGGTTGGGGTATTAGGTATAGAAACGTGCGCACCCATTAATTTTTTACCGAATGAAAATGAAATCTGCAATGAGTGTCTGCTGCATATCATTTAGTGGGGCTGGCCTCTGGCCAGAGGCGTGCAAGCCTGACCGTGTTCGCGATATACTAAGTCTTGCATAATCATAAAGTTATCATACCTTGTGTCTTCAGACTCTGCCCTTCGGTTTCTAGACAGCTCAAGAATGGCCTCTTTTGTGTTTGTCAAGTGGCTGTCTGGTCACTTTTCAGTGACTGGCGGGTTGGCTGTCACGACTTTTTCCTTGACAAATTCCATTTTTTTCAATGACATTTTTTTGTCAATGAAAAAATGGATTTGTCACGAAATCGAATTTTTTTTTGTCAATGAAAAAAGTCATTTGTCACTAAATTGAATTTTGTGTGTCAATGAAAAAATCGGCTTGTCACGAAATCGATTTTTTTTTGTCACGAAATCGAATCTTTCAAAAAAATTCCGTGACAAAGTACCGTGACAAATCGGTGTCACGGGTATTTTCGAGGCCGAAATCGAACTTTTCTCAATTTTATTTTATTTTTATTTTGCCTCCTTTTGTTTGGTGTGATCGAAGGTCGAAAATTTCAAAGAAAAAAAAAGTCCCGTTGCTGAAGTTTTTGGTGCCTGCGTCCGCCGATGAACGGTGAGGTGTTTTTTGCACTTTCAACTTCTCATTTTTTTTTCTCTACGAACATCTATTGCTTGGGTTGCTTTTGATTTTTTTTGCGATCACCCCATTATTTTTTATCTCTTTTTTTTTAGTTTTATTGTGTGTAAAAACCTGGCAAATATGTGTATGTATATAGCTTGCCTGCATCTGGGAATGTGTCCCTACTTTTTTCTTCTACCCCCCCCCATTCTTTTTTTTTACTCTCGCCTCTCTCACAACACTTTTTGCGGAAGGGTTGTAACGTTTTTTTTTTTTCTAATTTTTTTTCGATAGTAGTATCGCAGCCTTTGTGATATCCGCGTCAATCACATTCTCTGATAGATGTGTGTGCAACCCCATCTGCACATTTTCATCTGTGCAAATGTTTTCTTATTGTGTTCAGCCTATTGGTTTTGAATGTTATTTTTACAATTTTTACAATCGCGGCATTTTTTTTAAAAGATATCTGTGCCCGTACACAGTTCATGTTTTTAAGATTTTGTTTTCGTTTCAAAAGGGGAGTGTGAAACACTTCCTATTCGGCTTTTTTTTGCAGAAGTTTGTTAATAAGAACAGTGATCCCCTGTTACTTACCCTAGCGTTGTTCGAGGAACAGAGGTGGGGGGTTGTGCACGCAAAAAAAAAAAAAAAAAAAAAGTTTAAAAAAAAACCTTTTGAAATTCATTAGCCTTCGGGCTACCTTGTGTTTTTTTTTCAAACAAAACAAAACAAAAAAAAATGGGGAGGAGGGTTTTTTGAAAGCGAGTAGACGGGCTGAACGTTTTTGGCATGTGTGTCTGTAATGCCTGCCCTGTTGCTGCCGTGTACTGCGGTTGCTTGTTGGTCTACAGAGGGGTTACACATGGGGAACAGCAGCCCTGAACCTTTGACATGAGGGGGTTACACAGACAGGCAGCACACACCTCCCCTCACTTTTACATTTTTGTGGCTAGATAAAAAGGGGCACCTGGCCTTATTTTTTTTATTGTAATTATTGGCCAGACAACGGGAGGAAAAAAAAAACGATCTTGCAGAAAAAAAACAAAAGAGGGGGTTGATAAAACGGCATTCGTAAAGACCCTCCTTTTTTTTCTATAATAAAAGGGATAAGGACAGTCTGGCCCACTACGTTTGACTTTTGGACAGTATGGGCCCAACATGTTTCGATAAAGACAGTTCAGCCCCAAACGTTTGTAAAAAAGACAGTTCAGACCCAAAACGTTTGCAAAAAAGACAGTTCAGACCCAGGCAGCTGCACCCACCTGAGCCCAAGTTCTCTCTATATCTATCTCAATGCAATATCTATATCTATATCTATCTCAATGCATGGTGGAAGATGTCTTTGACAACAAATATCCTGTACCCAGGTACCCATATTCCCAGACCCACGCAGTACCACGTCGCAGTACGCAAAATTTACCACCAGACCCTGTGTTCGTGCACCTTACGTACAACGCCGCACAAGCGTTGGACTCAGAGGAATGTCTGCTGTGTAGTGTATCAAACATGAGAACCAACTCCCAGAAACAAGGGGCGCCTTTTGGCGGGCGTTGTTGAGGGTGTTTGGGGTGCAAAGTTTTCCACAATTTTGATGCTAGATAGATGTTATAACAAAGAGAATTCAGAACAAAACAACACCCTGCCCCATACACACTAAATTGTCATACTTCAAGAGCATGCCTGGGCCAAAATTGTTGTGATCCAAATGAGTAAGGCCACCAACAAAGTCTTTTGGACTTTTTTGTTGCGTCGACTCTGGCAATTAGGGTACGTGTACGTGTGTACCTGCGTATCTGGGTGCTTGGGCACCCCAGTGCCAGATTCAGCGGGGGGTACCCCCGCGAACACCCCTCCCACCAGAAACCCGCAAACCCTCCCTACCGCTGCCTGGGTCTGAACTGTCTTTTTTACAAACGTTTTGGGTCTGAACTGTCTTTTTTACAAACGTTTGGGGCTGAACTGTCTTTATCGAAACATGTTGGGCCCATACTGTCCAAAAGTCAAACGTAGTGGGCCAGACTGTCCTTATCCCATAATAAAATGGCATAACACAGCACCAAACACACGGTACAGAAAATAGCTTTGAGTTTTGCACCGTGATATAATTATTTATTTTTTTTTTTTTTCGAGAAGAAAAAAAAGAAAAAAATCAGCGGAATGACAACAGAAGAACGACACAAAAAAAAAATTTTACCACGTTTTCAACTCTTTTGAAGTTTCGACTTTTATTTTTAAACACTCCTCCCCTCACCCTCCTCATCTCCTCCCCCACCCCCCACAGGTGCACAACAACCACGTTGTTGGCAAGGTGCTAACGCCACCCCCCCCCATCCCCACCCCCCCTTTTTTTTTTTGGGAACACCAACCCAACACACACGGCGGCAACACCAACAAACAATCTGACCGAAAGAGAAAGGGCCCTTTTTAATACGCCCTCTCCTCCTCCTTCATTTCCCCCCTTTTTGCCATCTCTGTCTCCATCTTACCATTGAGAATGGCACATCCACGCACCATTCTGCTTGTGGCAGTGCTCTGCTCGCTGGTCAGCTCCGAAGAGGTTCTAAGCTTGAATGCGGGACATACAGGAGACGATGAAACGACCATGGCCAAACCAATGGAAGCTGATACATCCGTTCACGTGAAGGAGGCGAAGCGTGCAGACATCATAAACAAGGGGGATGAGAAGGGGGGGAGCGACAGCGAGGACGGTGTAGGTCTGGATGCGAAGAAGGGATCCAAGGGGAAAGACGATACTGGCAGTTCATCGCAAGACGGCACCAAAAAACCGAAGGAAGACATAATGTCCACAAAACCAGAATTAATAAATGACCCAAAAAAGGCGAAAGCGGACTCCTCCTCTTCCTCCTCCTCCTCCTCTGGCTCCGAGGATGAAACACCCGCAGGGAAATCTTCTAAACCCTCGAATCCACCAAAAACAGACGGTTCTGCCTCTGGCTCCGGCTCTGGGGAAATGCCCGCGAAACGGAGTGCATCTGACACAGACAAGGCGAAGACAGAGAAAGCCAAGGCTGACACAGACGACTCTGGGTCCGGCTCCACTGGGTCCGGATCTGACAGCAAAGAAGACCCGGCGAAAGCTAAGAAGATGCCCCTAAAGGAGAAGGGGGACGAAGGGTCTGCGTCGGGCTCCGGGTCGGGCTCAGCAGGATCCGGATCCGGATCCGACGAAGAAGCAAAACCGACCAAAAAACCGACACCCAAAGAAGACAGCTCTGAGGAAGCTTCTACAAAGGCAGACGCTTCTGTGAAGGCGAAGGAGGACGCATCAGGGTCGGGTGTCGACGCTGATGTGCACCCCCCTACTGTTAAGCCTGCGATGAATGCAACGAACGGAACAGCGATGAACACAACAAACACAACCTCAGCACCATTGGAAAGCGGGCCAACGACAGCTGAGAAAGAAGCGATGGAAGCTGAACGCGATGGCACAAAAAAGACGGTCGAGGTGAACCATGAGGCCACAGTATGAAAAAAATTATTTGTCAATATATTGAAGTACCAACTGTGTTGGCTGTCGGCGTTTTTGCGCACTATCGACTTCACTTTTTTATGCAATCCTCGAAAAATGAGGCCTCCCTACACAGTCATGAAAATGGCTTTTTTTTTTTTTTTGTTCGTGCATGAATGAATTGCTCTCTGGGGTTCGATAACCTGGTACCTGCGTCCGCCGAATGAACGGTGAGGTGTTTTTGCACTTTCAAATTCTCTTTTATGGATTTCATATTTTACTCAGCACTTGCCCATCTCTCTCTTTTCTCTTTTCAGATCCCCTTCAGTGTGGAGGCCATTAACCGTGGTACCCTCATTGCTCTGAAGCTGGTGGACATGGACACCGTGAAGTACGTTCTCTGCAGCATTGCCTCGCCTAACAACGGACGCGACCCCGACCACGAAGACGACTGGGAGCTTTCCTGCGAAGGACTGTCCAACCGCTTTGCGAGTGCAGACTTCATGCGGATTGTGCCCAAAAAGGGGTATGCGGGGGCAAAAGGATATGGGAGATATCGTAAAGATAAGTAAAGCGATTTTTTTGCGGGCAGTTCAAAGACCAGTGTCTACGACTGTAGAGTGAGGCAACAAAATTTTTGTCATTTTTTTCACCTTATTTACTTGACACAGACTCGAAATCGAGGTGGACGGCGAGCGGTACACAGTGTCCAGCTTTGACGCTTCGAAGGAGCCTTTTGAGGTGCAGGCAGATGACAAGACGTTCCCTCTGTCACAGGTCACTGCAGCAGGGATTGAGTTCTCGGTATGACCTTAACAACACACATCCGTTCCGCTTGATCGGATCTCGGCCGTTGTTTGCTTTACCCCGCTGCCGACACTAAGATTTTCTTTCTATGAAGCAGGCTGTTCCAAATTATTGTCTATATTTGGTGTACATTTAGTGCACCCTATTATACCATCTATTCAGTAGAATAGTTAGTATATGAAACAAATTATTGTCTATATTTGCAAAGTCTTTTGTGACGCGCTCATCAACACACTTCATTTCCCTCCTCACAGTTCGAAGTTGGTGACCACGTTGACGTGCGTGACAAGCCTGAAAAGGACTGGAAGCGCGGTATCGTTAAGGTGCTCGAACCCAAGGTGAAGGTTCTTGTCAACGGGTGGAACAAGACGCACCACTTCAAGTACCTGCGTGTCCACAAGTCTGCACCCAAAGCACCGCATGCTAGTGACACTATGCCAGTCAGCTTCAGTGAAGGCGACAGGGTTGAGGTGCGCAGCGAGCCGCAGTCCGAGTGGCGTGCGGGGCGTGTGACCTCGCTCAACCCTACCCAGGTCCGTGTCGATGGATGGGCCAAGTCGCATGAATGGAACTTCATCCGCAAGACTGAAAAGACTGAGGTATCTAGCACTGTCCGGCTTTCACCTGCCTTTTGGTGGATAGTGGAAAGGCTTAGGATCATCTTCCCAACTTTTATTTGGTTTTTTTTGGCAACCCACCCCCACCAGGTCGAAAAGGAAGTCTCCGCCGAAAAGACTAGCCCCGAGCTTTCCTCTCCCGAACCCACCCCGGCACCGAAGAAAGAGTCGAACGACGTTCTGGCAGCGGTATGGCCATCCAACCCCACCCCACCTAAAAGACAGCCCCCACGATACACTTCTTGGAATTTACCCCCAATCACTACAGTGGGGCGACATCTGCTTGAAGGCGACGTGCACGAACGCAGGGAGGATCGACGACACGACGTGCACTACGGAGCAGGTCTGCGGCAGCACCAGCGGGTGCACCTGGGACGAGGCCGAGAACCCGCCCTGCAGGAAGAAGCTGAAGCTGGGCGACACCGTTGGGCTGCGTGCAGGCTCGCACGAGCAGGGCTCCATCAGAAGCGCTGCGGAGGTGGGCGTCATTGTGCAGGTGATTGAGGAGGACGAACAGCCGTTTGAGGTGCGTGGCGGGTACTCCGACACATACCGCTACCGCGAGGACGAGGTCATCCCTGCCTGGGGCCACTCCGTGCAGTGGGCGGAGAAGGAGCTTCTCAACACGGTGCTCCACTTTTGGAAAGGTGCACCTTCCTTTGGCGCTGCAGCAGAAGCCTTGGTAGGCGCAGACGTTGAATCTGGGTTCAAGACACCACCCCCGGTGGACTGGACGCAGCAACAGGATAAGAATGATGGGCAGAGGACAGCACCGGTTGCTCCTCAAGTTGCGCCGGTTGTGGAGCAGCCACCTCCAGTGGCTCCTGTCACCCAGCCTGCAGCACCACCGGTGGGGACGACGCCTACAGCAATGCCTGCAGTCGCACCCATGGTCGCACCACCGACACCTCCAGCACCTCTCGCCACACCGCTCCCTGCAGGATCGCCTCCCATCCCGCCTGCCCCTCCAGTACCGGTCCCATCACCGACAGCACCTCCGGTTCCGGTCCCCCCGCCGACTCCTGCGGCAACAGCGAAGGCTATTGGCTCTGCAAACCTTGCACCAACCTTTGCCCCGAAGGCGCCTGGGAGCGCGCCTGGAAAGAAGAGTGTGGTGAAGATCACGATGGCGCCGAAGGTGACAGTGCCGAAGAGCATTGTGGTGTACATCCCTGACGTGCCTGCACTGTGCGGGACGTACAACGAGGTGAAGAAGAAGGAGCGTGGCATGCCGCAGTGGGTGGCGGAGGACTGCGAGACCGGGGAGTGCATTTTGTTCATGAGCCACGGCGGGTTTTGGATGCTTGGGCGCGAGGTGGACGACGGGCCGGGCAACAGAGGGCAATGCAAGAGCGTTACCAAAGCGACCCGCCAGCCCCGCTCCAAAATCACCTATCCACAGGTCATGGGAGCATGGCATTGCCACATCATGGCAAACTGGGTGGACGCTGCGCAGGGAATGGTTGACCTACCAGAAGCAGTCGAGAAGAAGGGCCTCGACCCGAAGCAATGCAAAAAACCGGAAGAAGAGATGAAAATGGGCGAGGACGGCGAGATGATGATGTCCATGGAAAAACCGGACGAGGCAGCCGAAGAGGAGAAGAGGCAAGACTCCGACGGTGCCTACTACTCTAAGGCACAGTTCTTCGAGTACTACAAATCTGACGAAAAGTGGGATTCAAAGGCGTCCACATCATCCCTCAAAGTGAAGTTTGCCGACGGTGCCTCTGTGGTAGCCACAATAGACGTGCCCGACACCTCCGTGAAGGCAGGCGCAGAAGGAAAAGTACAAGCAAAAGACTCTCCAGGAAAATGGAAGGTCCTCTTTGATGGTGACGTTACAGCGGTCGTCGACTATGCGACTATTAAGGCGGCGTAAAAAAAAAAGGTTATAGTGGAGCACACTCTAGGGTGGCTACACTAATACAACCAAGTTTTCAAAAAAAGGGTGAACTACTTCTCTCTTTAGCGGTTCATCTTATAAGTTTTTTTTTTTTTGTTGATACAACAGCAAAAAAAAAGGGGGGTAAAACCCTGTAGGAGATCGAAAACAAAAAACAAAGAAATTGGGAGAAAAAAATGCTTCAAGCGAAAGCTAGTTTTTTTTAATAAACCTTCGATTTTAATTGGTTTTTGAAGGTGGGGAGTGTAGGGGTGGGGAAGGGGGGAGGGAGGGAGGGGAGGGAGGGAGGGGAGGGAGGGAGGGGAGGGAGGGAGGGAGGGGAGGGAGGGAGGGAGGGGAGGGGAGGGGGGAATCTTACGAAAGGCAATACAGAGAGAAGAGGAGAGGGGGGGGTTTTATGGTAGGATAATTAAGGGAGACCTAAGAGATTGTCGTGCTCAACTTTCTCCTCTTTTTTTCCCCCTTCTTTTTTTCATTACCTGAGCATTGGCAAAGAGGAAATAGAATCGACGGAAGGTGCGTGCCTGCAAATTGTTTCTTATATTCAGTATCTGTTTTCTGCGGAGTGTCAGTGCCTGCGTCCCAGAGGCGTTTGTACTACAATCAACGTCACGTTGTTGTACCCCACGTCACACAATTCATGCAATGGAAAAGAGAAAAACGCAACAAAATTTGCAGGATAATCGAAAAGAAAGAAGGTTGTCTTCTTTTGTCATACCCTGACGTCAGATTCTATATGACTTCGACCAAATTATTTTTGATCCTTTTTTTTTTTACTTGAGGATTCGGGGGAAAACGAAAATATTTCCTCTATCGTCTATGGGTGGAAAGATGTGACCGTCATCTTACAAATTAGCCTGCAGGACGTGATTGCTAGGCCCCAAAGGAGAAATTTTTTGCGTTTTCCAATTTTTGATTTGGGCGTTTTCGTTTTTCGAACGCGCGTTCGGATGGTATCCCCCTTCCCTACAAAAAATAGCAACTCTCATTAAAAACTGGCGTCTTTACGTTGCCTATCACCCAAAAAATTAGCCTGCAGAACCCATCTTCTACAGAACCCGTCTTTTTCGGATCGAAGCAGAAAAAAAAAAACTCTTTTCTTTCCCGCATCTTGGAAAAAAAAATAATTTCTGAGATATTCTCTCCAAAAAACGACACGTGGAGAACCTACTTCCATTTTTTTTTTTTCCCGCAAGGTGATTAATCAGAGGCGCAATGGGTTCTCTTCTCTTGTGCTTTCATCCGGATGGCTGGCATTTTTTTCTTTATTCTTTTCGTACGGTCATTCGGAGGTGGTGCCTGTATCAATAACCATTCCTTCTCTTTTCTTAAAGATGTGTGTGAACGAGAGGCACATTCATCTTACAAAATTTTCCGTTTTTTTTTCTCCCCTCCCCAAGAACCTTCCAAGAAGCCAAATGTGAGATCCCACATTTGACTCTTCTCCATGTGTCTCTAAACAAGCGTAGGGGTTTTGCAAACAAAAAATTTTTAGCCTTCGGGCGACTTTGTTGTACAGAACCCGTCCTCTACACGTTGTCAATGATTCAATTGCTCAAAAAGAAAACACTAACTAAAAGAAGAAAATGGCGCCCTGCGTTTTTAGTTTTTGTCTCTCTCTGCCACACCTCTATGGGTGTGCAGTCTGGACACAATTCTGGGATTTTCTTGGGGGCGACACAATAGAAGCCATTTGGTGAATTATCAACACCATTCACCCTGAAGTCTTGCGGGGGGGGGAGAAGGGGGGGGGTGGGGGGTTCTTGCAACGTTAGGACCACACAGCTCTCTTCTTTCTTTTTCATTTGCACTTATTATTTGGTCACTACTTGGTCATGTACCAAGGTACACTGTCACAAGAGGGCTTTGTATTTCAAGTCTACTTTTATTTGTGCTCTTTTAAGTCCCTCCCTTCCATTCCCCATTTTTTTGGTGCACTCTCGTTCGCTAAAAAAAAAAATATTTTAATACCCCCACACATTGTCCAATAGCGCCTCCTTTCAGTGGGAACACTTGAGTGGATTCTGGTGTGTTGCTTTTTGCGGAGAGGGGCGTGAAAAAAAAACGGTATTCCATTTTTCTTCATTCCTTCACGAACAAACAAACAAAAAAAAAAAAAAAATGAATAAAAAAGACAACGAGACATATAATAAAGACTGCTTCCTCTCCTATTTTTTACACCCATTTTGATACATTTTTTTTCCCCCCCGCCGCCAGGATTTTGAGTTTTGAAAAAAGCTGCTGATGGGGCCAAAAAAATCCCCCTGCAAAGCTCCTTCTCGGGGCTTCCGGCGGAGAACAATGTTCCCCAAGCCCGGTCAGAGTACAAGAAAAAGTCACCCAATAATAATCTATTTTTCTTATTCCTACGAAGCTTGCTTTAAAGGGGAAATAGTATTACCGGTACGGTCGCCAATCATCCCTCAAACAGGATGATTGTGCAATCAACGAAAAAAACCTTTTTTCCTTTTACTTACCTACCGATCCTACTATTTTCGTTGGGGAACACACGATAACGCCAAGATACACACGAACGTGTTTCAAAAAAGGTTGGAAAATTGGTCACAAAATGTTACACATTTTCCTTCCCTTCCCACATGAATATTCCCACCTTATTTCACCAGAAACACAATACCCAAATCCGTCTTTTTTGTTTTAGAATAGTATTCAAAGCAACTTTCCCCACTTTTTCAGCCCCTGATATTTGCTGTGCCATTTTTCCCCACCTGGTATCTGCTTAATGGTCGTCCCTGTACATAATGTCCGACGTTGTGATGACGTGGGAGCAGAGCCCCAAGGGAAATGATCCTTTTGTCCCACACATCTTGCAGAGCAGAATGTCCTTTGATGAGGACGACGACGACGACCAGGACAATGACAGCAACGACAACGCCCCGCATGATACCCAGTATATTACACGCAACTTTGCGGTCGACCTTCTCCAGCACGTTGACATGCAGCCTGCAGACATGGAGCACGCGTTTGTCGAGCTCGCTCAAGAATGCCGTGAATGCCGTTTACCACGCAAAGAGCTGTACCTTACGCAGAGCGAGCTTGAGGTGTTTTTTCATAGATTGCTTACAGCGCAGGCGGCGCAAAATGCGCCCCGAAAACGCCGTGTAATCGACACCTTCGCGACAGAGGTGTATCACGAAACGAGCCATCTGCTCTTCAACCTCAAACAAAAGGTCGCCTCCCTCTTCCAAGCCATCGACATCGACGAAGCGAACACCCTCAAATGGGAGCAGCTCTTTTGGTTTCTCATACAGGCGACCATGAAAGGACGGGTCAGCGGTGCACCAGAGATCCATACCTACAACGTTACTTCCAAGCACACTGTACCAATCAACGAGCCTGCCCTCTCCACAATCCAATACGTCCCTAGCCTCGGCAAAATAATGATCAACGCTGACAAAGGAATTCGCCTCTGCGAATCCGACAGTCCTTTCGCAAACTACGAATTTATCCCGGTAGCTGGGGGCAAGCTGTTATGCGCAACATACATAAAATACCACAACATCGTTGTGGCCTCCTGCGTTGACTTAACAATGCGTATCGTAGATTTGAAGCTAAAGCGAGAACGTTGTGTGATGCGCTTAGATGAATCGCAATTAGACATGGTATGGTCTACCAAAGGGAAGGTGCTCTACACAGCATCCCGTTCAGGATGTATTACCGTATGGGGCATCAAACTCTGCAGAGAAACCGGGCGCTACATAAGCGATGAGACAGACCCAGGGGAAAACGCGAACATCATCATCGAGCTCCACGCTCTGCAGAAGTGGTCGCCGCATAGCTCACCGATACACCGTGTGCTCATTCTGCCTAATGATAAAATTGTCAGTGCGTCGCTTGACCCTGCCGTTCACGTTCAAGAACCAATACGTGGTGATATTGTAGTGTCCTGTGGCGGCGCTGCCTCTGGGCTGTTAACCCTCGCGTTTAGCAATGAAAGCGGGTTGCTTTTGAGTGGTGGTTACCAAAGAGAGATCCTTGCCTGGCCGGTCACCTCGGGGAAGCACTCCCCGTTGATGCTGGTAGATAAGATCTGCCCGCATACCACGCCGATCGTAGGGTTGCATGCAGTGCAGGACTCTCCCCAGGTCATTTCGTGTGAGCAAAGCGGGATGGTGAAGATCTGGGACCTCCGAACCCTGCTTTGTGTGCAGACGTTTACGCGAAATGCGTTGGGGATCCGTGGGCATGTGGGGTCGGATAATTTGTTTGGGTCAATGTGCTTTGTCCCTGGGGAGAAGCAGTTGTACGTTGCAGCGCCGAAGAGGTTTGTCTGTTTGAGTTATTGCCATTCGGTCGATCGGTCGGTCAACACGGTAGATGGGTCTCAGAACACTGCGCCCGCTTATGCCACTGAGTCGCAGATGTTGGTTACAGGCGCTGGACGGAGGGTGCGGTTCTGGCATATTGGGAACGGCGAGCTGTGCACCGCACACAGCGACCTGGTTCCCGAGAACGACCAGATCTCTGCGCTCGCGATAGACCAATCCGGGTCCGCCTTCTTCGTGGGCACGCAGCGCGGCTACGTGCGTTCCTTTACAACTTCGAATGGTGCATTCATCTGCCGCTACTCCGCATGCTGCGGCCAGGAGGTCCGCCACCTCGAAGTCATCACCGTCTCTGCGTCCCTCCGCTACCTCTTCGGTGTAGGCTGGAACGGCAAGGTCTTCGTGTACAACCTCTCCGGCACCACAGCACGCATCGCAGGGATGTCCAACCCGGAGTTCCCAAAATGCGTGACGCAAGGGAAGTGCACTGCGTACAACGAAAACCGGCTGCTCTACGCAGTAGGCACGAAGTCGGTGTTCACGCTCTGGAAGATCTCCAAAGATCCGCGGCACGGCGCCTTCACCCCGTTGTTGCTTGATACGGTGCGTTGTGCGGAGGCGAGCGTGATAGGGTGTATGTGTTTCTTTGACAGCCACCCGTTGTTGGCAGTAGGGGTGGGGAAGGGGTTTATTCAGATTTGGATCATTCCGACGGATTCGCAGAGCCGCAAACTGCGTTTAGTTCTGCAGTTCGAAACGCCGTCGAAAACACCGCTGTCGGCAGTGACGTATTCGTCGTCAAGTAAGATTCTTGTTGTTGGCGACGAAAAGGGTGTTCTTCTGTGCTACACCGTAGGCAAGATCGTCACCGCGGCGCTCGAGGTTGTGGATAAAAGCAGCACCTTCATCAGGGCCGGGCGTGGCGCGCTCTTCGCTGACAAATTCAAGCCCACACCCTTTGCAGAACAGCGTACACACGACGAAGGTTTTATGGGGCTGTCTGCCTACAACACCCCGCACAGCATTGTGGTTGCGTCTGGGTACGACAGGCGGATCCGTCTGTTCAGCCCTTGGTTGGTTCCGATTGGGTTTTTGGATCCTTACGTGATCGGGGGGAGCTACAACATCTCGTCGCACACCTTAACCGACACGGTGCATGCGTCTCTGATTGCCCATGAAGAATCGATGGTTATGCAGGAGAAGGCTGCAACGAAGAGCACCTTCTTGACAGACCTGCCTGAAGTGGACATGCGAGGTCGTCGGACAGGGAGTGTACAGCAGGTGGTGATGGAGGTGCCCGACAAAATGCCCGACGAAGACAGCAATGCGGTGCTCCCTGCTGCGGTCGTGCAGTTCCTCAATGAGCAGGAAGTGGATGAAACCAACGAAGCAATCGACTCCAACAAGCTGGGCGGCTCACGCAGTGCCAGCCGCGCCAGCATCTTCAAGGTCAACAAGCATCGTGGACTTGCCTCCAAGGTGCAGAAGATGATTATCACAAACCGCTTCTGTGGCCCCACCAAGAAGTCACGCTGCCCCGCCCCCTCCCTCGGCTTCCGAAGGCAAACAGGCCCCGACAAACTCGCCCACGGCGAGAACGAAGAAGACAAAGAACGCACCAAACGCCGTCTCTTCAAGATGAACAACCACCTCAAGATCAACCGCCTCAACAAGGCAGGCGAAGGCAACGGCACTGAAGCCAAGACACGCTGTTTGGACAGGTATGCACACCCCCACACCCCATCCCCATCCTTCCTGTTCTATAGCTGCCATATTATCCCAAACCGCACAGATGCGACCACCGCCTGCGAGGCTACGTAGGCCCCTCTCAGGAGTCGAAGCTTGAGGAGATGGAGCGCTACGCAGATGCGGGCATGGACCTTTACGACATCCTGCTCAAGAGCTGCCGCATGCAGATCCTCAAGAACGAGACGCTCCTCGGGAGCACGCTGCGCAACGACCGCAACCGCAGGGAGCGCCGCCGCCTCCACGCCGAGAAACGCTTCATGCAGCAGCACGAAGGTGCCATCGTCGCATCGCAACGCCAAGAGGAGCAGGTGGACATCCACTCCATGTGGCGAGAGATTGAAGACTCCGCACGGAGCCTCAAGCATGGGCTCTCTCCGCGTGGCGCTTCGCCAGGTGGAGGTGGAGGAGTAGGGGGAGGAGGAAGTTCCACAGAGCAAGAAGTCACCCTAGCGGATACCTCCCGTCTGCTCTTCCCACTCAAAAACGCAGGCTCGCTCTTCAGGCAGAGCCCCACAAATAGTGATACGGCAAAGAATCACGTCAAAGCAGCGCTTCCAAAAATGGGTGCAAACACAGCAGCGGTTTCAAGGGATGGCTGATGTCGTTTGGTGGGAAGGTTTTCTAGCTTTCTCCTTTCTAAAAAATATATTGTTCAGCGAGTTTCTGTTTCTTTTTCCAAGGAAATATGATTTTTTTTCCAGTAGTTTTGTTTTTTTGAAAAGTATGTATCAAAAATACGTTTTTTGATGCCAAATCATAGCTGTTTATAGAGTTCCTACCTCTCGCAGGGGTTCCCTTCTTAAGGGGGTGGTTGAACGTTTTCCTAGCGCAAATGATTATAGAAGCGTTTGAAGTACTGCACGCGACACTTGGATATGTCTTAAACTGTGAACTTGGTACCATATTGCGTTCGTCGGGAGCGTGTCCATATACACTTCATGAGCACAAAGTCGTAGTGTGGACCCTGAGTCAAGTCAGTGTCTTCAGTGTCCACAGTATGTATCTCGTGAGGCTTCATGTAGGTGCTGCCTTGAGCCTCCAAAAACGCAAATGCCCCAACCACACCTGCGGACAACCGCTTCTTCGTGCGTTCTCTCATATACTCCTCCGACTTCCGGACACGCTTCACGGACACAGAGAGGTTGTCCCCGGTCCGCTTTTTGTGCGCGCGGTTTAGTTTACCTAAACTATTAACCGATTGCCGCGACTCGTGTCTTGTGGCGACTAAGGTGTCGCCAACATCCTTCAGCGCCTGAACCACTTCTTTCGATTTCATAGTCGATCATATCTTCGCTGAGGTGCTCCGCCGATGGCCTCACTCTCCAAGCTGGTGGTCAATACTCTTGCCAGCGTCAGAGGAGACCAAGCATGCTTGTAGCTCTTGCCAGCAACTTGAGAGAGTGGACCTCGCGAGGTCAAGGGAAACCCCTGAGTCCGAGGTCTCCCATACCGGCACCAAGGTCCAGGAAACTGCGGCATGCTTGTGGTTGTTACCCAACCTCGCCCTCCGAACCCTCCCTAAGTAGTGAAACCCCAACCCATGCTCTTTAACCTTTGCATGGGAACGCAACGGTCCCCTATCCTCATTCCACCACCCCCCCAGGTCTGCACACCCACCCCTTGAACCCCTACACCCCCCCTGGTATATGTGGTGGAGTCTCGGGAGTGCCTTGCTACGTTTGAAAGGGGAGGGCCTTGGTGGAGGAAGCTTGCCACCGCCGCCACCCCCACCACTAGCGGTAGACGCAGCAAGCCCAGCCCTATCATGTGAAGGCTGTGGAGCTGCAGCAGCGCTGCAGTGTGGACATTGTACGGAGCTGTATCTGTGCGCTTCGGAGGCCTGCTGTGATGGTGTGCACCGCGCAAAGGACCGCAGCAGTCATCGTGCAAGCCTTCTCCCTATAGGTGTGACGACACCTACGTGCACTTCGCATGCAGGGTGTGCCCTGCAGCTTGCGTGCACAGAGCGAGGTTGTGACAACGCAGCTATGTGCCTCCGCTGTTTAAAACAGGGTCCCCACGTAGGACACAGCTTCATTGATATGGGGGAGGTGAGGGCAGAAATGCAGGTTTCCTTAGGGTACGTCGGGGTCAACGCAGCGACAGCAGCGCGGGACGTTGCGAAGCGGCGTCTCGCGCATCTCACAGCACGGCGCGCACAGATGGGGGAAGAGGACCACGCCATGCAGGCCTCCGTGGACACCTCCTTCCTCTCCTTGCACGAAGCCGTTCTACGCCGTGGTGCCGAGCTGTCCGAGGACACCACCCGCTCTGCGATGCTACGTGCCTGCCACATCGAGGCCGAGATGCTTACCCTTACACAATACATTGCTACTGCCGACTCCGCCATCTCTAAGGCAACCGCGACCTGCGCGCTTCCAGAAGAACAAACACTTCGTGCGGTCCTTGAAGGGCAGGAAGTTGCATCAATCCTCTCACACCTAACCCTTCCCCGTCCACGGCGCTATGCGAACAACCTTATCACCACTCCAGGACCTGAATTCACCGCGCTCCTTAAGAAGTGTCGTTTGCTTTCGAAAACCGATTTTGTGAGTGAAGAGCTCGCGCAAGGGGGCGTTCTGTTAACGCAAAGACAGGCATGGCAGCCAGCGACGAGCGAAGAGTACTGCACTCTAGGCGCTGCGCTGCCTCAAGGTGGAGTGACACGGCTTGCAGATGGACCGGAAATTGGCAAAACACAGCTTTTCACCCGCGCTATCGCTTTGGATCCTCACAACAGCCAAGCATATTCCCGTCTAGCGAGGGATCTACCCAATATTGGGTCTGCGACGTTGGAGGATGGGAACGTTCTGACGAAGGAAGACCTTTTCAAACGGGCCATTGCGTTGGACGGAAAGGATGCAGTCGCACATCGTCTGCTGGGAACGACGCTCCCGAAGGGGGGGTCGACGGTCATGGAGGATGGGAGTCTTGCTACCGAAGAGCTTCTGTTCAAGCGAGCCATAGCGCTCGATCCCACAGCGAGCAGGTCCTATGAAGGATTGGGTGTGGCGTTACGTGAAGGTGCCAGCACGGTGCTCGACAATGGGGATGAAGTGACAGAGGAAACGCTCTTCCGGCATGCTGTGCACTTAGACCCGCTCAACGTAAACGCATTGTACAACCTAGGGGCGGTGATGAAAGAGGGCGGGAAGGTAGCCTTTGAAAAAAACATTGTGCTCACCAAAACACAGTTGATGATGTTTTCTCATTGATTTTTATTTGTACCAAAGGCTTCGGCCATTTTTTTTTTGAGTACATCCCCTAGTTGCCTTCTGGGTACTTTAGGCGATTGTCGCAATTTTTTGGGGGTGGCTAGGTGGGCGAAGGGGGGAGGGAAGCTAACTCCGGGAGGTTTTTTTTTTCTTTCTTCGGTTCACTGCCAAGAGAAGGCTTTGTACTTCTAGTCGAAGAAATTTTGTTTCCTGTGTCTGCGTCCGCAGAGGCGTTTGCACTTACAACTATTGGTGTGGCTGAATAGAGGGGGGGTGCAAGAAGGGCAAATCACCCCCTTCAGCCACATCAACTATTTTCATTTTTCTTTCATTTTTTTCTTCTTTCGCACAGAACTGTGCGAAGCGTGTACACAACCTGGGGGGGTGGGAGAGAGTGACGATGACGTTATTCAAGCAACCGTTCGAAATTGGGGAGGGGGGGCCGCAAGGGGGATCACGACGGGACCCAGTGACAAGTGAAAATGACAAGTGAAAAAGGTGACAAGTAAATGACAAGTAAATAGCCTATATCCCAATAGAAAATCACTTGTCATGACGAGTGACTTTTTTGTCATATTATGACAAGTGAAATGACATGTGATTTCTCTTGTCACTTGTCACTGGGTCCCGTTGTGGAGGGGTGCAAATGGGGTGACGATTATCCATGCGATTTTTACTTTCTTTGTGCATTCATCCGAGGGCGTGGCATCGTACAATGGGTCCGAGGTGGCTGCATCAATGACTACAGTTTTCATAAGGTGACTAAGCACGAGAGGCTTCGGTTCATCTTTTCTTTTCTTTTTCATTTTTCATTTTTCAAGGTCAAGCGTGAACCATGAGAGGCTGTGCTGTAGTTCATCTTTGCCACCTTTTTCCGCTTTTTTATGGAACTGAAGGGGGGGGGGTGGCTGTCTCTGCTTTCCTCATCGCCTCTGGGGGGTTTATTGCCTCTTCTTACGATCTTCTTCGAAGAACCTTTTCGTTTCTTTTTCTTCCCGTTTGTGTCTTGAGTGCATTCTCCACAAACATGCTTTTTTTTCTTCTGTGTCATGTACACAGCAGCTCCCCCCTGCTGTGTGTCACCAATGAAGTGGTCCCTCGCGGGTCGATAACCATATCAGATGTCCAAGGTGTCTTTTCGTCTACAGAGGGTGTTTTGACATCCCAACTTTATTACCTTATTACCAAAAATTGAACCTTCTCCTGCTCCCTTTTTCACGTTGTTGAGACGCAAACTGAATCCCGGCGACAACGGTGTGGGAGCGGAAGAATGCCTGTTCAACAGGAATGGGACGGCATAATAGAGTCCTACGTGATGGTTGTTCCAGGCGACAAGGTGGTGATGTGTGGGGAGAGGAGCTGAGCTCATCACTGTCTGGGATCACGACTTCTTAGATGCCCCTCGTTAGGTTCAACGTGCAGTATTGTCACCAAGCCCCCGTTTCATTGCTCGAAATTGGTTCCTCCGATACCCAATCGCCCTCCAACAAAGGTGATTGAGCAGCGAAAAACCTTTTCCCTTTTATCAGAGTTACTTTTTTTTGCAATATCCATCCACCTCCAGGGAAGACCTCGCAACACAAAAGGGGAAATAAACTGACAAAATGTATCGTGCCACCCTTGCAGTCTTCTCGCTCTCTCTTGTTGCGTTTACAGATGCGGAATTGTGCAGTTTAGATGAGATTCAGGCATCGCGCACCGGGTTTCTCCAGCCACGTTCCGAGGGGGGTGGCGACATTTTCTACTGGATGTGGCCTTCGAAGAACGATGCGAAGACGGACCCCACGGTTATCTGGATGCAGGGTGGACCGGGGGCATCGTCCCTTCTGGGCGCCTTCTATGAGAACGGGCCGTGCCTGATGGGAGAGAACAGCACCTCATTGGAGACCCTCGTCGCCAACCCGTATGCTTGGAACAAAAACGCCACCGTCGTGTACGTCGACCAGCCCATGGGGACTGGGTTCAGTACGGTGGGTTCCGCAGGGTACATCACCTCGATGGACGAAATGGCGTCGGATATGCTGGCAACGATTCTCCTTCTGCTCGAGAAGTTTCCGCAAATGAAGCAGAACCCTTTGGTTCTTTCTGGGGAGAGCTACGCTGGACGGTATCTCCCGTATTTGGGTGTCGCGATTGACAACCACAACGAGGCTGTTGACCGGCAACACAGTGGGGTGAAGATTCCGTTCAAAACCATTTTCATGAACGACCCTTGGACGAACCCGGAAAAGATTGTTTCTACCTATGCTACGTATGCCGAGGCACATGGCATTATCACACCGGCTGACGTGGCAGCATTGGACGCGAACATGACCCGCTTCACCCAAGCCATGCAAGACAAACGCTACGACGATGCCACCGACATCGAGCACGCCATGGAACACTACATCGAAGCTGCCGCAGGGGGTCTCAACGCATACGACATACGCCGCTACGCTGGCTACTCTTACGACGCTCTCACCACAGTTTTGAACAACGCGCGCTCCACCATCGGGGTGCCCACCTCAATCACATGGCAGGTCTCCTCCACAGAAGTAAACAACGCCCTGCACGCAGACATCTGCAGAGCCACAGACGACCTAGTAGGGGTCTTGCTCAGCACCGGGCGCTACCATGTGGTCATCTACAACGGGAACTATGACATTGACTGTAACATTCTGGGAACGTTGAAGTGGCTGGTTGACGTGAAATGGCCTGGTGCCTCGCAGTTCGCCAAGGCAACGAACACCACAGGGTCGCGTACAACATGGCGTCTTCCATCCACAAACGGTGCCCCGCCTGCAGTAGCAGGATACTGTGTTGAAGTGCAAACCCTCAGCCAAGTGGTGGTCCTCGATGCTGGGCATATGGTACCCATGAACAAGCCCCGTGCAGCGCTTGCACTGCTTGACAGTGTGCTTGCCAATGTTAACCAGCCGGAAGCTCCAATTTGTGTCTAGTCTTCAGGGGGTAAAAAATAGTGAAAAAGGAAGGGGAGGTGTGTATGTGGTAGGCCATCTGGATGGTCTTAGATCGCAACGAAAGAAAGCTTCCATTTTTGATAAATCGAATGAAAAAAAAAAAAATAAAAAGAGTGTGTTTGTGTTAGGTCTGGAAAAGGGTTTGTCTCTCTTTTTTGACAAGCGTGTTGATGTTTTTTTTTTTTTTGTCGATACTTCAAAAATTAGAACAGCGGAAGAGCGGTATATTCCTTCTCGTATCCCCCTCCCCTTTTTGTTTGTTGCTGATTCATTAAGGGGACATCGCCCTGCATTGCCCTGCAGGGTTCAATAAGTTATACTGTGTCTCAGGGTATCGTTAGTATCACACTTCACTGTATTGGTGTCCTCTTTTTTTAGATGTGTGCACAGACGGCCAAAATATGTTCTTTTTTTTGTTGTCTCCTGCAATGTGCTACACAGCGCGTGTGTCCTGTGTTGTTTTGTGGTTTATTGGGGGCCCTCTAAAAACAATACCCCCCCAGTAAAGCGAACAGTGTCTCCCAAGAAATTTGAGCTGCAGCCTTGCTTTTTTTTCTCCATGGTTAGAAAAACTCCCCCGTGAAGAACCAGCGTCTTCCTCCGATGGCCGTAAGGTGTTTGTGGACCCTTCAACCCCCCCTTTTTTTTCACTGCGTCCCACCTAGGCAAACAAAGATCATCTGTGGAGAAAACAAAACGTATCAAAAATGGTCGGTCAAAGGGGATAGTAAAAAACCCTTTCTTTAGCTTTTTGAAGAAAAAAATTGAAGGCGCTCTTTCCCCCCACCCCAAAGCAATAAAAGACGGGAGGTTCTGAAAATTCACGAAAACGGGTCTGCCTCCGCCCTCCACGTCACCGCCATATTGTATCACGGCATACTACGGTCCGATCGGACAGTGCCATGATAGTATCTCTGGATGGATTATGGTTGGATGCTACTCCAGTTTCGACAGCGAAAACGTTTCCCCATGTATTGCACGGGAAACAATACGACAAAACAGGTGCAGGGTGGTTCCGTGCTTATCATAGAACCCGGTACCTTGTGTGTCTTCCAAAAACCAAAGGCGTGTGTGAAGTTTTAAAGGGAAAATAAAATCCAGTTTTAACAGTTTTGGTCAATTTTTGCATATTCACGCACAGGGCAAAAAAAGAAAAGACACACACCATGGGAAATGTTTGCTGCGGTAAGGCTGCGCCCAACAAGCATGGTGACCAGCAGGTGAAGACGAAGCCTACGGTATGACCACCTTCAGCCCCCTCCCTTACTTCCCCTTTTCGGTCTTCCCCCTTCATTGACGTTCTTCGACGCTCAAACAATACTGTATTATTTCTACACTACACTACACCGTCCTCTATTATCCAACACATCCCTTCATGCACAGGCAGCACCAGCTATGGGAGAGGCAGCCATGAGCGACAGCGAAAGACAAGAAGTGATGAACGCATACGCAAACGTGTACTTAGAGAAGGGGCAGGATATCTTCAAGAGGGAGGGGGCGGACCAGGTGATGAAGTACCTCATGAACCCTGCGGAGCTGCTGGTATGGCTTTTTTTTGTCTCCCCTCTCCCCCCCTTTGTTTTTTTTCCAACACAACGTTACAGGCACGTCTGAGGAATGACACACGCTTCAAGGCGAAACCCGCTCTGGTGGAGGCGTTTGAGGCGTTTGACACAAAGCCACGTGACGCTGTTCTCTCGGTTGATGAGTCGAATGAGTTCATCTCCGCATACTTCAAGGCAATGGAGCGCTTTGTGGAGCACCTGTACACTGACGGGGTATGCCCCCCTCCTTTCTCAGTTGTCAAATGCTTTTGTTACCACATCTCTCTATTTTATGTTTGGGGGGAAAAATTGGGCAGTTTTGACTGCTGTTGCTCCAAAAAAATCAAGGTGAGGTGAGGTGAGGTGAGGTGGGTGTATTGCTATCTAAACAAACCCACCCTTACACAATATACAGCTCAAAATCCTCCAAGAAGGCAAGGTCAGCAACGCCGACACTGCGCAGGCCAAGCGTGTCTCCTCTATGTTCAGCAAGAAGAACCAAGAGCTCAAGCTTGCGTGGCACAAATCGTGTGACAAGAACGGAGACGGGAAGCTGCAGCTGTCTGAGGTACGCATTTTCTTTTTTTTTCTTTTTTTAAACTTTCTGGCACTGAATCTGGCAGTTTTGTCCTGCTTTCGCGGAGGCTGCAACTCGAAGGGAGTTGTCCGGAGGCACGACACAAGACGAATGCTGGCACGGGGGACACACAACGTGTCAGCTCCGAGGCGTGGCCAGCATGCGATGCCTTCTACCACAGCTACCCCAGCTACCACAGCTACCACAGCGGCAGCACTTTTGTACAGAGGTGTTTGGTCGAAGTTAATGACAGCGTTGTACCCCCAAAGTGGCAGCTGAAGATGCTTCAGCTGCGGGTGGAAAGAAGTGAGCGTCGCAAGAGCGTCATCCTTTCCCACTTTCGCGCAATGGCGCGAGCGGTGGAGTTACCCGTGTCTTCGCGAAGGCAACGAGCCAAGCGTCAGAACATTTGAAGTTGGGAGCATGGGGCGATGTACTCCATGGCCTTCGTCCCGGTGCTGTCTCCTCTGTTCCCTATCCATGACACCAAATGTTTCTTCTACTAGGCCTTGAACCATTCGTTGTACGAAATAATATCCATGGCACCTGGCTTGACTGGGTCCGCTTCCACCGTCTTGTCGCGTCCATCCTGTACCCCTTGGGCTCCCCCCAAATGCTAGCGAGTAGCAGCGCACCTCAGAGGTGGAAGCGTCAACGCATCAAACAAACTACAGATATTTTTTTTGCTAAATTTGTTTACAGTGCATCCCTGCCGATAGCAGCAACTGTGACTTACACCCCTCTTAAACCCCCCTCCCCTTTTGGTGTTCCGCCCTTATAAACTCTCCATAACTGCATTTAAACACAACACAACGCACACAGGTCACCGTTGCGTTCATGGGAGACCAGGCGGGACACGCGGAGACACTTCTCGGAAACTTCCTTTCCGAAGAATTTGACGGTATTCTCTTCCAACAGGACCAAGTCTAAGAACATTGCAAACTTTTTCAAAAACACAAATCTGACATAATCCGACGAGAGGCTTAGGGTCATCTTATAAACCTTTTCTTTTTGAGACAGCGAAAAAAAGCATTGCATACGTCTCGGACATTATCGTGCGAAGTTTTTCAAGGTGGCTAAGCATGCGAGGCTTTTACCCAATTCATTTTATTATGTGCACGAGAAGTTCATTCATCTTATAAGTTTTATTTGACCCGATTCCCCCCCCTGCCAAGTTTCCTATCTTTTTTTTAATACAATTTGCATACCTTTTCCAACTCGTGGTTTCCTTTTGAAAAATGGATGCCACGAGGGTCATCTGCCCTCCACGGAAAATGTTTTTTTTTATTTTCGGAAATATTGTCCCTCTGCACAAATCCTACAGCGACGTTGGAAATATGGGTTCTATATTTTCGGCTACTTTACAGCCAATTTTGCATGTACCGGGTAATATTATAATATTTGGCACAGAAATATTAGAATGTACACAAATCGTGGGTAAAATCCGAAATAGAAATATTATTATTTTTTCGGCCAAAAAAATTTTTTTTTTGACCATGTCGCAGAGTGAAAAATCGACCGAAATTTTCGATTTTGGTGTTGCAAAATTTTTCGAAAATCCTGAAAAGTGCTCAAAAACACGTGAAAACACATGTATAGGAACCCCATATGGGCCCAGCATTGCCCAGGCTTGGTGAAAATTTTTCCTGCATGGGGGCCCTCCGGGCCCCCAGGAACCATTGCGACCCGATTGGTTCACGTTACTGAAAAATTTGGTCCCTAAGACACACACGTGGTTAACATACCCCTGAAAAACACCCTACATCCACATAACGATCAACGTCCCAAAGTGACAAAGTGTTCCAGCTACCCCCATCCCCCACGTCGGTAAATATCATCATATAAATGAATCTGAACCCCTCTCCTTCCAGCACACCAACATACACATTTTGACACACAAGATACAACTGAACCATAACAGGGGTTTTTTGACACACAGAATACGAGCGGATTTGTGCGTCGGGACAATATTACCGAAAATGAAAATATGAATTTTCTGGAAATATAGCACCATATTTCCTTCGGTACCCCCAATGCTGCTTCGGTCGACGATTTCCCTCGCCTTCGGCTCGGGAAATCGTATCCCTCAGCAGCATTGGGGGTACCTCAGGAAATATGAGTACTATATTTCCAGAAAAAATATACTATTATTTTCTCCCCTGCTGCCTTGCGTTCTTTCTCTGATATAGTCAGATTAAAAAGGGTGGAGGATGCTTCTACATACATCTTAGGTACGTACGTAATATGCGGCATTTAAATTAAAATAGTACCGACCCTCCCCCGTGAAATTGTCCCCCCCCTCCGACCCCCTTGAAATTGTCCCCCCTGGGAGAAAAAGTGAGGGGGGGACAATATCACGTACGGCAAAAAGGGGGGGACAATTTCTCGTACTGTAGGGGGGTGGCCGTTTTGGTGTGAAGAAGGGGGAGCAAAGGTTGTCCCTGCGACTCCCTTGAAATTGTCCCCCCCCCTGCCTTGAAATTGTCCGTCGGGGCAAAATACCGGTTTTTGGGGGGGGGGGGGGGGGGGGGACAATTTCACGGGGGAGGGTCGGTAAAATAATTGGCCGTATTGCGTACGTACCTAAGATGTATGCTTCTATTCACCTCCTTTGTGAATAATAAAATAATGGAGTGCTGTAGTCACCTTACATTCTCCACTTTCCACATTTTGTTACCCCCTTTTTTTGTTGCATTTTGTTTCGAAAAAAAATAAAACAAAGATTTTCTCTAAAAAAACAATCCCCCCCTTTTGTCACTGTACAAGACTCTCTCTCTCTGCCACATTTTCTTCTAATAGGGAATTGGGCAAAAAATCTTTTCGTTCTTGTGCCTCGGGGAGATAGAATGAATATAACCACCCCACACAACGAAAACCCTAGGACAAAAAAAACTGTAGAGCTCATTTTTCGGGTGCCTGCACAAAAAATATTTTTTAAAAAAGGGAGGGAGGGAAGGGGGGGTGTAGTTTAACTCAGCGGAGTCGTTGTACCGTGCCTATATGCTGATTGTTGACACAACAAAAAAAAATGAAGAGGACGGAGGGGAAGAAACAAAAAGGCAACACCAGCGTGTTGTATTGCAATAAGCAGGATTGTAAAAAAGGAAAATAGGGGGGGGGCAATGTAGCGAATTGGTTAATGTCATCCTTTCGATACATAAAAACTCCCATTTTTTTTTTTTTTGTTTCCGTGCTCGACTTTAAGAAAAAAATACCCCTTTTTTTTTGTGTGTAATTCTATTTTGCTGCCCCTTCCTCTTTGTAGTCCCTCTCCCCCACGCCACTGTTTTTTTTCTTCTCTCCAGATGCTCACCAGTTTATTTAGTTTTTTTTTTCCTCATAGGACATAACCCAGCAGCAATTTGTATTGAAACACAAGCGATCCCTTCTCCCTTCTCCCCTTTTTGTTTTTTTTGCACTTCAAAAAAATTCTCTTTTTCGAACGATGTTGTCTGTGTTGTCTCGTAAGACATATTATTTTTGGCCCCCAGAAATCCAAAATACTAAGTACGCAAGAAGTACGCAATATGGGGTCGTCAGGAGCACCAATTTTTTTTTTGCTATTTTTTTCTTGATGCGCTGCGGGCGTCGGTCCAATATTCATCAAAAAAAAAACAGCATTCCATACCAAATTCTATAATAATTTATTATACAGACTGTCAGTACAAAACGATTCATCTCGCGAGGCTTAGGTTCATCTTTACACTTTCTCCCCTTCCACATCACCTATCCCACAGAGGTCTGAAGAGGGACCTACATTTTTTGGGGGGGTTTTTTTTGGTGGGGTACAAATGTGGGCGCGGGCGTACCTCCTGGGATGCGTGGCGTTGACGGTGCGGTGTGGGCATGTGGTGGATGTGGCGAATGGGATGAAGGCTGAGGTGGATGAGTATGCACATGGGGTGTTCCGCCTGCGGGTGCGGGAGGCAGGGTCGACTAAGTACGAGGTGTCCGACGTTGTGGTGGAGGATGCGCTCAACAGACACGACGCGACGCAGCCGTTCAAGTCTGGCCCGTCGTCGCTGACAGTCGCAGGAGACACAGCGCGCTTCACATCCACAACTCCCAAAGGCGACATCGAAATCAACCTCAACTTCGCCAACACCCTCCCCGCAACGGACCCCGTCGAAGCTTCCATCGCCTTCCCCAGCGCACAGCGTCTCTACGGAATCCCCGAGCACGCTGTCGACATGAGCCTGAAGTATGTAAAAAGAGGTAAAAGAAGGGGGCAAGGGGGGGGTGTCAATGTAAGAGGATTTAAGTGTTCTAATTGGGGTGTTTTTGTGAAAAATGTTTCCTTCCACACAGAGATTCAGTCACTTACCGACTCATGAACCTGGACGTGTACATGTACAAGCTGGATGACCCGGGTGGCATCTACGGGAGCAAGCCCTTCATGCATGTATGTTAGATAATGTTATGTTTTCCCCGTGTTTACCATTTTCCTCTGCAGGCGCACAGCGACAAGGGAACTGTCGGTGTGTTCTGGCTCAACTCCGCAGAGACGAACGTTGAGGTGAAGAAGGCCGACGCTGGGTGGACGACGAACTGGAAGAGTGTGGGCGGCATCCTGGATGTCTTCTTCCTCCCTGGGCCTACACCGGCGGAGGTGCTGAAGCAGTACTCGCACATCACAGGGACCAGCGCACTGCACCCGCAGTTCAGTCTGGGCTACCACCAATGCCGCTGGAACTACCGGAGCGAGGAGGACACACTCTCCGTCGACGAGGGCTTCGACACACACTACATTCCGTATGATGTCATCTGGCTTGACATTGAGCACACCGACGGGAAGAAGTACTTCACCTGGGACTCGCACAACTTCCCTAACCCCGAGAAGATGATCAACAAGATCGCTGCACGTGGCCGCAAGGTGGTGACCATCTCGGACCCGCACATCAAGCGCGCCAACGGCTACCACGTGCACGACATCGCCACCGCCAACGGGTACTACGTGAAGACCGAGTCCGGCTCCGACTACGAGGGCGATTGCTGGCCGGGCAGGTCCTCCTGGTTGGACTACTACAACCCGAAGATCCGCTCCTGGTACGCCACGCTGTACAAATACGACATGTACAAGGGGTCGACACCGGACCTCTACACATGGATCGACATGAACGAGCCCAGTGTCTTCAACTCCCCTGAGGTCACCATGGACATGAACGCTGTGCACACCAGCGAGGACGGCGTGAAGGTGAAGCACAGAGACCTGCACAACATGTACGGCTTCTACCAGACGATGGCGACGTACC
Source organism: Rhynchopus sp. YZ270_cl-10 (assembly GCA_964035575.1). Classification (NCBI taxonomy): domain Eukaryota; phylum Euglenozoa; class Diplonemea; order Diplonemida; family Diplonemidae; genus Rhynchopus; species Rhynchopus sp. YZ270_cl-10. The sequence continues at coordinate 281,298 of OZ037868.1, read as the reverse complement.
AGGGCCTCTACGAGAGGACGACCGGCCCACCGCACGTCAAGACGTCGCGCCCCTTCATTCTGTCGCGCTCCTTCTTCAGCGGGTCGCAGCGGTACGCTGCTGTGTGGACGGGCGACAACCTGGCAGCGTGGTCGCATCTCGATAAATCGATTCCGATGTTGCTGTCGATGTCGCTTGCGGGTCTGACGTTTGTGGGTGCCGACGTGGGGGGCTTCTTCGAGAACCCCGACCCGGAGCTGCTGATCCGTTGGTACCAGATCGCAACGTACTACCCCTTCTTCCGTGGGCACGCGCACCTTGAGACAAAGCGTCGTGAGCCGTGGCTCTTCGGGGAGGAGAAGACCCAGCAGATCCGCACCGCCATCGTCGCACGCTACCAGCTCATGCCCTACCTCTACACGCAGTTCTGGCGTGCACACGAGGAGGGCGAGTCCGTCATTCTCCCACTCTACTTCGAGTTCCCGGAGGACAACGCAGTGTTGGACATCGACAGGCAGATGCTCGTATGTCTTTTTTATTAATCACACATGGTGCGTTAAAACAAAACATTTGTTTCGACACACTACCAATCGGAAGGGAATTCTAAAAAAATTTAACACAACACACAGCTGGGTAAGGCGATCATGGTGAAGCCTGTTGTCGAAGCCGGACAGACCACTGTCGACATGTACCTGCCGGGTATGTTTCCCACCCCCTTTTTTTGTGCACATGCTGTCATTCTGGCCGCTTCCACCTCTCTGCCAACATTTATGCTTCTTAACGTCACACGAACCACACAAAACCACACCCACAGGAGCACACCCATGGTACAACCTTGTCACTGGTGAGAAGTTCACATCGGGTGGCACTGTCACGCTTCCGGCGCCTATGGAGAGACTTCCATCTCTCGTACGCGGTGGGTTCATTGTACCCAGGCGCGAGCGCGTCCGTAGGTCGACATCTGCGATGTTCTGGGACCCGGTCACGCTTCTGGTATGTGTACTGGATACTCCACAACATGGAGTCGAGACCTCCTCGTGGGGCTTATACAAATGTACTCAATGTTTACACACCACAGATTGCATTGGATTCGAACGGTGAAGCCTCAGGCGACCTCTACTTGGATGACTCGCATTCCTTTGAGTACCAAGAGGGCGCCTATGTGCACAGGAAGTTCAGCTTCAAGGGAGGCGTGCTGACATCGACCAAGTACGCTGACCAGTCTGCGTACGCGGTAAAGGTATGTAAATGTTTTGTGTTGTTTGACTGCAGAAAAGAGTTTTGATAAATTCCGCTTTGAAAAAAGTAGCAAACCCCCTATGCCTGCTATCAGGTGGGTTTCAGAGAGTTAAAAAGAAAAAACCTCACCCCTCCCCAATACAGCACGGCGACTCAATGAAATTCGAGACGAAGGTCTTCGTGGAGCGTGTTAAGGTGTACGGATTGGTTGCAAAGGTATGCATTTTTTTATTTCACTCACATCCTACCCTTTGCATTGAGCTCTTCCCTGAGATGCGTTTCTCGGAGAGCTAGTTTGTGGAGAAGTGCATAATTACAATTTACTTTTAGAAAACCTGGGATAACTCTTTTTACCTTTGCGTTCTTAGCATACCCGATGCAATGATTATCCCGAACAAAATGATTGATACAACGTTAATAAAATGCTGATCTTTACTCCAATGAAATGCTACTGCCGTCATCATCACTTTCGACAAACTCTGGGCACAGCGTTGACGGCGGAATGGCCTTCGTCTTTGCAGTTTCCATTTCATTGCAGAAGATACCTCAGGAACTCGTCTGTTGTCGTAGCACCGGGTCCCTCGCATTTTCTTTATCCTGTACTGTTCCTCAAGGCCGTCGACAAGGCTCTGACGATCTGGGAAGTAGAGGTGGTGGAGGTGTAGTTAATCCTTTGGAGCTGTTCATAAACTCCGCTTGGCTTCTTTTATTGAAGAAAACCGCCGTAATGTGGTGAACTTCTTGAGTTCAGTGAACGGGATGTTCTGTGATGCCAGCGACCATACACACTGCATCACACTCATCTCCTCCTTCTGTACGGACACCAGCCGGGCTACCATATTGCGCAGAGACCACCAGCGCTGCTCAGGCATCTTCACGGCATATAGATGCGCACAGCACTCCTCGTGTACCGATCGCCTTCGATGTCTTTACTCTCTTCCCGTTGAGCTTCCTTGGTCTGCAGTCCACACTGCATGCGCGGTGCCTCTGGAAAGGGGGAAAAAGGTGTCGTACTGTTTTGGCCGTTCGGTCTTCACCTTTAATTATTCGGAGAATTGATTGCCCTATACATGTGCTACGTCACTTTCCTTTTTAAACCTTCCCTTTTTGACATAACACATCCACAATACACAACTTACAGCCTGCTGGAGCAAAGTCGTCCTTTGGAGGTGAGACAGTGGGCTTATCTGAGTCGATGCAGTGGGACGATGTGAACAAGGTTCTCACAATCCGCAAGCCCAACCTGCCCATCTCTGACGACTGGAGCCTCGGCCTCGGTGCGGGAGCAGAAGGCGAACTGTGAACGTGAAAACAACAGATCAAAAAATATAGCTCCCAAATTTTGCTAATTTTAAACGAAGAAAAATAAAAAAACGGAATATACAAGCCACCGACCCTCGACGAAGTGCAGTGTGCGTTTGTTTTGAATACTATGTTATGCGTAATAAAAGCTTGGCGTTACGGTTAGGGAGGGGGGGGTAAGGGCGGGTGTTTGTATAATTAACTGTTCATTTAACGAGAGTCATTGTTCTTCTTAAATACCTCAAAAAAAAAAATGTGTTTGCGCACAGACCTCAGACACAGTTTTTTTTCACGAAAAATATAATGAAATGATGTGGCTGAAAGGGGGGGTGATTCACACTTCTTGCGCACTTTTTTTTTTCCACCCCACACCAAAAAAATTTTAGGGCTGATTCGCACTTTCTTGCGCACTTTTTGCACCCCCTCATTCGGCCACATCATGAAATGGAACAATTTGCCAAATATTATGAATGGCATTTTCCTGTGAGAACACGACGCATTTGGTAGAAAAGGGGAAAAGCGGATGATTAAGTGTGGACAATGAAAATGCAAAAAAAGGGGTACTTTCGTCAAAAAAAGAAAATGGTATTGTTTTGTTCTAAAAAAAAAATACTCAAAACATTTGAGCAGCACCGCAACTCGGCAAAAAAAGCATAGTGGAGTTCATCCTCACCCACAATAATACAACCAAGTTTTCAAACAAACTTAGGTTTATCTTACAACTTGCAAAAACCTTTGCTTCAATTTAACGGGTTAGCACTGAGGTTGTTCATCTGACCTTCTTTTCTTTTTTTCTTTCAGATGTAAACCATGAAATGGATGTAGGACTGCATGGTTGGGTGTCCACCCCGGTAGCCGGTCATTGTACCAAAAACACGCTGTTCACGAGAGGAGTATTGTATTTCAATTCAACCTTTCTTTTTGTGCCCCCCAGCCTTTGGTTGTGCTGCCATTGTTGACGAAGGAGCTTACTCCCTTCTTTTGTGTAAGCAGCACGCTCTCCTGTGCTGCCGATTTTTGTTGCCCACATCTCTTAAGTCCTCCCCTCCTTTTATCTTTTCTGTGCGCAAAATGATCTTTAATATTTCCACAAGAAGACCTTGGACAGTCTCCTTTGGGTTCGCACCACCGACAAATAACAAAAATAAAATGTGAAGTGACGTCAAAAACAAAGCATACGCTCCACCGCACAACCCTTTTTTTGTATTTTACATACGAACCAATCCCCCTTTCCCCCTCGGAAGCACAGCAGAGAACCCCTCTCTCTCTCTCTCAGCTTTTTCGTGCCCGCTTTTTCCCAGCGAGAAGCTACTTTTTAACTTCGCTTTCTTTTTTTTTTTAGGTACATTTAGTGCACCCTATTACCTTCTATTCAGTAGAATAGTTAGTATATGAAACAAACTTTTTCTGACACAACCATAACCACAGCCACAACCACCACCCGCAGACAACAGAACACTACAGCACAAATGGGTAGAGGGGGAAAGTTTGACGCGAAGGAGGCGCTGGACCAGTTGAAAAAGCATGGCATGCCGGGGAACTCTGCCATCGCGAGACGTATTGGGCTGGGGGCTGCGGCGGTGGGATCGCTGTTCATGGCGTACAACTCGCTGTACACCGTGCAGGGAGGGTACAAGGCAGTGAAGTTCAACTGCATCACCGGGCTCAGCGAGGAGTCGTACGGCGCGGGGACACACTTCCGCGTGCCGCTCCTGGAGACGGTGACGCACTTCGACATCCGCCAGCAGCCCATCAGCATCCAGTCCAGCCAAGGGTCGCGCGATCTGCAAATAGTCAACACCTCAGTGCGTGTGCTCTACAAGGCAAATGAGCAGAACCTCCCCACCCTCTACCGTAGACTGGGCATGCAGTACGCCGATGTCGTGCTCCCCTCCATCTCCAACGAAGTGCTCAAGGCTGTCATCGTATGTGTTTGTATTTCCTCTAGTTTGTCATTATAAATAGTTGTCTTTTTCGGCGTTTGTTTTTTAAGTCCCAGTATAACGTAATAACACCACACACAACCTCAGGCCCAGTACAACGCATCGGAGCTTATCACCCGCCGTCCTGAGGTGTCTGCAGCGATCACAAAGGAGCTGATGGCGCGTGCACGGGATTTCTGTGTTGACATTTCCGACGTTTCCATTGTATGTTCCCGTTTGTGCAAAAAACACACAAAAAAGTGTCGGCAATTCAAATACAAAAATAACACAAAAAATAGGTGCAAATGAACTTCGGAAAGGAGTACACGAACGCAGTGGAGTCGAAGCAGATCGCACAGCAGATGGCAGAACGTGCACGTTTCAAGGTCGAGCAGGCACAGCAGGAGAAGAAGGGAGTCATCATCCTGGCGCAGGGAGAGGCAGAGAGTGCAAAGCTCATTGGGCAGGCCGTCAAGGGCAACACCTGTATGACTCACAGCTTTTTTTTTTGGTTTTTTTTCTGTACACATTCTTCTGTCATTCCCTTCCATTACGTACAAAGGGCACAAACAGAGCATCTTTTTGCACTTTCTTCAAAATAGTATTAGATAAACCCCATTTGAATGTTCACCCCCTTCGGTCCAGCATGCACAGTTCAGGTACCTCGAATCATGTAGTGCAGCTCCCCACCCTCTCCTTTCTGCTTCCTACACCCTGAGGGAAGGTGTACTGGCTGTACCCTCTTTTTTTCAGCCCCTTTTTTGTTTTCGCTTCTTTCAACGAAGACAAGCAAATAAGCAAACAAATACCAAGGACATTTGACAGTGGCTGAGAAAGAGGATAAGTCGTAATCTCATACAAAGTAACGCGCCCTTCCTCTCCAACTCCACGTCTACAAAACTATCAAGCAAAATTAAACAGAGCGCAAAGCACTTTCAAAACATACAAAAAACATTTTTAAACCCCCCCTTCGGTCCAGCATGCACAGTTCGGGTACCTCGAATCATGTAGTGCAGCTCCCCACCTTCTCCGTTCTGCTTCCCCACCATTACACCACCCTCACCCACAGCGTTCATTGAGCTCCGTCGTTTCGAAGCAGCGGAAGAGATCTCGAAGTGCATTTCGAAGTCGGGCAACAAACTCACCCTCGATGCTGAGGCGCTTATGCTCAACCTCGGCGAATCAAAGCTGAATACCTCGACCAAATGACTAGGCCATAGCAAAGACGACAATAAAAAGTCCTTCTACTCTGGCTGGTTCTGATCTCCCTTTTGGAGGGTGCGCTGTTGACGGTAGTCGGCAGATCAAAAAGCAAAAAAAAATAAAAATGTGGAGCTCGTCCTCGGGTGTCTACACTAATACCAAGTTTTCAGAGAAAAAGAAAAAGAAATAAACGTGGTGATCCATAACATTATTTTTTCTTTGTTTGAATTTTTTCATTTTTTTTTTTTTTTGAATTTTTAAAAAGGGGAAAGAAAATGATAATGGTACAAAAAAGGGTTTATATTTTTCAAAATAAAACTAACATACGGATGTATGAAATAATCAAAACAAGCCTAACTCCAACAAACAAAAATGTTGCGCAAAAAATAAATGCACTGAAAAAAAGACCCTGTTACAATTGTGCTGTTCCCTCTTTTGCAAAAAAAAAAAAAACCCTTCTTTTTTTGAAGTTGTGGAGGGAGGAAGATTTGGGTATGGAAACTGATTTTGAGGTTTGTTTATATTTCATTTTATTTTATAAATTACTGTTTACGGCTGATGCCGGAATGGAGTGCTGAAAGGGGGGTAAACCCCCTCCTCTTATCCCCCCCCTCAACCTCTCTTGCCCTGAAGCAAGACTGCATAAAAGACCCCTCAAAAAAAGTGGTTCACTTTTTTATTTTTATTTTTTGGCAACGAATCTCAGATCTTCATACCTGTCAGGGAAAGAATGTCTCTCTCTCTGTCTGTTTTACCCTTCTCTCTTCAAGCCCTGAAGCAACAAGTGTGAGCTAAGGATATCTTTGTGGAAAAGTTAGAGGGAAAAAAAAAGAAGAAAAAAACAAGGAAAGAAAACAACGAGGGATCGGAGTAGGGTGGTGATGGTGGTGGTGCAGTTATTCAGGGGAGGAAAAACACAAAAAAACTGCACCTCAAAAAAAAAAAAGCCCTTTTTTTCTTCTTCTTCAATTTGTCATTTAGGTCCATTGCCTATTATTTCCTGTCTTCATAGAGATCTCGATTGTGTCTCTCTGATATTCTCCTCAGAAGAACTTCGACTTGGTAGGGATGACCCCTTGTAGAGGAGGCCTCGAGGGGAAACGTGCTCGTTGCAGCCTGCCGTGACCGTGGGAAAGGAATGCGGCGACTCGCGGCGGTATCCTTCAGGACGTCCAAGAGGAGGGGGCTGTCGTCCCCGGATTCGGATTCGTCTACGTCCAGCATCATCGGCTCGGCGTCAATCACGGCTGAGGCGGCAGCGTTGTTGGAGGTTGCCTCGCAGCGCGTCCGGGCGACGATAGCAAAAAGAGAGATTTCTTTTTGTATAGCTGCTTTTTTGCCAGACACCACTCCGCCTTGCATTAGCTGCTGCGCTTTTGTTATTTACACAAAGTGCCCACTCGACACTTCCCACATCTCGCTGTGCCGGCAGGATACTTGAGAGACAGACGCCAACAGAATGAGTACCAAACAACCTTCCCGTTCACGGTGGGGGGGTTGGCAGCTGATGTGCTTTCACAACACCCCCTTTTTTTTTCCACCATAAACGAGTAGCAGCTCCTCCCCTTTTCCTGGTGCACGCTAGTGTTGCCTTTTGGCTGCAACAGACAGACCACTATATATCCTTCATCAAATTTGTGCTTTCATCCGGCTGGCATCGTACGGTGGGTCCGTCGGAGGTGTATCAATAACTTCCTTCATCCCCTCTTACCTCACCTCACCCTTTTTTTAGGAGGTCTTTTTTTTTTTTTGAAAAAAATGACGCTGCAAACAGGTGTAATCATTGCTGGAGCGGGGCCTGTTGGAAAGGTGGTTGCATTGTGTTTGGCGAAGGCGAATGTGGAGTGTGTGCTTGTTGGGAAGGGTGGTGGCGGGCGTCATCCGAAGGCCCACGCTTTGACAGCACGGACAATGGAGATCTTCCGACAGCTCCGCATTGAGGACGACGTGCTTAAACACAACCCCCCGATGGAGGAGTGGGGCACCTTCGCGTGCTCCCGGTCTCTTACCTCTGGGAGCTTTGCGGTGCAACGGCATAAAGAGAAAAAGGCGTTTCACGATTTGCAGAAACATTCTATGTGTCTTCCCGCGCATGTCTCGCAGCCTTATGTCGAGGATGCAATCAATCTAGGATTAGAGCGCGCCATTCCTTCAAATCTGACCATTTTGGGTGATCATTTTTGCGGAAATCCGAAACAAAATGGGGAGATGGTTTCCATTGAAACGATCGACAACGAACGGAACAAAACGACTATCGAAGCGAAACACCTTGTTATCTGTGACGGCGCGAATTCGACCCTGCGAAACGCACTTCAAATTCCGATGACTGGTCCAGGACATCTTCAGGACTTTATGTCCATCCACTTCCACTCTCGTCAACTCGCAGAGCATATCCTTCAGAATGGCGGGGTTGGGTCTTGCCCGCCGCCGTCCATGCTTTATTTTGTTTTCAATCCGACGCTTATGGGGTGCGTGGTGTCTCATTCTCTTGCCAGAGGAGAATTCGTTTTGCAGCTTCCATTTTATCCGCAACATCAAAACCCTGCAGAATTTGCGAAAGACAAACCGCACACCCTAGAATTAGTGAAGAGCTGTATTGGCATTGATATTGATGATTTAACCATCGAAGGGTCACATCCGTGGATGATGGCCGCGCAGGTTGCAGAGAGATTTGTAAACGAAGAAGGCCGAATCTTTCTTTGTGGAGACGCAGTTCATAGATTCCCTCCTTCCGGAGGGTTAGGGTTGAATACTGGGATTGCCGAAGCGCACAACCTTGCGTGGAAACTCATCAACGTCCATTCCGGTGCAAAAGAAGCTCTGCTTTCCACCTACGACACCGAAAGACGTCCTGCTGCGAAGGCTCTTCTCGACACCGCAATGTCCTGCTATAAAAAAGGATTGGTGGTTCCGAACAAACTGGGTATGTTTGAGGGCGCAGCCTCGACACTCTCCGCCACCTCTTCGCTTCTCAAAAACGTTAACCCGAATCTCGCGAAATCTGCGTTTGACTTCGGAATGTTCGCTGGGAGGCATCTTTCGTATACTTCAACATTACCGTGCAATGGTGTGCAACGCTTTGTGGGAACAGAAGGAATACCACTCTTCTTCTCGAAGGATGACATTGGAGTGAGCTACGCCAACGGAAGAGATGAGGAGGAAGAGGAAGAAGGGGGTTTTGCACGGTATACACCGAAGCTTGCGGTTGGAGAGAGGATGCCGGCGGGTTTTGTAAAGCCGTGGTGCGATCTGATTCCGAAGGAAACGGATGAAGGCTTTGAGGTGATAACAACAACGCAGGACGATGCAGAGAGGTATTCCATGTGCCCGCAGTTCTCCTGGGGTATCGTTGTCTTTGGGGAAAATCTGCTGCCGAAAGAATTGGCTCATTTTGAAGACGGTAATATCGCAGGAACAGTATCACGCCTTCGCGTCTCCACTGTTCCCTTAGATGACCCAAACCATTCAGTGTGGAAGGAAATACCAGGATGCCCCAGAGGAGAAGAACGGTGCACCGTCTTAGTCCGCCCCGACGGTTACATCTCTAGCATAACACCAGGAGTGATCGGGTGATTGGACACAAAAAAAAGACCTCATTTAATAGTTTGGGTTTTGCGAGAACAACTGAAATTGGGGGTGGGGAAGGGGGAAATGATATGGGGTGAGATCTTTTTGTTGAGGCACATCTTTCCAAAAAAATATATACTCCCCAGCAGGTTGGTTGGCTTATTGGCTACGACCGGGGGGTGATGGTGGGGGATATAGTCACGCAGACTTACTGTGAATTATTTGGCTCAACAATTTTTGTAAGGTGTGCGCGAAAGGGCACATTTCTTTGGAACGATTCAAGAGAAAAATTAGGGGTCTGTTTATTTTTTCAGTAGTCACTCCACACCCCCAATTCCTTCACCCACACCTTTCACTACAGAAAATATACACCACAAAAAAAGAACTATGGCTTTCTTCTCTTAGCATTCTTCCTCATTTCTCTCTCTCCAGTTTTTAGATGTCCCGCGCAGTACTATGCCTTTTCATGCTGCAGGAAGGTGCCTCACAGTTCTTCCCTCCAGGGGTTCCAGGGAGTACGGCTGCACCTGGGGGGGTGAACTTTTTTCCAGATCCCACAGTGACGCTGCCGCAGACGGTATACCCAGAACCGCTGAGTATGCGATTCATTGCGGACCCAGATCGCTCTGCGATACAGAACAGCGTGCATAAGGTTATTACTTCAATCAATATTCCACTAAAAATTATGATTGAATTGGTCGATGTGAACCTAGAAGCTGTCCATGACCCTGACATTGAAGCGACGGTTTCCGCATTTTCTGCGCAAGGCGTTCTCATCAACTCTGTGGCACAGTATTCTGGTGGCTACGTAGTATTTGAGAACCTTCAGTATTTGTACCATCCATATTTAAATGGCCCGCACCCAAATCACAATCATATTCTAGATCGGATAAGCTTCCGGATTGATGTGTTTGAAAACGGAGTGAAAAGCGGTGCCGTGCTGGATTCGCAGGTTATTTCTTCGGGGCCGATTTATGTGTACCCTAGCGGGGCGTTTTCCTTGCAGTTTAGCGTGACCAAAACCGTTGCGTGGCCGTTTAGTTTGGAAGGGGAGAAAATTGGCTTGAATACGCAAAACCCTAACAAATCTGTGGTGGCGTTTCCGACTGTTCGGGTGGATTTATTGAAGTCGGATGGGAGTCGGGATTTGGACCATCCGGGGTTGGTTGTTGGGGTGGAGGTGTTGGCGAAGATTTCGGGGAATGATGCGTCTGGGGCATTTCAGTTTAACGCGAATAACAAAACCTTCGAAGCTTCTATCAGACCGGAAGGTAGCACAGCAACAATACAGAACAGTACTTCGTTTGAAGAAGGTACCGCAGTCTTCGACAATATCAAGATACTCTATGACATTCCACGAGGTCTGACCGGATCGTTTGTTTTGCGGTTCTTCGCAGAACCTGGCCTCACACTGTTTTCTCCATTTTTCAATATTGTCAATCCAACAGAAGATAACCTCCTTTATCTTGATTTATCAGACGCAACGAAGGCAGTGTACACAGCAGGGGCCGTCTTTTATTATGACACCCCGCTTCCGGAGGTGGAGGTGGTGGTGAAAAATGGGGATGGAAGTCGGAATTTTTCGGGGGGTGTTTTGGATAAGATTGTGGTGCAGATCTTTCCGGACCCGAATGATGTGCAGATTGATCTGGGTGGGGGGCCTTTGACTGCGAGGTTGTTGTTAGGAGGGTCTGCGGTTTTTAGTGGAATTCGTATTGAAACGCACGGCCCCATGAGGTTTATGTTCATCCCGGATTTGGATACGCGAAACGGAGTGGATCCGGAATTAGCAGAGCTTGCGAGAGGGCTTTCTACTGCCGCGCTTTTTTCGAATATCTTCACCATTGCTGTAGTGGATGAATATGACATCCGTCTCACCAAAATCGCGAACGTTTCCCCCAAATTCAAGACCTCCTTCCAATCCTTCGAAAACAGCAACTACGGGAAGCTGCTTCCACAACACCCTTTGCCTCCTATCAAGTTAGAGGTGCTCAGGTCTGATCATAGCGTCTTTCATGAGGCCCCCCAATATGAAATTGTTGCGACAGCAGGGAAACTCACCAACGGAACGCTGCGGGAGAACTGTGTGCGGAAGACCGTCGCGAATGGGAGGGTGCGGTATTATGAGCTGGCGTACTTCACGGAGCCCGTGATTCGTCCGAATGACACCGAGGAGGTGGTGTCTACAGTCTTCTTCACCACCGTCATCGGAAATGGTTTGCGTCCCATCAACCTTTCTCTAGGGATCCCCCACACCGAGACCCCAAGGTACCCCAAGGACATCCTCGACTTCTCAAACTGCCAGGTCCCCGAGCCTCCCAATGGGACACAATACACGTGGTTGCCCCTCGGAGTTTCGACAGAGGTTTTTCTTGGAACCATCTATCTGTCGAGTGGAGAAGGGTCTGGGGAATCTTCGTGTATTTTGCCGAAAGGGGATTCAGTTTATGTTGGGAGAAAGCAGTCGATGCGGGACTGTTTTTATGTGGATTTTATGAAATATTCTGGGGATTTTTTGGATGTTTCTGATGGCGATGAGGCGAGGGTGTTGATTCTGCTGAATAACATTTTTTATGTCAACCGTACCACAGAACATGCCTCAGGCGAGCAAACCGCACATCTCCAACTTGCAAACCTCACAGCCTCCGACGCCGCCCTCCTCTCCCGCTACAACGACTCCGGCTGGATCCGCCTCTGGGTCAAATGCGGCATCCAAGACACCACTCACCCCGACACCATCACACACCACCCACTCTGCGTGTTCTTCCCTCTCCTCCTCTCAGAAGACATAACACCCTCAGTTCTCCGCCAAAACGAAAATTTTATTGAACCCCCAATCTTCGACGTACCCCTCTTCGTTTCAACGCTGAACACTACGGTCTCTGGGATGTTTCATGCGAATCTGGGGGATGCGAGAAATGTACTGCAAATTGAGGATTTTGATGTGCAGTTGACCGATATTTTGGAACGTCGGTGGAATGAACGGGAATTGATTGATTATATTTGTGCAGGCTATGCGAAGGAATGGGTGAGGTCGGAGCTATTTGGAGTAGTTCCTGTGGAGGAGCTGGAGGTTGTCCGTCTACGCAACGAACGGAACTGCAAAGAAGCCGACATCATCCTGCAAGCCGAAATAGGTCTGAACACCTACGCCATCTCCACCGAAGATGACAAGAAAGAGATTGCGGCAGGGTTCGGCTTTATCAACACCACCGCCACCATCAACAACGGAGTCGCAAACTTCACTGGAGTTTCCATCTCAGGGTGGACCCCCACACTCCCATACCAAAGCTTCGCCACACAACAACTCTTCAACGAAGCAGAGCTTCCTACAGACCTTTTTTTGAAGTTTCGGCTGTATTCCTATGGGTGGGCCGTTCAGTTCGATGAATTAAAGCAGGCGTTCGCTGTGGGGAGGAAGGTGGAGTGGGTTCCAGCGCTTGGCTCACCATTCGGTCCTCCACCGGAGTTTACGTTTTCGCCGTTGTGGGATTCATTGCAGATCAAGCTGCCGCTGATCCACAATGGAACGCCAGTAAATGCGGAGCGTACCGATGACCTCCCCCCCATCTTCGATGAGTTCAATGACAGCCAAAACCCCTTTGAAAAGAATGCAGACTACTGGCATATCTCCAATGGACACACCACGGAGTGGATTCCCGCCGTTCTGAAAACGTTTTTGGTCGTTCTGAGTGTCGCCGTTCTGTTGACACTGCCTCCACTGTTCGCGCCGATTGTCCCCGAAATAGCGTGCACCCTCATCAATTATGTAGACTACGAAGAGCGAAGGGACACTTTTCATGCTCGAGACTCTTTCAAAGCGTGCTTCTGGCTTCTGTCTCCCGGTGGCGGGAAGGCAGGGGAGGCTTTGCAACAGGTTGTTCCATTCGGGGTTTTGGTGATGTGCTGCACTTTGGGGCATATTTTCAGCAATTATTCGAGCAAATCGTTGTTTGGGTGGACCTGTCGTATTTTGGGGGAAAACGCAGAAATTGTTCAAAATCATAGAAAAAGAGTTCCACGAGACGGCCCTTTAGACCTTCACTGCATCCCGCAGGTGGTCGACTGCAAAGTGCATACCTCACGAAAAGCAGAACGCTGTCCGACCACATCAGCACCGCTCCTCCACCCACCGCCGCACTACCCGAGAAAGGCGTTCCGTGTGGTAGATGGGGTAGTCCTCCGCCTAGCGCTCTTTCTTCTCATCCCTTTGATAGTCACTGCGATGCGCAATATCTGGGAGGGAGACGAAATTCTCCTCCACCAAGGTCTTGCTGTTCTGCGTACAGGTGTCAGAGAAGACGTCTCGGGTGGGGTATACACCGCAGGCTATTTGGCATGGTGCAGTGCAGGGATTGTCGTGCTCTATGTTGTGTTTGTTGTAGTGTTTTGGGCTGTCTTTTCTAGCTATCTTCCTGAAAAGCTGAGGGTAAGGCAGACGCACGATGCATCTGACGAAGATGAAGCGCTCAGTGAGGTGTCGTCCTCATTGCACCACAGCTCAGATCTGTCCTCCAGCGAAAAACGCAGTGTGAGTGAAGAGGAGTCCACGACGCAACCAGAGATGGCGCCAACCCCACCGCTGGACGCACGCAATATGGGAAATAAGGTGCTGATGGGGCTGTCCTGGGGGATGGATTTGACGAGGAAGGGGGGGATAGCACCGAGGGTGCTGCTATGTATTGCAGCATTGTGGCGGGTCGTGTCTGCAGTCTCTCTCGCAGTGCTGACAACAAAGAAGACTGAAAACCGGATTGTCCTGTTCACATTTCTTGGTATTCCTCTTATTGAGTGCATCTTCACTATTGCTGCAAGACCGTGGCTGCAAACCCACAACAACGTCTTTTCATCTATTCGAAGCCTTTTCATCGCAGTTTCTGTCTGCGGTTTTATTTTTGAGAATGACGACGTGGTTGAAGTGTTTGTCTGGCTAGCCTTGCTCTCTGTGGTGATGTGGTGCATAGCTGCGATGTTCTGGCATGGAAAGAGGTGGGGGCACATCTGCTGTGTACAGGATGAGCCATCAGAGGAAGAAGAAGAAGAGGACGTCAGCGAGGCGTCACACAGCTCCTCAGACGACGGCGACGATGACGACGATGAAAACCCAAAGCTCAAACGCCGGCACAGACGACGCACCCCTATGAGGAAGCTTGCCAAGGCATACCCGGTTCTTGCCAAGCAGCCGTCCTGCAGAACCTACCGTGCGCAAGAGAGGAGGGCCGCACCCAACACACAAAACACCTTCTGGCCAGACTACAGCCCCACCATGAGCGACAGTGCTGCCCCGCTCCGCAGCCCCTTATCCACCCCAGCCCCACGCAATCCACAGATCGAACCTCCAGACCTCGGGTGTGAGTGAAAGTAAAGGGGGCCTCTCAGAGAAGGGGAAATAGGGGGGGAAGGGGGCAGAGGGGGCTTGGCATGGTGACCATGTATCCGGGTAGTTAAAACGACACGCTTTTTTTTTTGAAATGCAATGTAATATATCAGCGAATGTTATTGTAGTGCGCTATCTGGATAGTGGGTGCCGTGAAGGGAGATTTTTTTTGTTTTGTTTTTTTTCCCTATTGGAAGGTGAAGCGAGGCTGATGTTTTCATTCTTCAAAAAATAAAAATCTTTCCCCTTGATTTTTCTTTAAACCATAGAGTAGCATTTTTCGTTGAAGTAGAAGGGGGTAACAAAACACACAGTGGAGATTTGCACAACTGTGGCAACACAACCGAGGCAACTACACTACTCCAACAATTTATCAAAAAAAAAAATATGCAAAACTGGGGTAGGGGTTTTGTTAGTAGACTAGAAGGATTTTTACCGTTGTTCCAAAAATCAAAAATGAACAAACCAACCTCTCCCCTTTTGCAATTCTCCCCCCTTTTCTCACACTTTTCCTGTACATTCCTCATTGCCAGAGGGGGGTGGCTTATACTCTCTCCCCCCTCCCTCTTTCTCTTCCCTCTTCCTTTCAAATGGCCTCAGATTATCTTCGTCGGGAACGTCCGTGGGAAAGCCCACAGCGGAGCAGGAGTACTAGTAGAGAGAGGGAGGTGATCCGGGGGATTTCGAATGGAACGGAGGGCCATCACCACCACAACCACAACCTCCCCCATAACACCATCCCGATGGACCCGCTGCAGGCGTTGCATCGGGGGTTGGGTGTGGAGGAGAGTTTGCGAAGGATTTCGTCTTCTCAGGGGAGAGAGATGGAGTATGTAGCATTGGGTGCGAGGCAGAAAAGGGAACGTGCGGGGTCGTCGCCGGCGTTGCACCCGGTACCCCCTCCGGTGTTGGTTCAGAATGATTCGGAGCACCTGAGGCTTGCGCTGTTGGCGGCGGAGCAACAGAGGAGAGCTGCCGCGGAGATGCAAACAGAGCGGGACGACAATGCGCGACTCCGTAATGAAGTGGACCGTCTGCGAAGGGCGTTAGAAGCATTAAACACAGAGGACCTCCCACCCCGGCTTTCCGCAGACGACAGCACCTCAACGGAGGTCTTAATAGATTCTATCAAATCTGCGTTTCTCCGTGAAGGGAGAAAGCACGGTGTTGCCTCTAGCATTGCAGAGCAACTAAAAAAGACGGAGAAAAAAATCGGCCTCCTCACGCAAGAAAACCTTCGCCTCCAAGGCAAATTGGAGCGTGCCGTGAAAGCGAAGGAAGAGCAGAAACAGGAGGTGCTTCGCTTGCGAGGGGAGGTGCGTGAGCGGGGGGGAGATGAAGCGGTCATGGTGAAGGAGATGCGGGTGGACGCAACGAGAGAGGGGGCGGCGCTGTTGGAGATGAAGACAGAGGAGAATGCGAGGTTGAGGCTCGAGCTTCGTGCGGCGAAGGAGGAGCTACGACGTCCTGAGGATGTCGCCGCGCAGTACGACGTCGAAATGAAACGTCTGCAGAACACACTGGAGGTCGCAGAAGCTCGTTGCCACACCCTCGACGCCGCGCATACAGCATGCCAAAGAGAGCTCCGTGCAGCTACAACAGACGCTGCCGGAGCCTCAGCCAGCACGACAGCACTGCAAGCAGAGATCCGTGTACTCCAAGCAAAGAACGAAGACCTCATCCGCGAAAACGCAAAGTCCACTGCACAGCACCAATCCGTCCATCATGAGTTTCAGACCATCGAGGTATGAAAATGTAGAAATCAAATCACCTTTTTCCCACTCCCATTTTTATTTCCAGAGAGAACTACGCGACTCACGCTCTGCCACGTCCACGCAGATCCGCTCTAAGGAGGACGAACTGGCACGCATCCGCACCGACGCTGCGAACAAAGACGCCGAGATCGCCTCGCTCCTTGCCAAGGTTAAACGCATGGAGGAGGGCAGCCGTGTCGCCACCACCGCCTCTGCTGACGTCGAAGTCTCCTACAAGCAAAAGGTACAGCAGCTCGAGACCGAGCGGGAAGGCTACTTCGGACGCAACAAGGACCTCGAACGCATCAACGCACAACTCCAACATATGAACACCGATCTGGACGCTCGCCTAGAGCAGGCACGGTCCTCTCTCCTCGAGGCCACTCGAGTCCACGAAGCGGGTCTCCGCCAAAAGGACACACACCATGAAAACGAGACAGCAGAGCTCAAACGGAAGCTCTGCACCCTCGAGCTCGACCTTGCTCGGCGCAGTGAAGACAGCCATACGGAGCACGATGCCAAGGTGGCAACGTACCAAAGCAACCTTACCGCCGCTACAGCAGAGGCGCTTTCCCTAAAGGAGAAGACGGCCAAGCTGGACGCACTGCTGTCACGCGAAAAGGAATCGTACGAAAAGGCGAAGTTGGAGCACACAACGGTCCTTGCGGGGAAGAGTCGTGAGATTGATTTGCTGCATATGTCGAAACAGCAGGAGGTTGCGGTGTTGCAGTCGCGTCTGGAGCAGGAGCAGCAGAAGAACCAGGACCTTATGACACTGACGGAGTCGAAACACACGTTTATCATCGATGAGAACCACAGTCTGAAGCTTGACAAGACGCGGTTGGTAGAACAGAACAGATCGCTCACGGAAGCGCATGCGGCACTCAAGGAAGAGACGCGCGCTGCAGCACAGACGGCGTTGGAGGCGGCCTCGCTCTTGGCGCAGGAGAAGGCGCAGCGGGTTGAGGCAGAAGCAAACGCAAAGAACGCACGTGAACAGCTCGACGAACTACGCCACCTCGTAGCGAAGAAAGAAACCGAAGTGCGGGAGCTGCTCAGAGGACTGCAGCAGCAGACAGACACCACCACGCAGGCGAACAGTAAGGTACGACAAAAATCCTCTCGTTTCAGGGAAATATGAGATTTTTTTGCCAGATTTTCCTATGTTTGCATTTCAAAAATAAAATATTTTTTTCTTTGTTTTCCTACAGCGTAACGACCTTGAGGCGCAACTGCGAGAAATGGAGCTGAATGCGCAGAAGGAGCGCACCGGGCTTGAGGTATGCTGTCTATTTTAAAGGATCCGCACAAAAAAACGCACAAAACGCAAAGAGAGTGTGTTCCAGATGAGTGAAGACCTGTCTGCAGGGCAGCTGCACCTCTCCAAGAGATTCGTTTATAAAGTGAATCACCCCGCACCCCACACCCCACATAAGGGCCACATTCTGCGCAAGAATGACCCTCGCTAGGTTTCTCAAGCACCACACCACACAACAGCTTCTCGACCGCCAACGCTACAGCGAGCTGAGCGAACTCAAGACGCGAAACCAAAAATATGAGGTATACCCCCCACATTGTGTCTCCTCGCAAAAACAAAAAAAAACAAGCAATAACCATAGCTTAGAGAATGAAACTCGCAACCACCATCCATCCACCCCACACCACACCACAGGACCAACTGCACGCCGCACAGAAGGGCCTCGCTGACATGGAGTCCCTCTACAACGAACAACAGCGCACCGTGCAGGAAATGCTTCGCGAGCGCCAAGACGAGCATCGTAATGTGTGTACTCTCTCCCCCTCTTCCTCCTCCTCCCCCTCCTACGACCCCTTCACACCACACTCACTACCCAAAATGCCTAAATTCGTTTCCCCTCTTCTACCCTACTATCTCCCCTTATAGGTCCTCGAACCGCTTCGTGAGAAAGCAGACGCGCAACGAGCGGAGCTGCACAAACTACGAGACAAGAACGCGCTGCTTGAGAAGCAGGTGGACACACAGAGGGTGCGCAATGATGGGTTGAACGCGGAGTTGACTGAGGCGAATGTGAAACGGGCAGCACTTGCATCGGAATACAAAGACCAACAGCGGTGCACAGAGAGCGCAGAAGCACTACGCAGGGAGGCACAGGGGAAGCTGTCCGACCAGAACACACGGGCATACGATGAGCAGCTCTCTCTGTCCGCACAGCTGCAGAGCCTCGAGAAAGAGCTCAGCCTGCACCGCGCCAAGATGAGCGACGCCGACACCGAAAACCGCCGCCTCGCCACTGAACTCGAAGACGCACACCAACAGCTCCACTCTCTCCGACACGACAACGCCTCCAGCAAAACCCTCCTCGACCGCATCCCTTTCCTCGAACTCCGCATCCAAGAAGCCACTCAACAGGCCGAATTCCTTCGCGCCCAAGGCGAAACCACAGCCGACAGAAACACTGCCCTCATCGCAGAAATCGATATGAAGGACCAAGCCGCGTCTGACCGGATGTCTGAAATAAAAGAACTCCGGTCCAGTTTAGACACCTTGAAAGCAACGTGCGCACAGCATGAGAAGGAGGCGGCAGGGAGAATGGCGGAGCGGCGGGCAAGCATCGCTTTGGAGGTGTCTGCAGTGAGTCCTGCGGTCTCTGCACCCTCCTCGCAGGTGGACACAGCAGAGGTTGCACAGCTTTCTGCAGCGAACGCCACGCTGCAACGCACAGTGTCATCCCTCGAGACAGCGCTAGCCGAAGAAAGGCAACGGTGCGAACAGATGTCCCAAGATGTCCGCACAAAGTCCCGCATCGCAGAAGAGAAGGAAGCAGCCAACACCCGCGCCCTGCAAGCAGCGAAGCACAGTCTGACGGAGGCCGTGCATATGCAGAGCACCTTGCTCGCGAAGATTGCGGACTTCGTGCGTGATGCGGGTGGTGGAGACGACGGGGGTGCCCTGGTGGCGCGTTGTGCCGCTGTAACGGCAGAGTGGAGACAGGACGCATCGACGTGGGATGCAGGAGTCGCGCAAGACCTTTGCACTCAGTTGCTCAGTACCATCTTGCGCCGATTGGCGACGTTGAAATGAGGGGATGATGGGGAGGCTGGAGAGGAGGAGAGGAGGAGAAGATAACGCTCTTTGAGCGCAAATCCCGGTATTTTTTGAGTCTGCAGAAGTGTTTAATTGATGGGGGGTTTTTTTAAAACAGTAGATATTTTTTTTAGGTGTGTTTTTTAACGCCTGTTGGTCTAGAGGTGTTTGCGCTTTGTTTTTTGGTGTGCGCGAGATTCATCTTTCAAGTATTTTTTATAGAGATTTTTGTTTTGAATAAAACTGCGTCTTCTGTGTGTGTGAACAATTTTATAGATTTTTTTTGGAAACGGTTAGAAAAGGGTATTCGGAAAATTCGTGTTCATCAGCGGTTACTTAACAGTATAGTGGTGTTCATCCTCGGGTGTCTACACTAATACAACCAAGTTTTCAAAAAAAACAACGAATTCCAATAAGAGAGGGCAGAATTGGGGAATTTCTACACGATTTTAAAAGTGAATTTGACATAAGATGGCGTGGCTGAAGGGAGGGCCTTAGATGTACTGTTTAACTACACCTTTTTTTTTGTATTGGTCCACCCCCGGTACAGCCGGTCATTGTACCAATGTACACTGTCGGAGGGGGCTTTGTATTTCAAATCAACTTTTTTGTGTGTGTCTCCTATTTGTCTCTTTGGGTGAATGCACCCTGAAGAGCACGTTCGTTTTCAAGTTTTCTAAAAAATTAGAGTTTCTACTTTCTCAGAAATTCTAAATACACCAAATCATAAGTAGAATACCACACAAAAACCAAGTAAAAAACACCCCCATTTTGATGGCAAAGCATGCCAACTGTTCTTGCGAAGCCATATTTTTTTTTAGATGTGAATTCAGGTCTCACTGTTTCTATTTTTTAAACAAAGGGTTTATCCCAAGCTGACTGAGCATGTCGCCAACCTGCTTAGGTTCATCTTACCAACCCTTTTCCTCTCTTTTTCTGATTACCTTAATTTTTTGAAGCACTCTCCGTGTCCTTTGGTACGGGTACTGCTCCACAAATACGCCGTTTTCCCCCCACACCCACATGCAATAAGGCTACCAACCTCCACATTTTTTTTAAACAGTTGTCGGATCGTTACTACTGCAGCGTATACGATTTATTTGATGCGGCTCGTATCATTCAAATGTTTCGACACGACCCCATGGGAATACCGCCGTTTATCCTGTGCGCTTCACAAAAATAATTTAACGGTACCAAGTTCTCTTGAAAAGCCCTTGAAAAGAAGAACATATATCATTTCTTTGCATTGGAAATGACGCCCGACATCAGCCCACGACAATCAAGTTCTCAAAGGTTGGGATATCGGATTCGCTTAAACAATTTCGTTAAACATTGTGTGGCGGTACAGGAGTCGTGAAGGTTTGTCCATCACAGAGGCGGAGCTGTGTTGTTGAACCGTCCCACCGTCTTTCCAGAACAGCCCCCACCACTCACACCTTGGAGAATGTCTCCTCGTCCTTCTCCTCCTCCTGTCCAACAGCTCTTCTGACGATTCAACAGCTATTATATCAACTCATCCCCCTATTTACATCTAACACCACACACATCTTCACGCTTTTTCTCCCTTTTGATTCACTTAACTACCGCACCTCACACAGGTCTGCTTTGTCTCCCGGGTGGGGGGGAGCAAAGACGACACGCGACTATGCTGTTCCACCCTGAGTGGAACCAGTATGTGTCGCACACATTCATTATTTCGACGCTGGCGGCGTATCCGTTCATTGTGTTCTCCTTGAAGCGGGCGATGGTGGGGCGGGATGCGTTTAGTTTGAAGCCTCTATTGCGTTTGTTTAATGTTGTGCAGATTGCGCTGTCCGTGGTGATGTGCTATGAGCTGTCTGGGACCATTTCGATCTTTGACCCGTTCATGCTCAAGGGTGAGTTTACGGCCCACACAGAGCGCTGGCTCTTCATTCACTACCTAGCGAAGTTTTGGGACCTCTTCGAGACCGGCTTCATCGTGCTCCGCAAACGCGACTCCCAGCTCACCACGCTTCATATGTTCCACCACTCCTCCATCCTCTTCATCTGGGGCGAGCTTCTCCACGTAGGCCTTGCCAATGGAACAGCAGCGTACGGTGCGTTTGTGAACTCCTTTGTGCACGCAGTTATGTACGGTATGTTTGGTTGTCTCTGGGAATGTCAAAATAACAACAAAAAAAACCGTTCGAACCATATTTTTTTGATCAAATTAACCACACTTTACACACATTCAACTTATCTTCACCCACACCCCACCTCTTTTTTACAGTACATTTGTATTCGAAGCACAGCGACCACGGGAAGTGCACCGTGGCATTGAATAAGTCCTCGGTGGTGCTCTGCCAGGTGACACAGTTTCTCTCGTGCATGGTGCACGCGTTGTTTGCAATGGCCTTTGACGACATGATCCCGACGGGGGTCTGCTTTGTACAGCTCTTCTACAACGTGCTGCTTGTTTACCTCTTTATCCAGGAATCCCGCTCTGCGCGCGTATGATAGCAACCACTACCCACCCCTCCTCCTCCTCCTCCTCCTCCCCCATCTCCTCTGCCGAAAGGAATATTCCATTTCCGCGAACCTTCCAATTTCTGTGAACGAATTTTCCGATTTTGTGTTTTTTTCCCCCCAAGCGTGGAGTTCACACGAGAAAAGCGAGGTGTCTACACGTCATCAATTTTTCAAAAAAAAAAAAAATAAATAATAATAATCACAACAACAGCGACGACAAGCTATAATACAAAAGCAGCAACGCGCCATTCTCGAGGAAGGCATAGCAACATATCTCAACGCGAAACGACGTGCCACCGTCGCAGGTCCCGCCTCTGGGTGAATTTTGTGGAGTACGAAAAAGACATCCTTAGGAACCTGAGGAAAAGGGGAAGACAAAGGGCATACCCCTAAACTTCCCCACAAAAACTCACCTCAGACAGGGCGTTTCCCCCCCTTTTTTTTTTGCCTTTCCTCGCATTGGCAAGAGGGAATATAATCGACGGAAGGTCATCTCCTGCAAAGACATTTTTTGCGATTTCCCCTCCCACAGATCATATCATTGCATGGTGCTGGGGAGATCTCTCCCCAATGCCATGTGTGGGGGGTCCGAGGAGGTTTGTTGCCCCCTTGTAAATGATTAGCAACCTGGATAGCTTCGTTTTCCGAAGCGTTATCAGATGCATTCAAATATTTTTTATTTAGTTTGTTTCCCCCGCCATCCCCCCCTTAGCCTGGTAAGACTCCCCCCCCCCCCCCTAGGGGGGTCCACGTAGAAGGAATTCCTTAAGGATTTGCTGTCCCAAACCCATTTTTTTGAAATTTAGGTGAAGAAACCCACTAAAAAGGTCGTACCTGGCCGCAAATCGCCCTGGGGATCACGAAAATATCCCATTAAACCACCTGACAACCTCTACAGAGACTTTCCTGGTTAAAAAAAATCGGTTTTTTGTGAAAAATCTCCAAAAATAGCGTCATCAAATCGTCATCAACATGGGCCAAAATGCAACACTTACCAAAAAAATTCTCCAATCAGACAAAAATCCTTCTAAACACCCGAAAAACACCTCAGTCCACATCCGGTGGGGTCCCAGGGTGGAAATATATAGTTTTTACAGCTTTTAGGGGTCCTGTGGGGGCCCCAGATGCATTTTGCAGTGGGTGTGTGTGCCCCAAACGCTTAAAAGTACCCTTTTTTTAGTCACTTTTTTGACTTTTTTTGTACCTGAAAACCCCCAAAAAAGTGCCAAGGTAGTCGGAATGGTGTCTAAACACCCAGGAAAATGTCCCCCAGACCCCATGTAGGGTGAAAAATAGCATTTTGGGCACTTGGGAGGGTTTTATAGGCCATGCAACACTTATGCAACACTTAAGCAACGGCTATGCAACGCCTAGCAGAAGACCACTTATTTACCAAAAAAAAAAAATAATACCAATTCATTCAAAACACCAAAAAAAAACACCTCGGTCCACCTCCAATGAGGTCCCGAGGTGGAAATGTGTGGATTTTGCAGCTTTTTGGGGTCCCTGGGGGGTTTTTGAGGGTGTTTTTGTGTCTGCAACGCTTAAAATAACGGTATTTCCCCCCATCCTTTTGACGTATTTCGCACCCAAAATAAAAACCCTAAAAGGCGTATTCAGGCAGTCGCAGAAGTGTCTAAATCCCTCCGAACTGCCTGACAGACCTCCCGAGCTGTGGAAAATCGCACTTGCAACACTTACTGGGGCTTTTTGGTCCCTGAAAATGAGAACGTACCCTGTGCCTAAGTGCAGTAAAGCCTTCCTTGCCTCCTCCTATGACCAATGATTCGTGCGAATCCATTGTCGGTGTCCTTGACCAAGTTGCAACCCACCACGGAAGGAGCCAGCACCCCGACAACACCGACCCACTGTCGCTGAAACCTAGACATCCTCTACAGTCTGGGTTGGGTTCCGTCTTTCTGAAGGGAAGAACTTGCCGCAGGATACACCAAGCGCACCACAAAGGCAGGTCCATGCAAAGCGCCCAGAAGTAGCAACTTGAAAAGTACAACACTAAAGTGCTTCATCTCTTCACAAAGACAGAGATGCAGGAATTTGCGGCAGATTGTGCACCCCTTGATGACGAAGACACCGGTACGATGAATAAGGAGCCTCTGGTCGCTATGCTGTCTCAGTGAGCAGTACAGGGATTCTATAGGCATATTAGGGGGTATAATTCCATGGAAAAAAGCGGAAAAAGCGGAAAAAAACACCAAAAAAATCAGAAAAAAGTGCGAAATAGTGCTCAAAAGTGTGTTTTTCGTGGTTTTGGGTGATTTTTTGGGGGTTTGGGGGTGTTTTGAGGTGTTTTTTCGGGTTTTTCGCGGGTTTTTACAAAAAAAAGTGGTTTGGGACAGCAAAAACGGCCGGACGGACCCCCCTACCCCCCCCCCCCCCCCCTCACTTCGTGGAGATCGATATTCTCCAAATGAATTAAAAGAGAAAAGAGAAATATTCCTTTGCGTTGTGAGAGATTCAGAACCTGTGTTGTGACGGCGTTGTGTAGTAATCGACCAATCGCCATGATTTTTCCAATTTTTTTGTTGTTGTTGTTGGGTGCGAATGGGAGCACCTGGTAAGCTCACAACTCTTCAGCAGAAGGTGGATCCACCGGCTGACAAGCGGTTGTGTACCTCCCGGTTCACATCATGGTAAGGGTAAAGCCATTTAGGTTTCCTTTTACGCCTTCTGTTATTGGCCGCAAGGTATTGCGCCTTTCATCCAGATGGCTAGCATCGTACGTCAGTCGGAGGTGGTCCTGCATCAAGAACTATTCTTTGTTTCAACGTCAAGGGAGTGTTGTCACAATGCTTTCTGGCCTCCTTGAAAGTATTTGTGAATTCAATTTTTTTTTTGATCTCAATTTTTTTTTTGATTGATCAAGGTGACTAAGCGGAGGCTTAGGTTCATCTTATAAACCTTTCTTTTTTTGCCCGCCCCCCCCGCGGTACTAAAATAACGCTGAGTTGAGTGTGAAGTTAACGTATTATTTTGTCAGGTGGCTAAGCACGAAAGACAAATGTTCAAAACATTAAGGAATCTAATCAGACTAACGCACGAGAGGCTTATCATCTAAAAAAAAACTTTTCTATTATGTCAGAGAAAGCTGTGAAGTATCAAAAAGCTGCTATAGGTTGAGGACAACGCTGTGTCTATACCTTCCAGGAGGTCCAGAGACTATATCGAATACAATAATCTTTACCCCGTGGCCGGTAAAGTGATTGTCAGTAGAAAAAAAAATAGTGAATACTGTCTGAATGGCTTCACTACATCAACTGTTTTTCTTTCTCAAAAAAGCCGTCCAATGACTCCATGTGTTGTCTTAGAACGTAATTTCATGATGTGCACCTATACCTTTGAAATTTATTAACCTTTTTCGGGCGACTTTTTGTGCAAAACCGGTCCCCGGGATAAGGGTGATTATAGATGATACGATCAAAAAAAAAAAAAAAAAAAAAAAATCACTTTCCTAATTGTCTCACCTTTCTTTCCCATACTCTTACGTATGCAGTGCTGTTTTTTGGTGCCATGGTATTTTTTTGTATTATTATCTCCTAATTTTATGTGTTTTTGCAAATTTTCTTGTTTTTCTATTCTGGGTATTTCCTCAGTGTGGAAATATTTCCCAATGATATTGCAGCTTCAATCACATTTGTTTTGATGACTAAGCAAAGCCCAAACCATCCTGCCCAACTATCTTTTTATTTTTTTTCTTTTTTTTTTTTTTTTTTGCGCGGAGAACCGGTGCTTGCGTCCGCCGATGAACGGTGAGGCGTTTGCACTTTCAACTTCTCTCTTTTTTTTTGTTTTGCAAACACGCAGTGTTGCTGCGGTCAACGAAAAAAGACATTGTTACGTCTAAGTAGTGCTTTAGTATGGACAGAGCAGTTGGTATAATGTTATTGTTCGGTTTTTTCAAAGATGTGGGTATGCACGCAAGAGTCACATTTATTCAAAAAGAGATCATCGCGCTCGTCTGCGGTGACGTAAAAATGTTTAGTATAGTGGAGCACACTCTAGGGTGGCTACACTAATACAACCAAGTTTTCAAAAAAAAAAAAAAAATACACAGTCTCCAACGGAACGCTGTGTTTTTTATTCAGCTACATTGCTTGAGAAGGTAGGCTGCAGGCAACAAGCGGGGTCGCACCTCCCGCGCCCTCCCCGTTCATTAGAAATTATATATGATTCGGATAAGCCTCAGTTTCTCGTCACATCTGGTGTCAGTTTCAATATTTTATTTTTGCTGTTGGCCGTTGTTGGCTGTGATTTATGATTTTCATCCGGGGCTGGCATCGTATGTGGGTCAGTCGGAGGCAATAACTACATTTTTTATTTTTTTTTGAAAAGCTTAGCCAGGCTGTTAGCTAATCTTCCAGCCTCCGCGATATTGCCCAGGGGGGAAATTGCGAGGAAAAAAAGGAAGCATTTTTTTTTTTTTTTTTAATACACTCCTCAACTTTCGAAAATATAGCGATTTCCACCCCTGATTCAGTATAGGTTTGACATATGGGTACACCATACGATATGGTGATGGTGTGCACAGACGGAAAAAAAATAGTATTTTGCGAAACGTACCCGCAGTGTTTCCGCTATGAAGATATGACCCAAAAAATCTTCAAAAAAAAAAAAAATCTGGGATTTTCCCGTTTTTTCCCATGAAGATATCTTCATGAGAGAAAAAAAAAAAAAAAAAAAAAAAATACCCAGAAAAATGGGGAGGCAGGGCGTCGCGCGCGCGCGAAGCGCGTCTTATCCCCTTCCTGGTATCATTGCGAAGAGGATATAGCGAGGTAAAGTTTCAGACCGTGCCCCCAATTCCCTCAATCTTTGCACCATTTGACAAAGAGTGAGAATAAGGGATCGGCAAAAATAAAAAAAGTAGCGTACCGTGCGCCTGCGGCGCAAAACTTGTGAGCGGAATCCCACAGCCCTCTACCATAGTTTGTGTTTGATTTTAAGTCACAATTTTTGAAATGTTGCGTACCGTGGCTTCGCCAAAAAGTTTTGATATTATGACCGCCGCTTCTTCCTGTACTGAGGGAAGGCAGGTGTAGAAAAAACATGAGAAAAAGGGTTGGTTTGGTTCTTGATGTACATTACCATCCCACGTCATCACGTATTTACCTGAAATGGACGGACCTTTTCGCGCGGAGCGCGAAAAATTTTTTTTTGACCCCTTTTTGGACATATCTTCATATCTTCACGGTTTTGGAAAAAAAAAATTTTCCATGAAGATAAGCGGAAACCCTGCGTACCCGAAGAAAAAAAAAATTCCCCCTCACAAACACAATTCTATTCTATTACTACTTGTTCTTCACAAAAAACTAAAAAAAAAAAATAACCCTGAAAGAATTTAAAGACGACAATGTGACATGCCATTGTATTCGTTGAAGAATTGATAATATTATGTCGAACGAAAAAAACAAAAGTGTCACCTTGTCATTCCCTCACCCCCTTCTTGTTGTTTAATGCGTTGCCGCTTCCACATACACACTATCTCATCTTGAGTGGTGGTGTTGCGGAGCACGGTTGGGGTGAGTGAACGACGTGACACTTTCCGCTCACAAAGTAGTGTGCGTATGAAAAATAATAAACGTTTTTTTTTTTTTTTGTTTTTTGCCAAAATTTTGATGAACCAAAAATTGTGCTATAGACCTCTGATTGGTGTCATTTCTTTTCTTTGGGGGGGGGGGGGGGGGGTTAGGGGAGGGTCACTGTACTCGATAAATGCAATTTTTCCGATTTTGATCCTCAGAACCGCAGAAGTCCCCGAAAACTATACCAAACCACCTAGGGGACCCAAAAAACGCACCAGCGCCCCAGTTTTGACACAGAAACACTCAGATGATGCCTGAAATGCAATTTTTAAAAAATGCCTACAGAACTTGTACCTGCCCACCCCCCGTAGATAGAGCAAATCACACATTCATCACGCCTCAGTGTGGGCCAGGGGCCAGAAAAGCCCCCAAAGCCACATATTTTCACCCCAGAACCTATCCCGAGGGGTACCCAGGCTGTTTCGGGGTGTTTAGAGGGACTTGGTGGAACTTAGAACCATGTTTCAAAAAGGGTACAAGTACTGTGCCAAGGGTTTTCCCACCCTAAGGTATCTGAAGCCGTCAAAAAGCGTGAAGTAGGCAATAAATCAAAAAATACCCCCTGAGGTCAAAAAAACCACACCATAGGCCCATTTGGACCCCAAAAATCGAATTCCGCCCGGTTTTGGGCACTTTTGACCACTTCTGAGCGACTTTTTTGCGTTTTTTAAAAGTGACCACCAACTTGTACCTGCCCACCCCCCGTAGATAGAGCAACTCACACATCCATCACGCCTCAGTGTGAGCCAGGGGCCAGAAAAGCCCCCAAAGCCACATATTTTCACCCCAGAACCTATCCCGAGGGGTACCCAGGCTGTTTCGGGGTGTTTAGAGGGACTTGGTGGAACTTAGAACCATGTTTCAAAAAGGGTACAAGTACTTGGTCCCTTGAGAGGGCAAACCCTTGGCACAGTACTTGTACCCTTTTTGAAACATGGTTCTAAGTTCCACCAAGTCCCTCTAAACACCCCGAAACAGCCTGGGTACCCCTCGGGATAGGTTCTGGGGTGAAAATATGTGGCTTTGGGGGCTTTTCTGGCCCCTGGCTCACACTGAGGCGTGATGGATGTGTGAGTTGCTCTATCTACGGGGGGTGGGCAGGTACAAGTTCTGTAGGCATTTTTTAAAAATTGCATTTCAGGCATCATCTGAGTGTTTCTGTGTCAAAACTGGGGCGCTGGTGCGTTTTTTGGGTCCCCTAGGTGGTTTGGTATAGTTTTCGGGGACTTCTGCGGTTCTGAGGATCAAAATCGGAAAAATCGCATTTATCGAGAGATTTAACGTGCAGTGACCCTCCCCTAGGCATACATGGTAAGCGAACAAAAAATTCGCTTTATTCGCTTTTCCAAAAAAGCGAATAAAAAATTCGCTTTATTCGCTTTTGGTTCGCTTTTTTATTCGCTTTATTCGCCTTTTATTCGCCTTTGGGTGATCTATGATCGTCTCCATGGGACACGTAACAGGCTGTGAGAGCTTACTGAGAGCTAGTGGGAGCTGAGTACTGAGTATACACAGTATACACAGTATACACAGTATACACAGTATACACAGTATACACAGTATACACAGTATACACAGTATACACAGTATACACAGTATACACAGTATACACAGTATACACAGTATACACAGTATACACAGTATACACAGTATACACAGTATACACAGTATACACAGTATACACAGTATACACAGTATACACAGTATACACAGTATACACAGTATACACAGTATACACAGTATACACAGTATACACAGTATACACAGTATACACAGTATACACAGTATACACAGTATACACAGTATACACAGTATACACAGTATACACAGTATACACAGTATACACAGTATACACAGTAT
Source organism: Rhynchopus sp. YZ270_cl-10 (assembly GCA_964035575.1). Classification (NCBI taxonomy): domain Eukaryota; phylum Euglenozoa; class Diplonemea; order Diplonemida; family Diplonemidae; genus Rhynchopus; species Rhynchopus sp. YZ270_cl-10. The sequence goes on along the minus strand of OZ037868.1, from coordinate 251,941 downwards.
ACACAGTATACACAGGGGATTGGGAGTACAGTACAGTACAGTACACAGTACAGTACAGTACAGTACAGTACAGTACAGTACAGTACAGTACAGTACAGTACAGTACAGTACAGTACAGTACAGTACAGTACAGTACAGTACAGTACAGTACAGTACAGTACAGTACAGTACAGTACAGTACAGTACAGTACAGTACAGTACAGTACAGTACAGTACAGTACAGTACAGTACAGTACAGTACAGTACAGTACAGTACAGTACAGTACAGTACAGTACAGTACAGTACAGTACAGTACAGTACAGTACAGTACAGTACAGTACAGTACAGTACAGTACAGTACAGTACAGTACAGTACAGTACAGTACAGTACAGTACAGTACAGTACAGTACAGTACAGTACAGTACAGTACAGTACAGTACAGTACAGTAGCCTTATTTTGGCGTCGTTGCGGGTATTGGGGGATCTCAGGGGACTAGACTCGACACACTAGACTTGACAAAAAATACGTTGCTTTTTATTCGCTTTTTGTTCGCTTTTTCGTTCGCTTTTTGTTCTGCCTGTGACATGCGTGGAACTTGCCATTGACTTGGAAATTTTCCACAGGATCTACGTTCTCCGGCCAACCTCTAACATTAGAGAACGGGCCTCTGCCTTGCGCACATTGCTCAACAAGCTTCACCGCCTGTGCAAAGCTCTTGGGATCCAAAACCCATTTCCCGCATCTGCCATCTCCTCCTCACGGGGCCTCCGGTCCATTGGCGCACCCGGACTTATAGGCTACGACCGTCGCCCAGTTTTTTACGTACCCGCGCTACACTATGCACATGCTCGAACACGTCATCGTACGTGCCAAAATTACGAACTCCGGCTGGGGAAATGACATCATCCCTGACAACAAACTTGTAGAAGCCAGCGCAGCTGAAGCTATGCGATAACGAATATGATAAGGTGACTAAGCACGAGAGGCTTAGGATCATCTTATAAACTTTTCTTTTGTTCGCTTTATTCGCTTTATTCGCCGGCGAATAAAGCGAATAAAAAAGCGAACCAAAAGCGAATAAAGCGAATTTTTTATTCGCTTACCATGTATGCCTAGGGGGGGGGTTAGGGGAGGGTCACTGTTACCAAATTTGTGTATACAAACTCATTTTTCTCGAAATTGTTGAAAACCGTATTTTTTGCACTTATTCGGTACCATAACCCCCCAAAAATGACTTTCCGCCCGGTTTTGGCGACTTTTGAGCACCAGAAAATACCTAATTTAGGTTTTTCAATGTGGTGAGACAGAACTTGTACCTGAGTCCCCCTTTGATACCCTTGTCAATATGGTCATTCGCTTTCCTCCTCATTGCTGGAGCGCAAAGGGTCGACAACAGCGTTCAGTGCCCCAAAAAACACTGTGTCGCAAGTCTGGAACACTAATTCTGTCGACTTCGAGCCCTTGTTGCTTTGACATCACTTCCAAATTGACTCCCTGACGAAGCATCCTGCATGGGTGATCCCAGTGGGAACGTCCCATTACTACAATTGTATATCCAGAAGGGGCACGTTCTGCTGTGAGGGCACTGCGCGGTTCACCTTCTTCTTGCCGATCCTGGAGAGGTCGGACATGTCCTTGTACTTCTTCCCCCTCAAGTTTGGTGCACTTGTCGCTAGATTTATAATTTATAGTACCCCGATGGGGTTGGGGTAGTGCCGGGGGCACCGTGAGCAGTGGGGCGTGAGTGGAGAGAGAGTCGGGACAGAGAGGATGAAGTGAGATTCACAAGAGCGGGAGTCACTGTATGAGCAAGAGTCCCAGTCCCAGCAAGTTTGAGCAAGAGTCACAGTCCTCCAGCTCCCTGCAACATCGTGCCAAACAAGACCCCGCAACTGGCTCCCCACACGCTCTGTACCTTATCCAAAGGCACCTGACACATAGGCAGTTTCCAAATAGAAGGCCTCGCAACAAACTTAGCCGCAGTCTCATGTGCGTTCTGGGGATTTTTCACACCCCGTGGCATTTTTTGGGGGGTTTTGAGTGATTTTACACCGGAGATAGACCGCATTTAGGTTCGATGAATGGAGGGGTGAAAAGGTTCAAGTTCCGTCTCGGTGGGTAGGTACAAGTTCTGTCTCATTTTTTCAAGAAGCTCAAAAAAGTAATCTCTGGGGTATATAGTGGGTCAAAACCGGGCGGAAATTCATTTCCCACACCCCCAGGGTCCGAATGTATGGTTTTTTTGTACTTAGAACGGTCTAAATTTAAATTTCGAAAAAATGGATTTTGTTCACCCAGTGACCCTCCCCTAGGCATACATGGTAAGCGAATAAAAAATTCGCTTTATTCGCTTTTGGTTCGCTTTTTTATTCGCTTTATTCGCCGGCGAATAAAGCGAATAAAGCGAACAAAAAGCGAACGAAAAAGCGAACAAAAAGCGAATAAAAAGCAACGTATTTTTTGTCAAGTCTAGTGTGTCGAGTCTAGTCCCCTGAGATCCCCCAATACCCGCAACGACGCCAAAATAAGGCTACTGTACTGTACTGTACTGTACTGTACTGTACTGTACTGTACTGTACTGTACTGTACTGTACTGTACTGTACTGTACTGTACTGTACTGTACTGTACTGTACTGTACTGTACTGTACTGTACTGTACTGTACTGTACTGTACTGTACTGTACTGTACTGTACTGTACTGTACTGTACTGTACTGTACTGTACTGTACTGTACTGTACTGTACTGTACTGTACTGTACTGTACTGTACTGTACTGTACTGTACTGTACTGTACTGTACTGTACTGTACTGTACTGTACTGTACTGTACTGTACTGTACTGTACTGTACTGTACTGTACTGTACTGTACTGTACTGTACTGTACTGTACTGTACTGTACTGTACTGTACTGTACTGTACTGTGTACTGTACTGTACTGTACTCCCAATCCCCTGTGTATACTGTGTATACTGTGTATACTGTGTATACTGTGTATACTGTGTATACTGTGTATACTGTGTATACTGTGTATACTGTGTATACTGTGTATACTGTGTATACTGTGTATACTGTGTATACTGTGTATACTGTGTATACTGTGTATACTGTGTATACTGTGTATACTGTGTATACTGTGTATACTGTGTATACTGTGTATACTGTGTATACTGTGTATACTGTGTATACTGTGTATACTGTGTATACTGTGTATACTGTGTATACTGTGTATACTGTGTATACTGTGTATACTGTGTATACTGTGTATACTGTGTATACTGTGTATACTGTGTATACTGTGTATACTGTGTATACTGTGTATACTGTGTATACTGTGTATACTGTGTATACTCAGTACTCAGCTCCCACTAGCTCTCAGTAAGCTCTCACAGCCTGTTACGTGTCCCATGGAGACGATCATAGATCACCCAAAGGCGAATAAAAGGCGAATAAAGCGAATAAAAAAGCGAACCAAAAGCGAATAAAGCGAATTTTTTATTCGCTTTTTTGGAAAAGCGAATAAAGCGAATTTTTTGTTCGCTTACCATGTATGCCTAGGGGGGGGGGGGGGGGTGCTTTAGAGAATAATGCAATGTCAAAATAATTTCTCAAAAAAAAAAAAAATCTCTGTCTTCCAACGACGTTGTTGTTATTTGTGTTGGGGTTGAAAGGCAGTTATTTTTTCCTGTTACGCATGAGAGGACACATTTATTATGTGTACTAAAATGGCGTGATTTTCCCAAAAAAAAAGGTGTAACAAAAGGTCCTTCTCGGATCCTTTCCTATACCTCAAACCCCAATACAGTAGTGCCTTTCTTCATTTTACCCAAAAACTCAAAGAACCCTTTTTTTTTTTTGTGATCTTCCACTAGCAGAACATAACGAAGTTTTTTTTTTCTCTCCAACATTTTTCCCTCCAGGGACTAAGTACGAGGCTTAGGCCCTACGTTTCTGCCTGCGTTTTACGAACCTTTTTTGTTTGAGACAAAAAATAATAATAATCAAACCTTGCTCAGAAAAAACACACCCCCACACCAATCGGCAAAGAAAGAATAACGAATACGAAAAAGGCCGGCATTAATATAACTATTCAAGAAAGAACAGTTTTTTGTCATTTGAAACCCCACCTCCCCCTCTTTTTGTGCCAAGACTGCCCATATCAGAGCACCTTTCTGGCTTGCGCTCAAAAAATAAAATAAAGTCGAAACGTCGAAAAAGTCGGCCAACTTTCTGATTTTGCAAAAAGTCGGGCCGACTCGGCCGGGCTACCATCTACGGTTATAGATCTCAAAGTAAACAGTGTTTCCCCAGGTGAGATTTTGGGGGTGAGAGAAATCTCAGGGGGAAGAAGAAAAAGAAAAGAAAAATAAAAGTGAGGTGAGAAATCTCATCTGTCTGCTTCCCTCTGCTTTTTTGGATCCAAAAGCTGAACAAATTGTTTTGGGGTCCCTCTCAAGACCCAAATCGCTTTTCTTAGAGTACGGACACCAAAAAAAAATTGTGAATTTTCCCCGCCAAAAAACGTTCTGAGGCCTTCCTTTATTTTTATAATCTCCTTCAGCCTCTCCCTCACAGACACATTTATTACCCCTCTTTCTATGTTGTAAAACACCATTTTTCTTTTTTCCTTGACGCCTTCTGAGGGCTTCGAAACCCTGTAACAATGTCAGGACAAAACAGCCCTACTGTGAAATTCTCGAAGTCGAAGTCATATAAAGGAGCGAGCGAGAAGCTGTTGGATAGCTTTTCGAGTGATTTGCTGCCTGGGGGGGAGCTGCCGCAGATTCAGGTGGAGATGGCACGACGAAGCACTACTGTAACGCAAAGCAGCAAGGCGCCTTCAGAAGCAAGCGATCTCGAATATCCCTCTGACAGCTCTTCGGGGGCTGCGTCGACCTTAACGAACTCAAAAAGCGGGTTGGAACGGCTTCTGGGGCGCACCCAGGTTGGTGCCTCACCGGATAATGACCAAGAGGTTGTGATCAAACACCTAATAAACTATCTTGTAATCGATATGGAGAAGAGAACTCATATGCGAAAGATTTTACCGTATTTGTGTTTTATTGTGATTTTGACGGCATTGGCGTTGGTCAGTCGGTTGCCGAAAGGGTCATACAGCGATGCATTGAAACAAACTGAAGAGTTGTACAATGTGCAGCAGATTGATGAGTTGAAAAGCGTGCACAATGCCGGCGAGATGTGGTCATGGATTAACGACACAGTGTCTAAAATATACGCCATCGCCCCTGCGCAGTATAATGTAACGGAAGGGGCAGATTCTCCAGCTTTTTTTTCTGACAACACCCCGCAGGATTTCTTTACAGCAAATCGGGACAATATTGAGGCAAACGAGACCTTCACTCCAGGACAATGTGACCCCGAGAAGAAAGGCTCCATTACACTACCAGTGGGGCTTGTTGTGTTACGACAATGGAGGGTGAAAGAGGTAACCTGTGGTTCCGTCAGTGCAAGGCCTTCGCAGGTATTGACTGCACAGGATCGTGCAGGGATGCCTTGTATTTGTAGCCATAAATATTCTCGCGATGAAATCTCGCGCGAAGCGTATGGCAACAACGGTATGCGGTTCGAGACAGACCGCACGAAGGGGTACCCCTTGCACTCCCTTGGGGTTGAGTCCGCGCATATTACTTACTCTGACACAGGAAACCAGTTTTCTCTGATTTTTGCTTTGAATGAAAAACCTGCAGAAGTTGCACAAAGGCTTCAAGACATCCAAGCCGCAGGTTGGGCTGATGAGTCAACCCGTCTCGTCTCTCTCGAGACGCTATGGTATAATCCAGATTCGGAGCAGTTTGTCCGTTCTGCGTGCTATATAGAGTTTTATCAGACCGGGCTTCCTGAAGGGAACTGCCAAATCCACTCGCCATTTGATATTGAGGTGTTTGGGGATGACAAAGCTGCCACCGTGCTGTCTCTGATAGTGTACATATATTTGCTTCCGTTTATCGCGTGGTTTGTGGACACCGTGCGGTTTCGTGTTAACGTCAAGAAGAATTTCAATATTTTTTCAGAGACGTTCCAGCTGGTGCACATAGGTTCGCTGATCTGGATGGGCTACCTGCGGGGGATGATGTGGCAACGTAGTAGCGCGATGACCAGCGGCTTCTTCTACGAGGATTACCTCAAGGCGGGGAACTACGGTTTCGACAGCGAAATGGAAGGGGCAGAGGCAGCACACCTGATGTTCGACCACCTCTCAGAGTACAGCTTCCAGTGGACGCAGTACAATGAGGTCTTCGGTATGAGCGTATTTTTTTTTTTTTTTTTTTGTAAATCAAGGTAAACAATAGGAAATAAGGAAGGAGATCCTTAGAACAACATATCTGTGAACCTGGACACATGTAGCCTACTGGAGAGTTTCGCAAACCCCGCAAACCCCGCAAACATGATCAATCTCTTTGTGAAAAAAAGCTTTTCAAACTCGGCTGTGACTTGTCTTCCTGCTTCTGTTTCTTCGTAGGCTTGGATTGATCTGACGTGGCACCTTTCCTTTTCAATGTATTCCTCACTAGCTTGTCCGCGCTGTCCTCTGATTCTTCTTCCGACATGAAGTCCACAAGGTCGCTCACCTGCGATGACGCATCAGATTCATTTTCCGACACTTCGACATCCATGTCGCACAAGTCCTCCCATAACATTGTCGCATTGTTCCGTGTTTCTCCCGATTTTTCCCGTTGCTTCCACCGACGGCTTTTTATCGTGAGGAAGACAATCGCCACCTCCAAAGCAAATTCTTTCTTCAGAGCCATATCGGTTGGGCAGAAATAGCGGATTATGAGTTGCTCTTCGGTCTTGTCGACATCCATGCTTGTTCTTTGTTTTCCAAGAAGGGCCACAATAAACGAGAAGCATCGTTCACAGATGACGCTGCTGGGGTGACACGAGATCAATGCCTCTATCAGCAAGCTGAATCCGTTCGACTCATTCCCCTTGAGGTACTTCAGCATCGTCGTGATGGCGGAGTCTCCTTCCCGGTGAGAGGCCTGCAGTGCTCTCCATTCTGAGAGGATTTCGTACAGCTCGTCTTCCTTGCTTATTCCCCCAAAGTCCTTCGCAAATGCCAACAGTTCCGTGTCTGTGCGGCTACCCCAGAGCTTTGTTGCAAAAATATTTTGCATCCCCTTGGTCTCACTGCTTTCCAACCGCGAATTGATGTCCTTCCGGATATGACTGCACAGCTTGTTGCGCCAGTGGGCAATGGAAGGTGGCGCACCTTCGTTGCTATACCCCCGTTCGTGCACACCCCCCCCCCCCCCCCCCCCTTAGGGGGTACGACTCCAGCCATTTTTTGCGCACGGAAAATTCATTTGGCATTATCTGGTCATCTCCAAGGCAACTGCGGGTGAAAAACACCCTCAGAGTGGGTCACAGGGGGCCTGTGGGTCGAAAAACGACCCAGAAGCCACCCCAGAATACAAAAAAATGGAAAAAAATAGTGAAAAAACGGCTTTTTTCACGTTTTGGCCACTTTGGGCAAAATAGCGATTTTTCGAGAAAAAAATCAAAAACCGGGATATTTTTTGACATCACAAAGCCTCCTTTGGCACAAATATACCCCAAAAGTGGCCTGTGAGTCCATTCCAACCTGTTTTGGACATATTTGACACTTTTGGAAGTGTTTTTTTGGTGTTTTTAGGTCAAAAAAATGCCCAAGACGTCCCCAAGACATCCCCAAGACACTTTGCACACCCCCTGTTACGGTCATATTTTTTTCGTTTTTTTGCCTGAAACCCCCAAAATACCCCTCCCGGACCCCACATAGTCCCGAATATCCATCACACACCCACTCAGAGTGAGTAGAAGCACCCCAAAAAAAATATTTTTTAAAGCCCTAAAATTGTGCTTCAGTTTCGGCAGCATCCATGTTGAAGTTGAAGGGCTTTAAAAAATATTTTTTTTGGGGTGCTTCTACTCACTCTGAGTGGGTGTGTGATGGATATTCGGGACTATGTGGGGTCCGGGAGGGGTATTTTGGGGGTTTCAGGCAAAAAAACGAAAAAAATATGACCGTAACAGGGGGTGTGCAAAGTGTCTTGGGGATGTCTTGGGGACGTCTTGGGCATTTTTTTGACCTAAAAACACCAAAAAAACACTTCCAAAAGTGTCAAATATGTCCAAAACAGGTTGGAATGGACTCACAGGCCACTTTTGGGGTATATTTGTGCCAAAGGAGGCTTTGTGATGTCAAAAAATATCCCGGTTTTTGATTTTTTTCTCGAAAAATCGCTATTTTGCCCAAAGTGGCCAAAACGTGAAAAAAGCCGTTTTTTCACTATTTTTTTCCATTTTTTTGTATTCTGGGGTGGCTTCTGGGTCGTTTTTCGACCCACAGGCCCCCTGTGACCCACTCTGAGGGTGTTTTTCACCCGCAGTTGCCTTGGAGATGACCAGATAATGCCAAATGAATTTTCCGTGCGCAAAAAATGGCTGGAGTCGTACCCCCTAACCCCCCCCCCCCCCCCCCCCCCCGTTTTCCAACTGTTTTCAAGTCTTTGCAGGCTACGTTGAGGATTCTGGTGGTGTCGTTCAGCGACAATGACGCACTTTGCAAGAGCTTTGAAGTCGACGAGAGTGAGTCAAAGATTTGCGGGTTTGCGGGTTTGCGGAATAAGCTGGCACAAAGGTACCTCTCCCAGAATACAACATGATGCCCCTTTTTTGCGGGGGGGGACAAAAATAATTTACTCCGAAAACACGTTATTTTGATAGTTTGGAGACTCGTCACACCTCTGGCTTTTCTCTCGGTAACTTTTGACCTAAAGAACACTGGTAAAAATGCACGACAAAAACGGGACAAAAATGACGCCGAGCAGAATTCCTTAGATGTCAGGAAGAGTTAGGATCATGCCTGGTTTTCTCACTCATTATTTTTTCTCACTCATACAACACACACTTCAGCGAAGAAAACACAACAAGCTTGCGGAGCGATAAACGAAAAAAGTTGTTTTTTCATTGTTTTCTTTTTATTCAGAACCTGAAGTTAGTTTCTATTTTTGAATAATCAAGCATTGCCAAATAGAAATGAAAAACGACGGATGGGTGCCCGCTTTAGTGGATTTGGTTTTTCACTAACATACACATCACTCACATTCATCAGTGAATAATAAAGTGAATACACACAAATCTTTTGGGGGTGCGATGAAAAAATGTTTTCTCTTTATACTTTATGCTTCACTCATATCCTGAAGTTGTTTTCTATTTGAATTCGAATCTCCCCTTACAGGAGTTGTGATGATTCTGTCGTGGCTTCGTGTCTTCAAATACCTGCAGCACGTCCAGACCCTCAACATGCTCTCCGAGACTACCAAGCACGCGGCATCAGGGGTGTTGCGTCTGGCGATCATTTTTGTGTACTGCGTGGCCGCGTTCAGCATCGCAGGAAGCATCGTGTTTGGGGAGGAGTTGCGTGAGTTTGAGACTCCGACGCATGCGGCCTCTACGTTGCTGCGGATGTTCTTCATGGAGCATGAGCCCGACTACACCGGGATGAAGGAGAAGCAGCCGGTGTGGACGCCGCTGTACTTCGTCGGCTTCTTTGTGCTGTGCTACTTCATGTTGCTCAATATGGTGCTCGCTGTCATCGTTTCCTCCTTTGCGCAGGTTCAGGACCTTCAGGAGAATGCGCAAAAGCAGATCGAACACAGAGAAGATCAACTCTGCGATATGGAGATCCAAGCAATCCGTGGGCAACGCCGTTCTCGAAAATTCGGTGCTGCAGAGGCAAGGGTACACCCCGACACCAGTGAACGTCTTGAATCCCTCCGGCGTACGAAAGGTTCATCTCGTTCGGAACGGTTCATGGAACGCACGAAGCAAGCCTTCTACGGGGTCGGACACAAAGTCTCTGAGATTGTCCACCACACAAACACCCAACGCAACAAAGCCATCGAGCTCGCCAAAGACCACACCGCGCGAGACCTTCGCGTCTCCCGCAAAATTCTCCGCCAAAGACCGAACTACTACAACCGCGTTTCCATTACAAAAGAAGAACTGAAAAAGGTGTTCCAAGGGCACCTCAGCAAGGAAGACGTCGAGACCATCTTTTTGGGTGTGCAAAAGAGGGCGATGCAGGGAGAGAACTCGCACATTCTCTTGACCCAGGCAATCGCGGAGCTTGCGGTGGAGCTGCGGACTAAGTTTGCGGATTTGGACCGGAAGGTTGAGACTGTGAAGAGCAGATCGAACACGACGCAGCTGGACGTACACGGTATAGCGGGGTTCCTTTCGTCTCAAGGCGGGCTCGGCCTTCTCAAACAAGCAGACGACAAAATCAAGACCCTCGAAGAAGCGCTCTCCAAAGCGAAAGAGGAGAAACGTCTCGCCAAGCAGGCTGCGGAGGCTGCCCGCCGCGCACGGCAACACGACACCCTCAACCAAGAGCGCGATTTCCTTATAAAACAACTTGCCGCAAAGGAAAAAGATTCCATCCGGGCCGATATGGGTACAGGCTCTGCCTTTGCAGTACCTGAACGGGGATTGGGTGGGGGAGGGGGAGGAGGGAGCGCCCAGACCCATGCCGTGTACAGCCCACTGCAGCAGCAGCAGCCCAGTCCCTTAGCGGCACCGCAGCACTCTCTGGAAGTGGCAAGCCACCTGAAGAAGAGATTTCAGTGAAGGTACACATGGCCTTTTTAGCTCAGGTGGAAAAAACCTTGGGGGAGGAATAGAGTGTGGGGTAAAAAGAATGTAGCGGGGGGTTTGAGAGGAAAATGGGTCGAGTACACAATTTTTGTGTAAATATTTCTTGTGGTGATATTTTTATTACTGCAACACACTCCCACACTGACTACCTGGCCGCTGAAGAGGAAACCTCTTTTGAGGCCAAAAAGAGTCTTGAAGAGAAAAAACCGATATTTTTTTTTAGACAAATAATATTATAGAAAACCACGTCGTCATGTGGTTGAGTAGAGGGGGGGTACTATGTTTCTTTCTCCCCCCATTTTCCCATCTTCCTTCATTCACTGTAGAGTAAGGTAGGGTATAGTATTTGAAAATCGATGTAGGGAGGTTATCGAGCCTGCCAAGCCTAACGCTGTCGAGCAGATGGTGCTGGTACAAGAGGGGTCTGAGGACGACTCCCCGTGGAGTTTCAGGAGCGTGGGTCCCCCCATATCCTCAGCACCCCGTTTTTTTTCTCGATAGCAATTCCTTTTTTTTTGTTCCTTTTCATTTCGTATAAAACTGTGATTTGAAAAATGTTATTGGCACATAAAATACTGTACTGCAGTACTGTGCCATGTTTATTATAAACGAATATTTTCGAGTCATGGTAGGCAGAAAGGCCGCACCAACGTAGATTTATGCTATTCATTTTTGGAAGATATGTGAGTAATCTTTTCAAAACAGCTTCTTCCTCCCAAAACTCTTTTTTTTTGTTTTTGTTTTTATTTCCCCCTTTTTTTTTCTCTTACCCCGTATCGTGCTTTCTATGAATTAGAAATGCTTTTGTGGTATCCCACTCCTTCCCTCGCCACACATATTAAACCCAGGGGTCAGAAATAGCAAATGCCCCGTGTCTATACCAGGTTCATAATTTGCTATAAAAAAAGCCCGGGCATTGTTCTCCCCCCCAAAAAAAAAGAGTCACCTAGAGACGGAACACAAAATAAAAAGGAACAAAAAAAGGATGCCCATATTCTGTACCTCACTGCACCTCCCTCCCTTGATAGCTGTATGTTGTGTTGACTTTTTGTGTGTGTTGACGGAACTTGACCGGGTTGAAACAAATGCATGGCAAACCTCTCTTACCCCATCATCTTTTAATCAATGGGTGTTGGGCATGTGTACTGCAGGACGGTTACGTTAGGTGCACCTCCTAGCCCTATCCCCTCTTCCACCCTCTTCCACCCTCCTCTGTACCCCACACCCACGCAGTCAACAGACAATGCCCAAACGTCCTCGAGAAGAACCCAACAGCGGCAATGATGCGGCGATAGTCGCACAAGACGCCTGTGGCGGGTGTGGCGGTGTTGGCCCTAGTGGCGTAGCGGGGAAGAAGCGCTTCCTCTGGTGGGCGTGCACTGACTGCGAACAGTATGAACGGGTGGGATTTTTTTTTTTTTGAAAACAATTGATATGACCGTCCCTGATCAGCTTGGACATACAAAAACTGATGCACCAAGGAGCAGGGGAGTGCCAGCAGCAGCACCTTCCAGCTGTTTTGCAATTGCATATTCTTAGTATACCTGTAGTCTGATGACTGCTCTGTTGGGCACCCATTTTCTTCTTTTTGGGGTGTATTTTGCTCGGTGATGGTGATGTACATTGACCTGCTACGCCGAGCTCGGTTATGCGTTTCGTTTCGTACTTCAACAAAACAAAAACAAAGCAAGAATAGCAAAAGCTTCATAACCCCATTCAAACATCCCCACAGGTGGTATCACTCTACATGCACGGGTCTCACCACAGTGCACATCACAGCCATCCAGCGTGTAATAGAGGCAGCAGACCTGACCCACGGTAGCGACACCGACGCAGGCCCGCAGTGGTTCTGCCAGTTCTGCAACGCTGCCAGCAAGAACGCCGCGCTGGACCGTTACCTGCCCCGCGCAGACAGAGCCTCTGTGTGTGCGGAGTGAAGCGTTATTCTTTTTTTTTTGGTGGCCATCATTGGTGCACATTCCTACCCCATTCTTTTTTTTTTTTTTGCTTTTTTCGCATGTGAGATAAAAAACGGCATCATTTTAAGAAAGAAACAAAACACAAAAGGTGCTAGAGACAGGCCTCACGCCCTCTCGCCTTCTCCGATGCTTTCCCCCCCTTTCTCCCTTGAAATGTGTGGGCCTGCTGTTCTGCAAGGGGCCATTCTTTTCGTTTCTGTTCTTTGTGTCTGCGTTCCTTGCGCACGCTCATGAGGTGTCTGCATAATCAGCAATTTTTTTTCTCTCTCGCTTTTTTCCCCCACAACCTTTTCAACCCCTATTAGGGTCACAACCCAGGGTAAGGTATAGTATTGAAATCGATGTGGTTTATCTGAACACTATTCACCTAAAAAGAAAAATGTTGAGCTCATCAGAACAACACAACTGCCAAAGGGTGAGAGGTGGCAATCCCCCGCTTACTACCCGCTTTTCCGAAGAAAGAACGATCTAAACTAATGATTTAATTGATTCAAATCCCCTACCTCCTCCTCCCCCCAACAAAAAAGGCACCCTGAGTTTTTTATTGGTTGCATCCCCTCCCATCACACCCTCCTCTCCTCACCACAGCAGGAAAGGTGTCACGAACACATTCTAAGCACCTTGGGGGAGTTTTTTTTTAACCCCTATTTGCATTGGAAGCCCTGCTTAAAAAAGTCCCTGCATCGTTAGGGAGTCCACAACAATGTCCGAAGAAGACGATATTTGCGGTGGCTGTGGGGAGGTATGGCTTCAGTACAAAAAGGGGTAGGGGGGGGTGCTATTTTTCTGCTATTTTTGTTCTATTTTTGTGCTATTTTGGGGTCGTCGGCCACACCAAATATCTTAAAATATCATTGGGGAAGATGATCTGCATCTAACACCCTTTAATAATTTAGCAGCCTTTGGGCCGAGATGCAGTCTCTTACGGTGTACGATAGTCGTATGATAGGCAAGGAAGACACTTTAGACACACTATTTGCCAAAATTATTAGGGCGCTAAGTTTATTGTACTGAAAACTACCACAATACCCCACAGGCAGGGAATTGCTCGAAGGCATCTGGTCCGTGGGCGCGTGCGTGGTGGGCTTGCGAAGAGTGCGAACAGTATGCCCATATTTTGCCACAATTTTCAGATGTAACCATGAAATGGATTGTAGGACTGCATGGTGTCCCCGGTGTCGCGGGTTTTTGTATATATTGGTGTGGCTGAAAGGGGGGGAGCAAAAAGTGCGAAAAAGTGCGAATCACTTCAGCCACACCAGATATATATTTACGATTATTAAACAGTTCTACAGCGCATCTCCACTTTACGTTTTTTTTTTTTTTTGTAAATCAAGGTACTTGACAATAGGAAATAGAAACGACGGAAGGTGCGTGCCCGCCAGCTTGTGTTTTCTCCCTCATTATTTTTTCTCTATCATACAACACACACTTCAGCGAAAAAACACAACAAGCTTGCGGAGCGATAAACGAAAAAGTTGTTTTTCATTGTTTATCCAGTTTATCCGCTTCTTTTTTCACAATGGGGTAGACTAAGACACCGAAGAGCGGCAAGAAGGGAAAGGCGCCTGTGGAGGAGACGATGGCGATTTCCCCGCCGAACCTTGCGGTGCCGACAGTGGAGGAGGGTGATGCCTGGCCTGCGGGGCTGGAGGGATTTGTCACGCGTGCTATTGAGCAGAGTTTGGCGACGAATTCCGCCCTAACCAGCAATGGGAACGGGCCGGAACATCGCGCCCCGCCCGTGACTTCCACCCTGGAACATCGCGCCCCGGCGGTGAATTCCAACAAGGAACATCGCGCCCCAAATGGCAGTGAATTCCGTGACGGACGACCACGTCCCGGCAGTGAATTCCAACGAGGAACATCGCGCCCCGGCAGTGAATTCCAATATGGAACATCGCGCCCCACCGGCAGTGAATTCCTACAAGGAACATCGCGCCCCATCGGCAGTGAATTCCTACGAGGAACATCGCGCCCCATTTCAGTACACCGAGCGCTGGCAGTGAATTCCAATAAGGAACATCGCGCCCATTATAAACACCGAGCGCTGGCAGTGAATTCCAACGAGGAACATCGCGCCCCATTTCAGTACACCGAGCGCTGGCAGTGAATTCCTACAAGGAACATCGCGCCCTTTATAAACACCGAGCGCTGGCAGTGAATTCCAACGAGGAACATCGCGCCCCATCGGCAGTGAATTCCTACAAGGAACATCGCGCCCCATTTCAGTACACCGAGCGCTGGCAGTGAATTCCAATAAGGAACATCGCGCCCATTATAAACACCGAGCGCTGGCAGTGAATTCCAACGAGGAACATCGCGCCCCGGCTGTGAATTCCTATATGGAACATCGCGCCCCATTCAGAACACCGAGCGATCAGGAAGCAGGAGAGCACCTGAATCCTGACACATGGCTGAGCATGACCAATTCGTCGCGAGGTCTGGCGGTGCAACGTTTTCGACTCGAGATGCAACCCGTGTTTACCGATCCGCGCTGGCAGTGAATTCCAAGAAGGAACATCGCGCCCTGGCAGTGAACTTATCCAGATTTAGGGACGTTTAGGCAAGGCGCCCATTAAGAACATCGCGCCACTGCGGCGGCCTCAACAGACGGGGGGGTGCAAAAGAGGAGGAGCAGACAGCGAAGTCGCGGGAGCCATTTCCAGAAAACGAAAAGTAGTGCATCTCCTGGAGAGCGACATCACAGCGTTGGTGGGCTGGGCGCGGAACGGATATCAAGCACTCTGGCGCAGGGTACGACTGCAGCTACACTCGATAGTGTGCGAACGCGAACAGGTTGCACGATGTCGAACGTTCTTTTCCGCTGCGGCAGGCATGGCCGATGACGCCCCCAGCTTTTCTTCGTGCCATTGAGAAGACGTTTTTCGCGGCATTTTCGCGGTAGCACTGATGTTCGGGTTCAACGCCGCACAGGTCTCGGACTTTCTGGTACTAACGAAGCGCCGCTGTTACGGGCAGCCGACGGACCACAGCGGTGGACTGGTCGGGGTCAGAGTCCGATCCAGTTGTGAAGGGGATACCGTTTTGGGCAGCGGAGTCCTTTGGAAGGCTTGGCGGAATTTAAGCGCAAACGACCAAGTTTTTCTCTTTCCCGATACTGCTTTTGCAAGGCGTTTAACATTGGGTACCCCCAGGGCGTTGGGCCATTCACTTCGAGAGGCGCTCTGCAGGAGATCGTCAGGACGGGTTACACCCTGGAGGATATTTGCGAAATGAGCCGCCACGAGACGACTGCCTTTTTTCTCCACTACGTGACTGAGCAGTAAGTAACCATTGTGGGGGGAAACACGGCGCACGGGGTGGTGAAGTCCCTGGTGCGGGTTTTTACACCGTGGGCGAAGTACGAAGATGGTCCCTTGGTTTTACCTTTCACACTACTCAGCGGTCTGCAGTATGCAACTCAGGAGCCTGCCTCGCGTCAGGAGTCGATCATCGCGTTGGAGGCTCACCTTGCGGCAGAGCAGGAACGGCGTGTGTCTGAGTCTTCATCTCATGCAGACGCGTCAGGGTAGTTTGCGGCAGACCAGTAAGAGGAGAAGACAGCATTCGCTGCGAGGTCCACTGAGATATCAGACATGACGGACGTTTTTTACTACCATATCTGCCAAAATGAACACACACGCAGAGACTATCACACAACTAGGGGGAGAAGGCTTCTGGTGAGGAGGCTTTTACAGCCCTACAGGATGAACATACCCAGCAGCAGACAGGCGTAGCACGACTCAATGGCGAGCTTGAGACAGACTGCAGGCTGGGCTGCTGCAGTGGAGGGTTGCGCTCCTCAACGACACACTGCAGCGAGTCCACGCAGAAGGAGGCCGTCAGCAGCGTGCTTGCCGCTGCAAGGCTGAGCTCAGCGCACTGAAGGAGACGGGTGTCAAGGAATCTCCTGAATTTGAGCGTTTCACGTCGGGTGACCAGCGGGACAGAATCGCCGAGTTGGAGGAGAGCTTCTCTGCTCCTCGGGACGAGACTGCTGACCACACACACAACAATAGCACAATAGGAACCTCTGTGTCCTCGAAGGTGAACAAGACAGGTTTAGACTTATGTATCATCTGTCTTTAGTCTCTTTGATTGCGTATTCCAGGGGAGAGGCAAACGTGAAGCAAGAGTTTGCACAGCTGACTGCGGCGCTGAATGCCAAGAAGGAAGAGTTTAAGATGAAGCTGAACACACCGCAGGCGGCGAACAACCTGCGGCCGATTGACACGGTTTCAGCATAAAGACGAAACAGCAAATGGACGTGCCAATAGCCCCTTTTTAGGAGAAGATGAACGCAAGGCTTGCGGGAGTGTTTGAGGAAACTTCTTGAGGGAGTGATTCTGGAAGTGCTGTACACCGTTTCTGCTCACGGTGGGCCACAGACTGAGCATGCGCCGTGTTGTGCTAGCGAACGGCGACAGTGCTGCTGTCTGACAAATTTGCTGCCATGTCCCCTAGAAATAGCCACCACCACAGAGTTGTCGATGTTGAGCTGCAGACGTGTTGGGGCATTTAGACCACTGTGTAGCTGTCTGCGACAAGTAGGGTTGACGTAATAGCTGCCAGCAACTCTTTGATGGAGATATGCGGGGTGTTGCAGGGAAAGACGCCCTGGGCGGTGCGATCCTCGGTCCCAACCAGCACCGTCGTTTTTAGTATCGCAACGAAGCATCACACCCCACTATGGTCGTGTCAGGATCATAGCCCTACCAGGAGTTTTAGCGCATGTCAAACAACGCTGCTGTAGCCCTAACCCACTGTTCGGGATGTTGATCGTGTTGTTCCAGTCCTCCTTTGAGCCATCGCCCGAGACGCAGTACTGATCAGCAGTAGGTTTCTACGTAGAACACGCACAGCCAACCCCGACAACAAAACATCTGCCACATCACTGTCCCAAGCACACTCGGTACAGTTGTCGGATCGTCGCTGTTCGGACAGTACCTGGCTCCTACGATCGTCATCGTCGGCTTTTGCCACTCATTGGGATTCATCGGTACTTGCTTGGCTTGAGGGAACTCCACTCATCATGCGCAAAAGTCTTGCAGTGGATAGCAGTGGGACCTATCAGCGTTTAGCCTACGCCTACCACCCTGCAACGTGACAGAAGATCCTACAAACGCTCGCTACTTGTTTCCGGGGTCGTCCCGACAGCAAAAAGGTTTTGACCTGGGTGCCCACAACGGTGCAGAAGTCTGAGGTCACGAGGGTGTGAAGGCCAACACCCGAGAAAGGTTGCGGATGCCATCGCTTGGAAGGGTTTAGCCGCGGCTCACGTTGTGTGGAGCCTGCTGTGCTGAGGCTTGGGAGACCGCCACGTTGCTATTTAGCTATGCAGCGTTTGTGTACTTTCTTAGTTTTATTGCACTCCTGTACAACATGCAGGTATTTACATCTTGAGGTACGCTTTGGCTATGTGGCATGTTACCTCTCTCGAGTAGTATTGTGTACTCGTAATTACCTGACATGTTGTTCGATGCCAGGAGGGAACCTCTTGTTTCTTTCCTACTACCTCTCACCTAGTACGGCTTACGTCTCTTCTTATTACCAGCCTACTTTGACACTGCTACGCAGTTCCCAGGGGGTAAGGATGCGATAAACGAAAAAGTTGTTTTTCATTGTTTTCTTTTTATTCAGAACCGAAAGTTAGTTTCTATTTTTGTAAATCAAGGTACTTGACAATAGGAAATAGAAACGACGGAAGGTGCGTGCCCGCCAGCTTGTGTTTTCTCCCTCATTATTTTTTCTCTATCATACAACACACACTTCAGCGAAAAAACACAACAAGCTTGCGGAGCGATAAACGAAAAAGTTGTTTTTCATTGTTTTCTTTTTATTCAGAACCGAAAGTTAGTTTCTATTTTTTTTGTGATCCAAAAAATACATCGCAGATGGTACCACTCCTCCTGCTGCGGGCTCACCCAGCCGCAGGTGCGTGCGTTACAGAAGGCGATCGATGCGGGGAGCGATGATGACGGCCCCAGCTGGTTCTGCGACTCGTGTGACGCAGCGGGGAAGAAGAACGCGGCGCTGAGCAAGTACTACGCTGCCGTGCCTGCAGCAAAGCCTGCCAAGTCAGCGAAGCAAGACAGCAGTGCGGGGAGTGCCTGGAAATGGGGAACAGACGAGGAGTCCGAAATGGTATGGTTGTCGTGGGGCATTGTATTTGTGTGGATGCATCAATGCAAAACAAGAACAAAAAGAAGGAGACAACAAGCATACTTCCCCCAAAATTGGAACCACAGTAGTAGCCTTGGCCTGGTCATTAGATTTGACACCTTCCTGTCAAATTGCCATTTCCCCCCCCCCCCCCCCCAATCGGACACTGCATTCCTGTATCTTCAATGATCCTCGGAACTGTCACGTTTGTATTTCAAAAATCAGCCCCTTATTTAATTGACAACTTCACTTTTTTACACAGAAACGTCAGTTTAGAAACTACCTGGAGGACATGCGAGAATAGATATGTAGTGGGTTGTTACTAGTCATGCCAGGGTAACAGCGCCTGTAGTGCTCTGTTTCAGTATAATAACGTTTCTATTGAAAGAGGGAGGAAGGAAGGAGATCCCCTTTTTATGATTTTTGGCCATAAAAAAAAAATTGTACATAAAAAAAAAGTTTAAAAGAAATTCTTAGAAAAATAAATAAAACAGAAACAGAAAAAAAACATAGGGTGAAAACGAACGTTCGTTTCCAAAAAAAAAGACTAAGTACTGAAACAACGACTTGTGAAGCGAAAAAAAACCCCCCCAATCGTCCATTTTTACTCTATGAAAAAAAGAAAAAAAGGCCAAAAAATAAATTGTGAATGGGGTTATCACTTTGTCTTTCCCAACAACAACAAAATCTCTCTCTCTCCCTCCCCGCTGGGTTTTTTTTAGATGTATGTACAAAGAGGTAAGCGGTACATCTCGTCTTGCAAGTTTTTTATTTTTTATTTTTTTTATTTCAGTGCCTGCGTCCCAGAGGCGTTTTGCACTATCAACCTTACTTTGTTATGTCGTCAACAATATGGTGTTGCGAACCCTATAATATGCGTATCAAGCAAAAAAAAAGGGGGGGGGTTTTTTTTTGTACCGATGCCGTCTGTTCGGGCACGTTGTACGGAAGGAGGAGGGGGGGGGGGGGGAAGTGATCCAACAACAACAAAAAGAGTTATAGTGGAGTTCATCCTCGGGTGTCTACACTAATACAACCAAGTTTTCAAAAAGAGAAAAAAAAAAAATAGCGGCTATCAGTTTAGGGCCAGCTACACTGTCACCAACGGATCTAGAAAAGCAGAGAAAAAAAGCACGCATGAACAGGAGTACCTGTAAGCTCATAACTCTTCAGGGAAGGTGGACCGCCCTCGTTCTCCTACGGTACGGGCAAGCCATTAGGTTTCTTTTTCACATCTTCTGCTTGTTGTCTGCAGGGTGCTTGTATGCTATGACGCTGACATGGTACGGTCAGCTGGACTTGCTTGCATCAAGACATTCACTTTTTTTTTTGATATATTATGCGACATCGCTAAAAATTGCAGTGGGTTTTCGAACCGTATTTTTTTTTCTTTTTCAAACAATTTTCAGCCCGCAAAAAAAAACCCCTTCACCCACACACTGTCTCTCTCCCCTCACCTCTTCCCCACCTCTCCCTGTCCCCTAGTAAACCAAAAAAAAAACTTCATTTTTTCTACACTTTTCCACCGCAGCTCCTGTGAATCAAACCCCCCCAGTGAGAATATTCCCCCCTCCCCCCACTTCGCTGGGTCCAGCATGGGGTCATAGCGTGAAGGTTTCCGCGTCAACAGCATTTGGACGTGGGTCAGTCGGTCCTAAGGCAAGGTGTAATTGCTCGCCTCAAAGCTACGATGTCGCATCTCGGTGCTTCGTTGTAGGATTGCGGCATAAGGTTGGACAGACCCTTTCTTGAGATTCTTTTCTTGTTGTGGCAGCCCAAAAGCCAGCGACCGCCTCCACCTCTTCCACTCTGCTCAACAGGAACCCCATTCCCCACCCTCGCGCCTCTACGCCCTTTTGTTCCCCTTGAGTTTTGAGTTTTGATTTTGATTTTGCGCTGTTGCTGTTGAAGGTAGAGAAGCGGTTGGATGGCGTTTGCTATATGCATAGTCTTGCTGTGCTTGGGGTACGCGGAGGCGGGGAAGCGCGACGCACAGACACAGGCTGTGCTGGCTTCGGACTACCAGGGCATGTGGGGCTGGGGCACGCGGTTCTGCGTGAACACGAGCGGGGTCTATGACGACGAATTAACCAAGGCAAAGATCTCAGATGCGGCAGCATACTGGTACGATCACAACATCTGTACAGGGCTGCCCGACGATAGCGTGCCACTCTACTTTGCACCCGACTGCGACCAAAACGACGCAAGCTTCATCACAAACTACATCTCCTTGCACTTTGACACCGTTGCCAACCCCTCCCCCGCATGTGAGTACTCAACCGTGAGTATCGAGACAGAGCCCTCCGACCCCGACAGGATCCGCGTCAACAGCATCATGTATGTGGGCTCCTGCGCAACTCTGGAGGTCCGCAAGCTCTTCGGCGTCGCGCTTGGCTTCTTCTACGAGGAGAGCCGCTCCGACCGCGACAAGTACCTGCAGGTGTGCAGGAAGAAGACTTTTGGCACAGAAATGTTCTACAATGAACCCACAGCGGATACGACAATCGAGACGATAAACGTGTTCGACCTGATCCAGGGTACTGTGCCGCATTCGCATGCGATCTTCCCGCTTGCCGAGTCGAACCAGTTGCTGTCGCTCAACCTTGGACCCTATGACACAGACAGCATCATGCACAGCAGTGTCACGCGCTATGCCACAAGTGCAGGCGTGTCGCTTCTGATGCGTGATGAGGCAGACCGTGCACGTCTTGCGACAAAGACGTATGAGTTCAGCGTTGGCGACATTCGTATGTTCGAGCATCTGAACAACAGATGCACGCCGTCAAGCACACCCTCCTGCATCGTCTCAACGAAGCTCGAGGAGGACGCCTTCATCGGAGAGCTCATACTCATGAACTTCAACGCCGTCGCGCAGACAGAGATGCAGGGTCTCCTCCCCACAGACGCAACGAACAGCATCTTCTCCAACGACCTCCACTACTTCTCGATGATCGTCGTCAACACACGCGCCATGACAAACCCCAACGCACAGGAGATGCACATGGAGCGCAGGTCTGCCAAGTACATCCCCTTTGAGATCGTCATCACTGAGGACCCCGTCTGGACCACCGGGCCCACCGACACACCAGACATCGCTGTCGGGTCGGTGGACATTTCGTTTACGACTAGTTTGTTGTCCAACTCGACTTCGACGGTTGAGTGTGGGTCGAACGTGACGGTGCACAGCCGGTATCTGGGATGCTACTCGATGAGGGGCGTGGACACGACAGTGCTGACAAACGAGGTTGTGAACAACGGGATGTCGAAGGACCGTTGTGTCGCGCACTGCATGCGAGCGAACGCGTCTGCCTCGTACGCAGTGCTCTCGCAGGGGACGCGGTGCCACTGCGGCTCGGGGCTGCGCCACTTCGCAAGCCAGCCGAGCAGTGACTGCGGGGTTCCCTGTGCCTTCGGGGGCACGGGAGGGTGTGGAGGGTACAGCGGCGGCGGCCTCGACTTCTTTGGAGTGTACCAGGTGCGCACCTTTGACCCGCAGAACGACTACGGCTCGCAGGCTGTGGATATACCCGCCGGTGTGACCTACCAACACGTAGCGTGCATGGAGAACAACATCGGGCGCCTGAATGACTTCTGGCTCAGACTTGATGTTGTGACTGTCGAGAACTGTCTGAAGCACTGTGGGAAGTACGGCTACTTGGCTGCAGGTCTGCGTGGCCAGAACGAATGCTACTGCAGCATGCAGCTGGATATTAGTTTTGGTATCACTGGATACGACTGTGAACTTCCCTGCGCGGATGGCGGGGCCGGTCCCTGTGGGAACTCGAGTAACAACCAGGTCGCACACTACCTTGTGCCTCTCGGGTTCCGGAACAAAATTGCGCACTTCGACAAGTCCCCGCCATACGCCCACGCAGGGTGCTTCCACGACGTGACGACAACAGGCACTGTTTCAGTGTCGAGTGTGCAGCAGTGTCTGCAGCACTGCCTCATCAACCACGAGCGGACCATGGTATCGATATCAAGTGGCAACATCTGCGGCTGCGTGGAACAGAAGGAGGCTGTGTTTTCGCTCCGCGCGAGCAAGGATCTGTGCACTGCACAGTGCCCCGGTGACTCCGACGGCGACGCGTCGTGCGGAGGGTCCACAACTGTGGTGTCGAACCTCTACTACGGCGGCCACGTGGCTTGTATCAGCGATGGCGACTCTTGCCGCATCCGCTCGAAGAAGTACACAAACCTCGAGATGACGCCGTCGATGTGCATCGCGTACTGCCTTGCCGCTGACAGCTCGCACAACTTCGCAGAGATCGAGAACGGTGTCGACTGCTACTGCACAGACTCGCATGTCGACGTGGGTTTCCACAACGACGGTGTATGCAACATGAACTGCCCAGGGCACCACGACTTCCCACTCAGCTGCGGTGGCCGCGAATCTGCCTCTGTGTACATCATCCGCGACAGCAGCAGCAACAGCACCACAGATGCCCCGCCTGCTTCAGTGCTTCCCAGAGGTACGCACTATGTTTACCTTTCTTTTTTTCTTTTTTCTTTTGAAACAACTGCAAAGGGTGTAGGGGAGGAAAATGAAAACGTATCTGAGTGTGCCCGAAGTTTTGGTGAGTTATTCACAGAATTTTTTTTTTGGTTCACACTTCACACTCCACAAAAATCCGGTGCGATCAACGAAAAATTCTTTTTCTGATTTCGCTTTTGTGGAGAGAAAATTTTTTTTTGGAGGTCTTTTTGATGGCCACCCCCAATTCCTGAAACCCCAAATCCTGGCGGAAACTCTGAATCTGGGAGGGAAAGTGATTTGGGGAAATAGCTATTATTTGGGGGCAAACTTATTCGGGGCATTTACTTGGGGGGGGTTTTTTTTTTGAACCCGTAGTTTCCCCAACGCACAGTTGAACCCGTTTTTTCTCTCTTGTGCTTCCCCAAACATGTATTACTACCACCACCCACAGGTGTCAACCTGCACGCGAACACTGCCGACCTCTTCGAAGACCTCCCCTTGGCTGCAGGATACAAGTACGTCACGTGCAATGCGGAGTACGTGCTTGTGGTGGTGACCCCGCAGAACCAAGTGCACGGCTACAGGTACCAGGACGGAGTGTACACGCACGAGTTTATGGTTGCGGATGCGGAGCTGAGTGACATCCATGACGCGAGCTGTGCTGCGTACGTGCACCCGACTCCGGGCACCCTTGAGATCAACGTGGTTCTCATTGCCGAGGTGTTGAGCACGTCAAGCGACGGGCCGGTCTCGTTCACAGTGGAGCGCGACCCTGACCTGACGACCTACCATGTGTCTGCGCTGCAGTGGCCTGCGGCACAGGACGAGAACGTTGTGGCAATCTGTGCGAACGACAACGGCGCGGCGCACTTCGTGACGCTCATCAACGGTATAGTTGAGTACAGCGTCCGCCCGCACCCCTCCTTTGCAGCAGACCCGACGGACCGCCGTGCCCTCCCGCTCACCATCTCCTCACCGCAGGACGTCCTCCCCTACTCCAAGTACTACCCCCTCGCCTGCTCCGAGCAGTTCGCATGGTTTGGCTCGTCGAATGGCCTGCACTCCATCCTCGTTGACAGTGGCAACATCATTGAGACCTTCGCTTCAGGCATCTTAGCGAATGGCGCCACCTTCAGCGGTATTAGCGATGGCATCTACCCTGTCACGAAGCCAGCGTTCCCTCTGCGTGTGTACATCTCTGACCCTATTGAGAATAACATACTTGCCCTTGATACGTTCGCTGATAATCTTGGAGGTGAGATTCCGCAAGCGCGCGCAGCTCAGGTTCAGCAGTTCGGTGGTGGTGTGCCACCAGGTGGCGTGCCGCTTCCCCCAGGTGGGGCAGCACCACTGTACATTGGCAGTGTGGCCGTGAGCGACCTGCGCGGGTCGCGCTTCATGGAAGTGACGGCAGACGACATCCTCTTCGCGGCATATGAGTTCGGAGTTGTCGCCATCGACACCCACGAAGTCTTCGCGCTGTCGGAGGTGCACCACCTCCCCTTTGTCGAGTCGATGCACATCACGTCCAACGAAACTGCCATAATCCGTGGTGGAGGGACCTTTGTCTTGTACACAGTTGGTATGTTTTTTAGGAAAACCTGCCGCACTTTTGATGGAACCGAATAGAACAATACGTTCAGTAGAGCTCAATGTTATCAATCCCCCAAATAAACAATACCCCCCCCCCCTCAACAGAAGTGGTGCCGACGACCCCCGAGCCTATCGCCACTGATGCACCCGATACCCTCGAGCCTACTCCAGCACCGCCGATCACCCCTGTGCCGACTCCCCTTCCGGATACGGATGCGCCACCAACACCGGCCCCGACCACAGAGGTACCGGTGACACTGCCCCCACTGACTCCTGCTCCGGCGACACCGTCTCCACCGACACCGGCACCGACGACGTTGGCACCACCCACTCCGGCACCGACCACGTTGTCTCCACCCACACCTGCCCCGTCGACGCTAGCACCGACGACAGATGCACCCGAAACAGACGTGCCGGTGATGTCAACGGATGCGCCACCCACTGCCTCGCCTGGTGCCTGCTGCAAGACGTCTGGGCCAGGGAAGGAAATGTGCGACGGTGTTGAACGCGACCAGCCTCTGTGCCACAAGAGGACCTTTGGATGCATCTGGGGGAACCGCTGCTTCCCGGGGATGAAGTGTGTGACGGACGAGGTGAACGACCGGTGCTGCTGCCTGCCGAAGCAGAGCCCATGCATGGACACCCTTCCTGGACGTTACCTCCGCGGGAACGGGAACGGGAAGTACTCCACGATCGATATCGAACACGAAGTGCAAGGGGTGTACAAGGCACGCTTCCCCAACGACAACGACTCTTGGTGCCGCTTTTACACCTTCTCCTACTCCAACAAGTTCATCAAGGCCAGTTACGACTGCCCGATGCATAAGAGATGGATGCTTGGGAGAATGAAGCTCGTTTGGGAAAACTGCAACACGTGCTCCACAGTCAATGGCATCAGGATGTACGGTTGGGGACTGGTCCAGAAGGAAACATAGGGTACTGTTGAGGGTTTCTGATACTCTTTTGTGACATTTGCACCTCTTTTTTTACTTGGGTATGACAGCGTCTTATCCAGGAATTCAGATTTTAAGGTTGAGGGGGGGGTTAGGGGGTCCGACTGTGAGTAAAATTACCGTACAAAAAACTCATTATTAAACTTCTGGTCATCTCCAAGGCAACTGCGGGTGAAAAACACCCTCAGAGTGGGTCACAGAGGGCCTGTGGGCCGAAAAACGACCCAGAAGCCACCCCAGAATACAAAAAAATGGAAAAAAATAGTGAAAAAACGGCTTTTTGACGGTTTTGGCCATGTTGGGCAAAATAGCGTTTTTTCAAGAAAAAACCAAAAAAACGGTTATTTTTTGACATCACAAAACCTCCTTTGGCACAAATATACCCCAAAAGTGGCCTGTGAGTCCATTCCAACCTGTTTTGGACATATTTGACACTTTTGGAAGTGTTTTTTTGGTGTTTTTACGTCAAAAAACATACCCTGGCAATACCCTGACCGCGCTCCGGCAGCATTCCAGCATGCTGTTTGACCCATATAGGGGTCAAGAAATGGCCAAAAACCCCCGAAAAAGCACTCCGGGAACCCAGATAGTTCCAAATATCCACCAGACACCCACCCAAACACCGCAGAAACACGACAGAAAGTCGTCTTAAAAAACACACTTTTTTCAAAAAGCTCGTCAGACAGGCTCCATAATAGCCTTTTTGAAAAAAGTGTGTTTTTTAAGACGACTTTCTGTCGTGTTTCTGCGGTGTTTGGGTGGGTGTCTGGTGGATATTTGGAACTATCTGGGTTCCCGGAGTGCTTTTTCGGGGGTTTTTGGCCATTTCTTGACCCCTATATGGGTCAAACAGCATGCCGGAATGCTGCCGGAGCGCGGTCAGGGTATTGCCAGGGTATGTTTTTTGACGTAAAAACACCAAAAAAACACTTCCAAAAGTGTCAAATATGTCCAAAACAGGTTGGAATGGACTCACAGGCCACTTTTGGGGTATATTTGTGCCAAAGGAGGTTTTGTGATGTCAAAAAATAACCGTTTTTTTGGTTTTTTCTTGAAAAAACGCTATTTTGCCCAACATGGCCAAAACCGTCAAAAAGCCGTTTTTTCACTATTTTTTCCCATTTTTTTGTATTCTGGGGTGGCTTCTGGGTCGTTTTTCGGCCCACAGGCCCCCTGTGACCCACTCTGAGGGTGTTTTTCACCCGCAGTTGCCTTGGAGATGACCAGAAGTTTAATAATGAGTTTTTTGTACGAAATTTAATACACAAGTCTATTAGGAGTCGGACCCCCTAGAGGGGGGGGTGCGGGGTCAGCTTGGGTTTTTTGCCATTTTTTTTTTTCAGCACTGCTGACCAAGGGCAGACGTTGAGATTGATTAGTTTAGTTGGCATTTTTTAGGTACCCCCCCCCTTTTTTTTGTGTGAAAAATATCTGGTTAGTTCCCACCCAGCGCGAGGATTGATTCGTTTCATAGTTTAGTTTCCTCATTTTCTTCTCGCTTTCTTTATTTTCTTCGTTTGTCCGTTTTCTTCCCCTCTTCTTGTTTTTCTTTTTTTTTTTTTCGTTTTAACCATCCCCTCCACCATCTCCGTGAAATAACCTTTTTTCTTAGTTTTGAGATCATGAATAAACCATATTCTCTTACGAAGTAGCACCCCTTCTCTTAGACTTCATGTCTACAAGCTTAGTACTAAAACTCGGTCAGCGTGACCAATTTTGTGGATACGCAACAGTGGAGCTCGGTCAAGCCAAAAAAAAAAATAATAAAACCTGCTCGAACTTTACAATCAACGTGATTTTCATGATGTAACACAAAATGGATTGCAGGATTGCATCGGTGTCCACCCCGGTACAGCCGTTCATGTGCCAAACACTGTCACGAGGGGGGGTTTGTATTTCTCCTTTTCATTGAACACATCACCGGGGAACTCCTCGTGGAGGATCTGGAGGTGGCCCTGACTCACTGATGGACACAACAAAAGGGTAGCGTACCGTGCGCCTGCGGCGCAAGCTTGCATTCCACCCACCCTTCTCATACCATAGTTTGGCTGTAAAAAGTGCAATTTTAAGCGCGATGTTTGAAATATTATGTACCGTGGCTTCGCCAGAAGCATTCGTTTTAGCAAAATATGGAAGTAGGGCAGGGGGTGTTTTTTTTTTTTTTTTTTTGGCTGACCGACCAGGGGAGTTTAAAAGTTTCGATTTTTTTCAAAAAAATCGGTTTGAGGTAAAAATTCGGTTTGGGCAAAAAAAAGCGAATTCCGAGCTTTCTCGCCCCCTCCCGCGGGCCCCACCCCCAACCCTTCATCCCTTAAAAACTTTTTTCGATTTCTGTTCCTTTTTTAAAAAATTTTATTACAAAAAAAAAACCCCTCCCCACCCATCCCACCCCCATGGTGCACTCTTGATCATGTATCGATATTGATGGTTTGTGTTTGCACAGAATCATATGTACGCATTCTCATCGCACGAACACGCAACATAGCTTCCATGTATGTTTTGAAGGGGCAGTATCTAGCTGCGCGTGTTCTTCCGTCTGCGTCTACGTTTTCCACACTGGAGTTATTCCTAAATGCGTCCACCACGAACTCGAGATCGCCGTTGTCCATGCCGGTGTCGTAGTTGAATGGGATCTCGAGGGTGGTGTACATAATGTCCTCCAGTGTTTCGTCATGCATGGTAGCTCGCAAACGAGTCTTTACCAATTTCATGAGAGAAAACATTCTCTCCACTCCAGCTGTCCCAATAGGCAGCGTGGCCGCCACCTCCAAAAATCGAGAAGTAGCGGGGTACAAGACCTTAATCTGAGGGTCCTTCAACACGTTGTCCAGAACGTCGCCAAACGTACTCCATCTTCTGGCGGCAATCAGCGCGAGCATGCCCTCCAGCTCTCCTGTTATTCCTCCTGCTGCGGGGACCAGCGGGTGGGTGGCAACATACTCAACCTCATCCATTGTGAGAGTTTGAGCGTTGCCCAAGTAGGTTGCCAGCGAAGCAACCTTTTCCTCCGACTTCGCCTGGTCGCCAAAGTGCTCCCAACGCGGGTCCAGGACACAAAATCCGCTCATCTCGGCCGAGCTCTCCAGATCCTTCTCAATCTGTTGGACCAGCTTCTGGACGAACGGTTTTGAAACCTCACTGTGAAACGCCTTCGTGAACTCCTCATCTCGCTTGTATCCCTCTGGTGTCTCAAGGAGCTCGTTGACCTCTGTGTGCAGCTGACTGTACGCTTGTGCTTCGGACATCTCGTTCCCCACACTCGTGTAGTCGTCCGCGAATTTGTTCAACACTTTGCAAAAATAAGACGACAGTATAGGCAGATCTGCGTATGGGGTGGCATCAAAACAAAAAACGCGGACAATGTCCGCGTTTTTGGGGGGGGAGGGGGGGGGTCTGAAATTCCAGAAAACGCGGACATTTTGGGGGTTTTTTTTCCTCGAAAATTTTTTTCTTCACCGGGGTTGTACACGATTTTGACCAAAATTTATAAAAACTCGTCCATTTCGGCAAATTGACCCCACCACAGAACCGGCGGATTCAGGAAATGCAAATGCCGGTGTTTTCGGGCAAAATAAAAAATACAAGATGCCCGCGTTTTTTTGCAAAATATACACGCATGGGGGCCCTAAAACCCCTGCTACCATGTGCTTCTACAGGCAAACACTTGGACCCCTTTACCTTACACTGACGGGTTTTGACCAAAATCAAGAACTTGTCCATTTTGGCAAATTGACCCCACCACAGAACGGACGGATTCCGGAAATGCAAATGCCGGTGTTTTTGCGCATTTTCATGGTTTCAGCATCAGAGAGAGAAAATCTGGGTTGTGGGATTTGCCTTGTCCCCTTTACCTTACACTCATTTTGACCAAAACCAAGAACTTGGCCATTTCGGCAAATTGACCCCACCACAGCGCGGACGGATTCCGGAAATGCCAATCGCGGCATGTTTTGGGGCTGAAAAATTTTCACAAGAAAATTTTTTTGAGCAGCATTTTTTGGCCGAAAATGGGCCCCACGTATTAGTGACCGGGCTCATATTTTCAAAAATTTAAGTGGTCAAAAAATTGTCCAATTTTCGAAATTGACCCCACCACTTTCTGGACGGATTCCGGAAATGCCAAAAAACTGTGTTTGGGTCACGAATTTGCACCCCGTCACCCAAAAACCAGCAAAAAATAGGGGGAAAAAAAACAAAAAATGTCCGCGTTTTGGGGGGGGGAGGGGGGGGTCTGAAATTCCCCAAAAACGCGGACATTGTCCGCGTTTTTTGTTTTGATGCCACCCCTATGTGATTCCTTTTTTTTGTAACAGCTTGGAGAACATGCGCAGAGTGGGAAGAAGGGTTCTTAAGAGGATGAGGGTGGCAACGACCGAAGGAGATTCAAGAAGTTTCGCGAGCCTGGTTGCTTCCGCAGACAAATCACCTCCATCAGCTTTAATCTTCTCCAGCGTGAGACGCACTTCCCGGTACAGTGCCAGAAGGTTCTTCGCTGCCTTCTCGTGGCTGATCCATCTCGTAGTTCCTGGTTGGATCAGTTCCAGGGAGAGCCACGTGTAGAAGCCTTCAAGTGCTTGACGGCACTTTTTGAAGTACTTCAGTTTCTCATTACCGTGTCCACGGTAGATGAGACGATACGCCACTCCCAGTGCCTCATACGCTTCCGTTACCACCGGGAACTCGTTCGCGGAATGGAGACACACCAAGTTGAAACGATGCGCTGAACACCAAATGAAAAAGGCATTGACACACTTTTGGCACCTCAGACGCAGCTGAACCCCAGAGAGGTGCCCCTTCATGGTGGAACACCCATCCGTACAAATACACGTGCACTTCGACCATGGGAACTTCTGTGTCATTGACTCAATGTGACTCACCACCTGCTGTGCCCCTTTTCCCTCTGCCTTTGAAGGTTTAATCCCGCAAAATCTGGTGGTGATGGCGCATGTTTTGGGATCCCAACTTTGTGACAGTACAACATATTGCTCAGATTTCCCGATATCCTGTGCTTCATCCGTCAAAAACCCCACAAACGGGGCGCGATCCAGCGTCCCTTGTACATTGTCACGTGCACGCCTTCCCAGAAGGTGGAGGATTTCCCTGTTGATGCCCTTTCCGGAGAGGTTGCGGGGCTCTGTGATCTTGTCTCTAATTTGTTGGTTCCACATACACGAAAAGTTCATATGGGCTTCCGTGCCTGCATGCACTGCTTTGTTCTCCTTGCAGGACTGCACGATGGCAAGAACTTCCGCCACGAGGTGTTGTGTGTTTAAAATGCGTTGAGTACTCTCGTTCAGCAGCATCTCTTTGTGCGCAGCATTTTCCCCGTTCTCAAGCTTCATCTTCTCCCGATCGCGATACTCGTTCCAGGCGTTTGTATGCGGCGCCGAGTCGTCATGCGCGGACGCCTTAGCAGTCATGCGGCTAGTCTGCAAAGGGCATCTCCTTCTTCGACCACAACGTATCCTTCGTATTGCAACATACACAGGTGACGCCTGTGGGAGTGGTACGGATCCATGGATACGCCAAGACGTTTCTAGCGAACACGATCTTCGTCATCCCATCCGTGACCGAATCTGGGAGTTCGGGGGAGGAAGAAGAAGTAGGCGCGGTGGTGTTGGAGTTGCAGACGTTTCGAATATCTGAAAGGGACATGGATGAGTAGGGGACGGTCTTGTACTTGAACCGCGCAAACTCTCTGATCTTCGTCTCCTTCTTCCTCTGCTTTCGTTCATTGACCACCACATCACATCCTATTTCTTCGTCTTCAGCAGCTATATCACTTTGTAGCTCAGCGACGAGGGAAGTCAACTTCGCGTCCAACTCTGCTATCAAAGGAGGTGGCTCATTTGGGACCATCTGCTGCACTCCGACCTCTTCAGCTGCTGAAACCTCCGCCTGGACCTCTTCCTCGGCCCTGGTGATTGCCAGTTTGGTTATCTCCTGGATAACCATCCTGTCCGCACCATTTCTCTCATTGTCCTCTGAGAGAAAAGCATCAAAGTATTTGATGCTGGCGTGGAGGCAGGCATTCCCCAGTCGCTGCACGGACTTCATCCCGCGCAACCGGGCTTGATGCTTCAGGAAGTCATGAAATAATGACCCCGCATCTGTCCCGCCCGGAAGCGACCGCCACAACTCCGCCCCCTCCGTCTTCTGTAACCACAAACCGTAGTTTGTGTCACAGTCCGTGTGTGGCGTCTCCACCTTCCTCACTTCAGTTTTCTTCTTCTTCGCCGTCATCCCAAGGGCAAGAAAAATGTTTTGTGATCCCGCTGCATCCTCCGGACACAGTCGCCTTTTCCCCGGCATGATATGATGTATAAAAAAAAAAAGGTAATGTCTGTGTTAGTGATTGAAGTAAATTTTTGAGGAGGGTTGTAAATAGCAAGAATTTGGTTTTTCTGATCCTTAACACTCCCTATTGATCGTGGTTGATGTACGCAAAGATCTGAACAGAAACGAACAGGCACCCACGAACGGAACGCGCAACGAACGCATCCAACACAACGCAACCGATCTGAACGCATCGAACGGAACGTAACGAACGGAACCCAAGCAAGGCAGCGATCTTTCCAACGCCGAAAAAAATCTTACACTTTGGTGTCCAACTCTGCGGGAAATGTCGATTTTTTGGTGGACCCCGTATGGGGGGGTGTAGGTACAAGGTGCGTAGCAAAAGCAACCTTAAAAACCTTAATACAGAGTGTTAAGGAATTTTTGAGGGATGGGGTTATCCCTCAGGGCCTCACTTCCCCCTTCCTCTCTCACTCATGTTTGGCTTCTCCGAGCTCCGTCCGTCAAATGGTGGGGTCACATTATCTGCAAAAACAGGATTTTTCTGGCCAGAAACCCTGTTACCAAGCATGTTCCCAGATCACGTGATTTTGACCAAAATTTTGGGGTCCAGATCACGAAAAAAAAAAGGGGTATGGGGTGCGTTTTTGGGCGTTTTTGTCGATCGCATCGTCCGATTCGGTGCGATTGCAGAAAGTGATGGGGTCATTTTGGAAAAATGGACAAAATTTTATTGACTTAAATTTTTGCAAAATATGAACCCATACTCGTAAACAAGGGTCATTTTCAGGTTTGAAAACCCAACTTCAGATGAAATTGTGGTGTTTTGAGTGGGAACACAGTAGCGCCGCAGGCGCACGGTACCCAACTTTTGTCTTTTTTCTTTTTCCCTTTTCTCTGCTTTCTTTTGATTGTGCGAGCCGATTGCTCTCCACGGTGGGGTCACAGGTGTGTGCAAAAACACTCTAAAGTACCCTTACCATGAAATATGAGATTCTCTGGTTTTAGTAAGGAAAAACGTACCAAGCAAAATCGTCAAAAATCTACGGTAGTCGGTAGGCGCGTAGCGCGACCCCAGTGCGCACCCCACTTTTTTTTTTTTTTGTTTTTCCCGGAAAAGTACCGCAATTGACGGATCGCGATCCGTGCGAACCGTGGTGGTGACTCATCTGAAAAAATATTGAGTAGAACAGCTGCAGATCGTGTGCGAGCACTTTTTTTTTTTTATTCCCCTGGGAAATAAAGTATACGAAGGATTTGGCACTTTTAGCGGGATTTTATTTAATGATAATTTCACGCTAAATTTTGGTACATGTAGGTAGTAGGGCTGGAGGGACCGTCCAGCCTTTTTTAGCCTCCCTCCAGCCTCCTCAATCCCGCCAGCCCCTCAGCGGGCCTATCTAGGGGTCCGCGGGACCCGGTAGCGCTGGCGGGAGGGTAATGAGAGCTTTTTTTTTTTTTTTTTCACGCTCTTTTTTTTTTTTTTCCCTGAGAGCTTCCTGTGAGGACACATACTCGTTAGTTATTGCACAATAAATAAGTCACGCTAAAAGTGCCAAATCCTTTCGTATACTTTATTTCCCGTGAAATAAAATTACGTATTCACCTCCTTTTAGCGGATTATTTTGCGATACTTCACTTATTTTTTTCCCAGGCTCGTGCACTCAATTTGCCTCGCTTCGCTCGGCAAATTAAGTAGCCCTCGCCTGGGAAAAAAATGCGTGAAGTTATCGCAAAATAAAACCCCGCTAAAAGGAGGTGAATAAATAGTTATTTTTTTTTTTTTTTTTCCAAAATTCCTGAAAACCAGATCATGATCACGATCTGGGAAAAAGCTTGCCTGTTACGAGGGGAAAAAAAAAAAAAAAAATTTCCCAGATTTTCCATAGCTTTTTTTTTTTTTTTTTTCAAAATCCTCAAACCGAATTTTTCGGTTTTTGAAACCGGTAAACCGATATTTTAAACTCCCCTGCTGACCGAGTTTGACCAAAACCTGTAAAGGGAGAGTGAACCTATTATTATAGCATAGGCCCACCCTAATAAGAGGTCCACTCTCCCTTTGTATGAAGCCCTGAAGGCTTAGAAAAAAGAAAAAGAAAATATCCAAACGAAAACCAAATCCCAACAAAAAAAGACAAAAAAAAAAAAAAAAAAACAAACATGAACAAACACACCCTAAAACCAAAACAGTAAAAAAAAAGAACAAAGCGACTCCCTATTCATTGCAACCGTGAGATTGTTCTCCGCGATGTGTTTTTTTTTGACACTTTTTTCGCGAAGTTGTGCAAAGGAGTTTATTACTTTTTTTTGGGGGGTGTGTTATTTATGTAAGTATGAATATTCCATGAATAAAACGTGAACGATATTTTCTGAACGATATTTTTTTTTTTTTTTGAAATTCTTTTTTTTTGAAGATGTACATTTTGATTATCTGTTGGAGCCTTGCGTTTATTCTTTCAATAGATGCCAACGTCGAAATGGATATTGCGCTGCGTGGTTGGGTCCACGCGGTGAACTGGTCATGTGCCAAGGTACACTGTCACGAGAGGGCTTTTGTATTCCAAGCCAAATATGTCCTCATGCTAAGAACCGTGAGACTTAGTTTATTATTACAAAAAAAAAAAAAAAGCAGGTATTTACGTTCCTGATGTGGGACAGAGGGGATTCCCCGAACGTGATTAAATTTGAGATTTTCCCAACGTAGGGAATTCCTTACGTGGATTCCTGACGGGATTTTTCGCCCACCAGTTTTTTTTTTTTTTTTTTTTTTTTGTGCATTTATTAGGCTGATTGACGCCGGGCGTGGCCGGTGGTGATCGGTGGTGATCGACGGTGATCGGTGGTGATCGGTGGTGATCGATGGTGATCGACGGTGATCGGTGGTGATCGGTGCGTGGTCGGTGGTGATCGGTGATGATCGGTGCTAATCGGTGCTGATCGGTGAGTGCTCGGTGGTGGTCGATGCTGGTCGACGGTGATCGGTGCGTGATCGGTGGTGATCGATGGTGATCGACGGTGATCGGTGGTGATCGGTGCGTGGTCGGTGGTGATCGGTGCTAATCGGTGCTGATCGGTGAGTGCTCGGTGGTGGTCGATGCTGGTCGACGGTGATCGGTGCGTGATCGGTGGTGATCGATGGTGATTGATGGTGATCGGTGGTGATCGGTGCGTGATCGGTGGTAATCGGTGGTAATCGCTAGAAATGGGTAGCTATTACCGTATAGAGCACCCACGAGCTTGTCTCTCAGGTGTGAGGTTTGTATGTGATGAAAATTTCAAAAAGTGAGATAACCATCACACATGGCCAGTATCGCCATGAAATGAGGCCAATGCGACATTGGAGGCCCACTTTTGACACTTTGGGCCAAATTTAGTTATGTAGGTGAATCTCCTTGAAAAAATATTTCGTGATTTTTTGGTGTGGCGCCTTAACCGATTCCCCGTGTTTCTACCAGTTGTCATGCCGATAAGGGGGGGAAGAGGTGTTGGGGGGAAATTGTTTTTTTTTCTCTTGGTGAGCTTTTAAATGCCGGCATTTGCATTTCCGGAATCCGTCCGGCCAGTGGTGGGGCCAATTTGCCGAAATGGACAAGTTCTCGTTTTTGGTCAATTTCCTCAGTATACACAGTATACACAGTATACACAGTATACACAGTATACACAGTATACACAGTATACACAGTATACACAGTATACACAGTATACACAGTATACACAGTATACACAGTATACACAGTATACACAGTATACACAGTATACACAGTATACACAGTATACACAGTATACACAGTATACACAGTATACACAGTATACACAGTATACACGGGGATTGGGAGTACAGTACAGTACAGTACAGTACAGTACAGTACAGTACAGTACAGTACAGTACAGTACAGTACAGTACAGTACAGTACAGTACAGTACAGTACAGTACAGTACAGTACAGTACAGTACAGTACAGTACAGTACAGTACAGTACAGTACAGTACAGTACAGTACAGTACAGTACAGTACAGTACAGTACAGTACAGTACAGTACAGTACAGTACAGTACAGTACAGTACAGTACAGTACAGTACAGTACAGTACAGTACAGTACAGTACAGTACAGTACAGTACAGTACAGTACAGTACAGTACAGTACAGTACAGTACAGTACAGTACAGTACAGTACAGTACAGTACAGTACAGTACAGTACAGTACACAGTACCGTACCCCATATGTTAGAAGACCCTGAGAAAAAAATCGAAGTCAAAATGACCTCGAGGTACAGGTCAGATTTGTGCACCAGTTGTGAATCGGTTGAACCAGGAGTTTGTACCAACATATTTTTCCGCCAATTTTTGCCCGCAAAAAATCGGGTAGGGGGGAAATTGATTTTGACTCTCAGGAATCTGTGGGTGCTCTGATGGGGTCAATTTGCGCTGAGAAATGAGTATTTTTGACCTAAAATGCATGAGTCAGTTTTTACATGATTTTGGTGTTTTCTTTGGGTTTTGTATGGATTTTTTGGTCAGTACATAATCTGCGGTGATCAAAAGTACCATATTCCTTCGGCAATGGCCTCAAAGGGCATTTCTATGACCTGGACATGGGGGTCAGTCTCCACTTCTGACCACCTAAAATTACGTCATATACACGGTTATACCCAAAAACTGACCAAGAAACTTTCCCAGTGTTCGGTGGTGATCGACGGTGATCGATGGTGATCGATGGTGATCGACGGTGATCGATGGTGATCGGTACTGATCGGTGGTGATCGGTGCGTAAATCGATGTGGTCGGTGCAATCGGTGGGTGAGCGGTGGTGGTCGGTGGTGATCGGTGCTGATCGATCGCGATCGGTGGTGATCCGTTTAAATCGGTGGTAAAAAGTGACAAAATGGGCAAACCAGCCCGACGTCAATCAGCCTATTTATGTTGCAAAGGTTGTGCCAGATTTTTTTTTGAAACAACTGCCTTGCAAAGGTTGTAGGGGAGGAAGTGAAAACGTTATCTGAGTGTGCCCGAATTTTTTTGGTGAGAGCGACACAAACACGACACAACTTATTCACAGAAAAGTTTTTGATTTGTCCCTACACACTCCACAAAAATCCGGTGCGATCAATGGTGTGGCGTATTTTGCGGTTTTGGATGGCCCAAGAATGGCCCAAAAGGGGTTTAAATCGATGGGGGGTCCCTTTTTTAATTTGTTAAGTGGTCATAAAATTTTCCGGTTTTCAACACCAAAAATGCAAACCGATCCAAAAAGTTGAATACACAACTAAAATCACATGGCCCAAGAATGGCCCAAAAGGGTCCAAATCGTCGGGTCAGCCACACCGTTTTAGGCACTTTTTTGCACATAGAACCTCCTGTGTTGCCAAACAACGTCCGTCAAGGTGCCCTGTACCTACCTGGGTACCTAGGTGCCTTGGTGCCCAGGCACCACCCAGACTTCCCCACATCACAATTCTTCACAATTCTTCACAACTTTTCACAACTCTTCACACACACCTTTTTGTGAAGAGTTGTGAAGAGTTGTGAAGAGTTGTGAAGAGTTGTGAATTGAAATGAAAATTTCTAAAACTTCCATACCCCCCCGGAACACCCCACAGTATACTGTAATAGCTCTCCCCTCCCCAGTAGCTATAACTCAGATATCAGAGACTTTTTATTTCCAGACCCCCCCCCCTCCCTCTCTCTCTCCCCCCTCGTTTTTCTGTCTTTCACCCTTCCCTTCCATTTTTACCAACCGAGTTTACCAATACAATCCATAACCCCTCCCCCCATCCAAAACAAAACAGTTACGTTCTTTTCGTTTATGCCATGTTCTTAGCTTAATCGTGTTCTTTCCCTTAGTTCAGCGCTTTCTTTGTCACAGACCCCCCCCTTCCACTATGAGAAGCTACCGGTTTATATTTACTCCCTTTTTATTACAGATCAACGAAATGGATTGTAGGACTGCATTGGTGGGGGTGTCCACCCCACACTCGTGCTGGAGTAACCCATATTTTCCCGCCAAAGGTGGGTATTTTGAAGCGATTTGTTGCCACACAAACACAAATACAAACACAAAACCCTCCCCTCTAAGTTAACGCCCCTTTTCTCCTTGACTTGAGGTCTGAAAAACAAAGCACAAAAAAAAAAAAAAAGAGAGAATGCGTGATTACCTGGGGTGGGTACACCAAGAACCCAGCCCTTTTGTTTCTCATGGTTTTTCCACTCCGCAGAGGCACTCTCTCGCTCTCTCTCTATCTCTATACCTCCCTTCGAGTACCCCTTATTCAAAAGGCTCAAAAAAAAAAGTACAAGAATTAAAAATGTTAAGAGTGCTCTTTGTGTGCGAAAAGCTGCCATATCCCCCCTCTAGGCAAAAGTGTGCACACATGACTCGTATTATCGTATATTATCGTATTAGGATCTGAGCGAAAATTATCGCATACGACTATGCAGTGCTACGTATATATTATCGTGTATACAGAGTATGTGTAGAAACCCCGTGTAAAAAAAAATTATCGTGTATTATCGTCTGCGATACTATGCGATAATTTCATTACAATAATTATGATCGTATACGATAATACGACTGTATGTCTAGGGGGTTCCATGTAGTAAGAAATCCTTAAGAACTAGTGTCACAAACCCATTTTTTTTGTGTTAAGAAACCCACTAAAATAGTCGTATTTGGTGGTTTTGTGTTTTTCGAATGATTTTTTTTTTTTTTTTTGCACTTTTTTTATGATTTTTTGGGGTGTGACACAGTGTGACAGAAAAGACGGCTACATGGACCCCCCTCTCCCAGCTTTATCAACAAAACAAAACAAAAAACAAAAAAACAAAAAAAAGCAAAAACCACAAAAAAGGCGAGGCTAATAATTGGGTTTGAAAGCACTTCATAGTCCAAAGGACGATGTTTTTTTTTTTCTTGTCTGACTCACCAACAGGGGACATTGGTAGTTTGAGATTTTGAAAAAAAAGCCGGTGTGAGCCAAAAAAGCCGGTGTGAGGCAATTTTTTTTCCCCCACGCATTTTTGGCAGAGACCTCCACAACTCTTTCCCCTCCGCGCCCTTGTCTAACCATATGACATCAAAACTTTTCTGGCGAAGCCACGGTACGCAACATTTCAAAAATTGTGACATAAAATCGCACGCTTTTATAGCCAAACTATGGTAAAGGTAGCTGTGACTATGGCATAGGGTAGAGCTGTGGGCTACCGCTCGTCATTTTTAGCTGCGCCGCAGGCGCACGGTACGCTACTTTTTTATGAGAGTTGCGAACATCTATTTCTTTTGATTGAACGGACCGATTGGTCTTTGTGGTGGGGTCACATGCACATAAGAAACCGCTACAGATGTGGTTGTAGCCTTGTATGAGGAGATAAAATTCAGAAAAAAATTCAAAAATCCGCCTTTTTCTTTTTTTTTTTTTTTTTTTTCTCAAAATCCCACACCGGCTTAGCCGGTGTGGCCACACCGGCACACCGGCATACTAATGTCCCCTGCTCACCAACAAAAGAAAAGCGGGTAACTCCTCTTTTTGCACCCTCTCATCCCTTCCTCTCCACTCCTTTTGATATGTCTCCCAGCCTCTCATTAGTTTCACATTTTTTTTACACATGAGCGTAACGTGTCTACGTCGTTTTCTCACCCACAGACCCTCATGTAACGTCAGAAGAGGGGGGGAGAAACCAAAAGGGTCATGACCATCACAGCAACACTCGGTTAAGTGTTGTTCTAGTTTTTACAATGTCATACAAAGCGGAAAGCAGTGTAAAAAATAAATTCCGAAGTGGGGGAAACGAATATGAATCCCAGTATTTCACGCTCAGACCCAGCTCAGAATTTTTAAATTTTTTTTTGCAGCCTCTCGAGGGTCTAGAACGTTTTTATTTTTTTCCACTTTGTACACTGTATTTGCGTTTTTGGAATTCGTCCGCGCTGTCCAATTTGCCGAATTAGGAAAATTCTTTTGGTTAAAATGAATGTTAGGTAAACAGGGTGACTTCACTCCCAAACACATCTTTTTTGATAACACAACTTGTTGTCAATTCTAAAAAGATTGTAGGCAGCGCTGCGGGCAAACAAAACGGATTGAAAAAGACAGAAGCTTGCTTCTTTGGGTACTCATTTAACCACAACACATGGTTTACAAAAGATCGCAATGAAGATATGAGTGAACACGGGGGTTTTTAAAATATCTTAGTGTGTTTTTTTTAACTGGCTCAAAAAGTAAGATCTTAGTTTTTTTTTAAAGATCTTTGTTTCCAACCAAAAAAAACAAAAATCTTTACCGACCCTCCCCCGTGAAATTGCCCCCAGGGATAATTTCACGGGGGAGGGTCGGTAAGTAAAAAAAAACTAAGATCTAACTTTTTGTGTGTTTTTTCCACTCAGATCTGTGTGAAGAGTGGGGAAAAACTAAGACTCTTAGAACCCGCCTCAGAAGTACTAAGATCTTTTGTTTTCCATGCCCTCCCCCCCCCCCTTTTTTTAAATCTTAACTCAGGGTAGTAGCTTGAAAGGTGCACTTCAAATGTTGCTGATTTGCTGGTTTAGAAAAATTCCTCCCTGCCAGCCACAGAGTGGAGAGGACAATGGTAAATTTTGCGAGACAACAAAGAAAAGGTCTGAAGCTTACCAAAAAAATAATTACCGTGCCCTTATTATTTTTTTCCTCAAACCAGTAAACCAGCAAGTTCTGGTTCTGAAACCAGCAAAAGTACCCAAGCCATTTTCCTGATCATAACCCCGAACCCCGAACACCCCTTTTTCCACTTCATTCCAAAGCCCAATGCGAAACGTCGTTCCGATCGACAGAGTTATTTAGAACAGTCCGAAAGAAAACGTATTTTTCAAAAAAAGAAAAGAAAAAAAAAAGGTACAAAGGCTTCGGCCAATATTGAGTATAGACCCGAATTCTTCCACCTGGTGGGATTACTCGGCGATTGTCGACACAAAAAAGAAAAAGAAAAAACGTACGGCAAATGGATGAGTCTCCATGTGAGATCCTCTTCCATTGGCCTCAACCCGGTGCTAAGGTGAGGCCCTTTGGGTGGATATATTGCGTTTGAGACGCTCGACTCCCCTTTTATCTAACTTATAGTGGACCACATTTGTGTCTGCTCTGACGATTCAAAGGTTTTAAAAAAAAACAAAACCAATATCTTCTCTCTCTTCTCTTTTTCTCTATTTTTTGCGAAACAGATTTTTATTTGTAAAGTCAGGCCAGAGTCCCGCGCTTTCACCCTGCCACACCCTTGGGGAAAGCGTTCCCCATGATCACCGTATGTCTGACTAAGCACAAGATGCTTAGTCTCTTGGTGCTTTCGGAAATGGGTCAAAGACCTGTCAGTGACCTATCAATATCGACCCTCCCCGGAGCACCTTCTCTTTAAAACAGTTTTTTTGATGGTACACTGTCACGAGAGTGCTGTGTATTTCGGGTTACATTTTTACTCAAGAATATCAGAATGGCCATTTTTCATTCATCTTATTCAAGTTTTTTCTTTTCTTTTTTTGATTTTTGATTTTTATTCGTGCTGTGTTTTTTCGGCACTTCATTCGTGGATGGGACGAAATATTTTGGTTCCAAACATCACTCACTACCGAAAGTTTTCTTTCACTCTACACCTTTAGTTTTGCCGTGCTACACACGTACTTTCTGTACTCCGTTAACAATTTCGATCTTCTTTTCAACTAAGGGTGGGGTCAGGAAAAAGGGGGGAAGGGAAATAAAGGGGGGAGGGAGCCCTTTGAAAAACAATATCTTCTCTCTCTTCTCTTTTCTCTCTTTTTTGCGAAACAGATTTTTATTTGTGAAGTCAGGCCAGAGTCCCACGTTTACAGGATCCTGCCACACCCTTGGGGAAAGGTGTGCTGTCTGTGCCCCATAATCATCGTATGTCTGGCTAAGCACCAGATGCTTAAGTCTCTCCAAATTTTTGGGTAGGGAGCTAACGTCGAAAGAAATCCTTGCCCAAAAAACCCCCATTTTTCTTTATTTTTTTTTTTCTCATTTTATCAATTTATTGATTGCATAATAGTGTTGAAATACTGATTTGTATGTTATTTTGAGTAGAGAGATAGAGAGATAGAGAGAGACGTTTTTGTTCTCAGTTCTTTGAGTCCCAACCCCAAAGATCGTATCATTTCCCCTGCTTTGACCAGTTTAGTGCTCACATTCGTTATTTGTAGGTTGGGGGGTTTTTTTGTCATTGTTCTATTTTTCTCTTTTTTTGGGGGGGGTTTTTTTTTGAAATTTCATGGTGCTTTCGGAAGTCGGTCAACGACCTGTCATCGACCTGTCAATATCGACCCCTCCCGGAGCACCATTTCACCAAAAATTGAAAAAAAAAAAAAATCCCAGCCGACAAGCGGAACCATAACCTACCCCCCCTCTAAACGAAAACTTCATAAAATCCCATCCCATCCATTCTATATTCCACACATCATGCCCTTCCCCCTTTTTTTTTTTTGAGATATCTGCTGCAGTAGAACAGCCGGGCCATGCCACATGGTGCAACTAAAAACACGCAGATATCATATTCCGATCCACACAAAACGCCAAACTCTTTCTCAGAGAAAAAAAAACAAAGAAAAATGTTAAAAACGCTATTTTTGTCTTCTGTGCACAATAAAGGTGACAACGTGTAATCTTTCAAATATTTACCCCCTAATAAGATTAGGCCAACGACTCTGTACACACCCCCAGAGATCAAAGTCTTCTCTGCCTCTTCAGGAAAAACCCGCCTTGTGTACTTTTACCTGTTACAAAGTACGTACCCCCTTTTTTTTTTTCTCTTCGGGACCAACGTAGTACGGAGGTCCTGTTTTCTCTTGCGAATGAAAAAAAAAAAAGTCTACAAATTATTATTGTATTCCTGCCCTTTTTGGGGGTGACATTTTTGGGTACAGCCCCCACCTTGGTGTGGCTCGTTGATGCAATAAAATAAAATAAAATAAAAAAATGGGGAGGGGGCAGCAGGGCTGTTCCTAAGTGAGAATGAGAATAAGGAATTCTGATTTTTGAGTTTTTTTTCCTTTTTTTTTTTCCTTTTTTCCTTCGTTGGTTTTTAGCCTGCTTCTACTAGGTTAGGAGCCAAAATTTTGTACACCACTGGTCGGGGTGGTATGCAAACAAGCCAAAGATCAGGTTTTCGGGTGGGAAAAAAAAAAAATTCCCACCCCCAAAAAAAAAAAATCCGCCTGCGGCGCAGACTTTTCCCTATATCTGCCTCCCAAAATGGATTTTAGATCTTGGAAATGCCGCACTGAAGGAATTTTCGTGGTTGCCGCACTTTTTTTTCGCCTAAGGGGGAAAGTGTGTAGGCCTAAAAAGAAGCTTTCTGTCTGCACTCTCAGGCACTTCTGTCTGAGAAAAAAGTGACCAGGGAAAAAATGTTGGGGTCCCATGCTCCAAATGTGCGAAATAAGCAAGAACAAGGTATTCTGTACACTGTAGTTGTAGCTCTTCTGTGTTTGACAGTAAAAATATGCAATGGTAAGCAACATTTTTTTGAAATGTTGCGTACCGTGGCTTCGCCAGAAACTTTCGTTTTAGCAAAACAGGGAAGGAAAATTTATGGAAACTGACGATAATTACCGACGACAGTGCCAGACACATTTATGTCAACATTTTTTAGAAATGTTGCGTACCGTGGCTTCGCTTTGGGTGCCATGACCGCCATTTCTTTTGTACATGTACTGAGGTTACTGATAATTCGTGCACCACGCGTGCCTGGTGCAAATGTCAATGAAGTGCCGAACTCTGCAGTTGGATAACCGAGGAATTCTCACATTCCGCCGGAGGCCCCCAACTTGAGCTGGATTGGGGACCGAATTTTGACCATGTATAATAAAA
This sequence comes from Rhynchopus sp. YZ270_cl-10, assembly GCA_964035575.1. NCBI lineage: Eukaryota > Euglenozoa > Diplonemea > Diplonemida > Diplonemidae > Rhynchopus > Rhynchopus sp. YZ270_cl-10. The sequence continues at coordinate 207,993 of OZ037868.1, read as the reverse complement.
AGCTGCCTCCGGCAGGCTTTGCGCTAAGGTCGGTTCTTTGTCCCGGGATTTTTGGATATTTTTGTGGTTTTTTTCTCTTTTGCAGACCGGACTAAACCAGAGAACCTCATAGTTCATAGTAGGTACTTTAGAGTGTTTTTGCGCACACATGTGACCCCACCGTGGAGAGCAATCAGCTCGCGTAATCAAAAGAAAGCAGAGAAAAAGGAAAAAGGAAAAGAAAAAAGTTGGGTACCGTGCGCCTGCGGCGCTACCTGTTCCCAGTCAAAAACAGCACACTTTCACTTTCACTTTCATTTTCAGTTTGAAGGGTTTTCAGACTGAAAATGACCCTTGTTTTACGAGTACGGGTTCATATTTTGTGAAAATTTAAGTCGCTAAAATTTTGTCCATTTTTCCGTATATCCCCCACCACAGAACGGGATTGGCTCAAATCTGGCAAAAATGCTGGAAAAAACTGCCTCTGCGGGTATAAAAGAAAAAGGAAAAAAACGAGAATAAAACCAGCGATTTTTGGGGGGGAAAACGAGAATAAGGAACAGCCCTGGAGCAGTGTTGGACCATTGGTAAGCAATGTTATTTCAATGATGATGCAAAAGGTGAGTGACGACACCTCCCCCCCCTTTTTTTTTTGGCAGTTGTGTGCACGTTTAGGAAGAGAACTTCTCATTATAAGTCTCCATTTTTTCTTGGAGCTTTTTAGGATCGTACATGCTCCGTTCCCTCGAAGGAATGGGCAAAAAAAAAAAAATGCCAAAGAAAAGAAATAGTGAAACAAACGTTTTGAGCTGCAAGAAACAACAGGGTTTCCTGCAGGGGGACCACCCAAGCCAAAAACCCCAACTCCATGCGGGAAGCCCCTCAACAAACAAACAAAAAAAACATCTCACAGACACCCACCCATGACCTCCCCCGGAAGAAGTACCTGGAACCTGCGGGGGGGGGATTTTCCCTCCCTTTGGAATTACAGTCTCTGTCCTCCCCTACTATTTAATGGTCACCCGCCTGTTTTTTGTGGGATTTGGTCCCACAGATAAATACCTCTATACGTCACTGCTCTACGTCCACAGGACGTTCGCATTAAGTAATTAAGTTCACTTTTTGTTTTCTCCTTCTTTCCCTCCTCACTCTTCTACCGACTACGTATTTTTTTTTCTTGTGCAACAGGTACGCACAGTGAGGCCTAGTTTTTTATCGTGCCGGGTGTGTGTGTGTGTGTGTGTGTGTGTGTGGGGGGGTTCTTTCACTCAAGGCGACTAAGCAAGAGGCTTAGGTTCATGCTGACTTTTTTCTCGTTTTCTTTCCTTTTTTTTGTTTTCTCCTCTTTTGCAAAAATACAGAAACAGTTTTTGCGTTTCGACTTTCTTTGCCAAAATGTGGAGTATCCACGACGACCGAGTTATGCCCAAAAAAATATATCTAGACCTCTGTTACAGGGCAATAGCGGGAGAGGAGATATGGCCTCTCTAATTCACTGTTTGACCTGATTTTTTTATGTAACCTCTTTTATACCTTTTATGAAAGGAGTTACCTACCGTATTCGTACAAAATTATCGACCGTAAAAAAGGTCGAACTTTACAGAAGAATCGTGAAATGGTCGAACATATTTACGGTCGAACATTAGTACGGTCGATAATTTTGTACCAAAACGGCACTTTTTTAAGCCTCATTTTCGGGTATTCCTAAGTCGTCGTGTACGTTGCGATATCACCCCAAACCCCCCAAAAATGAAAGTCTTAGTATTGAAGCCTAAGTGCAACAACGCTTTTTGCGTCGTCTCCTCCCACCCCCCCTTTTCCTTGAATTTTGTTCCCGCGATATGTGAGATCTGGGGTGAGGAAGTGTTCCAACTTTTCAACTCTCCCCCATTTTTTCCTTTCGTCCAGCAGAGTGTGTACATTAATATTTTTTTTGGGTTATTCCTCCGGAATTTTGCCCATAAAATGTGTATTATGTGTGGTTTTGCATCCGTGCTCCCCATCATCAACGATGTGTGTGCACGAGAGGCATATTCATATTATAAGTTTTCTTATTGAGCAAAGCAAAAAATAGCAAAAAAAAGGGGGGGCAACAGTGTCAGAGTGCAGGGAAGCAATGTTAGTTCAATGATATAGGTGAGTGACGACACCCTCTCCTTATAGCCAGTTGTGTGTGCGCGTTTAGGAATGGCAACTTCCTATTGAGCCCACCGACTCATTTTCTTGGAGCTTCCCGTACCGTATATTGCTCCGTTCCCAAGGAAAAAAGTTTTTCCAAAAAAAAATTAAAATTAAAATCAAAAATAAAAAAAGCTTCATATCAAACCCAATCCAAACCCATCTCGCCGTAGTTCTTTTTATTTTCTGCGTCTTTCATTATTCGAGGTGTTCAGTTGTCCATTCAACCTTTCTTTTTTTCATTTTCTTCTCTCTAGTAACCCCAAAATAAGCCATGACCTGAAACAAAAGAGCATTTTTTTTTCTCTTGAACGTGTATTATCCTTAAAACATTTCAAAAAATTTCGCAGGGGGGCAGGGAATAAAAAAAACACACCCGGTTTTTTTTCTCTCTCCATCTTTCGACTGAAGATAATATCTTTAACTCTCTTCTCTCTTTTCTCTTTGCCTTTTGTCCGCTTTCTCTTTCTTTCTCTTCCTTCCTTTTTTTTTCTTTTTTTTGGTCTCCAGGGGAAAAAATAGCTTGGTTTTTCTTGCAAATCAAGGAATTATGCGAAAAAAAACAATTTCCTAGCCACAGTGGTGAAGCAGGCGAAAAAAAAAATAGGGTACACCGCGAGCGCAGCGAGCAGAAGAAAAATTAATGCCATTTATGCATGTCATCGGGGGGGAAATCCCCAGATAACTGGCATGATGACATGATGGTAAGTGAAGTCCGTGCCCCTCCCAGGGGGCACCCCTTCAAAAAAATGCCCAAACCCCCCCTTTTTTTAACAAAACAAACTTTCAAACCTCCCTTTTTGATAACACAACTTGTTGTCGATTCTAAAAAGATTTGAGGCAGCGCTGGGGGCAAACAAAACGGATTGAAAAAGGGGGGAAAAAAAAAAAAAAAAAACAGAAGCTTGTTTGTTTTCTTTGAGTACTCAATTAACCACAACAACCGTACTACAGTTTAGCACATTTTTTTTTCCACCTTTTTGTTTTCCGGCTTTGAGCGCACAAACAAAAGACCCGATCTTTTTTTCTTTCCCCCCTCCTCCACCCATATCCGAAATTATGCGAACTCACGTAATTCGTTAGCTGTTTCCCTTGTCTCGCTCGCACCCTTTGGCCTTCGTGTGTTGTGGCACTGATAACTCTACTCTTCAGGTGTATGTGAGAGGCACCGTCACTTCTTTGTGATATTGGGTCAGAAAAGTGTGCGAAAGCTAGGATTGTTTTATCATCTGTTCTCTCTCTCTTTTTCTCTCTTTTTCTTTTCTCTCTCTTTTTTTATTTGTTTTGCTTTGCGTTTATGGTTCCATATTTTTCTTTTATTCGTATTGTTTTGCAACAGATAGATCTGTTCTAAGTTTTTCTTCTTTTTTTTTGCAGACGATGTCAAGACACACTTTATGGGGAGCGGGGGAATATTGCGTGACGTGGCCAGATGTGCAAGCACAGTGAGGCCTATTCATGTTTCAGCCTTTTGTTTTGTTGTTGTCTGCCGAGGTAATTTTGGCCTGTTTTCTTTTTTCTTTCTCTTTACTGCAAGACACCTATTTTCAATATTTTTTTTTCTGCTTCTGTTACACTTTGGTATTGATTGTTGAAATCCTGTCAAGGACCTGGCAATAGGGGGGTGTGCCATTTTATGATTTCCACCTCAATTTGTACTGGATACTGGCAAATTGTGTTAAGGAATTATAAAGTGGACCCCCCCCGCCCGCACTCCCCTTGTGTCAAGGACCTGTCAATATCGCCCTCCCCGGAGCACCATTTTGGTAGAGTTCTATTATATTATGTGTGGATTTTTTGACACGGTTGGGTTCCTTTTTTTTTTTTTTTTCAAATGGTTGTGTAGGTGTTTTGAAGGGAACTAATCGGGGGTAATTCTTGCAGACTATGGCCCCAAATGGTGTGTGTGATTGTGTTTCGTTACGAAGTAGTCACTTCCCCTTTTTTTAAAAGGGGGAGGTGACTAAACACAGAGAGGCTTAGGGTCATCTTATAACCTTTTCTCTTTTCTCCGCTAACGTTCGCTGTTTCTCTTCTTATTGATCCCCCTGCGGAGTCGCAGTGAGGAACGCCGCTTTTTGGCTCACAACAAAACGAAGCAAGAGGCAGTGCCATGTGGCACGGCTGCCAAAAAGTTTCCCGCAGTCAGCGGTCATGCCTGCTTGGTAGGCTACAGCGAGAAGAGAAAATCGTGTTTGTTATTTTCCTTTATTTTTTATTTTCTGCCTGCTTTCGGGGGGCGTTTGCACCATCAAAAATCCCGCCTTTCTCTCTCTTTTTTTTCTCTATTTTTTACGCGCACGACTTTGTGAGCGGAAAGTGTCACGTCGTTCACTCACCCAAGGTGAGGAGTGTGTGTGGAAACGTCAACGTCATCAAAACAACTACAAAAAGGGGGGGTGAGGGAACGGCATGTGACATTTTTTTTTTTTGTCTTCTAGTTTCCTTTGTTCGCTTGGTCTTATTTGAGTTCTTTTCGTTTCCTTTTAAAAATAATTTTTATCATTGTTATTTTGTCGGATTTCTTCTACCCCCGCTTCCTTCCAAACAAAAAAATCAAAACATACTTTCAAACCCCCCCGCTTCCTTTCCAAACCATCCCCCTTCTCCCCTGATGTTCTACATCTCTTTTTTACTTTTCTTCCTGACTTTTGGCGAAAAATGCTCCCACCCAACACAAACGTTTTTTTTTTGTTCCCAGGCATCATAACCGTCCCCCCCTGTTTTGGATACGGTGTGCATTTTTGTTTGAAATAAAAAGGAATTTGTTTCTTTTGCTTTTTCTAAAAAAAACCACTTTCCCCTCCCCCTTGATGATCATTTTTTACTTTTCTTCCTGACTTTTAGCGAAGATCACTCCCCCCCCCCCAATACAGAACCCTTTTTTGTCCCCAAGCACCTCCGATTTAGAGTGCATTTTTTGTTTTAAATAAAAAGGAATTCATTTCTTTTACTTTACTCTAAAACCCCCCCCTTCCTCTCCCATGGGTAAACAATGCCTAAATCATGGGTAGGGTTGGGGCACATCTTTGGGTGCGCAAATCCTGGTTCGACCCCACCCCCACCCCATCCCCACCCGCGAATCTTTTCTTTTATCTGCGTCATTTTCCTTCCCATTATTTCACGATTTATTTGTTTTTTTTTTTTCAGGAAAATCATTTGCTTAGTGAAGGGTATTGCGTCTTGTGTCTTTTTTTTTTATATATTTGGTGTTACCGATCTGCTGTCGGGGACATGTCAAGGACATGTCAATATAGGGGGGTGTGTCATTTTCCCCTGTAAACCTTGTGTCAAGGACATGTCAAGGACCTGTCAATATGTGCCCTTTCGGGAACACCAATATTGTTTTTATATTGATTTATACTTTGAAAGTATATGAAACTAAGTTCTAAAAAAAAAAATCACACAACGATAGACGCAAAGCGGGAGCTTTGAGTTCTCGAAAAGTACAAAAAAAGGGGGGGCAACATTCTTAGTATAGCATTTTCATCGCGCAGAGCAACTTCGTGTGTCCAGTGATTGAGTCGATCCCGGACCTCTCTGTATCTGATGTTGAGCGGCTCGAGCTTGCCCGGACGGCCCATACATCACCTATCGGATCACCTGTCGGTTGTTTCCAGGCCAGCAGTTCCCAAATACGTGACTTATTTGTATTTGTGAATTATACGGGCAGCCCCGTTGTCACCTTCACCTCCCTCTCTTCTCCCTCGCTTCACAGCTCTCTGAAAAAAATTTCCTGCCCAAACTTTGCCTTTCCCTTCTCCCTCACCAAAACACATCTTCAGGGACAAAATACACAATCCCAATATACCCCACAACCGTTTTCATGAACGACCCATATTTTTTCCCTCTTTAATTTCCCCCCCCCCCCTTTTTTTTTTTGGTGCCCCGCGTTTGGCACCTAGATTCTTCTTGCCCCCCTTTTTTTGTTTCTAAATGGAATGGCTTTCTGGTGTGCAGAAACGATGTACAGAGGTGTTAACGAATGCAGAGTGTGTTGCGATGCAGGTCAGGGAGACTGCGGGGGGGCGTCTTGCGGACATTGCGGAACGCTCGCAGGTGTCGGTTGCGACGGCAGTCCGTGGTGTGCACGGCTACGCGACCGCCTCGCTGGTTGGTGTCATTGTGCCCCTCTCGCCTGTCCCACAGAAGCAGATTCCACCGAGTCTCATCGCAGCCTCAGACCCCGACATCGCCATCGCCACCCTCCTTTCCTTCTTCCCACTCCCGCCTACTGCATTTCGAAGCGAAGAAAGAGAAGAAGATGAGGAAGAAGAAGAAGAAGAAAAAATAGACTGAAAAAAAGGTAGATAAGAGCGATCCTGCGACACTCCAAAAAACGGGCTTTATATATCACTCATTCTCCGAAACTGCGTATCACTTGTGACCAACCATGGAGCCAATTTAAAGTGACTATTTTTTCACTAAAAAAATTCTCCGACCCCGGAATTTTTTCAGATCGCTCCGGAAATGCCATTCCGCGCCTTTTTGCAAAAAAATATTGCACCCTGAGGTCATTAAACGTCTGCGTGAGTTGACGGGCGGATCCTACTAATTTCTCGCGCCCCAGAAAAAAAAAATTTTTTTTTGTTTTGAAAGATCGGGTGTGAAAACGTTCAATTCCGGGGTCGGACGATTTTTTTTATGCCTCTCTTCATGTCGCAAAGGATTTTGGGAGAGGGGGGCGTTTTCAGGTATTCCCTATACTTTCCTAAGAGATCAGGTTAGAAACCCCTTTTTGGGTGGTCTTCGGTGACTTATTCCACTAAAAACGTTTTTATCAAAAGTTGCCGATTTTTTTTTTCTTTGGAATTATTTTCAACAATTCTCTCAATTCTGACGATTTTTTTCCGCCGGAAAAATACTATATGTCAGCCAGGTTTCGGTGGAGCCAACCCCATTTTTACACCCAAATTGCACCCGAATTGCCCTATATATGGGTATTATACAATGGAGCCAATTTAATTATTAGTTTTTTGACTAAAATGCTCGATTTTTTTTTCTTTGAAAAGTTTGGAGTCCGGAAACACCATTCCGCGTATTTTCAGAAAAAATTATGCATCTGTCCTTTTCTCACCTGTTGCTGAGAGTGGGAGGTAAAAACTCTCGCGGTGATTTCAGAAAAAAGATTTTTTTTATTTTTTTGAGATTTTTATTTCTTTTGAAAGCGCGGTTTCGAAACGTTCAATTCCGGGGTCGGACGATAAAAAATATGCATCTGGGTCGAGTGAGTGAAAAATCTGAAAAATGATACGCAATTTCGGAGAATGAGTGATATATAAAAAAAAAAAAGCGCTCCTCCTCATTTACGTTTCCCTTTGACATCCCAATCCCACTCTCCCCCCCTCGAAAAAAAAAAAATCTCTTTTTCTCTACAGCACTCTGTGGGTGAGGGGGGGTCTTTTCCACTCCCCTGCCCCTCTTTCACCCCACCCCATTTTTTTTTTGACTAAGCAACGAGGCTTAGGATCATCTTATAAACTTTTCTTTTTCAAAAATGGATCTTTTTGCGCAACTTCAGGAGAAGCAGATTCTCTCTAAGGTGTGTTCTGAGCTTGATAATCACATGGGTGAGAGCGAGGACAACAAAGAACTCGCGGAATTAGTGTTGCACATTGTGAAGGAGGGGCCCACTTTGCGTGATGTGAAACGCGAGCTTTGCGCAGATGGAGAGCTTGCAGAGGACTTGGTAGAATCCCTCCACAACCTCATTAAACGAATGCTTCCAAAACCCGCCCCGGCAGCACCTCCGGCTGCTGAGGCAAAACCACCACCACCACCACTCCCATCTTCACCACCTCCGAGCACCACCACCCAACCTCGCGACAAAAAAAGGCAGCGTTCGCCAGAAAACGACCGCCGCTCCCGCAGAAGGGACGACAGCAGGGTGGATGACAGAAGAGACAGAAGGGATGAGCGAGGATCCAAATCCGTCATGTCCCCAGAGGAACAGCTCGAGCGTACCAGAAAATGCCAGGACCTCGAGCTCTATGGGGTATACAAAGGAAAGGTGCGGAATGTGACGCATTTTGGTGTGTTCGTTGTGTTGGAGGAGGCGATGCCGGAAAGGTGGCGGGTGGTGTCAAAGCGGGAGGGGCTGTGTCATATCTCCAAGACCGGGGTGACAGCAAATGATGCAAGGGAAGCGCTGCAGACGAATCAAACTGTTTACGTCAAAATCATGGCAAAAACGAACGACCGTTTGGACCTTGATATGAGAGAATGCGATCAAGACTCTGGTGCTGACCTTCGCCCGCGAATCTCTTCCAACCGTGAAATGGTGTATCAAAAGGGGCGTGATCGAAGGGAGCCACAGTACCAAGGAAGTATTTCAGGTTTAGCGTACACTGACGACCATCAAAACGTCGGGGGCGGCCGCAAAAAGAAAACCTTCGAGACAATGACTGGAGACGAAAAATGGGAGTTAACACAGCTTCGGAAGGTGGGCGCCTTTACGGACGACATTACACACGACCCTCTTTACAAAGCAAACAGCGGGGTGCTCAATGACATTGACGAGGTGGAGGACGTTGACGTGGACATTGAACGCAACGACTTCCAGGCCTCCTTCCTCAAAGGCATGAGTGCGCATGGCAAGCTCAACGTCTCGCCAGTCAAGCTTACCCGAGGACCCGACTCCGCTCTTGTCAAAGCTGCTGAAGGGGGACGTAGGTTTGCAAAGGAACGGCGCGAACTGAAGGACGATGAATACCGCAGCAAGAACCAGGTTGACGCACAGCAGATCTCTAAGGCATACGAAGACCCAGACGCACCGTTGATGCTAGCAGCTGCACAGAGGGCAGGAGAGGCGGCAGCAGAGGAGGCAGTACCAGAGTGGAAGAAGGCCCGCATCGGCGGCACTGCGTTTGGAAAAATCGCAACCTCGACAATCACCCAGCAGCGTGAGTCGCTTCCGGTGTTCCGCCATAAAGACGCGATCATTAAGGCAGTGAAGGAACATCAATCCCTTGTTGTTATTGGCGAAACTGGGTCAGGGAAGACGACGCAGATTACACAGTATCTTCTTGAAGGGGGGCTTGCGCCGAAAGGGAAAAAAATTGGTTGTACCCAACCACGTCGCTTTGCGGCAACAAGCGTGGCGCAGCGTGTCTCTGATGAGTATGGGTGTAAATGCGGGGAGGAGGTGGGGTACGCTATTCGATTTGACGACAACACATCACCCAAGACGCGCATTAAATATATGACAGATGGAATGCTTTTGAGAGAACTGCTGATTGATGGGGATCTGAAGGGGTACAGTGTGATCATGCTTGATGAAGCGCACGAACGGACTGTCAACACCGACGTCTTGTTCGGCCTTCTCAAACAGCTGCTCCCGAGGCGGCCAGACTTCCGTCTTATCGTTACCTCTGCGACTCTGGACGCCGAGAAATTTTCTGGGTTTTTTGAGTCAGCTCCGATTTTGCAAATCCCCGGACGTACCTTCCCGGTATCCATTATGTTCTCAACGGAAGACGAATCAGACTACCTCGACCAAGCCATCATCACTGCAATGCAGATCCACACCGAAGCCGACGCTGGAGACATCCTCCTCTTCCTCACCGGGGAGGAGGAGATCAACACCGCCTGCGAGAAGATCGATGAATACATGAAACAGCTCGGACCCAAGGTGCCTAAGCTCATCCCCCTCCCCTGCCACGCAAAGCTGCCGCAGGAAATGCAACAAAAGGTCCTCGAACCTGCTCCGCCAGGTCAACGAAAAATCGTCATTTCAACGAACATTGCCGAAACCTCTGTGACCCTCGACGGAGTAATTTACGTCATCGACCCCGGTCTTAGCAAGCAAAAACGCTACAACCCAAAACTCGGCATGGACGTCCTCGAAGTAGCCCCTATCTCCCAGGCCTCTGCCAAGCAGCGTTCTGGACGTGCAGGGCGTACCGGACCTGGAGAGTGTTACCGCCTCTACACGGAGCACGAATTCACTCAAAACATGCTTGAAATGACGGTCCCCGAAATCCAAAGAACGAACCTCGAGGCCACAGTGCTCATGATGAAGGCGATGGGGATTCACGATCTGCTTGCCTTTCCTTTCATGGACGCGCCGGCCCGCGATACCTTAGTGTTTGCGTTGGAAAACCTTTATGCCTTAGGCGCCTTAGACCAGGAAGGGTTGCTAACGAAGCTGGGGAGGCTTATGTCAGAGTTCCCTCAGGAGCCGCCGTTGAGCAAGGTGCTGATTGTATCAGTTGATTTCGAATGTGCGGAAGATGTGACCTCCATTTTGTCGATGATCCAAGCGCAAAACATCTTTTACCGTCCAAAGGAAAAGCAAATGCAAGCGGACGCGAAAAAGGCGAAGTTTCACCAACCCGAAGGAGACCACATCACATTGTTAACCATCTTCAATGCTTGGCAGGCTGCGCGCTATGCGTCCCCTTGGTGCATCGACAACTTCCTTCAGGGACCCTCACTGAAACGCGCTCAGGAGATGCGCAAGCAATTAGTAGGAATCCTCGAAAAACACCGTCTTCCGGTCAAAAGCGCAGGAAAGAACTTTAACCGCATCCGCAAAGCGATTGTGAGTGGGTTTTTCTTCCACGCAGCCAAGCGTGACCCCTCGGACGGATACCGTACCGTTGCTGAAGACCAGGTGGTGTACATTCATCCGTCCTCTTCGCTCTTCCAAAAGAACCCCGAGTGGGTAGTCTACCACGAACTGGTCTTGACGTCCAAAGAGTACATGCGTGAAGTCATGGCCATCGAACCCCAATGGCTCCCCGAGCTCGCCCCCAGCTTCTTCAAGGTGAACGACCCCCGCAAGCTGTCCAAAAAGAAGATGAACGAAAAGATCGAACCGCTCCACAACAGATACGAAAACGAGGGGGACTGGCGTCTCTCGAAGGCGCTCAAGGCGGCAGCGAGGCTCAAAAAGTAAAAAAGGAAAAAAGGAAAAAAAAGGGGGAGGGAAGGGAAGCTTTTTGTTCAATTTTTTGTTTTTTTTCACGTTTGTTTTTTATACTGTTCATCGTCGTCAGTAAGAGAGGGGGTTTTTTTACTTTTGGGATTTAGTGTAAAAAGCATCCTGGCCTTCAGGGGGCATTTTGTTTGGCACAAATAAAATTGAGAAAAAGGTGCCGTTTTGTTCGTAGTTCCCAACCCTGACTTCCCCACGGGTGACATTTAAATAAAAAAGCCCACCTTCTTGGTGTCGCAAAGGGGTGATTGTCGATACAGCAGTAACAAAAAAGCATTGAGTACCTCGGTATTTCGGCGATAGTTACCACAACAAAAAAAGGTATCCTGTCATGAATGTGACAGAAATTACAGAAGGAACGTTTTAACGAGGTGTAAGTCGCGCGTACAGTACCCGACTTGGGCAACACACAGACAGAGGGGTCAACAAAAAAAAAAAAAAAATTATTAATCAACGGGAAAAATACGGTTCGGGGTTAACTGTGTTACTTCAGCACAACCGGGTTCAAAGGGATTGTGTGGGGAGAGGGGGGTTCCTGAGGGGGGGGAGGGCAACTTTTGGTTCCGCTGTGTGTTACGCTTTTCGCTGCCATTTTTCTCCATTTCTTTTTCCTCCTCCCCTCCGCTGAAAAAATGGTACGTGCAAAACGCTTTCCCCCTCTCACCTTTTTATACCACACAACCCCCCCTTTCCTCACCTCAGAGTTTAAAAAAACTTAATCAGTGGAGATTGCACAACTGTGGCAACACAACCGAGGCAACTACACTACCTCCAACAATTTATCAAAAAAAAAAAAAAAAAAACGCATCGTGGAGTTCATCCTCGGGTGTCTACACTAATACAACCAAGTTTTCAAAAAAAAACACAAAAAATTTCTTTCCTCTCAGCAGATGTGATCCCCTTCCCCTTCCTCCCCCTCTCCCCCTCAAAATGAGTGTCGCAACGATTCGATTGAACATCACCTCTGCCTTGACTGTGGCACAGCAAGCGGTTTGTGCGGACACAGAAGGGGACCGTGTAGCAGCATTGACTTTGTACGAGGAGGCGTCGCGGCAGTTGGAGGAGATTATCCCGTTTGTGCCATCGGAGCATGCGGAGGTTATGGTAAGGTATAGTGGGATTTACGCAAAGCGTGTTGCCGAGCTGCGGGACGAGCTTGCTCTTACGGCACGCCCTCCTGGGGCCCTCCGCATCCCCCAATTTACCAGCAATTTTATTCCGCAGGAGCCCTGCACAGTCCTCCCCCCAGAGCTTCCCATTCTTCTCCGCCGACCGTTTTGGTTGATGCAGCTTCTTTCCCACAGTGTGCAGAAGGGTGCGATGCTTACACCAGACGTTTATGTACCACGGTTGGTTTGGACCCAGGACGGCGCGCACCTTGCAGTGCGTGGAGTGGTTGCGAAAACCAGATATTGCGAGCAAATGGTAGACTTGCTAGCGGGGGCGACGGGGCAGGAGCTGCTGAGTGTTGAGGTAGGGGTGTTGTGCCATAGGCTAGATGAATTGACTGAAGGGGCGGAGGATGTGTGGAAGCAGTTGCAGAAGGCGTTGCCACGCGCTGATGTAGACCATTCGACTGAACAGGTAGAGAAGAGTAGGGTTGGGCAGGCACAACGTGCCTGGATGGCCCTCCGTTCACGCATGACAGATGCAAGCGAGAACAAACGCACAGAGCCCTCAGTGGCCTACAACTCTTATCTCCCCTGGCTCGTCTCCGTGCTCGAATCGCTTCAGGCGCTCGACCCTCTTGTCGCACAGTCCCACCCCGCCCCTGTCCTCCAGCGTCTCCACAAGCTGGCCTCTCACCTCTACCTTTGTCTCTGTTCGTTTGTGCTCAAAGATATGTTCACGCTCCTCTATCGTCATATGAGAAAGCTACGCGAATCCTTTTCGCGGCTCTTCCCAAAAAGCTTTTTGGAAACGAACAAAACGGTTGGTTAAAAGGGGGGAGGGGGAGGGGAGAGGGGAACGTCTAGCTATTGTATTTTTTTGGCTTGGGTGAACCTAGGTAGAGGTGCGGGTGGTGGACTCTGCTGTGTGTTTTTGTGCCACCCACACGGCCCTTTATGTTTCTGTAAGATGTGTATGCGCTGTGAGGCATGTCCGTCTTTTAAAATTTTCTATTCTGTGAGCTGGTCCGTAAGGCTTGCCGTTTAATGAAAGGCTGTTTATTTTCACTTTTTTGCGCATATTTTATAAAAACTCCTGCTTCGGAAAGAACAAGAAAAGATGCTCATTTTTTTTTGGTTTTAGGTACGAGACGCAATTGAATCCATACAGAGTATTTGAACCATGACCGCACTGAGCAGGACAAAGTTTGTGAAAAGGGGAGAAGAACGGCTAGGTCTAACACGAAGGGAAGGGGTTCGGGGAGGCTTTCTTGGGAGGGTTTTAGTTAAAAGGGGGGGGTGTCCCTCTGGTTGTGTATGGATGTTCATAAAAATGAAGTGGCAAAGGGTGGTACGAGAGCTTTGTTATATTTTCCCCCGCCAGCTACTCTACGAGAGCTGCGTGACACACCCCCTCTCCCACCACACCACACCACCACACTGCAGGGTTATACATACAAACTCTACTCAGCACCAAATGTCTAAATTCAAGCTCAACGCCGATGCGCCTGAATGGACCCCAGGTGCGTCCGACGGTCCTTCCAACGAAGAGCCGCAGCCACAGAAGAAGGAGAGAAAGTCGAAGAAGGACTCGAAGAAGTCGCCCATCCAGCAGCCGCAGATGAACTTCAACAACCCCTCGATGCTGCCCCTGGGAGCCATGGGTGGCATGGGTGGTGTGCCTGGGATGCCGGGTGCGGGGGGCATGCCTGCCATGGGTGCGGGCATGAACCCTGCAATGATGGGTGCAGCAGGCGGCATGGGGATGATGGGCATGGACATGCAGGCGACACAGCAGGCACAGTTCCTTGCACTGCAGCAGCAGCAGCAGCATATGATGCAGCAGCAGCTGCAGGCTGCTAACCAGAAGCAGCAACAGCAACAGGCTCAGCAGCAGCAGCAACAGCAGGCCCAGCAGGCCCAGCAACAACAGGCCCAGCAGCAGCAGGCCCAGCAGGCAGCAAACCAGCAGCAGGCCCAACGCATGATGATGATGCAGCAGCAGGCACAGCTCACGCAAATGCTCCAGCAGCTGGAGCAGCAGAAGGTGATGAACCCGAAGGACCCGCAGATCCAGCAGAACATCATGCTTGTCCAGCAGAAGCTGCAGGTGCTGCAGGCTCAGAGCCGGATGCCCCCAGCACAGATGCAGATGATCATGCAAATGCAGATGCAGCAGCAGCTCGCCATGCAGGCTGCGGCCGCGCACGGACAGAACCCAGGCGCAGCATCCCAGATGGCACAGCAGCAGGCACAGACGCAAGCACAGATGCAGATGCAGCAGATGCAACAGCGCCTCATGGCAGAGCAGGGCAAGAACGCACAGCCCAAGCAGCGTGCAGAGGATATTGAGGCGCAGATCCTTGCAAGCCAGTCAACTTCTATCACAAGCAAAAAGCAGAAGAAGCTCGCCGCACAGCAGGCACAGCAGAGCCAGCCAGCAGACTTCGCGAGACAGCAGGCCGTCGACCCAACAATCCCACCACCCATGGCAAAGACGCCACCCAGCAACGCAGAGCCCTCGCCTGCTGCTGCGCCCATCACTGCACCGGAGCCGGAGGACGCGATGAACTTCGACATCCCCCCCGACACGGTGCACGAGATCGACATCGAGGACGCAGCTGAGGAGACCTTCAGCAAGGAGAAGACCAGCGAGATCGTGCCCTTCGTGGCGCCCTTCGAGCCCATCAAGAAGGAGGCCATCAAGGACGACGACAAGAAGCCCACCGCGCAGGACGACAACAAACTCCTGAGCGCACTCCGCAAGAAGACCCGGCAGGATCTGGACAGCATCTTCTTCAACCAGCGCCCGCCGCCAGGCCGCGGCTTCATGGGGAGCGGGGTGATGCAGTTCCTTGTACAGCCGACTGTGCAGGATGCAGAGCACTTCCACGACCTCGAGAAGAAGTCTCTCATTGGCTTCCACATGGACCTTGTCCAGGTCCTCAAGGCGCTTGAGCAGCCTGAGTCCCTGCACATCCCGTTTGGAAGCTGGAAGAGACACGTTGAGGCATCGATGTACGTCAAATGTGCAGACTACATCAAGGAAGTGAAGGCCCTCGACAAGAACAGCAAGCCCAACAACCGCGAGTCGAAGTCGCAGCCGAAGGATGTGGTGAAGGACATCTCCAAGCTTGTCAAGGACCTCCACAAGGACTTCGCGGAGCAGTCCTTTGCGGACGCAGTCATGGACTTCAACTCCGACTCGAACGCACTGTACCGCACCTTTGCCGAGCTCTTCGCTGACATTGGCAACTACGAAATCAGAGTATGCGCACACCCCCCTTTACCTGTTTCCTGCCTTCTTTTGACGCAAAAATGAAATAGAAAAAAGGATTCTGACCAAATCTTATTGCTTCTGCTCTCTCATCCTATCCTATGAAGAAAAGACTATCTTGTGGTTTTCTAACATTGATAAAAATTCTGACACACATTACATTTCAAACATTTCAAACATTTTGACACACCAACACTACACTACAGATCCTGTATCCCCTTGGCGAGACTCGCTACGCACTCAAGACCTCGCAGCAGCAGGTCCCCGACAGCGGCATGCTCATCTGCGGCAGCCAGGAGATCGAATGGAGCACCCTCCCCTCCATTGAGGCCCAGTATGACACCCTACCCCACCTTTTTTGATTTTGTTGTAGAATATTCCCAAAACGATTTCGGTGTGAGTGGAAGAGGGGGGGAAAATTGACAATGGAGATTGCACAAACTGTGGCAACACAACCGAGGCAACTACACTACCTCCAACAATTTATCAAAAAAGAGATGTTGTTTTTGAGGCTTGCGGAGTGACTCCGGCAGGGTTAAATTTGTACAACTAACAAGCTCTCCCCCTGTTTCGTTTCCCGTTTTTCCTGTGTGGGCGAAGATAGTTATTGACACCCGTAGTATTTCTGATATCACTTCCCCCAACAGCGACCTTGACAAGAGCAGTAAGCCGGCGACATTCCGCTCTGCCTTTGGTGCGTCTTTCTGAGCCCACTCAGGTAGATAAAACACACGATGCATGCAACTGCTGCATCAAAAAAAAAAAAAAAAAAAAAAATTGTCCCTATTTTTTCCACGCTCTTCTCAGTCCGTCTCGACAAGTACTTTGTGCCCTTTCACAATGACACATAGTTTTTTAAAGGTGACCTTAAGGAACGAGAGGCTTAGGTTTCGTCTTACAAACCCCCCCTTTTTAGTTCTCTTCCTGAAAAATACCGTTTTTTTTATATATTTTTCTCTTCTGTCTTGCTCTGCCTCATAGGTTTGCTCGCACGTATGTGCAGCGTAAAATTTTCCCACACAGCCACCCACCTCAAAACAGACTCAGTGGGAAGTCATTTTTGTTCCTGCAGTAAATGCATGGAATTTCATTTTATAATAAATATTTTTTGGGGTGAAAGAATAGTTTGCCATGATCTCTTTTGGACCAAAGACTTTTTCGCTGAGCGCAAAAAAAGAAAAGTTAGAATATCTCTGTACTGTCTAAATGCAACATTACCTTTTTTCTTTTTCAAGATATGTGTGCACGAGAGGCACATACATCCTCCAAGGTGTCTTTTTCTTTTTTTGCCTTAATGATAGTTAAGGTCCATTGGATCACATGGCTCTATTTTTTCACCACATCTAAAACAAAACCTGTCTTTGACTAGGTTTTTAAGTTAGGACACGGGAGGGGATTTTAGGTGTATATGCGCTTCGTGAGAAGCCACATTCATCTTCCAAATTTTGTTTTTATTGTTCACAATTTATGTTCTTGATGATGACAACAGCACGAGAGGCTTAGGCTTATCAGACCAAACATTTTGTTCTTATTTTTGAAAGATTTTTTCTCTATTTTTTTTTATATTGATCGGAATGATGCGTTTCTGTACGTGGAAAAGTGGTTACCAATTCGAGAGCGATTTTGTTATTTTGCTTATCGTCCTTCGACGCCTTACGTTATTTTGTTAAAAAAAATATAGTAATTTCACATTTCACGATTGTTTGTTTGTTTGTTTGTTTTTTTTTTTTTTTTGTTTTGTCCGAAAAGTTTTATTTTTATTTTTAATATGGGGGGATCCTTCCCCCAAACTCCCTTTCACCTGTGCACTAAAACACCCTTAACCAGCAACGGTACACCAATTCCCCCCCCCAGATTTTTTTACCCACAGAGTTTTTTTTTTTTTCTCGTTTCACCCTTCTGTTCTACCTCTAGCGGTGAATAGTGTGGGCCAAGCAAAAAAAAAAAAAAAGATTTTTTTTTTTTTAAACGCACACTACTTTGTGAGCGGAAAGTGTCACGTCGTTCATCTCACCCAACCGTGCTCCACAACACCACCACTCAAGATGAGATAGTGTGTATGTGGAAGCGGCACGCATGAACCTACAAGAAGGGGGTGAGGGAATGACAAGGTGACACATTTTTTTTTTTCTTTTTTTCTTTTTGGATGTGTGTGCACAGAATGCATTCTTCATCGATTTTTTTTGTATGATTTTAAGGTGACTGAGCACAGTGAGGCTTTGGTTCAGCTTATAAACTTTTTTCCCTTTTTGTCGGAAGAGAGAGGTCGGGTAAAAATAATATCTCTAGAACCCACCCTTTCCTTCGGCAAAAATATATAAAATATAAAACAATAATAAAAATAACTGAATGCCCCACTTGTTGTTAGTTTTCCACCCGCCGCCCCCTCTCCCATTGTTTTCCCCCCCGAATTTATTTCCCCCCTTTTTTTTTTTGGTTTCCCAACAACACTTCACCCGTTTTTTATTTTTATTTTTATTTTCTTGATTTTTTGTCTCCACTTCCCTCTCCATGTCCCCTTTCAAGAGTTGCCTTGTTTTTTTTTTTCTTCCTGTTCCTCGAACACAGTTATACTGTATATTGCCGTAACGTGACCTGACTGAATTGCGTTGTTGTCAGGTTACGGAATATTTTTACCTTTAAAAATCAAACAAAAAAGACAAAAAAAAAATCACAAAAAAACAAAAAAAAAAAAATACAAAAAAAAAAATCACAAAAGCCACGGATTCCCAATGAATGCAGTTCGATTAAGTACGACTAAGATCACCAATAGGTGTTCACAAGGTATTGTCCTTACGTTGATTGCGCTCGCTAATGGAGAAGACGTGGAAAAAAAAACAACTAAAAAAAAAAATCAAAATCAGAAAAAAACATTCAAAAAAAGATACAAAAACAAAAAAAAACAAAAAAAAAAAAAAAAAAAAACTGGATACAACAGAAGAAAAAACATATGGGGAAAAGCAGTCGTCTGTTCCCTGTGAACCTGCCTTCTGAAAATCCCCTAATTATGGATTGGGAGCTACATTCCTGCCCATTTTCTTTGTCTTTCCAACAACAACAACAAAAACATCAGAAACAGAAACCCAAAAAAAAAAAATACCAAAAAAAGTTTTAATAAAAAGATACAAAAACAAAAATTCACTAAAAAAAATTCAAAAAAAAGACCAAAAAAAACCAAAAAACAAAAAACACAAAAAAAAAAAAAACAAAAACACAACTGAAAAAAAAATATATAAAAAAAATCGAACTTTATTTTCTTCTTTTTTCCCCCATTCCCCAACTTATTTCCCACACAAACAAAATACAAAACAACAAAAAAACCAAAAAAAACAAAAAAACACACACACAAAAAACAAAACGCAAAAAAACAGCAAAAAAGATAAAAAAAACAAAACAAAAAAAAAATACAACAAAAATATTCAAAAAGAACTTTCCGTAAAATGATTTTTTCCAGTTCAAGGGCAGGTCATGAAAACGGTTGGTCAAAAAAAAAATTCAAAAAAAAAAAAAAATTCAAAAAAAAAACTTCAAAAAAAGCAACGATGAGCAACAGAGGGGGGGAAATCCCCCTTAGTTTGCCAGCACCACATCTTTCAGACCGTGATGCTGTTTTCATTCATTTTATTTTTTATTTTTGCCGCACCCATGACTGCGAGAAAACTTCTGACCATAAAACAGGGGTTTCCAAAACAGCCTTGTTGCGATGAAAGCAAATTTACTTTGTTTTTCCTTTGTTCTGTTATTTTTTTCCTCCCCGATCCCTTTTTATTCCTTTCTTCATACCCCTACCAACCGTTTATTTTTAAAAGATTTTCTTCGTGGAATGCGAAGCACCTTTATTTTTTTCAAAGTTTATCTTTTCTTTTCCTCTTCAT
The DNA here is from genome assembly GCA_964035575.1 of Rhynchopus sp. YZ270_cl-10. NCBI lineage: Eukaryota > Euglenozoa > Diplonemea > Diplonemida > Diplonemidae > Rhynchopus > Rhynchopus sp. YZ270_cl-10. The sequence continues at coordinate 188,637 of OZ037868.1, read as the reverse complement.
CTGTACTAAGAAGTACCTGCCCCCACAAAATGGGACAGTCCTCTTATTTAAAGATTTTTTTTTGGGTATTTCCTTGTTTAAAACCTTGTCGTTCTGCAAAAACAACCCAAATTCTTGTTGCCTTTTTTTTTCATGTAAGATGCCTGGGCCCTGTGTGGCTCATTCATCCAACCCTTTCCCGTTACTCTATTTTCTTTTTATCTCCCACCCCCCATATCGAAAGTCTCTGTAGATGACAGTTTCTTTCATATTTCCTTTCCCCGTTTTTTTTTTTTGAGATGCAGTGCAGTCCTGTTTTTTTGGTACGAACTCTTCTTTCAAAAGCCTTTGTTTTTTGACTTTTTTTTTGTTTTGTTTTGTTGGGAAACTTTTTTCTTAAAAAAAATCACCTTTTTTGGCGGTGCGGAAACAAAAAAAAATGCAGCAAACAACGAAAGTGAAGAGAGCATTATCGGGTGCCCGTAAAACTAAGCTTTTTTGTTTTGTTTTGTTTTTTTGTTTTTCAATTTTTCTTTCAAAATAAAAAGGTATCCTGACCCCTTTGGGTGACATCGAGATAACAGCATGCGGAGACCCCCTGCTTCTGAGTAGGGGATTGTCGATGCAGCCAAAAAAACGTTTTTTTTTTTCAAAATGAACGAAAACAGAACGAAAGGAAGAAAAAAAAACAATACACACACACAAACACCCTTCTTACCTTCCCAAAAGGGAAGACGGTCAACTGGTACAATTCGAATTCCCTTATCCGTTTCTGATCAAAATAAATTCATTTAGGAGATCATAGCAAGCGTTGGGTAAATTGGCGTTTCGACTCGGTTAAAATGCAAAAAAGAAAAAGAAATGGGAGAATGTGTGTAAGGACAGTGAAGGGGGGGGGGAGAGCTGTGCCCACAGGTGTGTGTCTTAAGTCTCGACACTATTCACAAGATTTCTTAAAAAAGAAGTTCAAAATATTTTCCGGTTCTGCGGAAAAAAAACGACTTCTTTTTTTTTGTCTTTTTGAAATTTTCAACAAAAAGACAATAAAAACAATGTGTGCTAAAACAAAATGTGTCTCTCGTCTTCGGGTGAGTTTTTTTCTTCTGTTTTTTTCGCACATTTTACTTTTCTCTTTTTTCCAAATAAAAAAAACGGTGGTGGGGGGTATTTTTTATTGCGGTCAACTCTGTTGTTCAACAGCAGAGTTGGCTTCTGATAGTTCTTGCCCTTTTCCGATTGGTTGTTGTTGTTGTTTTTTTCTCTTTTTCGGGAGGTATCACATGCCTTGGCATCTACAAGGTACTCTCCCCCACTCCCACTCCCCATTGAAATATATTGTGTTTGGGTCCCCTAGATCCATTTTCACATTTTTTTTTCAAAATTTATTTTATTTTTTTTATATTGCGTATTTTTCCCGCACTTGGAAAATATGCCTTGTTCCTCCTTCACCCCCCGGTCCTTCTAAGAAAAACTGTTTCAAACAAACGGGATATCTCATACATACCTTTCACTGATGGGTGATTGTTTTAGTCATGAGCGTTTATCTTATTATTATGTTGCATTGCATTGCGAGGGCAGAGTACGGAATAGGGGTTTGTGGGGTGGAACGGAGAGATTCGTGGACACTAACAAGGATTGGGGGGAAAAAAATACATCTTTTTTTTTCTCCCTCTCCCCCCTCGCCCATTCCACACTACCCTCATCGCAAGAGTCATCAACAAGCCTCATCCCTTCGGATTTATATTCCATCAGTCCTATTCGTGGTCATTTACCCCCCCCCCTAAATTTACCCCCCCCCCTTATTTTACCCCCTTTTTCAGAAAAAAACGGTTCAGGCCAAAATAACATGGTAATTTACCCCCCCCCCCTTATAATACCCTGTTGTGGCTGGTACTTTACCCCCCTGGGGGGGTAAAGTACCAGCCACCAGGTAATTTTTGGGTAATTATCGCCGCAACACGCCAGGTGGTGTTTTGTCACGAGTGACCTAAACCCACGAGCGAAGCGAGGGGGTTCAGGGAACGAGTGGCAAAACACCACCTGGCGTGTAATTATGGGGTAATAGTTTCACTTAGTGCAGCGCATACCTGTTTTGTTTTATGGTTTGCTGGGAGGGGCTGATGTGTTCAGCGGGTCGTACATCCGGAGACTGTAGGACTCGTCTGATTTGAAGCTGGAGACAAGCTCGAAATGAGGAAAGGGGTAAAGTGCAAATAATCTTTCACCCTGTTTTACATCACGTGTGCAGGTAGATGGGTGCAGGTGGGTACGTTTGTGCTGCGTGGGCGATACGTTTGGGACACCTCACGGAATCTGAGGCAACACCGTGATCCCTGACCAGTCATGGTTCAGGCACGGGCAGAAAGATGATGTGGATGATGTGGATCCATGATGCATGACTGCTTGCGATGTCGCAAGGAAGTGAGGAATTTTTTTCAGATGACACATTTGTCATGAGAGCATGTGTCGTCACACTGTGTTGTGCAAAATTTTACCCCACCGTGTATGAAAAAGTCCCCCCTTCCCACCCAAAAACATGACCTAACCCATAACATGGTAATTTACCCCCCCCCTTACCCCCTCATTTACCCCCCCCCCCCCCCTTATTTTACCCCCTTATTTCCAAAATTTCCGGTTCACCGACCCAAAGGGGGGGGGGGTAAATGACCACGAATAGGACTGATATGATTTTTTGTTTTTCTTTTCTTTTTTTTTTTGCTTTTCTCCCCTCCGCGACTCTCTTTCACACAGTGCAAAATTTTTTTTTATATTTTTGCGAAGTTGCTTTTCTTTATTGCAACTTCACAGATAAAAGGGAAAAAAAAAATACTAAAGGGAAAAAGCTGAGAGAGCGAAGCTAATAAGGTAGAGACAAAAACCCACCTCTCGGTAGGTGAATGTCGATTTCAGGGAAATAGCTCCATATACCGAATTATGCGACATCGCATAATTCTGGATTTTTGGGGGAAAAAAAAAAAAAAAAAGAGGGCATTTTTGGGCACTTTTGGGGGCCCCTCGCCCGACCCCCAGATCTCCCAAATGACTGGAATGATGAAATCTTAAAATTTTCGCTCGCTCTGCTTGCAGAGGTACCGTACCCCTTATTTTTTTTTTGCCTGCGGCGCCATTTTCCTTTTTTGCTCCGCAAAAAAGGGTTTGTTGAGTGACTGTGTGGTTGTAAACCAGCATTTTTACACCGTACCCTATTTTTTTTTCGCCTGCGGCGCCATTTATTTTTTTTTCCATACGGTTAGTGGAACGTAAGGTGCAAGACCAAACACCGTAATAAGGGATTGCATTCCGTTTTTTTTTTGTTATCTCGCAAATTGACCTTTCGCCTCTCCACTCAGGGAGGCTTGCGCGAAGCGCGCAACGACCGCTTTCGACCGGGCAAAAAAAAAAATTTCGTTTTCGCATAATTCCTGATTTTGGAGGAAAACCAAGCTATTTCCCTGGTCGATTTTGCCAAAAAAAAAAAAAAATCCCTCCCCCCTGTCACACAAAACGAAGAAAAACAAATTGTTTCTATGGTTGTTCCAAAGACAGTGTTCAAGTACAGTGCACAATTTCTTAGTTTTTCGTGTGTGAATTATTTATTTTTTTTCAAAAAAAATGAAAAATATCCCACTGTAAACAGATCAACAAAAACTAAAAAGCATCTTATTTAAAAACAAAGGGTCGAGATTTAGACCAAAAAAAAAAAATGTGTTCTGCTTGAGAAAATGTTTGTACCGTGAGAGGTGCAAACAGATTTGTTAGTTTCAGTTTAGATTTTAAACTGATATTTCTTTTTATTCTCTTTAGGGTACTTCCGCATTTTCGGTGAAGTTTCCCGATGGAGGAAAGAAGAACAGAACTCAACCAAAAAAAACAAAAAAAGACAAACAAAGGACAAAAATTCAAAAAAAAATTCAAAAAAATAATTGAAAAAAAACAAAAAAAAAAAAAAGACAAAAAAATTATTCTAAAATGTTGGAAGTGCACGTTGCCATCTTTGCAATCACCACTTTTTCAACTTTTATTTCTCCTCACAAAAAAAAAAAAAAAAAAAAAAAAACTCCCCTCAATTCCCAAAAAAGAAACCCAGAAAAAAAAACTATACATAAAAACACTGAAAATAGAAGGTCCACTCCTTCGATAAACGCACAAAATAAAGGACGGTTTTTTTTTTTTGCAACTGACGCGCTGGAGAGGCCCTGGCCAAACATGGCGTGTTAGGGGAAATATATTCGTCGCACAGATTAGATCAGAGACCCCACCCGATATGTTTCTCATTTTACCTCTTTTGTGCTCCGCCACCGACACTCATTTTCTGTACTTCAGGCAATAATCATATACCATCACACACTGACACAGTCCGCGTGTGCTGGAAACAATCAATTTTTTCAAAAAAAAAGGTGGAAGCGTGCAATGCAACAAACGGTCGAGATCTGATCAAGCGAAACGGATATATTTTTCTCTTTTTTGTCATCAACCCAAACTACTTTCCCTCCATTCCTCTCACCCTCACTCCAGGAAATTTTTTTTTTTGGGGGAATTTTTCCCTACTATGGGGGATAAATATGCGGTGTACGGCGCCAACCTGCTGAAGGAGTTCACACCGAAGAACTTGGAGACGCTCTTCCAGACGCAGAAGTTCTTGAAAAAGCTTCTGGCCTCTGTCGGGGCTGCTGGGACGCCATTTGCTGGGGTCCCATTTCTGTTCCAGATGGTGGACAACCAGGAGCGGATGCGCCTTCTGTGCCGATTCCTTGGGGATCACATTACGCGGCAAAAGATTCTGTCTGACTGTCTAGGTGTTGACACATTGGGGTATTTCAATGACATCGATGGTGCTTCTACTTTGATGTGCTTCATGCGCGACACTGAGGGAGCATCTGCGATCCGCAACCTGGTTCTCCGCAACCCCGCACTTCTGGACTGCTTCACCACACAAAACATGAACACCATCTGCACCCACTACGGCAAGGGGTCTCTCATACCTAAAGCAGGCACTGCACACATCCCAACCGATCTTGGCCCCACCACCCTTGCTTTTTGTGTTGCCAACGCTACCCATGGAGCAGAACTCATTGAAGGCTTCCTTAACACCCCGAACGCCACTTTGCATGGCCCAACCTTAGGTAACCTGACCTGTGGGAACACCCGGTCTATGCTTTTCCATTATGCTTGGAATAAATCGTACCGTGCTTTGTACAGCATTCTCGAAAAACAGCCAAAGGTTTTGACCGAATTCGACTCTCTCCAATGGGTTGCGACTATCATCGACCCGATGGAGTTCATTGTCCGCCCGATTAGGACCGGGTGGTGTACCCTCTATGTGTTTTTCCGGCAGAAGGACACCGAGGGGGTGGAGGTCCTCCGGAAGTACGCCAAGCATCTATTCGAAGCTAACAGCGTGGTCACCGAGAAGGTTCTGCTTCGCCAGGTCGAGGACCTCGAGCAGCAGCCGCCAGACCCAAAGAACCCTTACCCCCCCGCATCCAGCCGCAAATACTACTCTACGTGCCTTTTGGTGGAGATGCAACGTTGCAAGGCTGGGCAGGAGGCAACAACAGAGCTTCTCAAGAACAACCCGGATCTTCTGAAGGAAGTTGCTTTCTCGTTAAAGCATAAACTGATCCACAATACACAGGTCAGCCCAAAATCCGCAAAGAAAGGAGACCCCGATGCACTAATCAAGGTAGCGCTCGTTCCGTACATGGAAACACAACTCCGTGCTCTCATGGAACCTGAGCTGTTCGAATCCCTCTTCTCCTTGGTCAGCAATACGACCGCAGAAGAAGCAGACACATGGCACAAAGAACGTCATCCACAGGAAGTGGCAGAAGTGGTGACCCCTAAGCCCGAGGAGGCTGTGGTTGTAGAGGTGGACGCAGACAAGAAGAAGAAGAAGAAGAGGAAGAAGAAGAAGAAGAAGGCCGCAGGCACCCCGGCAGACGACGAAGCAGGGGAGGAAGGAGACGCAGAAGAAGGGGAGGAGGAGGAGAAATAGGAATAAAATATTTTTTTTTTTTTGGGGTGGGTATTTTAAAAAAAGGGTAGCTAAAAAACACTGAGATGTTTCTATTTTGGGCTTTCATCCGGGGCTGGCTGGCATCGTATGTGGGTTAGTCGGTGACTGCATCAAAAGCTACCATTTTTTTTTAGTATTGAAGTACAGCTTTTCTTTGTTTGTAGTGTGTGTGTCCACGGGTGTTTTCTGTTGAGGCGTTTTGCACATTTCAACTTAGATTTTTATAAATTGAATGAAAAAGGCAATGGGGGCGTTTAAATAACTACAGTATCAATATTTTTCTTTTTCAAAAAAAAAAAAAAAAATTACCGACCCTCCCCCGTGAAATTGTCCCTCCCCAAAAACCGGTATTTTGCCCCGATGGACAATTTCAAGGCGGGGGGCAATTTCAAGGGGTCAGAGGGGGGACAATTTCGGTTTGAGCCATTGGAGTCTGGTGTGAATTACGTACTAGATATTGTCCCCCCTCACTTTTTCCCCCAGGGGGGCAATTTCACGGGGGAGGGTCGGTACAAAAAACAAAAAACAAAAAATAAAAGCTCAGGGGCATTGTAATGCTATTTTTCAATGATGATACAAGGTGAGCGACGACACCTCCCCCTTTTTTTCCCTAGTTGTGTGTGCACGTTTAGGAAGGTAATTTCCTTTTTAGCCCACCGACTCCATTCTTCTTGGGGCTTCGAGGACCGTACATGCTCCGTTCCCTAAGAAGGAATGGTAAAAAAAAGTTGAAAAAAAAGGGGAAGGATAAAAAAAAGCAAAACAAAACAGTGGGGCGGATCCTACGGTTGATCGGTCTCACTTAACAAGGGGGTCTCAAATTTTTATACCCCAAATAATAGCTATTTTGCCCCGCAAAATAATTCAGATTCAGACACAAATAACTTAAAATCAAGTTTTCAAGATTTCAAGAAAAAAAATTATGTGAGAAGAAGAAAAAAAATGTGTCAAAATACCCGTCTCCGGGAATTTATTTCACTCACCTTTCTCTGTTTTAGGAGGAAAAATAAGGGCAGAGGCAGACTAATAATATATCACGGACCTAACTTCAGGAATTTTTACATCAGCGAAAAAAGGAGAACCCTTTGGAAGGTTTCAATAAACGTTTACAAAAAAAAAGAGTTTTGAGTTTTTGTACCCCTTCCTCCCTCCCTCTCTCCCCCATACTCCTCTGTGTCCTGCGCTACTCCGAAAAACGCTGGACGTCACGTTTGATTTGTGGGAAAGGGAATGACATTTATATTGTTCCATTTTCGACCTCACACCATGAGTTTGCGCTTATTGGGCTGATAGGGATGGCAGTTGATCGAAACGAAAAAACTAACGCGAGCAATAGCAGTGGTTCTTTTGGATGAAACAGGTCTCACAGCCTCAGACTTTTCGCTGTGCAACACACTTCTTTTACTCAACGTTGTTCCTTATCTTATTTCACAACAGGTTGTATTTCCACCCCCTCCTTCTCTCTGAGACCTACTTCGCAGTTTTTATTTTTAATTTTTTTCGCTGCATGTTTCAATGAAGTGCAGTGTCTCCGTGGTGCTGGCTGTGTGCTTTGTGTGCAGTGTGGATGCTGGGGCAGGGAGCATCAGAATTAGTACCGGAGGGGCGACAGACCAGAGCTCAGCGTTGACGTACCCGGTGGTGGTGCAGTCCAATGCGGGTGTGGACTGTGTGGCGGGGAGTGTGACACCGGGGACGCTGGGGGAGGTGATTGTGGTGGCAAATGGGTGTGCATTTGACATGGCTGACGCGCGCTACGTACGCATCGATGCACAGGGCACAGATGGGTGGTTCATCTCTACCCTGGAAGTCGCCGAAACCGTGACCTACGTGACCTGGGCAGCGCCTGCCCTGCACGGTGCTGACTGCGCCTGGGTGCTCGACTCTGCTACCTACCCGGAGTACAAGCAGGTGGACTTCTACAGGAAGTACGTCCTCGAGGCGCACGTCATCACCGATTACAATGCAGGTGACGAAACCACGTCGGACTTTTCATTAGATTTTTTGTCGCGTAGTGCAGAGGTGTGCCACCTAGGGACAGTGCACGGCGTGCCCTTTGGTCAGGCCGTGTCGATGGTTGCAACGTGTGGGTATGGTGGGAGCGATGTGGGGGGACTGCGCATCACCTCGCTGTCTGCGCCGGGTACGGATGCCTGGGTGGTGAACAACGTGAAGATCCTTTTCCACGCAGAGGATGCGTTGGTGGGGCCGGAGGTGGCGGGGGCGATTGGGGCGACGGTGGGGGACACGGCGGTGACGTGGCTTGTGGATGCGGCCACGGTGTTCACCCCACCACCGGCGCCAGTTGCCATCAAAGGGCGTGTCGAGATCGCGACCGGCTCCCTCCTAGGTTCATCGTCGGTATCCTCCTTCCCCGTGAAGCTCGTTGCCAAGAGCGGTGCCACCTGTGATATGGGCGTCCGCACAGCACCGATTACAGGCAGTATCGTCTACCTCGACAATGACTGCCCCTTCGCGCTCAACACAGTCGATGTCCTCCAGCTCACGTCCACAGGCACAGACGCCTGGTACTGCTCCTTCATCTCTGTGTACGAGGAGACGGTGCTCGAAGGCATGACAGCCTTCCGCTGGGCCAGCTGGGTCGTGAAGTCTGCCGGCTACTCCTTCGCGCACTGGGTTGACAACGACCCCGCGTACCCAGAATATGCCCTTGTCGAGTACTCAAGGGTGGAGCCCATCACTGTCGAGATCTGGACAGACGAGCTGCAAGCCTCGAGCAGTGCCGCCACCTTCCTCATCGAGATCACTGCCACAAACAGCCGTACCTGCACGACAAGCGCAAAGGAGCCGCGGGTAGGGTCGCATATGACGTACTCAGTGCAGTTCTGCGAGTTCTCCCCAAGCGACGTTGCGAGCGTGACTGTGCACGCAAGCAGCACGGATGGGTGGGACATCAACCGCCTCTACTATCACAACGGTGTGGGCTTGAAGCAGGGGTGGGTCAAACGTCCCAGCCTTGAGGTCACCGCAGGTGCCACAGTAGACACCGACGAGGAGTCATGGCAAATAAAAGTCACCTGGGGCGAGTTTATAGAACCAACAGATGCACCAGACACAGCTGAGCCAACTGCTGTTCCAACTCCTGCACCGACAGCCATCCCGACAGCCATCCCAACAGCTGTCCCAACCGCTGTGCCAACTGCTGAACCAACAGCCATCCCGACAGCTATTCCAACTGCAATCCCGACGGCAATTCCGACTGCTGTGCCGACAGCCATCCCGACTGCAATCCCCACAGCAGTCCCGACTGCCATTCCGACTGCTGAACCCACAGCCATCCCTACAGCTATTCCAACAGCTGTACCAACCGCAATCCCGACGGCAATTCCAACAGCCATCCCCACAGCAGTCCCGACAGCTATCCCGACTGCTGAACCAACAGCCGTCCCGACAGCTATTCCAACTGCAATCCCGACGGCAATTCCAACCGCTGTGCCAACAGCCATCCCGACTGCAATCCCCACAGCAGTCCCGACTGCCATTCCAACTGCCGAACCCACAGCCATCCCTACAGCTATACCAACAGCTGTACCAACCGCAATCCCGACAGCTGCTCCAACAGCCGTCCCCACAGCCATCCCGACTGCTGTTCCAACAACTGTGCCAACAGCTGTTCCGACCTTCTCCCCGACTGCAGAACCAACAACCACTCCGACCGCCATCCCTACCGCTGTGCCAACCGCTGAACCAACAGCCATCCCGACTGCAGTCCCAACAGCAGTCCCGACAGCCGTTCCAACTGCTGCACCAACAGCCATCCCTACATCTGTGCCAACTGCAACCCCAACAGCCACCCCGACTGCTGTACCTACAGCTGTACCGACGTCCATTCCAACATTTGTGCCGACACCCGCACCAACAGCACCACCGACGGCAGAGCCAACAGCAACAACGGCAGCACCGACTGCAGTCGTCACCACAGAGCCAGCAACACTTGCCCCCACTGGCGTCCCGCTAGGCGCAGCCGATCCCACTTCCGAGCCCACTGCCGAACCCACGCATGCACCGCCCGTGATCGATGCCTCTGAGCGCATCGACACCGGTGCCACTGTGGCTGCTGTAAGTGCGGCTGCTGTTGCAGGCGGAGGTGCGGGCGCTGCTATGCGTGTTGCAATGATGAGTGCCGGGTGCAATGGGAAGTTCCCCAGCCCGCTGCACCCCACCGGGCTTGTCATCGACGGGAGCGAGGCTGCGGGGGCAGTGGTGGGCAACACTGCCATCACCTTCGGCTTTGGCCTGCTCTCCTTTGTGGCGATGCAGTTTGTGATGCGTGTTGGGAGCAAATGCGCGCCTGCGTTCTTCGAAGGGCTTGACACACAAGGCTTTCTGCGCATGCCTTCTGCACCGCTCTTCATCTTTCAGTTTTTTTACCAGGGGATGACACTGGCTGGGATGACCTTGGTGATCAGCGGCGCGACGACCCGCCTCTTCCTTCTGGGCATTACTGTCCTTGTTGTGTGTGCATGCATTCCTTGGATGCTGTTCCGCATTGTGGTGCGCGACGTGCCCCGCCTCGCTGTCTATGCACAGGCCACCAACCGCACCCACCCGGCACTCACATTCCTCATCGGCAGCGGCGAATGGGTGAACTCCCTTCCCGGCACGATGTGGGTCCAACGCTACGCCTCCATCACACGCACCTACAAGCAGGACCGCGTTTGGTACTCTGTTGTGGAGTTCTGCGCAAGCTTTGCGTTGAGCGCGATCCAGAGTGCAAAGACAGACAGCTCTGTGGGGTGCGGGCACGTCAAGCTCGCTGCGGCTGTCGTCTACCTCATGCTGCTCCTCATGGAGAGCGTTGTGTGGCCGCACGCACGACACCGTGACGCCGCCTTCGACGTCACACTCCTTGGCCTTCAATTCGTCGCCATGGTGCTCATGGCCACAGGGTACTACCACAATGACGAAACCTTCTGGACCTTCGGCATCGCGTCCAACCTTCTGACCGCATGTATCGTGATTGTTCTCCTCAAGGTGCTTCTCGACATTGTCTCCGAACTCTACATCCTTCTCTCCAAAAGACGTACCAACCTTCAAAGAGACATCCTCCAGAGAGCCCAAACCCTCTGGGAGGACAGCCACAACGTTATAGACGAAGAAACACTGAACGAACCGGGCACACCTCTGTCACAACCTAGTCTGCTCGAGTTTTCGCTGGACCGTGAAGGGGGTGCCCCGGTGGTCCCTACTACAACGGTCGGAAGTGGTTCTGTGGCGGTGCGGACAGAAGGGGGAGGAGGAGGAGGAGGAGGTGGTGGCAGTCTGAGCCCGCTGCTCGCATCGACGCACAACGCTGTGCCATCGTTTGTGTCGACACGCGGCAGTGTGCCGCCCACAGCGGATGTACCCCCATCCCGCAGTGGCATCATGAGACAGGGAAGTCTGGGTAGAGGTTCTAATAATGGTGCACGGGGCATCGTGATTGTGTAAGTGGTGTTTTCAATGCACTGCCCTGCTTCTCAAGAGTATTCCCGATATAGACCAGGTGCATAGCATTTTGTCGTCTCTGATTCCATAAAATGGGTGTTTGTTCTATTTCGTTGTGCTTCGTTTTTTTTGAAATGGATGTAGGACTGCATAGGTGTCCACCCCCCCGGTACATCCGGTCATTATACCAAAGGTACACTGTTCACGAGAGGGCTTTTGTATTTCAACTCTACCTTTTTTTTCTTCCAGTTAGGCACCTCCATTGTAGGTGGTGCTCTCACTATACTTCCGTTCTTCCCCCCCCCCCCCGACCCCACCCCCTTGTTCGTGTCACCACTAACTAACCTCTCCTTTCCTTTTACTTTGGCATCTTATTTTTTGACCCATTTTTTTTTTTTGAGGTGTTTATCACAGTCTTTTTTGTTCAAATAGGTCAAAAGGTGAGTATGTTGTGTACAGAGACCCACCGCACTCTGGTGATAACTCTGACGCAAACAATACAGAGATCGCTTCATTTTTTGTTCCATGTGTGCACGAGAGGCATATTTATTTAACAATTTTATTTAGGGAAAATGACTATAACACCCACGTTACTAATACCCATTTACGATAATACCCACTGGGTATTATCATAAACTTTTTGGGTATTACCCAGGTACCCAGGTCCGATGTGATTTAGCTGGCTACTCGCGCAAGGTATCAGAGGCGCTCGCACGCTGGTGAATGTGCAGACAAGGTATGGTTTCATCGACCCCAGAGAAAATACAATTTTCACTAAATATATGGGGGGGGGGGTTTTTTTTTACACAACTTTTTGCATCCCTGTCTTACATCCTCAAATTCAGGGTAACCATTTTTCTTGACAATTAACAATTAATCTTTCTCCAAGCGACATAACTTAATTACACCCACATTTACACTCATCACAGGATCGCGAAATCTGAACTGCATCAGCGATTGCGCTTCTCCGTCTCCGACATTCTACACCTCAACATACGAAGACCTGGGTGGGAACATTTAGTCAGTCACTGCTATAGCCATTAACCCAGGGAGCATAGCTAGTGCAAGAAATTCGACTTTGGCAACCTTCCGGAAAGTCTGTCCTCTGCTCGCGGAGGACTAGACACAAGAAAATATTGCGTTCCCCCAGAAAACCAGTGCACAATTCACACTCCTTGTGGGTGGTCTTGTTGCCTTTTCGTCATAGTAATTTTGGCCCAGGCATGTTCTTGAAGCATGACAATTTAGTGTGTATGGGGCAGGGTGTTGTTTTGTTCTGAATTCTCTTTGTTATAACATCTAAGTCAATCGCGGGTGGTGGTTTGTGTAGCGTGAGGCACTCTTTTTAGCAAACTTCCTGCGGCTGCTAAAGTGTTATTTCTTCGGATTTAACAACGTACAGCGTAACATAGTGGTTTCGCCTGGTCGACACAACCTTTGATAGATATGGGATAACCAACCCCCTTCGACCCCTTGTGGGTTCACTGAACAAGCCCTAGTGGTAGTTAAACGCGATTGACATTTACATTCCTAGAGATGAAAGAACAAGACAACACTTCTGTACCCGCGCATCAAAATTGTGGAAAACTTTGCACCCCAAACACCCTCAACAACGCCCGCCAAAAGGCGCCCCTTGTTGCTGGGAGTTGGTTCTCATGAGCAGGCATTCCTCTGAGTCCAACGCATGTTTGGCCTGTCTGCGGCGTTGTACTTAAGGTGCACGAAGACAGGGTCTGGTGGTAAATTTTGCGTAGTACTGCGACGTGGTACTGCGTGGGTCTGGGAATATGGGTACCTGGGTACAGGATATTGGTTGTGTAAGACATCTTCCACCATGCATTGAGGAGGGTAAGACAGTGTTCGCAGTTTCTACTTGATAGCATTACAACATTTAACTTCTCCACGGGGGTCTTGGGCCGTTCACTCGGTTCTACCTTGACTACCGGAAGATATTCTTGAGGCCTTTTTGGTCTCTAGAATATCCGGTCTTCCCGAACGGAGGCACACTTTGTGTGTTACTACGACCTGGCAATTTCCAGCAGTAGGTTAAGTAATCTTTCTTGTAAATTGTTGGATCATTATCTCCTCAGTGCATGAATGCCCCATGTGACTGGACACTTTTGTGTTTGTCATGTGGAGCTGTGGTTGCTCTTTCACGACTTTTTTCCTGTTCCTGGGTACCTGTTCCTGGACCTGGGTACCTGGGTACCTGGGTACCTGGGTACCTGGGTACCTGGGTACCTGGGTACCTGGGTACCTGGGTACCTGGGTACCTGGGTACCTGGGTACCTGGGTACCTGGGTACCTGGGTACCTGGGTACCTGGGTACCTGGGTACCTGGGTACCTGGGTACCTGGGTACCTGGGTACCTGGGTACCTGGGTACCTGGGTACCTGGGTACCTGGGTACCTGGGTACCTGGGTACCTGGGTACCTGGGTACCTGGGTACCTGGGTACCTGGGTACCTGGGTACCTGGGTACCTGGGTACCTGGGTACCTGGGTACCTGGGTACCTGGGTACCTGGGTACCTGGGTACCTGGGTGCCTGGGTGCCTGGGTACCTGGGTGCCTGGGTGCCTGGGTACTACCCAACCTGGGTAATACCCAAAAAGTTTACGATAATACCCAAAACTAATACCCAAAAAGTTTACGATAATACCCAGTGGGTATTATCGTAAATGGGTATTAGTAACGTGGGTGTTATGATAATTACCCCTTTTATTTAACTGCTATAAAGTTTCAGTGGAAAAAATAGCCGTGGAGTTTTTTTCAGGTTTTTCCTTATTTCACGCCCAGGCTGGGCGTGAAATAAAGTTATTTTATTTTCACAGTGTATTTTGCACTGTAAAAACCTGGGCGTGAAAATAAAATGACTTTATTTCACGCCCAGGGTCAACGTGGGTTTTTCCACACAAGTGTTTTTTGTGCCTGTTCACCACACCCTAGGTACCATTCTGGGACCAAAAAATCAAAAAAAGCAAGAATTGGGCTGTTTTGAGCATCACATATTTATTACCCGGTCATTTTCATCTACCTGTACATTCTGTGTATGGGCCAGCGCCTTAGCAAAAATTCGAAAAATCTCAAAAAACGAAAATAACATTTTTTCGTGAAAATTTCGACCCCTGAGTTGGGTCTTTGGGAACCCAAAAATAAAAAGTAAAAGAATGCCCTTCCTCAGTCCGGAAGTATCACCTCAACCGGTCACACCTGCCGTAAAATAGAGAGAGGTTACAGAATACAGATTAAAAAAAAACCAAAAAATGCAAAAAAAACCCAAAAATGCAAAAAAACGCAAAAATCGGGTGTTTTGACCATCTGGGGCTTCGCCAAATACACTTCTGCAGCCGTCTGCCCTTTTTATGCTCTTAATTGCCATGCCTCTGCACATCCATCCATTTTTTCCACTTCAACTTTATACCATGTTAAATAAAATATTGTATTAAATGAAAATCAGGCAGATTTTCACTTGTGGGTGACTTTTTCACTCGTTTCTATTACTTCACTCGCTTCGCTCGTGAAGTAAAACAACTCGTGAAAAAGTCACCCACGCGTGAAAATCAAGCGATCTGATTTTCATTTAATAAATAGCTATTTTTTTAAACGCACACTACTTTGGCGGAAAGTGTCACGTCGTTCACTCACCCAAAGGTGCACCGCAATACCAGCGCTCAAGATGAGATGGTGTGTGTGTGGAAGCGGCAACGCATGAAACAACTACAAGAAGGGTGAGGGAACGACACTTTTGAATTGGTTTTGTGACACTCTGAAAGTTTCAATGTATCATGGTGTGTAGTCAGTGTGAGTCAGACTGGCTCATCTCGCACTTCAGTGCGAGAGGAGTCCGATCCTCAGCCTGGCACAAAAAAATCTATCTGACTCAGACCGACCACAAACATGATGTATGCACGGAAAACTATAGCTTTTTCTCTTTTCTTTTCGTTTTTTTTTTTTTTTTTTGCAAATATAAAAAAGATTGGATGTATTCCGTTTTCTTTTTTGTACTTTCTCTTCGCTTTGAAAGTATATGAAACTCATTTTTATGCGATGTCCGTTTTTGAAATATCAGGGGGCACAATATTACAGGGGGCGGGCCGAATACAAGGGGCGCCCCTTATATTTGGCGTGCCAAATCGGTAAAAATGGGCCAAAATCCCCTCTCCCTCGGGGTGGATTTTTCAGGAGGCGGGTAAGGACTCGAGGCCGGAACCCTCGTTTTTCGGCGTTTCCGAAATCCGTCCGGCAAGTGGTGGGGTCATTTCGAAAAAATGGACCAATTTTTAGGTGTTTAAATTTTCCCCCATTTTTGGCCCTAACACACAGCTTTACCCGTTTTCACTCGGTTTGTACACATTTTCAGGCCATGTTTGACCTGAAAAGCCAGTTCATACGGGCACCAGACAGTTGTACGGGTGTTAGTGAGCGGTCCCGCGCGAAGCGCATCCGCGAACTACGTGTAGGAAGTGAAGCTGCTCAGTACGCACATTACATTTGCAACCGAAAGAGTGTGTCTTTGTACACCTACTGGTAAAAGACAAGGATCTGCCACTATCTGTGAATTTACCAAAAGCCCCAGCCCCAGGCCACTACATCTCCTCACTAAAGCAGATAGGTCTATTCTCTTGAACTCCCCTCTTCGTATCGTATGAAACGAAAATAGCAAGTGCAGCGAGTGGGTAAGGAAATTGCCCGCCGCAGGCGGGTTTTTTTGAAGTAACACTCAAATTTTGCACCTATTTTCTTCCCAACTGACGATTGACACTGGCGGGCAGAGTCAAAAATGGGTTCCCAGAACAGCAAAAGGGGGTGCCCCTTATATTTAGCGGGCACCCCGCGAAAATTTCCCGAACCCTGGGTGCCCCTTGTATTTGGCATGCCCTTTGTATTTGGCCTGCCCCTTATATTCGGCCCCCCCCCCCCCCCCCTGTAAACAACTATGTTGACACTTTGCTAACAATAGTAACAAAAACGCACGAACATATTTCCACTCATGGTATGCAGTGATGTGGGGTGCTCCCCTCTTTGACACAGCACCTGGGCCGAGATACGACGCCGCCACAAACCCAGAGGACAAGTCGCCAACCCGCATACCTTCCCCCACCCCCCACCCCCGCGACGGACACCCCCCGTCTATACGTATTTGCCAAAGCCATTTATCAGGCCGGTGCCTTCGTCCGCCGTTCGGTGAGGCGTTTTGCACTTCCAACTTCTTTATCACTACCTATAACGGTAGGTCAGTGAACCCCCTCTCTTTGTGTTGCAATTCTTTTTGAGATCTGATTTTTTGCCTGAAATTTGGTGGAGTTTAGGGGTGTTATGGTATTACCACTGATACCACTAAAAAAACACCACCAAAATTCCAGGCAACATCAGGTGGTCCATGTGTGGGCGGGTGTAATTTATTCCGCCTTTCCTTTTCCCAGCGCCGCACCTGATTCTGAAAATGGGCGCGATTTTTCGGAATTTTTTTGGGTCTTCATGAATGCACTGCCCAAGATATTGCTCTCACATAACAGGTTTATTCATTTTTTCCCCCCCCTTCCTGGCACGTAGTGTTAGAAACCCGAATAATATAGCCAACGTTGGATCCCCTGATGACCGACTATTTTCTCCCTCTCTTTAAACTCACATTGCGCCAAATTCAGATCTCACACACATGTTTTAGCTGCGTTCAACGGAAATAATCTTCCCCTTTATGAGTCGAGTTATCAAGATCAGGTGGCGGCTGTAAAACATACAATGCAACGAGACTGAATCGGCCTCGCTAAGGCTACCTGAGGCCACGTGGCAGAAGCGTATTAATAATACTCAGACGTGGTTGAGGTGTGATTGTAAGTATTAGCACGCCTCACGCCACGCCTCAGATAGTTTTTTCCAGACATGCCTATTTTCAGGCGTAGCCGGCCTCATTGCATTGTCTGGTAGAGGTCGAGGGGATTTTTTTGGAATACTCTCATTGCTCGTACCCTTTTTAAATCGTCGGATCGTGGAGGACCAACGAACAATAAAAGGTGGGGTGCTTTTTTTGCTTTGTTTTTTGTTTTTAAATGTTTCATCAACTTATTGACTGATGTTGTGCAATTGGCATGCGCATCTCTCAAAAATGTTGGAACGCGTGTACGAAAGTGCAAAATGAAGTTTTAGGGAGCAACAGCTCCTCAAAAATAAAACTTTCTCACCCCCTCCCTTTTTTTAGCAGTGCTTTGAACGCCCTTTGTACTTTCTCTTCGTTGATTTGAAAGTATATGAAACTGTGCTTCCCCCCCTCTGACTCTCATCTCTTCTCTCTCTTGCAGAGGAAATTTTCTTTCCGAATGTTTTTTCGTTTTGAATTATTTTTTGGTTTTTTTTTTTTTGGTTTTGTTTTGTCTTTTTTCTCTCTTCTTTCCAACAACCGATGGGCAACTCCATCTTTAAGAATAGCTTAACCATTTCTGCCTGCGTCCACCGATGTACGGTGAGGCGTACTTTTCCAACTGCTCTTTCTTTACAAATTCCTGCACTTTCAACTTTACATTCGTGCTCTTTCACTCTCTTCGTCTCCTGAACAATTCATCAGTTTTTTTTTGGGGGGCACTTTCCTCAAAATTATTGTCGAACGATGCGTGCAATGTGTGTGTTTGAAACAATGGCTACTACAGGAGTGGATAATATATTATGCCTAAAGGGAGAGCCGAAGCCACAGTAGCCGACACTTAAGAGTCGGCCTATGTCTTTGGGGAAAGAGGTGTCACGTGTGTATGTTTGAAACCAGTGCGGAATTATTGCCAAGTGTGTGTGTGTGTTTGGAATCAACTTTGGGTCCCAAAAAAATGCAGCGTTTCCTGGGCTACGGGGTAGGGGGCGATGACACGTGATTGTGCACGATGACGCACGATGACGCACGATGACAACACGATTTCACTTTTTTTGTTTTTTTAGTGGTGGTTTGTGTACTGTGTACTGTGTACTGTGTACTGTGTACTGTGTACTGTGTACTGTGTACTGTGTACTGTGTACTGTGTACTGTGTACTGTGTACTGTGTACTGTGTACTGTGTACTGTGTACTGTGTACTGTGTACTGTGTACTGTGTACTGTGTACTGTGTACTGTGTACTGTGTACTGTGTACTGTGTACTGTGTACTGTGTACTGTGTACTGTGTACTGTGTACTGTGTACTGTGTACTGTGTACTGTGTACTGTGTACTGTGTACTGTGTACTGTGTACTGTGTACTGTGTACTGTGTACTGTGTACTGTGTACTGTGTACTGTGTACTGTGTACTGTGTACTGTGTACTGTGTACTGTGTACTGTGTACTGTGTACTGTGTACTGTGTACTGTGTACTGTGTACTGTGTACTGTGTACTGTGTACTGTGTACTGTGTACTGTGTACTGTGTACTGTGTACTGTGTACTGTGTACTGTGTACTGTGTACTGTGTACTGTGTACTGTGTACTGTGTACTGTGTACTGTGTACTGTGTACTGTGTACTGTGTACTGTGTACTGTGTACTGTGTACTGTGTACTGTGTACTGTGTACTGTGTACTGTGTACTGTGTACTGTGTACTGTGTACTGTGTACTGTGTACTGTGTACTGTGTACTGTGTACTGTGTACTGTGTACTGTGTACTGTGTACTGTGTACTGTGTACTGTGTACTGTGTACTGTGTACTGTGTACTGTGTACTGTGTACTGTGTACTGTGTACTGTGTACTGTGTACTGTGTACTGTGTACTGTGTACTGTGTACTGTGTACTGTGTACTGTGTACTGTGTACTGTGTACTGTGTACTGTGTACTGTGTACTGTGTACTGTGTACGAAGGAAGAGGTCAACGCCCTACGTTGGCGCTGTGTCGAACTCCTCGCGCAGCTCTTTGTCCTGCAAGCAGAACGCTCGGATCCTGTCCTGCGTCCGCCTGTTGCTGGCCAGCATCACCACGCAATCAAAGTGCTCCTTCGTTACAGAATCGTACGTCGCATCGCTGCTGATGTGACAGGTGAGCTATTGGCCACGTACCGTCCCCACGTAGACGTTTTTATGTCCCACACTTCATACACAACGACCTTGTCATGTACTATGGTACTATGGTACTATGGTACTATGGTACTATGGTACTATGGTACTATGGTACTATGGTACTATGGTACTATGGTACTATGGTACTATAGTACTATGGTACTATGGTACTATGGTACTATGGTACTATGGTACTATGGTACTATGGTACTATGGTACTATGGTACTATGGTACTATGGTACTATGGTACTATGGTACTATGGTACTATGGTACTATGGTACTATGGTACTATGGTACTATGGTACTATGGTACTATGGTACTATGGTACTATGGTACTATGGTACTATGGTACTATGGTACTATGGTACTATGGTACTATGGTACTATGGTACTATGGTACTATGGTACTATGGTACTATGGTACTATGGTACTATGGTACTATGGTACTATGGTACTATGGTACTATGGTACTATGGTACTATGGTACTATGGTACTATGGTACTATGGTACTATGGTACTATGGTACTATGGTACTATGGTACTATGGTACTATGGTACTATGGTACTATGGTACTATGGTACTATGGTACTATGGTACTATGGTACTATGGTACTATGGTACTATGGTACTATGGTACTATGGTACTATGGTACTATGGTACTATGGTACTATGGTACTATGGTACTATGGTACTATGGTACTATGGTACTATGGTACTATGGTACTATGGTACTATGGTACTATGGTACTATGGTACTATGGTACTATGGTACTATGGTACTATGGTACTATGGTACTATGGTACTATGGTACTATGGTACTATGGTACTATGGTACTATGGTACTATGGTACTATGGTACTATGGTACTATGGTACTATGGTACTATGGTACTATGGTACTATGGTACTATGGTACTATGGTACTATGGTACTATGGTACTATGGTACTATGGTACTATGGTACTATGGTACTATGGTACTATGGTACTATGGTACTATGGTACTATGGTACTATGGTACTATGGTACTATGGTACTATGGTACTATGGTACTATGGTACTATGGTACTATGGTACTATGGTACTATGGTACTATGGTACTATGGTACTATGGTACTATGGTACTATGGTACTATGGTGTGGATGCTTCAATGCAACACTAAACTTTGATACAAAGAGACACAAGTAACTTTTCCTCCCAACATGTGCGCACGGATTCCACCATCCCCCTCCCAGCCCTAGTGGTGCAACCCCGTGAAACAACCACTGATTAAAATAAAGTGAAATCGTGTTCACATGCCTTTCTCTAAATGCGTCCCCGTCCCCAGATTCGGGCGAACTCGATTTTTTTCCCGCATTTTTTCCCCGCCTTCTCCACTGCGTTTGGTGTCCACAGCGGCTCAGAGGAGCCCGAAAATAATACTTTGTGTGGATGAGACCGTGGCGCCCCGACGTATGGCGACATCGACCTCGCTCTCGTCTCCGTGAGATTATTACAGAGTTCAACTCGCACCCTTTATGATTAGCTGATCGGGGGTGTGGATATTGTTTAAAATCCCATCCACCCATGTGACCCAGATTGTGTTCAATTGGGTCGAATTTCCAAGGTGCTTCTCAATTTTGTCAGGGAGGCGCGCGCAAAGCGCAAAAACCCGGAAAAAGGGCATACAAGTCACACAAAAAAGACGCGAAAAGGGCGGGGAAAAAACCGGTCCCCAGCCGAAAAACCCCGGAAAATAGGATCGTCATGGTTGAAGTCTTTCGTGTTGTCATCGTGCGTCATCGACGAGACAAGCTGAGGAAGGTAGGTGCAGGGTGATTGGCTGCGAAACCCCCCAATTGCCCCCTTAAAAAATGCACCAGAGCGATAACGCACGATGACACACGATGACGCACGATGACACACGATTTAGCACGATAACCGAGCCTGAAAACGCTGCAAAAAACCCGAAAAAAATAACAAAGTAAGACGAACCTGATGAAAGGTTAGTCATCTTACTTTTCATGAAAAAATATGTGTGTGTGTGTTTGATAACTAAATTTTGGGGCAATTCTCGCACAGAATATGTCCCAAATGAGTATGTGTGTGATGCACGAGAGTCATATCCACTTTACAAAGATTTCTCTTTTCTTTGAACCCTGGTCAGGAGCTCGCCGTCGTTGCTATTCTAGTGGGTAGATGCTAACCCATCGGCACTAAGAAAAAAAGGCAAAGAAGGGTTCTGTTTTTGACACAAAACACAGCGTTTCAGAGGAATGAAAAAAACAAAAAACAAAAACATTACAGCTTCAGCGTTAATCATGCTTTCTATTGAAGAGAACATTGAATTGAAGCTGTATATTTCGGCCCTGTCAGAGGAGCCTGTATTTGCTTTTGTGCTGGATAAGGGGTAGTGCAACTTTTACGAGTAGGTTGGGGTGTCACTTCCACTGGGTGGAAGGGCGGTATGCTTTGTGGTTTGGGGGTAGGGGGTGGAAGTTTAATATGGCTGCCAAACCTGGAACCCAAAACGTTGTGGCAAAGATACGAGAGACGATTTTTCTTTTATATATTTGGGGTATAGCATTGAAAACAAGGTGTTCGGAGGATTCGAGCGCTGAGGTCTTCTTATTACCTTTCACGTTTTGTTTTTGTTCCCGGAATCAATCTGAATCTGGCTGGTGCCTGCGTCCGAGGCGTGTGCGCTTTTTTTAACTTTATTTTGTTTTTAGTTTTGTTTATCTTATTTCGGTGTGCGTTTCGCGCGCCAACACTCAACAATTTTTTCCGTCCTCTTTTGTTGTTTCATCCCGAAAATATACTGTTTTGAGTAGGGTGTTAGTTCCCCACCGTTTTTTTGTATTGGTCTAGCTAATAGTTCCACCCTTCCTTTAGATGAGTGCCGGTAAGGCACAGACATCTTTAGAATTTTTTCTTTCATTTCGTCACACCGTTTGTCGTTTGACTATTGGGCTCTTCCATGACTTGGCATGAATTCTTTTTACACCTTCTGTTGGACGCCGGATGGCTGGAGCACAATGGGTCGGAGGTCTGCCTGCATCAACTACCATTTCTATCAGATGTAAACCACGAAATGGATGTACGACCGCATGGTTGGGGGTCCACCCGGTGCGCCGGTGGTCATGTACCAAGGTACACTATCACGAGCGGCTGTTGTATTTCAAGGCAAGTTTTTTTTTTAAAGGTGACTAAGCAGGCTTAGGGTCATCTTCTATACTTTTCTTTCTTTTTTGCTCTCGTCTATAAACCCATCAGGGACAATGCTCTCCTGCAGTAGCTGTAATTGCTATACACCTGGAGGTTTTATTCCTGGAAAAAAAAATTTAACGACGTCTGTCGTAGGTCTCCACATCTCCCTCTCCTGTAGTGTTTAACCCCCTTTTCTTTACGCACACTACTTTTGTGAGCGGAAAGTGCCACGTCGTTCACTCACCCAAAGGTGCTCCGCAACACCACCACCTTGGTGTGGAGGTATTTGTGTGGAAGCTTCAACGCAAAGGTGGCCTTCCCCCTCACAGCATTTCTGATATAGACTTAACTTTACAAAAGAACAGGGTTGGACCCAGCGTGCCCTCATGCCACTCACCTTGGCAGTTCAAATGTGTTTCTTGAAAAGTGTTTTAACTGTGTTTGTGGGCACACTAAAAAAAAACACAGTTCTTCTGTCAAAGTCCCCTCTTACGTATGGTAAATATGGCTGAGCTCTGAGAGGCTTAGGTCATTTTATCAAATCTTTCTTGTTTTCGGAGTCTGGAACTATTTGGGAGAACAATGAAAAAACATGTACTTGAAGAGAGAAAAAAAGTGAAAAAAAAGTGAGTACTTTGTGTATCATGTTTTTCCCCAATATTTTTCATTGGGGGTTAGCTCATACCTTCTGTCCTCCTTGTGAGTAGAAGGTGCATTTTTTGGAATACCGTTGTAGTCTAACTGATTCCCAACGTATGTTTCACAGTTACAGCAGTACAACAAGTGGAGTCGAACGACGTGGAAGTGGCGCAGTGTTTTCTGCATCCACCGTCATCAACTTCACTTTGTACGCGGTAACACCAGATTGAATATGTTCCATTTTTCCGCGGGAGACCCATTCTTTTTTTCGCATTTCAGCGAAATAAATTGAAAAGGTGACTTTCATAAGGTATATTAGCTTCACCTTAATGTTTTCGCTATTTAACCCATAGAACCCTGAACCATATCAGAAATCTGAAATCGGGGCGATACCTTTTTTCATTTTTTTCTATCTCAGAAAAATGACATGTTGACTTTTTCTTTCAAATGCGACAGGTTTCGATCCGTCGTATCTAAAGAGGTCGTTTTTTCCCCCCATTTTCAGTGTTATTTGGGTTAAATTGATTTAATTTGCTAATTTGTTTTTCACTTTTCTATTTTTTACTTTTATTTTATTTCTCTTTCTTGTGTGTTTGCTGAGGTTTTCTATCTGATACACAGACAGGATGTGTTGGTATTTGTTTGGATTGGTAGCAATTATTGCACGGAATACTTTACGTATACACGGCAGCCATCAAGACCAAGACTCTTTAGGTTACTCTTCCTCCTGGTGATCAGACATTACATCCAGTAAGGACAGAGAAAGGAATAAGAAAAAAGAAAAAAAAACTTTTGTATTTTGTGTATTCCCGAAACAAAAAACTGAAGTAGAAGGTACCAAATGTTCACACGAACATCGGTTTCACGATATTCACCCACCATTTAAAGGGAAATCACTGAAGATGTCCACCCTTTTGAATACAACTGTATGATTCTTAGGACTGAAACAGGGTTAATATCAGAAACCAATCTACTGAAGTTTCAACTTGTGCACGAAGCATTTTACTTTTCTTTTCTACGTTTTGCAAAACACACACCATAAAAAGAAAGATGGGACCATTTTTGTTGATCCCTCACCATATACTATCAATTTATTGATTGCATATGATGAAAATACTTTTTATTTACAAGTGCCTCCAGACATGCTGTGAAAAACTGAGCCTCGCTTAGAGTATGTTGCGGAATGGTCTCTAGTACATTAGCCCTAAAAAGCTAAACACATAGTGCAAACTAGTTTATATTTATAGATATATTCTACTGCTGCACTATGCTTTGTTTACTCATAATTACAAAGGAGTTAACAGAAAGTCGAAGCACACAATACAGCTGTCCTGTGAACTTCGCACTACACCCCACCCCCTCCCTACCTCTTTGAAACAGTCAAAAAAGAAATCAAAATAAAAAAAAAAAAAAAAAAAACAGCAGAAAAAGAGACCAAAAAAAAAATGATATAATAACAAGGGAGAGCAAGTAGGTTATTTAAAGTAGGTTGACGACACCGAAACCCCAATAAAAAAAATGTGTCCGTTTATGGTGTCAACGTTAAAGACTACCAGAAGCAGCTCAGTGCATTCTGAAAAAAATAAGCGAGCGATTCTAGGCTATATATGTTCATGAAGCCAATGAATCTAGATAAAGGTCCTATTTCAAAGAATTCCCACAAACAAACACCACTTTTATTTTTACTTTTTTTCAACAAACCAAATAAAAAGAAAAAAAAACTCTTTTTCACCACTGGAAGGGACTAGACCTCGTACTTGACCCTTTCAGTGAGACGTCAGACCAATGTATTACATTGCCACACCCTGGGTAAGCTGTGCAGTCTGTAAGCCTACTACAAAAACCGCAAAACTTTGGAAAAAAAAAAGAACGAAGATAATAGGTATATCGCAGTAGTAATTTGGTCGTGGTTTACCAATGGTAATGTCCACGACGCAGTTTATATGGTTGTACTCAACGCGTACTATGTCACTAGTGATGAGTATTTTTCTCGCAGGAGCGATTTGGTCTTGGTGGGCATCTTAGCTTTCCCATTTTTAAAGGGACAATAGCCTTGAGACTAAGACTCCAGGACACATATTAAATTGTTTGCAATGCACGTTTTGCTATCTCTTTGTACTACTCTAGTCTTTGTGTAGGTGTTTCAATACAATGGACAATGGATGATTAAACTGGTTTTAATCATTGCTTGGACGGCGAACTACTAAGTCCAGAAAATTCAGTATGTTTTTCACTTTTCTATTTTTTACTTTTATTTTATTTCTCTTTCTTGTGTGTTTGCTGAGGTTTTCTATCTGATACACAGACAGGATGTGTTGGTATTTGTTTGGATTGGTAGCAATTATTGCACGGAATACTTTACGTATACACGGCAGCCATCAAGACCAAGACTCTTTAGGTTACTCTTCCTCCTGGTGATCAGACATTACATCCAGTAAGGACAGAGAAAGGAATAAGAAAAAAGAAAAAAAAACTTTTGTATTTTGTGTATTCCCGAAACAAAAAACTGAAGTAGAAGGTACCAAATGTTCACACGAACATCGGTTTCACGATATTCACCCACCATTTAAAGGGAAATCACTGAAGATGTCCACCCTTTTGAATACAACTGTATGATTCTTAGGACTGAAACAGGGTTAATATCAGAAACCAATCTACTGAAGTTTCAACTTGTGCACGAAGCATTTTACTTTTCTTTTCTACGTTTTGCAAAACACACACCATAAAAAGAAAGATGGGACCATTTTTGTTGATCCCTCACCATATACTATCAATTTATTGATTGCATATGATGAAAATACTAATTTGTTGTCCGGTGGTGCAGTTTCCCTGCACCCATTCCCCTCCCTCCTTTTTTTCATTTAAAAGCAAGGGTACTTCTTTAGCACCCTCTGTACCTTCTTTTCATTAGAAAAAGAATGTATATGAAACAATTTGTAGAATTTGAATCTAAGAATAGAAAGTATCTGAAATATTTTTACAGCATTTTTTTTCAAGATGACTAAAGCACGAGAGGCCTTAGGATCATCTTATACGAACTTTTTTTTCCCCGCATATCTTTCGTTCCATCGTCGCTCTCCTCAGGGAGGTAGGAGAAAAAAAAATTGTCCAGCCACACTCCTTCCAACAAGATGAGTGTAGACTGTTTTGCAAAAAAAAGCATCATTTCACGCCTCCACCTGAAACCTTCAGTTATGTTAGGTAACACTGTCACGAGAGTCTCAAAAAAAAAAAAAAATCAGCGTGGCCCATAAGGGGTTATAAAAAAAAGCAAAAAGGACGCACATCATCCATGTTTAGCAAACAGGAACCACAAAAACATAGTGCGCCCCATATACCTTTTTTTTTGTTCCTACGAAGCTTGCTTTAAAGGAGAAATAGTATTTACCGGGGTACGGGTCGCCAAAATCATCCCTCAGGAGGATTTGTGCATCAATACAACGGTTGCAGAATAGTACCCCACACCCCATCCACGGCAGCTCTCTGGGACTGAGGGATCTGCTACCTGCCCTTGACCAACAGAATCTCCGCCAAGGTCTAGAGTGTTAATTGGAGTATAATATAACATACGAATTCTGCGCGGCTCGCGTTCTGCGGTTGACTGTGGCTGCTGGCTTCTGGCTGCTCCGGGCTGGTGCGCGGAATCGTGGGCAGACTGTGTGCTGAGTGCGGAGGGCGACATAGTTGGAGAGTGGATGGAAGTGAGTAGTATCAAGGTATCTGTGTGGATGCTATTGTGTGGGGAGGGGTACGGGGAGGTATGAACAAATGTAGGGGGTAGGAGCCGGTTTTACATGCGAGACAATATTATACACACTCTTTCATTATTATGTTTAAAGCACCATTTATTTCAAAACAATTATTTATTCCTCCCTACGCTTCCTCTTTTTTTTCCTTTCCCTGTCTGTGAGTGAGCAGTGCTCGATTCACGTTCCTCTGTGGAGCCTTCCTTTTTGTTTGCATTTTTTTGTGCAACAGCCTTCAGTTCGGACATAATGACATCCTCAAGGATCTCAAGGCCAGAATCACTGTCCTTAAGGAGGATACGTCCCTATAACAATAGGTGGGTGAGAGCACGGGATGTGCGTTTGCGGAAGCCCTTATACTGGGGTTTATAAAAAGTCGTGCCCCTGTACTCTTGAAATCCGCCACCCACTTAGAAAACGGGGGTTTTTTGAAACGGGGCCTTGTTCTTCCTGCACCTTGGGCAGGTAGGAAGCACGTCATTGTTGACTGCTGTCTCGAGTTCACCTCGAGTCATCCTGTACTGGCACGAATTATTCATACAGGTGCCGGACTGGAGGCTGCCGTGAACGTTATACAAACAGGAACGCGGAATCCCTGCGTATTCTTCGTAGTTGTCGATGTTCTGGCTGACAACGCCCTATTGAGGATTTTGTGTCCCTCGGTTACCTCACACCGTGCTGCGATGCAGGGGGGGCTTGAGATGCGCGCTCTGATGTGCCCCTCTCCTGCCTCTCTCCTCCCCCTTTTATAATTCTTGGTGAGATTTTTGTTCTCACCGAGCTTGCCGAAGAGTTGAGTATGATAAAAACGAAAATATCAAGGTTTCACGCTTATGGGGTCACCTTATTAACTTTTCTAGCAACCCTTCCTCCACCCTTCTCTCTCTCTCTTCTTATCCCCCCTAACCCAGGGTGTTACAACATGGAGGTGACAGCAGAATGCATTATGAGTGGAGAGACCTGTGAGATCGCAGTCACCCCCGAAGACACCGTGCTGTGTCTGAAGGAGAAGGTGGTGGCTGCGTTTCGGTGCGGCGCAGCGCTGACCTCGGCGCACCTCTCTGCCGCCTTCATCGAACTCTCCATGGACGCAAACAACACTCGGACCCTCCTTCAGGACAACACAGCCCCGCTCTCAGCCACGCACGTAACCTCCGGGGCGCACATCTGGACCAACCTTTCTCCTGTTCTCTCCTGGAAATCTCCTGCATCTTTTCAGCTAAAACGAGGTCAAGTGTATTCCCTTTCACCTTGCGGCCGGTGGTGTGCTGTTGCAGAGTCGGGAGGCATCACAATTTTTGATTTAGTCACAAAGCGGGTAGTACGTACACACCGTGCATCAGGGAAGACAAAGAGTCTTGCGGTTGGAATGAAATACCTCATTATTGTGCGCGGAAAAACGGCAGCGATTCTCGGAAGAGAGTCCGGGGAGGTGCTTGGGGTGGTGCCCTGCACTGTGGAGGTCGGGGGGTTGTCGTTGTCGCCGTGCGAAAGGTATCTCATAGTAGCAAGCCTTGAGGACCTGAGGGTGTATGACATCAGCACCCCGGATGAGCCGAGGCTAAAGCGGCGTATCACGACTGCCTCGCATAGGTCGTACCTTTCGCATGATATGAAATACCTTGCGGGGCATGGTCCGGATGGATATCACATTTTTTCATTTTCTGGAGAACAGCGTTTTTGTATCCCCGGAGCGCGGGAGGTGGCCGCCTTTTCACCATGTGGCCGGCTATTTGCTACTACACATCGCGACGCTCTAGAGCCTACAGTACAAATCTGGGGGGTTCCGTCAGGAGCGTTGTTACACATAATTCCATTGAAAGGGGGTGGTGGTGCGGTGCGGGGGATGCAGTTTTCGCAGTGCGGGGAACATTTGTATGTCGGGCATGCAAACCGGAATGTGTTCAAACATAGTCTCCAAGGGGGCGACGATGCGAGCACCGTGCGATGCCGTCTCCGACTCCCTCTGATAGGTTTTGCAGTGGCAGGGGAGGAAGATGAAGCTACACTGCTCTCGGTGTCACCAACAGGAGTGGAGTTGAGAAGCTGGGCCGAAGTGGTGGAGGTGGGCGGGGAGGAGGAGGAAGAAGAGGACGAAGAAGAGTGCGGCCCTCTTCCTGCCGTGGCGGTGAAGCGGAGGAACGTAGTGAGGGGTGGTGGTGCTGGTGATGCGTCCGGGTGTAGGTGTTCATAGTGGATCCAAAGGAGGCAACGAAGGTTTTTCAAAATGAAAATTTGTTTTAAAAAAAAGGTACGCACTGTTATTACAAACCGGTAATAATACAGCCAACGTTTTGGATCGCCTGATACCGACTAGTTTCTCCCCCCCCAAATCACGCCAATTCAGATATTTGGCGACGAAAATAATCTCCCCTTTCCCAGTCGTGTATCAAGATATCAAGATCAGGTGGCATCCTTAAAAATTCCTGTTTTGCTTTTATGGTAAGTGTTGAAACCATGCCACCCATCTTGGCTTCACGCTACATTTTAAAAGGGGGTCCCAAATAATAGCTATTTTGCCGGAACAACTTTTATATTTCATCTTTGGCCTGCTCCTGCCGGAGCCCGCCTGAGTTGAGACGGACTCTGGCGGACTTTGTTTGAAAGTCCATCTCAAGTCAGGCGGACTTGAGACAGACTTTTAAATAACCCCCATTTTTTACCGCGATTTTGGATTTTCGAAGTTACCGAATAATAGAGTTATTAGGGACTCCCCCTTTACATAAAGATCACCAAAACAAAAAAAGAGTACAAAGCAAAAACAACAACTTTCATTCAAAACCCCCCTTTACATACAAGATTCTTTAGGATTTTGCGCAACAACAAATTGAATACCCGATACATATTCTTTCTCTCGCAGTACATTGCAAAGCATGTTAGATATTCATCTCAACCCTTCCTTAGATGTGTTCCTGTGAGGTCCACAAATTCATGTTTCATGTTTTCCCCCTGAGCTTCGTTTCCCCCCTAGCTTTTCGAGAGGGTGTTTTGAGTGGTTGTTTTTCTAGATAGTGAGGTGCTCTTTTTTCTCTTTCATCCAGCCGGCATCGTAGGTGGGCCAGCGGGAGGTGCCTGCGGCAATAACTTCACTTTTCTATTGTTGTGTCATACCGCCTAATGGGTAATGCACAGTCATCTTTCAATTTTTATTTATTTTCTCGCTTGCCGGGAAAATATATTTTAAAATAATTCCACGTGTCTAAAAAGGGTGCTCTCAGGGGTTTTTAAAGAACTCCGTAGGCCTACCGCGAAGTGAACATATTTCTTCAACGCAGTGGCCCCAAAAGGCAAGACACCCTTCCTTCAGAAGCCAGGTAGAGAATGTTTCCCCACCACCACCACCCCCCACCCTAATGGTGGCAGTATTGTGATGGGAGCCCATTGGAATACGCAAAATACATCAAAATACATCACAATACACGTGTATTGTGATGTTTTTTTTTGATGTATTTTGCGTATTCCAATGGCTCCCATCACAATACTGCCACCACCACCCCCACCCCCACCCCCTCTACTATGTATGGAGTCATGCGATGCCGCAAGGCAACTACTCTTGCTTTAAAAAAAGAATATTTTTTTTTGTCCAAGAAATTTCTGACATAAACTTTGGCGGATTTTTTGGGATTTTGGTAAGTTTTTTGGCATTTTTTGGATGACCAACATATTTGGGCGACTGTCATAATTTTTACGTGGCTGTTAAGTTGAGCTTACCAAACCTATCTTTCTTTTCTTCCGAGGGGATGTGCAAAATGTTTGCCACATCAACAGGCTCGCGATGTAATTTCCCTATCACAAGGGAATGATTTCTCCAGCTCTGTGAGTGCTCCCTTGTCACGCACAAATCTCTCTTTTTGCGAATGCCGTTCACTACAGTGTGTACTAACCCTTGATATAAGTCCTTGCCCACTGCAAAAGACTACAAAGAGGAAATAAATAAAAAAAACAGCACCTTTTTGGTGCATTTGTGCAATATTTTGGTATTGTCTGAAACAGGGTAAAAGTTCGAAACCAATCTACTGAAAGTTTCAATTTATGCAAGGAAACAGTTTATTTTTTCCCTTTCACATTTTTGCAACAATGAATTTAAAAAAAGATGGGTTGTTGTTGTTTTTTATACACTTCCCTAATGCTTTCAAATTTTTATTTGAAAGTGGATGAATTTGTCATTGTCGCATTGGCTTTTGTTCCCGTCGAAGTGTCATATTTGCAAGCGGCCTTCACCACCTTTCCCCATTTCATTACACGAAAGGCGACACAACCAGAGCGAGGAGCTTAGGTTCACAGCTTAGCGCTTCTTTCCGTGCACTTCGTTGCACAGAGACTTGGGTCTCAAAATCTTTCTTGCCGAGTTAGCATCGTCTGGTGTTTTTTTATTACTGAGAGGAGCGATTTTCTCAGCTTCACTTTCTTTTCTTTATCATTTTTTTTCTTTGTGAAAACGTGGTTGTGTATAAGCGCAGCCACCCTAGAGTGCGCTCCACTATACTAGACACTTTTTTTTGTTGTTCCTTTGCTTGGGATTTTTTCACAGATTTGTCCCTTTTTGGTCCAAAATACTATTTTTCTCAGTTTCAGTTTTTCAGTTTTAGTTTAGCCGCGTCCATAAAAGACGTTTACGTTTTCTTGTTATTTTCCATGTCTTATTATGTTGTGTAGGAGAGACACGTTCATCTTTCAAGTTTTTTTATTTTGCAGAAGTACTTTTTGAACTTATGATTTTTGTGTCAGTACCATTTTTATCTTCTTTAGTTTTTTCTCTACCTTTGGGCCATCACCCACCTGATTTTGAGCTTGAGCTTTCCGGTGTTTGCCTCCAAATACTAGCAATCTCAGGGTCATCAGGTGGATCACTTTTCATATATTTCCTCTCGTTTTTTTTTCTTTCTTCTTCTTTTCAAACAATGCTTTTAGTATTTTTGACTTTTGCAAACTGCTCTGATGTGCCCGCCTCCTCGAGGCGTATTCACAGGGGTCCTAAGAGTGGTAACTTTTACCACTTCTGAAGTGACCTTTTTTATTTTTTTGAAATCCGAAGGTCACTTTGAAGTGACCTTCGAAAAGTGCCCTAAAAAGTGACCTTTTTGAGGCGTATTCATCTTACAAAGGTTTCTTTTATTTGTGCGGTTCACTGTCTTCCTAGTGGTGTGGTTCGTTTTCTGTCTTCCATGTTTTTTTGTAGTACTGTACTGTTGTGTCATCAGCCCTCCGTGCTCTTGACTTTTTTCTCCTCTGTTCCTTTTCTATCACACGGCATGCAATAAGTATGCTGCTTTTTTAGTTTTGAAAAAAAAGTGCAATTTTTTCAGCAAAAAATGTTGTTTTCACTCTAGTGTGGTGAACACCACTGCAGAAGCTCATACCGGATGTTTGTCGCTTCCTTGCCGAGAAGTCGGGGTCCACTACAAGCTTGGACAATTCGGGGCACTGTGCGCGTAGTGAAGCTGCCTCTGGGTCTTTGTGGATGTATTCCATCACGTTTTGTGCTTGGTACAAGTCCTCGGTGGCTTGTGCGAGGCTGAGGAACCTCGTCTTCACCGGTTGGTGGGGTAGTTGCGCCCCCCTGCTCTTTCTGGTATGCGACTCTCAACTGAGTCACATTGCGGAGGCAACAAGCGACGAAACCCACTCTGCAGCATCAGCGAAAGGATTTTCAACGTCTTTATTTTGTTTTTTATGAAATAATCCTTACTTTTTATGGTAGCCGAAGACGTCATTAATGAAGCGATTCAATATTCAATAACACACGTTCCGATCCACGCTGTTGTTCCGCATATTTATTCGACGCAGTGTCTGCGTCTGCCGATGAACGGTGATGCGTTTGCTTTCAACTTCTCGTTTATTGTCTCCACATCCTGTAGCTCTCTGTAATTCGCCTTCTCCTCTTTTAACTTTGCTCTCTTCTTCGTATCTTCCTTTTTCTCTCCTTGTCCTACTAATTCGGACAAATGGGCAAACCCCTCTCAGCCTTCTCATTCTGCAAGACCTCCGCTATCACCTCCCTTGCTCGTTCGTCGCACTTTTCTCCAAATGTCTCCGTCTCCTCTATGAACGGCCTCATGGTCCGGTGTTCCCTTTTGGGTCGCGACTATGCACGATCTGGCCTCATAACCTCTTTCTTGATGTTGCTGTGCGTGTTACGTTCGTTTTGCACGAAGTGATGCACACACACTTTCGGTCACGCGCTGCGAAACTTGTACTGGTGAAGCTCTAGCACCAGAAGATCACGGAAACGATTTCTTCCATCTCGGTTCTGGGGGGGGGACTCCTAACTAGGCCTCCCCAACGTCTTTTATATAAAAGACGTCTTTTACGTCTTTTACGTCTTTTAATGTCTT
Organism: Rhynchopus sp. YZ270_cl-10; assembly: GCA_964035575.1. NCBI lineage: Eukaryota > Euglenozoa > Diplonemea > Diplonemida > Diplonemidae > Rhynchopus > Rhynchopus sp. YZ270_cl-10. The sequence continues at coordinate 155,275 of OZ037868.1, read as the reverse complement.
TTAAAATCTGGGTTTTTGGGGATAAAAGACATAAAAGACATAAAAGACATTGTTTTGACGTAAGCTGCAGAACACCACCCTAACCCCAACCCCAACCCCACACTTCATTTCACACCACAGAAGGTTTATTGAGGAACATTAAATAAAAAAAAGAAAAAAAGATGCCGAAGGCAAAATGTTGGACTGGGGATCTGTTGAAGATTGTCTCGGGGAAGCTAGAGTGCGAGTGCGGAGACACTATGGGTAAATCTTCAAACGCTGAACGCAGGAAAGGTCACATTTTGCATTGCGAGCAAGCTACGGACGCGCAGAAGAAGAGAGCGAAGGACGAGCTTGCGGCACTGGAGAGGAAGAGGAAGAGGAAGAGGAAGAGGAAGAGGGATGAAGCCGACGCAGAGGACGACGACGACGACGAGGAAGCTGCTCCAGCGCAGGGGAACGAAGTCACAGCTGCCAACCCAGTGCCAGGGGAAGAACCACCAGCACCACCTACCGTGATCGATGCGGATGAGCCAGTGCTGCCTTCATCCAACCTCACAGAACCCCCAAGAACTCAGACCTCCGATTTAGTTCCCGCTCCTCCTCCTCTTCCCAAAAGACAGCGTCAGTCGTTGCTTCACGTCTCTCCTGCAACAACCGCCACACAGCAGACGCGCATCGACATGGCGCAAGCGCGCTGGTGGTTCTCCGGAAATATTCCGTTCAGCCAAACCCGCAACCCTTTTTTTAAAGATTTTGTCCGTGAATTGCGGGGGACGGTGAGACACATTGCGACCGATGACATGTTGCGAGACTCGTTGCTGAATGCCGTGTACGACGAAGAAGTCACCCCCCTCATTCATTCAGCAGCTCGAAAAGGAGGAATACGTCGTCCTCCACGCCGATGCTTGGTTGTCACGGCACAACAAAGACCATGTGATCTCGTTTACCGCAACAGCTCCGTGGCGCCTCAACCTTGAGACGGCGACAATGGAGGAGAAGAGCTTCACCGCCGCCATCCTGCTTACATACTTCCAGAAAGTAGGGTCGGAGAGGACAGGGGTCAAATGGGTGGCTGTGGTGGTTGATGGGGGCTCGAATGTGTGGTCAGCAGCGAAACAGTGGGCCGAGGCGAACGGGATTGTGTGTATTTTGTGCGTGTGTCATTGTGCCAATCGTTTTTTAAACGACACAATCGGGTTCAGGCAGAAGAACAAAAAGCCTGTAAAGATGCCCTTTACACACGTGTCGGAGTGGGTACACGCAATGATCTCCGCTATCAGGAATACGGAATCATTTCGTAAAACGTACCTGAAGAAACAAGTGGAGTTGAACTCCACCAACAAGGGACTTCCCCATGCACCCATGGATGTCCGCTGGTTGACGACCTGCACCGCGTTCGAGGACATTGCAGGGAACATCGAGGTGTTGCGCGCCATCAACGACGACCCCGAGGAGGCATCCCTCAAGAGGCAATATCCTCAAATCACGAGGCTTTTCGACGACATGGGGTTCTTCCAGGAATTCCATTTTACCCTAAAACTGTTGAAGCCTGTGAATGCGCTAATCCTGATGCTAGAGGGCGATGAGGCAAGGCTGGGACAGGTGATTCCGTGCTGGTGGGAGATGAAGAAGTACTTCAACACACTGACGGTGCCCCCCACGTTGCAAGAGAAGTTCGACACGGTAGTAGAGTCACTTGACAAACGCAAAACCCGCTACGAGAACTGCCCCGTCTGCCTGACCGCCATGATTCTCCACCCCAGCCTCTACATCGAACAAGAAGTGAAAGAACCGTCGTTGCTGACCCCCTTCTTGAAACTCTTCGACCCTGCTGAGTACCTGAACAAAGCTGAGAAAGCAGTGAAGACCCTTGGGGGAGAGCAAGCGGAGCAGGAGCTGGTCGACTTCATGACCAAAGAGGGCAAGTACCAGAGCACCAGCATGTGGGCTAATGCCAAACAGAAGAACGTATGTGATCAAAAATAAACACTTCCTTCTATTTTCCTCACGACAGCCTGAAGATTGGTGGAGAATTGCAGCTAAGCTGATGAGAGGCACGTCACTTCCAGCGCTGGGAGTGAAATACTGTCGCATAGTTCCGCACTCGGCCAACCAGGAGAGGTTCTTCTCCATGATGGGAAGAATCAGTGACGGCCGCGAGTGCCTGGATATCCAGCGTTTGCACAAGATGAGTGCTGTAAGCACGTGTTTGCATGACAAGATAAAGAGCAGGCAAAAATAGCCACTGTTTACCCTCTCTACAAGGGAAAAAAAAAAACCAAAAAATCAAGATCAGAAGCAAAAATATCAAAAACGTCAGAAAAACCCATTTGTACCCTTCTCCACTGTTCCCCTCCAGCCAGTAACCTCTACGAGTGCATGTATACCACCATGGTCTTTTATATGTCTTTTACGTCTTTTATATGTCTTTTATGTCTTTTATACGTCTTTTATGTCTTTTATGTCTTTTATTTTTGGGGTAGACGATTTTGGGGAGGCCTACTCCTAACTAGGCCTCCCCAACGTCTTTTATATAAAAGACGTCTTTTACGTCTTTTACGTCTTTTAATGTCTTTTAAAATCTGGGTTTTTGGGGATAAAAGACATAAAAGACATAAAAGACATTGTTTTGACGTAAGCTGCAGAACACCACCCTAACCCCAACCCCAACCCCACACTTCATTTCACACCACAGAAGGTTTATTGAGGAACATTAAATAAAAAAAAGAAAAAAAGATGCCGAAGGCAAAATGTTGGACTGGGGATCTGTTGAAGATTGTCTCGGGGAAGCTAGAGTGCGAGTGCGGAGACACTATGGGTAAATCTTCAAACGCTGAACGCAGGAAAGGTCACATTTTGCATTGCGAGCAAGCTACGGACGCGCAGAAGAAGAGAGCGAAGGACGAGCTTGCGGCACTGGAGAGGAAGAGGAAGAGGAAGAGGAAGAGGAAGAGGGATGAAGCCGACGCAGAGGACGACGACGACGACGAGGAAGCTGCTCCAGCGCAGGGGAACGAAGTCACAGCTGCCAACCCAGTGCCAGGGGAAGAACCACCAGCACCACCTACCGTGATCGATGCGGATGAGCCAGTGCTGCCTTCATCCAACCTCACAGAACCCCCAAGAACTCAGACCTCCGATTTAGTTCCCGCTCCTCCTCCTCTTCCCAAAAGACAGCGTCAGTCGTTGCTTCACGTCTCTCCTGCAACAACCGCCACACAGCAGACGCGCATCGACATGGCGCAAGCGCGCTGGTGGTTCTCCGGAAATATTCCGTTCAGCCAAACCCGCAACCCTTTTTTTAAAGATTTTGTCCGTGAATTGCGGGGGACGGTGAGACACATTGCGACCGATGACATGTTGCGAGACTCGTTGCTGAATGCCGTGTACGACGAAGAAGTCACCCCCCTCATTCATTCAGCAGCTCGAAAAGGAGGAATACGTCGTCCTCCACGCCGATGCTTGGTTGTCACGGCACAACAAAGACCATGTGATCTCGTTTACCGCAACAGCTCCGTGGCGCCTCAACCTTGAGACGGCGACAATGGAGGAGAAGAGCTTCACCGCCGCCATCCTGCTTACATACTTCCAGAAAGTAGGGTCGGAGAGGACAGGGGTCAAATGGGTGGCTGTGGTGGTTGATGGGGGCTCGAATGTGTGGTCAGCAGCGAAACAGTGGGCCGAGGCGAACGGGATTGTGTGTATTTTGTGCGTGTGTCATTGTGCCAATCGTTTTTTAAACGACACAATCGGGTTCAGGCAGAAGAACAAAAAGCCTGTAAAGATGCCCTTTACACACGTGTCGGAGTGGGTACACGCAATGATCTCCGCTATCAGGAATACGGAATCATTTCGTAAAACGTACCTGAAGAAACAAGTGGAGTTGAACTCCACCAACAAGGGACTTCCCCATGCACCCATGGATGTCCGCTGGTTGACGACCTGCACCGCGTTCGAGGACATTGCAGGGAACATCGAGGTGTTGCGCGCCATCAACGACGACCCCGAGGAGGCATCCCTCAAGAGGCAATATCCTCAAATCACGAGGCTTTTCGACGACATGGGGTTCTTCCAGGAATTCCATTTTACCCTAAAACTGTTGAAGCCTGTGAATGCGCTAATCCTGATGCTAGAGGGCGATGAGGCAAGGCTGGGACAGGTGATTCCGTGCTGGTGGGAGATGAAGAAGTACTTCAACACACTGACGGTGCCCCCCACGTTGCAAGAGAAGTTCGACACGGTAGTAGAGTCACTTGACAAACGCAAAACCCGCTACGAGAACTGCCCCGTCTGCCTGACCGCCATGATTCTCCACCCCAGCCTCTACATCGAACAAGAAGTGAAAGAACCGTCGTTGCTGACCCCCTTCTTGAAACTCTTCGACCCTGCTGAGTACCTGAACAAAGCTGAGAAAGCAGTGAAGACCCTTGGGGGAGAGCAAGCGGAGCAGGAGCTGGTCGACTTCATGACCAAAGAGGGCAAGTACCAGAGCACCAGCATGTGGGCTAATGCCAAACAGAAGAACGTATGTGATCAAAAATAAACACTTCCTTCTATTTTCCTCACGACAGCCTGAAGATTGGTGGAGAATTGCAGCTAAGCTGATGAGAGGCACGTCACTTCCAGCGCTGGGAGTGAAATACTGTCGCATAGTTCCGCACTCGGCCAACCAGGAGAGGTTCTTCTCCATGATGGGAAGAATCAGTGACGGCCGCGAGTGCCTGGATATCCAGCGTTTGCACAAGATGAGTGCTGTAAGCACGTGTTTGCATGACAAGATAAAGAGCAGGCAAAAATAGCCACTGTTTACCCTCTCTACAAGGGAAAAAAAAAAACCAAAAAATCAAGATCAGAAGCAAAAATATCAAAAACGTCAGAAAAACCCATTTGTACCCTTCTCCACTGTTCCCCTCCAGCCAGTAACCTCTACGAGTGCATGTATACCACCATGGTCTTTTATATGTCTTTTACGTCTTTTATATGTCTTTTATGTCTTTTATACGTCTTTTATGTCTTTTATGTCTTTTATTTTTGGGGTAGACGATTTTGGGGAGGCCTACTCCTAACCCCCAAGGTGCCCACTTTCGGAATCACCCTCCCCCCTCCAAAATACACTCCTCACAAAGCCGTACACTAATTCTACCTAGGGTTTTCAATGGAGGTGCAGCTACTGGACACGCTCACTGGGGCCAGCAAGGTGGTCGAACTGTCAGAGGACATGACCTTGGCACGCCTTGTGGGGATGGCAGAGGGTGTCTTTAGCTATGAGGCAGGGGGTGTGGTGTTGGAGGTGGACGGAGCGGGGCTGGAGGACGTTGCGGGGCTGCAGTCCGGGAGTGTTGTGGACGTTGTGCTGGACGACTCCGTACATTACGAAAAGATCCTGAAGGGCACCTCTCTCGGGGACTGCAGCATCCCGCCGTACATCCGCAGGGTCAAACGCTGTGTGAAGGCTGCTGTCCTCAATGCCGCGAGTGATTACCTCTGTGCAGACGAAGCCCTTCAGCTAGATCATGACATCGCATTCGCAGTGTGTCTCGCCAAGATACAGAACTGCAGTTTTCTTGATGATACACTGAAAGAGAGCTACGACTTTGCCATGCGGTTGGTCCCCTTTCTGGGCGGTCTGCAGTACTTTAGCAAAGAGATCCAAGAAGACCGCACACTCCAGTTGTGTTCCCTCAGGCAAGCAGGCACGCTGTCTAATGCACAACGCTGTAATTTATCTTTCATGATGGAGGCCGTGGTGATTGACAGTAGGCTCGCATCGAGCGTTGATGGTGCATTAAGAAGTGAACGCCGTCTTGCGGAGGTTGCGGTGATGTCTTCTTTCGAATCGCTTCAGTTTTTTCCTTTATTTTCCGGGGATGCGTCCCTCATTTTGAAGGCAGTATGGGTCGCCGGGGAACGGTTTTCTCCAGAACATCTGAAATACGTTGACAGCAGCCTCAAAAACTGTGTCGTCTTTGCGGAGGCGTTGCTTCCTTTGCAGCCGCTTGCGTATTCTTATATGGGGCCTGCTGTGATGTGCGATCCGGGATGTGCTCTGCTTGCCCTTCGCCACAACTCTCTTGTCGCTAGCAGTATCCCGGATTGGCTTTATAATGATGCCGACTTTACGTTGCAAAGCATTCCATTAGGGGGAAATTTCACTGCAGTGCCCACTGCCGCACCGTACTACCAAGAGGCCGCCCTCCTTGCGGTGCAATACAACCCAAGCCACTATTGGTTTGTCAACAGCCCTAACACAGAAACCATCCTAGCTTCATTAAAGGGATGTCTAGGGAACGACGCTGTGGTGGCCAATTGGAGCGACACAACCCTTCTGGAGCGCGCAGTGGAGAACAGCCGGGGGCGGGTGTTTCAACACATCTCAGAGCAGTTGAGGGGCGACAAAGACTTTGTGTTGCGATGTGTCAGAGTAGCTGGACGGTGTCTCGAGTATGCAGTAGGGCTGTGTGATGACGAGGAGGTAGTTGAGGCGGCAGTCACTTCAGGGGGGTTACGCTATGTGAAGTCTGCGATGCGGACGGAAGACATCGTTTTGAAGGCAGTGTGTTCCGATCCGTTGTGTCTAAAGGACGTCCCAGAGCATGCGGCAACACGGTGTATCGTTGATGCCGCCATTTCACGCAACGGTATTGCCCTTCAGTATGCTGCAGCCTCACTCCAAGCGGACGCAGACGTCGTTGCCTCAGCGTGCAAATTGTTTACCATGGACCACACCTGGAGAACGCCCATCGCATTTGCTTCAATGGCCCTCCGTTGCGATGCTGCCTTTGCAGAGAGGATTGTTCGCGTGGAGGGTGATACCATAGTGGATTTTGACTGTGCTCTGCGGGGAAGCCTGCTCGCGGTGGCGTTGTGCAGGCTTCGTCGGTGTGACAGTCCGAAGTTGGTTTTTAAGAGCACAGAACAGAATAGCGTAGAGGTGCAGCGTGCTGCGGTGCGCACTGCGTTGCCCCTTGACAGATATTCGCGTACTCTGCTGTACACACAACGTGACACCTGCTTGGAGGCCTACGCTGCTGACAAGCCCTGCAGTACCTTCCGGAGGGATTCGTACGTCCCAGACAGGGAGTTCATGCTTGAGGCGGTTGCGCGCTGTGGGAACGTCCTCAGGGTGGCACCCTTCGTCTTCAGGGACGATATAGAGGTGGTGCGTTCTGCCCTCCGCCAGGACCACAGAGCGGCTCTGCACGCAAGCACCCGGCTGAGAGGTGACGCTGCGTTTTGTAAGGAGGCCTGCGCTCTGTGGGGGAAGACGGCGGTGGAAGACTACTTCTGCAGTGGTGTGTGGGAGGAGGACAGAGAGAACCAATGAAACCCCCCCCATGAATATTGAAGAGAAATCGTCCCCCTCCCCATTCTTTTCCTCCCTCCCGGCACCTCTTCCCTCATCGTATTTTTTCCCAACAGAAAGAAAAAATGGCGCGTGTCGGGAAGTCTTTCTTTACCCGCGGGGAGGGTACTCTGTCAATCCCTTATTCGATGCATAAGGACCACCGCAACAAGCTTCTTGCGTCATTGCGTGCAGTGCACCCTAAGGGGTGTGTGTTTTTGAAGGGAGGGGTGGAGCAGGCGATTTATGATACAGACACGACGTGGGATTTTAAGCAGGAGAGCAACTTTCAGTGGCTCTTTGGCGCGAAGGAGGTGAACCTCTTCGGTGCAGTGGATGTGGCGAAGGGCACCTCGTACCTCTTCATCCCACGCCTGCCTGATAACTATGCACAATGGTACGGCCCAATCAAGAAGCCTGAATGGTTCCGCGACACCTACGAGGTAGACGAAGTTTTCTACTCTGATGAAATTGCCGAGACGCTCTCCTCAGTCACCGACACCCTGATTGTCCCAGAAGGGGTAAACCACGACTCTGGAGCACACCCCGTTGAAAACACATTCGAAGGCATCGAAAAATTCACGACACACAAAAGTAAAGACCTCTACAGCCACCTTGCAGAGCTTCGTGTCATTAAGGATGAAATGGAGCTGAAGATTCTGCAGTTTACAAATGACGTTTCGAGCGAAGCGCACATCATCACCATGAGGGAGGCACAACGCGCGGACCGGAAGATGGAGTACCACAGCGAGGCGGAGTTCAAATACCAGTCCTTTCTAAGGGGCTGTCCTCGGGTGGGCTATTCATGCATCTGCCCTGCAGGGCCACGCAATGCCACCCTCCACTACGGACACCCAGGGGAACCCAACGAACATACCGTCAAAGAGGGTGACCTCAAACTCCACGACATGGGAGCCGAATACCACGGCTATACCGCAGACATTACCTGCACCTTCCCGATTGGAGGGAAATTCGATGCAGAACAGACCATCGTCTACAATGCAGTGTGGAAAGCCGTCCTCGCAGTCGAAAACGCCATTCTCCCCGGGGTGAACAACACCACCCTCCACCGCCTAGCGCACAGAGTGCTGCTGGAGGAGATGACCGCCGCAGGGCTTTTCAAAGGGGATATTGAGGAGATGCTGGCTGAAGACCTTATGGGGATCTTCATGCCTACAGGGCTGGGGCACCAGATGGGGTTGGATGTGCATGATGTAGGTGGTTACGAGCCGGGTCAAGGAAAATCGATTCTTGCAGACGTAAAGCCCTACCCGATTAACCAGAACCTCCGCTTTGCGAGGGCCTGCCAGGTGGGCATGGTGTTCACGGTGGAGCCCGGGATGTACTTCAACGACTGGCTGATCGAAAAGCTGTACGCAAGCCCGAAGCTTCTCTCGTACGTGAACGAGCCGCTCCTGAAGCAGTTCCTGCACGTCGGAGGGGTGCGTATCGAGGATAACATTGTCGTGACAGAGACCGGCTGCCGTGTCCTCACAAACGTTCCCCGTACCGTCGCAGAAATCGAAGCTGTCATCGCTGGAGAAAAATGGGTCGGTGACTACAGGGTGCATACAAACAAATAGCAAATTAAGTGGAGAGATGTTTTAAAAAAAAATATGATTTAGCGTGGATTGTGAAAGGGGGGATGTGAGATTATGGTGTCGAGATGATAGCTGAAAACTGCAAAAATAAAAATTAAAACGAGGTGACGGTGGAGGTGGCGGTGGTGTACCTTTTTTCAACAAAAAAAAATGTTGTGTTTCATAATAACAAATGACCCTTTTGAAAGTGATAAGCAATCAGCTTGTTCTTATAATCTTTTGTACAGCAAACGAAAATGCTTTTTGCGAGGAAAAAAAAAAATACATGACCAGAGCTAAACAGAGAGAACACCAACCTTTTTTCCCTTTTTTTTTTTACCACTTTTTTTAACCCCTTTGTGCACACTCACCTCATTTCTGTGCTTCCGGCAAAGCGGTTTGTTTCTTTTGTGACATCGTGGGAAAATATATGACGTGGAAAATAAAGACGAACAGAGAGATTTTACTATTTTACTGAACAAGATAAAACAATAAGCTCGCGTTTCTTTTATCGAACAGATTTTATTCTCCGCCCCGTACCCAAAACGTAAACACCACTTTGAATCAGAAAAAATATTTTCCTCTCCTTTTTTCTTCCACACGCGCTGGTTTTTGTATTTCGCTAATTTTTATCAAAAAGCTTTCCCTTGTTTCGAGTGCGAAACGTTTCTCCATGTATTGCACGGGAAACAATATGACAAACAGGTGCAGGGTGGTTCCGTGCTTATCATAGAACCTGGCACCTTGTGTGTCTCCCAAAAACCAAAAAAGCGTTGTGTGTGTAGTTTTGAAGGAAGGAAAAATAAAATATTTTTACTATTTTTAATGGCACATGCATTACCAACGCCCACTCACACCTCCACCACTATTAACACCACCCCCCCACCCCGACTCCCCCCCACCCTGCATACTGACCAAACAACATAAATCACCCCCCTCTTTCCTCCTCATTCTTGCGGCGATTTTTTTTTTGGCGATTTTTTCAGGTGACCTGGAACCCTTCTTTTGACACCCCTTCCTTGCATCGAAAGCCATTCTCAGTGAGAAGCCCGCGAATCGATGTATTTATGACAGCCTGCGTACAGAGGCTCCATCATACTGCTAGCCTTCGTTATATCATACACACACACAGGGTTTTACACAATACACCACATTGCCTTCTCTTCTGAACTCTTCTGGACGCAACATCTCTACCTTTACCTTGTATGGGGTCTTCACTGAGGGGGCTGGTTTCAGTGCGAAGTTTTGCCTGTGTTGCGATCTGCTTGTTGACAGTGCATGAGTTGTTGGGGAGACAGCATTACAACGACGACGACCTCGCTGTGGATAGGTTGTGGTCAATACAGCGGTCGAGAGAGTGGCATGGGCGGGTGGGGTGGTTGGTTGGGGCGAATTTTGTGCCGTCGACGGCGAGCAACCAGCTGGAGATGTTCCAGGAACAGACGTGGGACCCGAAGCGTATCAACACAGAGCTGCTCTGGGCGTCGCAGGCCGGCATGAACTGTGTGCGCGTCACTCTGCACAACCTTCTCTACGAACGCAGCCCGAATCACTTCCTCAGCCGCCTCGATGAATTCCTCGCCATCGCCCAGGTGCACGGCATCCGTGTCGTCTTCGTTCTCCTCGACGCAACGTGGCGTGGCGACGCTCGCCTCGGCCTCCAACCAGAACCGCTCCTCCACGTCCACAACTCCGGCTGGTTGCAGTCGCCCAACTATGAGCAGCTGAAGGACAAGGCGCAGTGGCCGAAGCTGAAGGAGTACGTCCAAGGTGTAGTGTCGCGCTTTCACAGCGACGACCGGGTTGCTATGTGGGATGTGTACAACGAGCCTGGGAGTGCGGTGGACTATGAGTTTGTGAAGGAGCGGTTTGCAAATCTGTACCCGCCGTTCTCGCAGGAGGAGAAGAGCGTGCTCACGCATGAGCTGTTGGGGAAGGTGTTCCGGTGGGTGCGTGCCGTGGCACCGTCGCAGCCGATCACGGCAGCGCTGTGGGGTGGCATGGACCCAGAGGACAACGTACGCACGACGTGGAGCGGCAGGTTCGCAGACACCATTGTGCGCAACTCAGACGTCATCACATTCCATTCCAACGACGCACCCACTGATGAATACCACCGCCAGCTCCGCGTCCTCAAGCGCCTCAAGCGCCCCGTCATCTGCACAGGGTACCTAGACCGCTCCGCAAACTCGACTATCAAAGGAAACCTTCCCATACTCGCAGAGGTTGGGTTTGGCGCGCTCGTCTGGGGCCTGGTGGACGGGAAGTCGCAGACAGTGGTATGTATCTCATAGCTCCTTTTATTGATCCTATTCTGTTAATTCAATCTGATGAAATGATGCTTTGTGCTGGCTCGGGACCGTTATTCACCCGCGAACATCGCGAAGTTGTGTTGCACATCATTGATACACTTTTAAAATTCCACCGTCTTACAAACAAAAACGATTTCTCACACACAGCACACAACGCTTCTCCCCCTAAGCAACTGATCACGACCACCTTGCATCAGCCTTTTTTTTCCTCTAATATTTACTTCACACCCCCTTACACCTCCTCACACGTATCACTCCTATCACAGTACCCCACACGCTCGTGGAAGCATGCCTTTGAGAAGAAGCCCCTACGATGGAGCACGAACCTCTACAAGCAAGACGGGATGCCCTTCGACGGCACCGAGCTCGACATGATCGAACAATACAGTCAAAGCGTGCGGGTTGGTGGGTGAAGGTGACACATCCACTGTACAACTCTCTACGTCAATTGTGAATGCCAACCGAACAGAAGAGGAAGGGGGCAAATGGCAAACGGGATACGCTGTTATCCTTGAGAGAGTGACTGTGGTGGGGAAGGGAAAGGCTACGGGAGGGGGGTCTTTTTGACATGAGAACAAGAGTGCAATTATTTTGGGTAGGTACACTGCGAGAGGGCTTGCGGAGCCATTTGCTTGTGCAGCCTTTTCTCCTGTCGTGTTTGATTGTATCCAGTAGAATGTTGAACTGGCGGGAGTATAGTTTGCCCTCTTTGTCATGCCTCAAGAAGTAAGCCATTGTATCGACAAGTAAGTGTAAGCCAGTCGACGCATTTAACTGAATAGAACCAAAAGAGTGACACACCAGCGTTGCCATTCCTGTCGAACTGCAATTGTATTTTGACCACTGTATGCTTTATGTAAACTTTCCGATCTCAAGGACAAGGTGTCAGCACCAAACACACAACCTTTGAAACTGCTTTCCCACACAACCCACTCGCCTACACCACCCCACCCACCCTTCCCTTCCTTGCACAGAACCCTTCCCTCCCCCTTCATCGATGGAGTTTCATGTGAAATGCGGTGTGCACGAGGAGCTGTGCGAGCTGTCGGGTGAGGCACGCATAGAGGAGCTGCGTCGCGTGGTGCGGGGTGTTGTTGCTGCACACCTGAGTGGTGTGGGGGATGCCTTTGAGATGCGTTTGGTCCCCGAGGGCATTTCCCTTGACGACGACGAGAGTGTGGCGCACCTCAGTGCGGGTGGCTGTGTGGAGGTCGGGCCGTGCCCCAAGTATGTTGCCATACAGACGCTGGCGGAGCGTGGCATCCCCCTTGTTTGGAAGAGTCTTGTTGAAGCAACACGCAGCAAAAGCTACGATGTTGTTGGATGGTTGCTGCAGGCTGATTTTGTTGTTAACTGTGACTTTCACGGTTTCACGGACTGTAACGGCGCTATCTTCTCAGATGACGTCATCATCCCCTTGAAGGACCCCACTGTGCTTAACCTGATAGTGGAACACGACATGCTTTTGAGTGATCGTGCCCTGACGCTCCTTGAATGGAGGAAGGAGGGGTACGTGCCAACCCTTGTCGATGCCACACTTGCACGTGGGTCTGACAGATTCAAGAACCATTTGTTGAAGGCACTTCTTTCACCCGTTGTGGATAAGTGGGGCAGGAACTATACCGATGCCGCAATGGAGGCGGAGATAGCGGTATTGCCGAACTGTGAGGCCCTCATTCCCGTGTCTCCCCTTGACGGCACAGTGACGCGATTGTGTGGTCGAAAAGGGGATATGACGCAGCACGTGAACCTGCTGTCGCTGCTGTTGGAACACGGTGCTGCTGTCGACAGAGATGTGCTCGTTGCGCTACGCGAGCGTATGCCTCTCGAGACATTGCAGCTGTTGGTGCAGAAGGGTGCTGACCCAAATGCCCGTCTCCGTAGGAGTCACGATGTTTGCGACGGCATGCTGAACATCACGGAGCTCTTGGCATGTGGGATGGACATTGAGACTGTGGACTCTGTTGCGAAAAATACAATTTTGACCCGCATAATGCGGTATTCAGATTACCACGAATATGTGGCAAAGCTTGTGTCCTTGGGTGCAAATCCCAACGTCTTTGATGAATGCGGCGACACACTCGCAATGCACGTGGCGAAGAAGCGGCACTGGCGGAACCTGCAGGCACTTCTGCAAAGCGACAGACTTGATATCAACCAGAAGAGCGACAACGGGCAGACAGTTCTGATGTACATTGCAGGCAAGGCTGCTCTGTGTGGTATGGGGCTTGTGTTTGAGGCGACGACACCAGACCTGGAGGTGGAGGACACAAAGGGGTGGACGTGTCTTGTGCATGCGGCCTCCTCTAGGAAGGTGTCTGCGGTGAAGCTGCTGCTGGAGCACGGTGCAAAGGTGGACGGCGGTGCCACCGCCTGTTCCCCTCCTCTGGAGCAGGCTGTACTGAAGCACAGCCGCGACATCTGCGAGGTGCTCCTTGACAACGGGGCAGACCCGCTGCACATGACGAGCGGTGGGATGACCTGCCTCGCACTTGCGGAGTCTTACTCAGAGGAGACTGCGTCGCTGCTGCGTGGGCGCCTTGCAAAGACGCCACCTGGTCAGGAGAGCAGAGGAATGAAGAGGAAACGGGAGGAGCCGGAAGTGGAGGAAGCAACGGAGACTGCGGAGGAGGAGCAGGGGAGCGAGGAGGAGGAGGAGGACGCGACGGAGCACTCCTGCCGTGAATGTGGCGTTGCACAGACAGCTGCAGGTGTCCCGTTTGCGTCAGAGGCGTCTGTGCGGCGGCACGTCAGCTCCAAACACCGCATGAAGTGGAGCGACTACCTTGCACGGTACGAGGAGTGAGCAGAGGCCATGCATGTCACAAACGCGGCGGGATTCATCTTTGGCGGAAAACGTCCACCTGTTCCGTTGAACTCCTTCAATCATGGGGTCTTTATTTTTTTGTTTTGTTTTATGATTCCATGCAATGCTAAAAGGAAATTGAACACTGTACTACTACTCCCTTCCTTTTTTCATTTTCTAATCTGGGGCGGGTTGGAGTAGAGCCACATTTCACCGACAGGTCGAGGTGTGTGCGTTTCACCACAACCTCTCCTTTTTGTCTTTATTGTTATTGCTTTATTGGGAGTGGGGGAGAAACCTAAAAAGGGAAAGTAGGAGTGCGGTTTCAATTTCTTTTGTAGTCCATGACATACGACAAGGGCAAACGTGGAAAAGGCGACAAAGATGGGAAAGGGGCTCTCTGACATCGACTCAGGGAAGGGGAAGGGGAAGAAGGAAAGTTAGCATGACCAGGGTATCATATCAGCTTGGTACTTAGAATTAATTCCAAAGACTCAATTCCAAGTACCAGTCGGGTGGGGGAGGGGGTCATTGATCCCGCTCCGACCCGAAAAAAGGCACTGAAACCGAAACCCTGGCAAAATGACACCAGAGGAAAAAAAAGCAAACAAATCTACGACACAAAATGAACCCTCCCCTGCGGTGTTCACGCTTTCACACCTCAATCACCACCCCCACCACACCACCACATCAGTCATTTCAAAATCTCTAACTTTCTAATGTAATATGGCAGGCACCTTTGTGTTGTGTGGGCTTTTGACAATTTCTCAAGGATACGCTGTTATCCTTGAGAAACTGTGGTGGGGAAGAGAAAGGCTACGGAAGGGAGGGGGGATCTTTTTGACACCACAACAAGAGTGCAATTATTTTGGGTAGGTACACTGCGAGAGGGCTTGCGGAGCCATTTGCTGTGCAGCCTTTTCACTTTTTGCGTTTGATTGTATCCAGTAGAATGTTGAACTGGCGGGAGTATAGTTTGCCCTCTTTGTCATGCCTCAAGAAGTAAGCCATTGTATCGACAAGTAAGTGTAAGCCAGTCGACGCATTTAACTGAATAGAACCAAAAGAGTGACACACCAGCGTTGCCATTCCTGTCGAACTGCAATTGTATTTTGACCACTGTGTACTTTATGTAAACTTTCTGATCTCGAGGAGGTGTCAGCACCAAACACACAACCTTTGAAACTGCTTTCCCACACAACCCACTCGCCTACACCACCCCACCCACCCTTCCCTTCCTTGCACAGAACCTTCCCTCCCCCTTCATCGATGGAGTTTCATGTGAAATGCGGTGTGCACGAGGAGCTGTGCGAGCTGTCGGGTGAGGCACGCATAGAGGAGCTGCGTCGCGTGGTGCGGGGTGTTGTTGCTGCACACCTGAGTGGTGTGGGGGATGCCTTTGAGATGCGTTTGGTCCCCGAGGGCATTTCCCTTGACGACGACGAGAGTGTGGCGCACCTCAGTGCGGGTGGCTGTGTGGAGGTCGTGCCGTCCCCCAAGGGTGTTGCCATACAGGCACTGGCGGAGCGTGGCATCCCCCTTGTTTGGAAGAGTCTTGTTGAAGCAACACGCAGCAAAAGCTACGATGTTGTTGGATGGTTGCTGCAGGCTGATGTTGACCTTGACAATTTCTTCTCAGATGACTCCATCATCCCCTTGAAGGACCCCACTGTGCTTAACCTGATAGTGGAACACGACATGCTTTTGAGTGATCGTGCCCTGACGCTCCTTGAATGGAGGAAGGAGGGGTACGTGCCAACCCTTGTCGATGCCACACTTGCACGTGGGTCTGACAGATTCAAGAACCATTTGTTGAAGGCACTTCTTTCACCCGTTGTGGATAAGTGGGGCAGGAACTATACCGATGCCGCAATGGAGGCGGAGATAGCGGTATTGCCGAACTGTGAGGCCCTCATTCCCGTGTCTCCCCTTGACGGCACAGTGACGCGATTGTGTGGTCAAAAAGGGGATATGACGCAGTACGTGAACCTGCTGTCGCTGCTGTTGGAACACGGTGCTGCTGTCGACAGAGATGTGCTCGTTGCGCTACGCGAGCGTATGCCTCTCGAGACATTGCAGCTGTTGGTGCAGAAGGGTGCTGACCCAAATGCCCGTCTCCGTAGGAGTCACGATGTTCGCAACGACATGCTGAACATCACGGAGCTCTTGGCATGTGGGATGGACATTGAGACTGTGGGCTCTGTTGCGAATGATACAATTTTGACCCGCAAAATGCAGTATTCAGATTACCACGAAAATGTGGCAAAGCTTGTGTCCTTGGGTGCAAATCCCAACGTCTTTGATGAATGCGGCGACACACTCGCAATGCACGTGGCGAAGAAGCGGCACTGGCGGAACCTGCAGGCACTTCTGCAAAGCGACAGACTTGACATCAACCAGAAGAGCGACAACGGGCAGACAGTTCTGATGTACATTGCAGGCAAGGCTGCTCTGTGTGGTATGGGGCTTGTGTTTGAGGCGACGACACCAGACCTGGAGGTGGAGGACACAAAGGGGTGGACGTGTCTTGTGCATGCGGCCTCCTCTAGGAAGGTGTCTGCGGTGAAGCTGCTGCTGGAGCACGGTGCAAAGGTGGACGGCAGTGCCACCACCTGTTCCCCTCCTCTGGAGCAGGCTGTACTGAAGCACAGCCTCGACATCTGCGAGGTGCTCCTTGACAACGGGGCAGACCCGATGCACATGACGAGCGGTGGGATGACCTGCCTCGCACTTGCGGAGTCTTACTCAGAGGAGACTGCGTCGCTGCTGCGTGGGCGCCTTGCAAAGACGCCACCTGGTCAGGAGAGCAGAGGGGTGAAGAGGAAACGTGAGGAGCTGGAAGTGGAGGAAGCAACGGAGACTGTGGAGGAGGAGCAGGGGAGCGAGGAGGAGGAGGAGGACGCGACGGAGCACTCCTGCCGTGAATGTGGCGTTGCACAGACAGCTGCAGGTGTCCCGTTTGCGTCAGAGGCGTCTGTGCGGCGGCACGTCAGCTCCAAACACCGCATGAAGTGGAGCGACTACCTTGCACGGTACGAGGAGTGAGCAGAGGCCATGCATGTCACAAACGCGGCGGGATTCATCTTTGGCGGAAAACGTCCACCTGTTGCGTTGAACTCCCTCAATAAAGGGGTCTTTATTTTTTTGTTTTGTTTTTTTGTTTCGCTAAGAAAAGAAATCAGTCGCTGTCACGAAAAGTGTCATTTAGCGTGGACCACCTTTAAATGGCCAAAATTTTGGTCTTTTTTATCGATTTTTTTTATTGACGTTTTTGGTGACTTGTGAAGAAACACCTCCAAATGACACTTTTCGTGACAGCGACTGATATGAATTAATTGTTTTTTTGTTTTGTTTTATGATTCCATGCAATGCTAAAAGGAAATTAGACACCGTACTCCTAGTCCCTTCCTTTTTCATTTTCTAATCTGGGGCGGGTTGGAGTAGAGCCACATTTCACCGACAAGTCGAGGTGTGTGCGTTTCACCACAACCTCTCCTTTTTTGTCTTTATTGTTATTGGGAGTGGGGGGAAAACATAAAAAGGGAAAGTAGGAGTGCGGTTTCAATTTCTTTTGTAGTCCATGACATACGAAAAGGGCAAACATGGAAAAGGCGACAAAGATGGGAAAGGGGCTCTCTGACATCGACTCAGGGAAGGGGAAGAAGGAAAGTTAGCATGACCAGGGTATCATATCAGCTTGGTACTTAGAATTAATTCCAAAGACTCAATTCCAAGTACCAGTCGGGTGGGGGAGGGGGTCATTGATCCCGCTCCGACCCGAAAAAAGGCACTGAAACCGAAACCCTGGCAAAATGACACCAGAGGAAAAAAAAGCAAACAAATCTGCGACACAAAACGAACCCTCCCCTGCAGTGTTCACGCTTTCACACCTCAATCACCACCCCCACCACACCACCACATCAGGCATTTAAAAAATCTCTAACTTTCTAATGTAATATGGCAGGCACCTTTGTTTTGTGTGGGCTGTTGTTGTTGGTCTCTGTGGGTGGGGTGCAGGAGTGCGGGGAGGGGGAGAGACACTGTGCACACACCGACACCTGCATCCGGTACACGGACGCCACAAGCACTACCACCCCATGCACGGACACATGCTCCGCACACAGCAGCACACCGCGCTATCTCTGCGATGGCACCTGCACCGCACTGCACCTCTGCAGCACACCACCCAGCGTCTGGACCACCCTCAACGCAACGACCCTTACACACAACGCCAACCACAGCACCGACCAGGAGGTGTATCTCCTGTGGGCGCACACCAGGCTCAACCCCAACACCGCAAGCATCCTCTACCAGGGCACCCCCATAGCAACCCCAGCAGAACGCCACGTTGTCCTGAGGCAGATTTCCGCGGCCTCTGTTCTGTGCAGAGTGACGCTCGCTGTGGGTCGTGAGCATGAGGTGTTGTCTCTTGAGGTGTTGGGGGGGCTGGTGTGTAAGGACGACCCTTTGTCACTTCTTCGGTATGGTCCAGGGAGACGTGGTGAACAGCCGGGGTGTGGGAGGGTGGTGGCTTTGGGGTGTTCTACTGTGCTTCCTAAGGTGGAGCTGACAAACACACCACGCCCCGTTCCTGTGGGTGAGGTGTGTCCCGCAAGCTGCAACCTCTGCCCGACAGCGCTCCGGAGCTATTCACTGCCAAGCGTTTGTCTCGATGAGGGTCTCCTCCAGGAGTGCTTGCCTCGCCAAATTGAACGGGGCTGCCCACCGTTCCACCCCGAAATCATCTCGCCGATGATCTGCAGGAGTGTCGCATACTGCCCGACATACCTTGCTGTGGTGGAATCACTCTGCCACCCACAAACGCACTGCAATCCATCAGAAGCATCGTGCACACAGGAGAACACCTGGCACGCAGAGCAACACAACGCAACCCACCTCTGGTGTGTCCATCCCGAAAGCGGAGCACCCCGCTCTGGCACCGCAGTGCAAAAAAATGCACCTCTCCTCCCCACCTGCCACATCCCTGCTACCAATCTGCCGTTCTGTGGTGATCGCATTCTGGCAAATGGTTCCAACCTTTACAACAACCTTCCCCTAGACCCACCCTGCAATGCTGTTGACTACATGACCTTCACGCAGCCGGTGCAGTCCTTAGTACGCATCTATGATGTGACTGCAGTTTACACACCGAGGTTGCTGTCTGCACAAAAGAATGCGTTGAGTGTCGCCTTTCGTGATGAAGGAGCGGAAATCCGTTTTTCGGATGACAATCTTGCAACGCACGTGGTCACATCACATTCCGAAGAAACGGTGCGCAACACACACGAATTCATGATGTGGAAGATGCAATGGATTGAACGGCAACCTCCCCCACTTTCTCGACTAGAGAGGAGAGTTGAGCGGAAGGATATGATGGTGTATCAGACAGTCCAAATGAGTCTTGCCGAGAGCCGCGAACGGCATCTTCTTAGTACCTCAAATGTTACGATCACATCGACCCCGCGGGATGTACCTCGCGTATGCTGTAATTTGGTACATGAAAGACGGTTGTTGGTTGCACGCATCCGTGGGTTTGGCAATGTGTCGTTTGAGATAGCGGAGGCGGTAGATAAAAGAACTACGACTTCTCTGAGGACAGGAGAAATGATGCGGACTTCACATGTCAGGGTAAACGTTGAATCTGGGGTTCCATCTGGACCGATATCATGGGGGATATACGAACCACGACCGGATGGTAGGTGTCCTCTCCCCGATGACAATCTCTTCGACCCCATGCGTCTAGGACGACGTGCCACATGCTACACCACCCGAATGGACGACCCCGAAATGCAACGCACCAGACAACAACACTGCCGCGTAGGCGATCTCTCCGCAAAACACGGCCCCTTCCGCTCCCAATCATACCTACGCGACCATTCCCTCCCAACTGAAGGCTGGGCAACCATCGAAGGAAAAATTCTTGTCTTCGGCACCACACCACCGATCTGCGGGGTGGTACTCCGCGACCCAATTGCCGAAGAAAGAACCGATTGGATGGAGACCGTCAATACTATGACCGCAACCTTCTCAGGATCTGTGGAGGGTTCGGTGCACATTGTACAAGATTATCCGAACGTCGCATCTGAGCTTCGTGTGTCCCTTTCAGCAAAGCAGGATATGACCTTGGTGTCATACCACATCGCGACCAAACCACTATCCTTCTATGAAGCAGGCTGCGCTGACTACGACGCAGTAACGGATGTGTACGACCCTTATCACGTGGCAGGCGCGGCACGGCGTTCCCCTGAAGACTGTCTCGCGCTGCATCCAATATCGCGGAACAGAATTGACGTGGGGTGTCCTCTAGGGGATCTCACCCCCGCGCTTTACGCTGCGAGAACGCTGCTGAAGGGAGGAAGTGTGGATATGATTGGCACCGCCCCGTTCCTTAACATCGACGGCAACGTGTACCCCGCACTCCGCAACCATCTCGGTGGTGTGCAGGGCAAAACCCTCGTCTTGCTTCAAAATGGAACGCCGTTTGCCTGCGCGCCCCTGCTGGTGGAAGGGGTAGCAGGGAAGCAGAAGGAAGAAGAAGAAGAAGAGGAAGGAAAAGAAGCAACGCGTGTGACGGTTTTGTTTTGGGTCCTCCTCAGCAGCTCTGGTATGGTTGGTATTTGGGGAAATGAAAAAGGGGTGCCAAAAAAAAAAAACAGTTGTTCTGTTTTCTTTAGAAGAGATTTCTTTTGGGGGATGAACTGCATCTATTACCTTTGAAATTCATTTAGCCCTTCGGGCGACTTTGTTGTACAGAACCCGTCTTCGGACAGGGGTGATTGTCGAAACTACAAAAATAAAAATTAAATACAGGCTGCCTAGTTCTGAGCGCGGTGGTTCTGTTCTACAAAATGCGTTTTTGGAAGACTGCCGAAGATTCATGATTAAATCCAAGCAGAAAAAAAGGTAGTGCATGAACACAAGGTACGGCGTGTCTCGTTCTCTCCACCTGTCTTTTGACATACCTAAAACCAGAAAGGACAGTAAACTCTGAGACTGAGCAATGCAGACGCTGGGTTGATGGCGGGCAAATTGGGAGGGGCTTTCGACGGTCATTCAAATTACCCTCGAAAACTGTGAAGGCGGTTGTCAAAAAATCGCCCTTCACGAGAAGATCTGGCATCGGATTAAACAATTTTTGTTTGATGAGCCCCACCTATATGTTCTTGGCATGAACACTTTACCTCTCACCTTCTTTTTTGACACAGCTTTTTTGCCGTCATTTTTGTCAAAAAAAATATACATAAAGTCTCAGCTCCCGCAATCTCTTACTCTCTTTTTCTCAACGTCTACTTCCTTTCTGTCTTGCCCTGGAGCGCCACATGGCTGCGTACAGTTACAGAGCAGGCTAGTGTCCTTCCCACAAAACAACCCCACACACACACACCTACCCCATCAGCGTACACATCATATGCGTTCTACTGTCCGAGGCGTTTACACCCTCAACGCAACCCACTTTCTTCGCTTTCTTCGTTCGGCTCTGAGAGCTTCTCCCCCCCTTCTCCTTCCCTGAGAGATTCTTCTCCTTCCCCTCCCCCTTATCCTCCCACCCCCCTCTTCCCTAAATGCTGGAGATAAAATTTGCGTCAAATGTGTTGAGTGTTTCGACGCAGGTCAGTAGACGGCGTGGGGGGGTGTTGGGGGATGTGTTGTGTAAGCACCACATGCGCACAGAGTGCGACGAGAGTCACCCAGGGTCGGGCAAGACGCATCGCCAAGGAGCCCACAGCGCGGCAACGGGGAACCTCCCTGCTGAGGCACTGTGGGGTGCGGAGCAGTACTCGAGCGACGACGAAGGCAACCCCATAGCGCTGGAAGCATTGTGCGAGACACCCAGCGTGCCCCCAGCGCGTAGTGGTGTGCTGCGTAACTCTGAGGTGCAGGAGACGACCGGGTGCGACAAACACAAGGCATATCTGGCAAAGAGAAAGATCACACAGCACAGAGCCGACCTCAACAAACTACAGCAAGACATCGCGCACGTCAAGCCGGTTGGGGAGAAACACCTCCGTCAGGCAGCGCATCTAAACCGGCCGAGAACCTGTGTTTGTGGAGTATGCGTGAAACGGGCCCAGCCAACCGCAAAGCCAGTCATTTTCCAGAGAGGTTGCACTTCATTTTGTCTTCTCGTTTTCGTTATTCTTGCAAAAGTGAAATTTTTGCGGAAAATCAAAATCCGAGGGAAGATTCCGACCGTTGCGAAGAGGGTCTCTGTGTATCATCACCCTAATATTGTGAGCAAGAAAAAACGTGGCCGGCCTCTTACCGAACAGATTGAACGCCGTCTGCAGGACCCTGCACGTTCTGCTTTGGAACGCCTGGAACAGAAGGCACACAGCCCTGGAGGCACTCTCCCTTGCTTGCAGGATTTACAACAATCACAGCTCCGTACCATGCGAGCACGGTTTCACATACCCACACCACCGGACACCAGCGAAACGAATGGATGGGCTGTTGCGTGCCGGACTGCTCCTCCTCCTCTCTCTCTTACTCCAAAATGCCAAAAACGGAAAAAGCGGAAAAAGAATACGTTTTTAGCTTCCGACGTGGGGCTGTCTGATATGACCTTGGCACAGAACCTTTCTCATAGGTTTGCTGTGCTAAACGCGATGCAGGCTGCAGGGGCGGAGGAAGCATCACTAGAGAACCGCATTGCGGAGTACGCCCTGAACGCCACTGGGCGCACCGCAGCAACAATCAAAGCTGTTGTATTTGGCGGAATTCCAATCACAAAACGGCCAGAAGCAGCGCAGGAACCAAGCCTCCGCCGTCCCTCCGCCACACACACCCCAAGCAGACCACCACTCCCTCCAAATGGACGTACCGATACACAACCTCCACAGCCATCTCAAAGAAGCGAATCGATCAGACATATCCGACAGCACAGTGCCAAACCTTCAAGAGAAGACAGAGAGGATGCCTCTGAGCGAGACCCTCTGAGCGCCTTGGATTGGCAGCACTCTTGGGATGCTTCGAAGGATCGGGAGTCGCCCTGGCAGAGGGAGAAGGAGAAGGAGGGGCCGGAGACGCACTGCCCCCGATGGCCAGAGGGGAGGCCACGGAGGGGGGGTGCAATGTATACTGGAGTCTTTGCGGGTATCCGTGGGGGAAGTGGTGGAAGCGGTGGGATGGGTAGTGTGGGGAGTACCCCAAGGCATACAGTGCGGAGTGTGCCTGAGATAGCGGAGTTGGATGTAGAGGGCGCTGCGCCCATGGCGTCGCAGGGTGGGGTTGAGCAGGGGGTTGGGGGTGGAGGTGGAGGTGCCGGAGGCGAACCCCCCACAGCACCCCCACAAATGACAGATATCGCTGCGCTCCCGGCCCTCCCCTTCAGCGTGCTTGCTTCCGCTAGCCTGCCTGGGGGGTAGGGGAGAGGGTTTTGCAAATTTGTCGTTTTTTTTTTTCAAATTGACCAAAGAATTCCGTTTTTATAAATTTTTGCGGTTTGAAACAACATCTCCCTTTTAAAAGTGTGGGGGGAAAATCTCTTCCCAACCCCCAAAAAAAAAATATGAGCACCCCACGACGGTTTCTTGAAATTAATGTTCTTGATGACGAACGTCTTGTGTCGTGCGAGGAGGTAGGGGGGAGCTTTGGGCTGCGTTTGGAGGAGGCGAGAGAGGAGGTGGAGAGGTTTGCGCATGCGAACGCAGAGCGGGTGTTTCTGTACCGCTCTGGGGTCGAGCGGCCGTCCTCTGCCAACGGAGGGGTCATGCGCATCCACGTCACCGGCAATGCCACCTCCCCAGCACAAATGCAAAGCTACGCAGTCGCCCCCATAGCCTGGCGTACCCTGCACGGCGCTGCACCACCACCATGCAGTGTGCAGCCAGGCGCGCCTTCATGCGAACCATTGATAAGTCTTCCGCAAGGGTTTGCACAGCCAGGAGTAAACACAATATCGAAGAGGGCAAAGGTGCAGACAGGGAAGCGGAAGGCAGAGCGGCAGAATGCGCGCGATGAAATCGTCATCGACGAAGGGCAGGACGACGCGATGGATGTGGACGCGGAGGCTGCGGTGATAGTATTAGAGTGAAGGGGTGGTTTTGTTATTTAGAAAAATTGGGGCCAGTTGAGGGCGGAGGGGAGGGGAGAGGTTCACAGAAGGGGTCATTGCATTCCTTCAACTGTATTACCCCTATCTTTTTTGTATGTTGGGATAACAGTACCTAAAGGTTCCTTTGTTGCCGTTGTTCCTCTGGGTGTGGTCTCCTTTGTATCCTTCTTCTCCTCACCATCTCCACGACGATCTTGAGCGGCCCTGGCCTTGTCCTTGGTCTCGCGAGCTGCCTTCTTCAGCGCCTCGTTCTCTCCGTGAGTCGCTTGGTCTCCGCTGCCAGTTGCACATTCTGTGTTTCGCGAGGTGAAGTTTTGTGATCGATAGGTCCTTTCCAAACAGTGGACTCTCGGTGTTTAATCACCATGGAACAACTCGTGCACCGGGTGTAGTGGTGGGCCCAGCAGAACACGGCCAGCTTTAAGTCCACAATCGGGGGGTGTTGCGATCCAGATACTCCTTCATGAGGGTTTCGTCACAGTCAGAGCCACGTTGCAGTGCCATGACACCCTTCACCAATTGCCATTCTGCCAGAATAGCAGCCTCGATACTCGCCCCATCGAGGTCCGATGGTTATGCGCTCTCGTTTTGTCTTTCCCCTGAAAGATTTTCCCGGGTTATAACCGTCTTGAGTGATGACAATGGAAGGTGGGTGTCTGTGAACTCTGATGGGGAAGGCCCTCAGGAGAAAAGAGACAGCTTTTATGTAGTGTCTCCAGTTAACGTTGACGCGTCTCACTGCGCCTTCGTCACTTCGCCCCTCCTCCTCGCAGGGTCGCCCTCATCACAGGAGGTCTTCGACTTTCGCATTCTCTAACCTTAACGTCGCATAGCACACCGACCTGCTCTTTGTATGACATCCTAATTCGTTTCGCAGCTGTCCATCATGCCCTCATTTTACCTTTCCGGGGTCTTCTTCAGATCATCTGGATCTGCTCGGGCTACAGAGCGGTACCGCGAAAAGCTGTCTGTGGCTTCGTACACAAAACTGCAAGTGATTGCTTCCGTGATCATTGCGCTCCTCTCAATAGCGGGGGCTCCTTCCCCGGAGATGATAAATTTAACACTTAAGTGTGAGAAATTATGGTCACTTCCTCGGTCTCAATTGCCAACACCGAGCCCTTCGTGCAGCCCTTCGTCACTCTGCTGGCAATGGCTGAGTGTTGGGATGGTCCTCTTGCTTGCGAACTTATGACAAGATTCCTTCATATCGTACACCACCTTCCTGTATGAAGAGCACCTTGCCTTCGTGGTCTTCTTCTACTCCGTTGCCACCAACGCTATGTTATTTGTATGGGAATTTTGCATTTTTCCCCTCCATCAACACCTCTTCAACAACTGTGTTTACGACTGAGACGGATACGAGGTGCCTCCATCTTTCGCCTTTTTTTTTTCCAACCAAAACCCAAACCCCCAGCCATACACAAAAATTTTACTCCATTTTCTCCCATTTTAATTCTTTTTTTTTCAATGTTACGCAGTGCACACGAGCCCGCCGTTTTTCCCCTTCAGAAGGAGTCGGGCCTGCAGGGGAAGTGCGTCGTCTTCGTCCTCACGGGGGGTCCACACCGGGCACCTGCGTACCGGCAGCTGCGGGAATGCGGCGTGCACATAGTCATGGTAGCGCCGGAGGTGAACTGGGCGGACTGCTATGTGGACGACTGGATCCTTGCAGACACCTGCGATCTCGCCTCCACCCTACACCTCGTCACCGAACGGCTCCCCACCCTCCCCACCATCCACGGCGTGCTCTCCTTTGATGAGTACGGTGTGTACCCAGCCTCCTGCCTCAGCGAACACCTTGGATGTATTGCATCGCCGTGCCCACCCTCTGTGGTCAAGGAAACCAACGTAAAATCGCATTTCCGCGCATTTTGCGCAAAAAATGGGATCCACGCACCAAAATGCGCCACCATCGCCGATATGCCTGCGCTCAATACGTTGATGGACAGCTTTCCTCTTGCATTTCCTGTCATCGTGAAGCCCTCTGCGGGGGGTGGGTCGTCGCACATTAAGGTGGTGAGAAGCGAGGAGGAGCTGCGGTCGTGCTGTGCTGCGTTGTTTGCGTGTATTCATACGGAGCGGCAGTGGAGTGCCATAGAGAGGGTGCAGCTGTTGCTTGAAGAGTTTCTTGAAGGCGATGAGGTGGACATCGATTGTGTCGTACAAAACGGTGTCATCAAATACGCAGGCATCTCAGACAACCGCCCCACCCAGCTCCCATACTTCCGCGAAACCGGCGGCATCGCGCCCTCCCAACTCAGCGACCGTGCCAAATCCTGCCTCTTCGCGGAACTGCAGAAGTGGGTCGCCTCCCACGGCACTGCCGTCAACGGAATCCTTCATTACGAAGCGAAGTACGACCTGCGGACCGACCGGGCCACCACGATAGAGGTAAATCTTCGGCTCGGTGGTGCGGAGACATTGTGTTTGAACGAAACCGTGTGGGGAGTGTCGCTCGCAGTGTGCGCTGCCATGGTCGCTGTGGGGAATGCAGTGCCAGACCTGACGGCCACAGCGCAGTGCGTGGTCAGCAGTGTGAACATGATCGCATCGCATCCTGGCCTGCTCCGTGCTGTCTGCACCCCGTCGTCGCTTCTCCAGGACCCCTCCTTCGCTGGGGCCTGCCTGGCCTCTCCGGGCACCAAGGTCGGTCCTCCCCCCTTCACCTTCACCAGCCTAGGATTTCTCTGTGCAAAGGCGCACTCCACAGAAGCTTCAGAAGCCGCAGTCCAACGCTTAGAAGCAACTGTCCGGTTCACGATTGACAGAGACGATGTGCAAGATCCCACCCAAGAGCCCTCAGAGGTCTGTGTGCAAGCCTGCGCGCTAATGGAGGTGGAGTGCTAATGAGGGGGGTGTGGAAGTGGTGGAGAAAGGGAAAGCCAGTGTGTGTTTTGGAAGCAAATGTGGGTAGTTCCCTAAGAGCGAAGCATGTTGCCCAAAGTGTGTGTTTGGTTGTGTCGTAGATAATCTTGAGGTTTCTGTTGAAGGGTAGCTAAGGCTTGTACTTTATTCTCCAACTCAACCCAGGATTTTTTTTTTTGTTTTCTTCCGGATGGGGGGGTACAATGGTACACCCTTTTTACTGCTTGCTTTGCTGTGGTACGTATATGAATGTTGATTTTTTTTTTGTGCTTTCTTCCGTTCTTCGGTTATCAGGCAATTCGGTTCTTATTCTTGTTGATTTTAAAGATGTGGTGTTTTGTGTTGTGGCGAATCAGGGGGGTTTTTGTGTTTTCTCCATTGTCGCCACTGCGTGTCTTTGGAAAAAGGGCAGGGTAAAATCAAGGGACAGAATGTATATTGCGTCCTATTTTCAAACAAAAAAATAATGTAAAATTGGATGAAAGCAAATCATCATCTCTTCTTTTAGCCATTTCCCCCCGACCGCGGCGCACATAAAACCAGCGAACGGAAAAAAAAAAATCTAAATGGTGGTCTGGCATCGATACAGTATGTCGCGTGCTGGCCTAGACGGCCGTATCAATAACTTCTAATTTAATGCGTATTTTTTTTTATGACGTGGGTAGCGTGCCAACTAAACAACTTCTTGTTGACTTTTAGGCTTGGTGTTTTTTTTTTGTTAAGGAGGCCACGCACAGCTCCATCTTACCAACTCTTTGTAATAAATGGTGTGGCTGATAGAGGTGGGGAATGCCTTTTTTTTCAAACATAGCTTTGCAAACCCCCTATTTCAGACATGCCCAAAGCGTCAAAAGCGATTTTTTTTGTTTTGTTTTTTTTTTGTTTTTTAGTTTTACATTTAGTGCACCCTATTATACCTTCTATTCAGTAGAATAGTTAGTATATGAAACAATGTTTTATTTCTTTTTGGAAACCTCCCTTTACTGTTTATTTTTCAGATGTATGCACGCGGCATAGCCATCTCTCAACGTATTTTGTTTTACCTATGCGTCATTTCTGTACCACAAACCTTGTGAGGTTCGCCCTCAGGTTTTTTGTGTATTCGATTTTTGACTGAACCAAGACAAAATGTATTTGAATTTTTTTGTTGAAAAAAAAAAGTAACGAAAAAAAAAATCGTTTTTATGAACCTTCCACAACCGAGTAGCTATTTCCTCCTAGGCCTGCTGTTCTGATATTTTTTTTTGTGTCTTTTTTTGTGTCGTTGGAACTTTTGTAGTTGTCTTTTCGTTTGCCCACTGAGACGCTGCTACCAACTTTGCGTTTTATTGTTACGTTTGTAATGTTTTCCATTCTCGATTTGAAAGTATTGAGAATCTATGCTGCCAGATGTGTGAGCACGAGAGGCACATATTCATCTTTCACCTAGTTTTTTATGTTATTTTGAATTAAACCCATTTATGGTGTGTTCCGGGGTATGGGACTTCACACATCTTCACAACTTTTCACAACATACCGTAATCGTAAGAATTCTGGGGCGTAAAAATGTCCCAAGTTTCAGATTTTCCCCCAATTGTCCCAGTTTTGTTACGTCCCAGAATTGTTCGGGCGGTTTTCCGGGTACTTGTCAATTTTTTGGGGGTGTGGGTGGTGGGGTGCGGCTGGTTGGCGGAGGGATCATAACCGGCCCAAGTATGTATATTATTCTTGTTTGTTGGACATGTTTGGGTTTGCACCGAAGTGCATGGGTGAGGGAGGGGGGAAGGTCACACAGACAATTCTGGTACGTAAATATTCTGGGACGTAAAAATGTCCCAAGCTTAAAAAAAGTCCAAAATGTCCCAGTTTTGTTACGTCCCAGAATATTTACGTCCCAAAAATTTTACATCCCAGAATTCTTACGATTACGGTAGTATATGCCTTGTTTTTGTGAAGAGTTGAATTGAAATGAAAATTTGTATTTTCCGATACCCGGAACACACCAATATACGACGAAAGGCATTTGAGCACCCAAATGTTACATGGCAGATCTCACATAGAGCACCATGTAAACATTCTTCATTTCCCCCTTCGTGCAAACAACCCAACCCCCAACAACCCTATATGCGCTAAAGTGGCAAGAAACGAAAAAATTGTCGTTTTTTTAAAGATGCAAATTTTCCAGAATTGAAACATTTTTTGCATCGACAAATGTGTGAAGTGATCAGAGGGAAACGCAAATATTTTTTTGTCGGAAATGTCTTTACCACCAGACACCGGCATTCCCCTCTGTACTCATATCATGACTGTGCCTGGCTCTTCCAGGCACCTTGTTTGCACTCTGCCCTGAGATCTTTTTCTCCATTTTTAACTTTTTGACTGTTAACAACTCCCAGGGTTTCCTGAACGTACAAATCTGATGGGCGCTATACTAAGTTGTTTTGCAGTTTTAAAATGCACAGAAAAATGGACAAAACCCCAGAGACAGTGTGTTAGGAGTCATGAAACAAGAGTATGTCCCTCTAGGCTCTTGATCATCAATCGTTATTGATGCCACGCATTGCACCTCGTTGAACTCAACTCTTTCTTTTATCGTTTCTTTTTGTGGTAAGGATGTGTGTGCACGAGACGCGCAGTCATCTCGAGTAACTGTTCTTTTAATAAGGTGACTAAGCACGAGAGGCTTAGGGTCATCCTCATAAACTTTTCTTTCTTTTCAAGGTTCTCATACGGTGCTGCTAAACTCTTCTTAGAGGTTCCTCTCTTGTTCCGAAGCTGATGTGTTTCCAGATGAATTGGGAAAATGACGTGTTGCCAGGAATATGAGGCACATTATCATAATTTTTTCTATCAAATTTGTGTGTGTGTGTGTGTGTGTTTTTTTGTTCATTTTTTTCGTTTCATTCCACCACATCACAAATAGGAGCTTCTGCGCCGCTTCTGGTTTGTTCTGTTCTGTTCTGTTTTGTATTTTTTTTTTCGATCCTTTCGCAGGAAGATCCCCTCCTCACTCTTCCTCCCCACGATCCCATCTTTTTCCACCAAGCATCGGCAAAAAGAGGAAATAGAATCGACGGAAGGTGCGTGCCTGCATTTTTCCTTGTTTTCTTCACTTTGTCATATCCTGAAGTCAGATTCTGTTTACTTTTTTCCCCCACATATTCCTCCTCCCGTCGCCACGCTACTTAAGGATACCAAATGCCAAAAAGTACTGTTGTATGTCACCATGAAAACAAAACAAAACTGTTTTGTGTTCCCCACCCCCTTTTCTCCCAAGCTTTAAGCGTGTGAACAAGCGTGTCCTGATGTTATGTACTTGTGATCCCTGAACACCTCCTGTAGAAGTAAATCTGCTTAGTTTTCCTTTATGTGGCATCCCAAAACCCCAAAATACTTGTTCTTAGACTATGTGTGCCACGTGAGGCCCAAATCGTGTTTTCCATTTTTACTGCCTGATTTTGAAAAAAAGTAATCAATGTCGCCCCCAAATGCCCCCACGTCGTGGTTCAAAATCAGATGGTTTTTGCCCCTTTAAGTTGTGTAATTTTTTTTTTGCTTTTGAAGATGTTTCGTACACAGTGATGAGTGTTCCCTCTCGCCTTCTTTTTGTCGTGAGGTAGCTAAGTATACAAGCTTAGCATCATCTTACCGTATCTTTTCTTTTTTTAAAAACTGCTATGTGCACCCCCCTCCCAAGCGGCCAGGTGTCTATGTAATGTCATATGGAAAGTACAACTTCAAAAAAAAAAGAAATGCAAACTCCTTCAAATTTATTCCGGGTTTGCAGGTTTGCGGGTTTGTAGGATACAATGTGTCAACCCGCTCCACCAAAGCACCTACGGTACCACCTCAGTGAAAAAAAAGGTGCCAGTCGGATCAAAAAAAAACCCGGCTTGCCGACACAGAAAAATATGAGTCGCCAGGGATAGTAATGAGAGAAGAATACCCCCCCCCCTGTGACGTCTCCTGTTTTGGATACGGAGTGCCCTTTGTTTTAAATAGAAGGAAATTTATCAATACTCTAAACCCCCCCCTCAATGTCAAGCGAAACGTTATGTTCTGTTTTGATAAAAAATGATTGTGGAAACCTAACGTCAAAGTATCCCCGCATACAATGCCAGGTCATCGTGATGCCACCCAACTCAGGGTCACCCCTTTGGGCCCGTGTAAATTCCATACTTTCGCGATGCCCTATGCAAAGTTTGGACAAGTTGTCGCGATGCTCTGGTGTGTATGCCCTCCCTCGGGTTTGTGACAAACAGCGAAATGGCGGGGGGGGAATGGTTTAGTGGAATGCGTCATATTGGATGTGTACACTAATGCCTACAAGGCTTCAAAATTGAGAAATAAAAGGCAGAGAGCGAGAGATTCTTCATGAATTTCACATTCTTTTTTTTTTGTAGATGTGTGTGCACGAGAGAGTGAACCAGCTACTAGATGGTTCGATGGGTCTTTCGCCCCTTTTCCCAGCTTGGACGAGCGATTTGCACGTCAACACCGCAAACGGTCCTCCACCGGGCACATTCATCTTACAAAAGGTTTCCTTTTGATAGCTTTTCCCCGCCTTTCTTTGACACAAAAAAAAAATCCGGGTGGAGATTAGTGTGTGTGTCTACAGTGTTTGTTTTTGGTTCCAAATCTAAATAAAACGTCACATCCACGGATGTGGAAAACTTATCGACTGTAAACAGTACAGAATCCCCTTGGGGATTCCCCCCACCCTACTGCCTCAGTTCTTCACCTTCAGAAGAAGGGGGAGTTTATGTCAGGCCCCAAAATGCGTACTGTTTTGCTAAAGTGTGAACTGGGGTGAGTAAGTGTTCAATAAATTAACCCCTCCCATTTTTTTCGCTTCGCAATTTTTAAGGTGATACAAGGTAACTAAGCACGAGAGGCTTAGGGTCATCTTATAAACTTTTAACCCCTCCCCGTTTTTAAGAATCAACAGAGTGTTTTTCGTAAATATTTTTCGATCGTTTCACAAAATTACAGTTTTCCCCCCTCCGCAAAAACAGTTTCCAGCATGTTATGTTCTTTGGAGGCTGCAGTGCAGGTTGCGTCCGCCTGAATGAACGGTGGGGCGTTTGTGTGCACTTTCAACTTCTTTTTTTTTAGGCCTGAATTAGGTGACTCAGTTACGTCAGGGTAGCGGAAAACACCAAATTCCAATTTCCAAAAACAGCAATTCCTGGAGAGAAAAAAAAAAATAGTCCAGAGTTTCATGTTCTCGGTCTCACGAAAGGAACAGCCCTAAGTTACGTAGTTCACTGAGTTGTCTTTGTTTTTTTTGGTTTTTATTTTTGCTTCTTCAATTTTTTCGAGAATCTTGTTCTTTGTCATTATCAGCGTCACACTTTTGTTTCAAAAAAATCTCTTTTTTTTACATAAAGGTGTGTGTATGTCCTCAAAATTTCCAGTATGATCCCTGATCCCTGATCCCTCCAATTTTCCCCAGTTTTTCCACTCGCACCCCTAATATTTTTACAGTTGGTAGTGTTCCTGAAACACCTGTCAAGGACCTGTCAATATAGGCCCTCTCCGTAACACCCAGTTAGCTGTAACAATATTATCACTTTTCAATTTGTTTTGAACTAAGGGACTAACCCCTAATTTTGACGCTGAGTTTTCCGGTGTTTTCGTACCGCCAAACACCAGAAAACTCAGGGTTAAAGTGAGGTAGTAGACACGCGACACAACTCGAACAAAAAAGTGTCAGTTGGTCAACGGCTCTCCTCTCTGCCTCTCTGCCACTCTGTCTGTCAGTAGTTCCCTCGCTCTATTTATTTTCTCTTTACGCACACTACTTTGTGAGCGGAAAGTGTCACGTCGTTCACCCAACCGTGCTCTGCAACACCACCACCCAACAGGTGTTTTTTAGTGTGTGTGGAAGCGTCAACGCATCAAGCAACTACAAGAAGGGGGGTGAGGGAACGACAAGTGACACTTTTTTTTGAAGGTGAGAAGAGAAAGCAACATACAAAGCCCTCTCGTGACAGTGCACCCTAGGTACACTGTCACAAGAGGGCTTTGTATTTCGAGTCAACTTTTTTGCCCCATTTGAGTAGTAAGAAACCACCTCTTTGTGTGGGGGATTACAGTACACTCAAAGAAGCAAAGCATTTCGCTGTATGTCCCGGCACCCCCCTTTTATGTCTAAATCACTATGGAACACAACCCCAGATATTCCTGCACAGGACCCCTCTCCCCCGTATCGGGGTGTATTGCAGGAGAACGAAATCCCCCGAAAAAAAAGGTTGCCAAAAAAAGTGGTAACGCAACATTCCATCCTTGAAGCTTTTTGGCTATTTTTTTTTTTTTTGGCGGAAGGTGGGCCGGCTGACGAGCGGTTGTGTACTGCCCCCGTTCACGCTGCGTTACGGCAATCCATTAGGCTTTTTTACGCCTTCTGTTCTGTCATCGTGGGTCAGTCGGAGGTACCTGCATCAAAAACTACGTTTTCTTCTTGCAATATGAATAAAAATAGAACGCAAAAAAAAAAAAGTCTTTTCATTTCTCTCCCCGTCCCCCAGCCCTCACTTCTCCCTCACACAATCGGGACGTCTACGCGGGTAAGTCCGCCGTCTGACACCACTCGCGTTTCCAGAGCTTTGTCGACTGCATGCGGGATGATAACCGAGCCTGTGTACTCCCCCGACTTGAACAACAGGGAGTCATCTGCTCTAAAAAGAAGCGGAAGTTCAGGAAGTCACCTTCCTCTAACTGCAATTTTTTTTAAAAGCATTTTTTTGTTTGCTTCTGCGCGCCCGTGTTCCATAATGAGTAGCACCCGGCAGTGTCCTCACCAGGCATTTGTTTGCCACGTTCAGTGCGTCCGTATGAGGCGCCTTCTTTACCTTTTTTACGTCCTGTGTTTTCCATTGCCGGTGGTTTTGTACAACTTGAGCATTTTGACCTGGTTGAGAACACACACCCCGCAAGCAGTTGAAACCTGATGTACTTATCGCTCTTAACAGCCGCGTCTGCAGCTGTCTGCTGAAGTAGCTGCCCTTGTGTCGCTGCAGCATCTTTAACATGGTGATCATTCTCTGTATGTGAGTGACCACGCAGGCCTACATCCGCAGGCCCTTGGGGGTCACGTTCCTGTTCCCAATCTGTCTGCATCCTTCTGGCTCCTGGTTCCCTTCTCTTGGATAGGTTCTCATGATGTGTCCTCTGCTGCAACCTTCATCGTGTTGTAGCTGTTCATCTTGAGCTTTGTGTTGATGTCCTTCAGCAGACATCCCGACGTGCCGCTAGTCATGTCTAGCCTTCTCGAAGTGTGCTTTTTTGTGCCTCTGTCTGTGGTTGCTCTCTCCTTCAACACAAACAGGGGCACGAAGTCCCGCACAACTACGCAGCTTGGTCATCCTCTTTGTCTTTCCCTTGCTGTAATTCTGGTCTGTTGCTGGAAGCGCTATTCGTGTTTTTATGAGAGTAGAAGTGGAGGGGGTTATGTTGAGCTGTGAGTTGTTCTCAAACCCCCGTGTAATTATTTGTGCACAAAGTAAAAGTACTTCACAAAATAAAATGAATGGTAAAATCACAAATCCTGTCATTTGCTCCACCGTTGTGCATGGACCCCCTACCCCCCTCTACGCCTGCCCCAACACAACACACGTCACCACCTCAGCACCATACACATCACACAACCGCCGCCCCTCTTTTTTTATTTTGAAAAGGGGGTGAAAATAATGTATTGTACACCTTCGTGACGCCCCCCTCCCCCGTCCCTTTTTTTTCTCACATTTTGTTTTCCTCATTTCCTGATTTTTTTTCTTCAAATGAATCCCTACCACCTCCTTCTCCGCTGTGCGGTGCTCTGCACCTTATCCGCTCAGTCTTCCGCAGCACGATTTCTTCTTAGCGACGATATGTGGGTCGCAAAGCAGGTACCTCCTGCTCCACCGATCGGGGTGTCATACTTCGCTGAAGAAACTGTCCTTGCCTGCGCCTTGGGGAGTCTTGGGGTGCTCATCCTTGATGAAACCCCTGGGGTTTATGATCTGCGGTTTAAAGGGCTTTTGGATGTATGTACGTTGCCTGTCTGTACTTCGAGTGCTGTGGATGTGAGTGCCGTAGCGTTCACGAAGCAAGCCTCTCGTAAAGGTAGAGTATACTCGGCAGGGAAAACCGGGGTGTACTACGTTGATACTCCCATCATAACGTCTCCTAGCTTGTACGTCTACACCGGCGCGCTTCTTCACACAGAGAGCGAGGCGGTTGAGGCAATAGAACTGTCTTCGGGGAACGTTCTTTTGGTTTGCTTTCATGACAGCATGGTTTTGGTGTACGATGTGACCGGAGACCACCCGGTCAAAGCATCTGAAATAGGCGACACAGCAGACGGAGGATGCACCGGGATTCTCTACGACCCTTCACGGCAAATCATTTTCGTCAAACAGCACACCACTACACAGGTGTACGACATATCGAACCCCACCTCCGCCACGCAAACCGCGTCATTCGGGCACGTCTCCGTTTATAAAAGCCTTTACTACGACAGCACCAAACAGGTTATGTACAATACCGAGCTTGGTGTAGGTCTCGTTGTATGGGACGTAAAGGATGTGAACAACGTGGTCCGCATTTCCACCTGCTGCTACATTAACGGCCAGGAGCTGGAGACAGGGTTTTACACACCGTCGAGAGGGATTTACTTTGTCATGCGTGGTGCAGAGGTGATTGCGATTGACCTCCTCGACGATACTAACCCGCAGTTAGGCGGTTCATCCACGAAAGACATCAGCGCCACAACCTCCGCCATCATCTACTCCAACGGCGACGCCTTATTGGTCTTGCAAAGGGAAGTCGTTGCCTGGAACATCGCACCACCCCCTACCCCAGAGCCTCGCACAGCGCTTCCTACGACTACACCAACTCCTCCGTCACCTACGTCAGTACCTTCTCCTTCTCCTCCTCTTCCTCTTCCCCCGGTTACGACAGTACCCATCCCATCAGCAACAGTGAGGGAAACAATGCAGCCAACGGAAGTGCCCCGAAGGGAGGTAACGTTCCCCCCAGGGAAAGGGGTGGCGTTGGCAACGGAGGTGCCAGGAGGGGGGAGTGGAGAAGAAGGGGAGGAGTTGACGCCGGCGGAGAAGAGGTTCGAAGAGAGGACCGATACGGCGAAGTTTTTGGGGCAGATGACAGCGGTGGCGGGGGTAGGGGTGGGTGGGGGTGGGCCTGCTGCGTTGCGGCTGATTGCGTCGATGCAACGCTGTCATGTGGGTGCTGTGGACCAGATCAACACTTCCCTTCATCCGACACAGTGGGCACCCTTCGCGTCAGCTGCGGCAGGAATGGTGTTGGGTAACCTTCTTATTACAGCGGGGTTCGGTCTGTTCTGCTTTCTTCTCGTCCAAATAGCACGCCACGGCGGAACCAAATTATACCCAAAAGCGTTCGAAGGGTTGGATACACAGGGGTGGCTTCGTTTTCCATCCGCTCCCCTTGCGATCTTTCAATATTGCTACCAAGGGACCACGTTGGGTTCGATGATTTTGATTGGAACGATCCCTTCCGTGCCGTTGTTTATCATAGGGGTAACCGCGTTTGGGGTGTGCATCGTAGTTCCGGTGTCGGTTTTTTGTAAAATAAAGTCAGATGCAAAGAAGAAGGCGACCTACGTTCATGACCCCTCAACAGGGAAATGGTTGGCGTTTATGATCGGATCCGGCGAATGGGTGTCGCTGAAGAAGACAAACCACTGGATCAACCGGTACGCATCTGTGGTGCGGACGTACCGCCCGGAGGTCGCTTGGTATAGCTTTATCGAGTTTCTTGCGTGCCTCGCGCTGGCTGCGGTGCTTGCGATCACACCAGATGACTCTATTGGCTGCGGTCACGTTAAGATGGCGTCTTGCGCGATTTTTTTGATTCTTCTCGTCATCGAGGGTTACGTCCTTCCACATGCTCGACCGAGAGACTCAGCATTTGGCGTGGTCTATCAAGGATCGCAGCTGAGTGCCATGGCCTTCATGGCGTACGGCTACTACGAAAACAACCGCGACAGCTGGACCTTCGACGTTGCAAGCTGGCTGCTCTCTGCGTGCGCTGCGCTGCTGGTCTTCAAGACCACTCTTGACATCGCATCAGAGCTCTTCATCATCATCCAGGGACGCCGCAGACGCCTGCAGGAAAGTATGTTTGGGTCTGATGAGTGTCCGGTTATGACACCTGAAGCGGATGTGTTTGAAATGGCGGCAACGTTCGCTGTCGAAAGAGAAGAAGCGCATGCACCCAACATCGAGGATGACGATGATGAGGACAGTGGCGCCATGCTGGTCAGCCTAGGGGAGTCGACACCACCTCCGTGGATGACACCACTGCTGTCGGCAGAGGCCGAGATGATTAAAATGAAGGAAGAGGGCGGTGGTGGTCTTGGTGGTGGAGGTATCGGTGTCTCTGTCTCCGTGTCCGAAAACACAGTGCCCCTCGCCCCAATGCGCAGAGATGAGCTACTGCGTACCGTGCCGTCGGACCCAATGATCCGTCTCAACCAATGCATGACACAATGCGAGAGCACAACCTCCTCACAGTTCAACCTTCACCTAAACGGAAGGAGTTTGTTGTGTTAAGGGTGGAGTGGGAGAAGTGTGTTTGATGCAAAAATTTTTTTTGGAAAAAAGAGAGTCATATGTGACCAAAGCAGGTTCATCTTTCCAATTTCTTTTGTCCTCAGGCATTATTTATCTCAGTTTTTCTTTCCGTGTGATTTTTTTTTCAACTTACCTTCCTTCACCCCCCCTGTAAGGGTAACCGTAGTGAAGTAAGGTATAGTATTGAAATCGATGTGGGGGGGGGGAAAGGGTCAATTTTACAAAACCAGATTTTGAGGAAAATTTTGGCCAAAAATGGGCCCCACGTATAAGCAACCGGGCTCATATTTCTCAAAATTTAAGTGGTCAAAAAATTGTCCAATTTTCGAGATTGACCCCACCACTGCACGGGCGGAGCCCAAAAAATGCAAATAAGGACCCTTTTTAATTTGTTCTCTTGAAATGTATAATTTCATGTTTTCGCGAAAAAAATTACAACTGATCCCTACAAGGGTTGAAGGAAGGTGGTTGAAAACAACAGTAACAACAAGGACAAGTAATTGCTAAGGAAAAACGGGTGTGATGTGGAAAACTCCGCGCGATTTTCGAAACCACCGTAGCATCCTGGCGATTTGCTGGAGGTGCTGATGCGCCTGGTGTGATCGATGTGTTGTAGTCTGTGCATTCTGTGTTCCTTCCGCACTGCTCCAACGACGACGACAATGTGGGGAGCCTGTGGACAAAAACGAGCTGGAACACGCCGAGCCTGCCGAGCCGACGTCCAACAACGCTATCGATCAGATGGTGCTGGACGAAGAGGACAGCCCCCCTTCTTGAACGTTTCAGATGCTGGCGTCCCAGTGGGTCTGGCAGCTTACGAAGAGCGTTAGCATACCTGCAGAAGAGCAGAATGCTGGGCGTATTGTAGATTATTTCTACAGGATGGAGTTCCACATCACACCCCGTTTTTTTTCCGATAGCAATTACTTGTTCTTTTTTTATTTCAAAAATGTCGTATTTCTTGTCTCCCGATTCGGCAGTGAAATCTTCTTTTCCTCTGCCACATTTTTTTTTTTTGATTTTTGCAAAGAAATATGTCCTTAGAAGGCAACAAGGAGTTATGTTTCCCACCCCCCTCTCTTCCCTTTGAATTAAGGCATCTGAATCTATGAATCTTACAAAAAAAAAAAATCGTTTTTTTTCCTTTTTGTTATCTTATCATTTTATTCCGCACTGTCAACTTCTCTTTTCATTTGAAATAACGGCCTTGGTCATACCACTTGTGACCCTGGTCTCACCTCCCCTGCCCGCCCACCACCCGGATCCAATCTCGCGTTTTTGCGATTTTTTTTTCTCTTTTTTCGTTGTGAAGATTGTGTCTTTCCTTCACTCCTGTCTCTTTGTTCGCTCGTCCTTTCTACGAACAGGGGTGGCGGTATTGAACGCTTCGGCGCAATGTTAATGAACGAAAGTCATTTTGTTCCTCCTTTTGCATATAAAGTGCAGTCCGGAGGAAAAAGGCTTCCATTTCGCCTCAAAAAAAATAAAATTTCAAAGATTGGCAATCGAGATGATCTTAAGACCAGCCATACCAAAGCATTCTCAAACCCAATTATTGTTTGTTGAAGAAATAAAAAATCAAGGGGGGGGGGGGGGGCAACAATATTGGAGTGTACCATTGGTAATCAATGGTATTTCAATGATATAGGTGACCCCTTTTTTGCACACTTAGGAAGGCAACTTCCTATTAAGCCCGCCGACTCCATTTTCTTGGAGCTTCCAGGACCGTGCAGTGCTCCGTTCCCTAATAGGAATGGTAAAAAAAGTTTTCAAATCAAAAAAAAAAAAAAAATCTCCCCCACACCGTTCCCCCGCCAGTATCCGGTTCCTCTCATTTTTATTTTTTTCCCTCTCTTTTTTCTATTTTTATTTGTGCTCTCTCTTCGTGCGAAAAATACAAAGTACCCCACAGTTACATGGAAAGGGGTCAGACCAAAAAGGGTACTAACACATGCCCTGCCACTTCACGAAGATGAAGTGTGCCGTATATTTTCTTTCCCCCCCTCCCGCCACGCCCTGACTATTCTGTATTTTTGTCCTCAGAGCACCATGGCGAAGCAAATGACCTGACTTGGTGTTCTTACTTCGTGGTTTCACTGTTGGCTTTCTGCGACTCGCCGTTTGCATTGGTATGCCGTCAGAATCGTGTAAGCCAAGGGTAAAACCACAAATAAAACCAGCCAAGTCATTTCCTTCACCGTGGGGGTACCTCTACCCTATGCAATAGCTTTCCTTGGATAGCAAACACAAAACACTAGGATGGTGTCTGTGCCTATGGCGTCTGGAGCATCAAACAGCGACCGAATAGTAAGGCTAAAGTCTCACATTTGGGTTGCAATGTGCTCAGTACAGATGCCATGGCATTTTGATTGCCATTGATGTTCACCATGTACGGTACCATCTGAGCCTCACGGACTCAGTATGTTTTCTTTTGACGTTTTCTATTTTATTATTGAGAACGGCCTTTTTTGACTATATTCACAAAGAACGTGCATATTCAAACTTTGCATTCTTTGGTTCGGTACACCAAGTCATGTACCAAGGTACACTGTCATAAGTGGGCTTTTGTAAAGTCAATTTTTTTAGTTTTAATGATGCATCGCTTCTCAAGAGGGGTTTTCTTTCTTGCAGGTAATGGCAATGCGATACAAAAAAATCCCGTCCAAGAAAGAATGGGGCGGGACCAATTCACAGCCATCCATAAGCGCGAACTGAATGACATATTTTTGGGAGGGAAAGGTAAAAGAAAGGACAAAAAAAGTCCTAATGCCACACTCTTCAGGGATGAAGTGATGTGTGTACGTTCTACTGCATCCTTGCCTTACGGGTGTTTTCGTGTTTAGTGTACATTGTTTTGTTTGAAATGTGATGAAGGTGAGTAAGCACGAGAGGCGTGGGATCATCTTATAAACTTTTCTCTTTGTTTTAGCGTCAAATGGTTCTGTCAAATGCAAGAAGACAGTGCATAGTATAATCGGGTAAGTGGGCAATACTGTTCTGATACTTCTACACGTTTGTAACATACCATGGTTTTTTTTGGGGACAACGTTTGGTCCAATTTTATCAAAAAAAAATATTCCAAAAAAAAAATCTATAATATTTCCATCTTACAGTCAACCGCACTCAAAACCTGGACCAAAACTATTTTTCAACAACCTGCCAAGGGTGGTACATTTTTGGACCCCAAAACATCGGGGACCAAAGTAAAGCAAAATTTTGCATTCACTCAGAATAAATACTTTTCTGAGTGAAGTTTTCTTAGCTGTCGTTCTTCCGCGTTGCACTGAACAGAAATGGGGAAAAAAAAGCTTTTGTTGTATACACATTTAGGAAGGCAACTTCCTAGTCAGCCCGTCAACTCCATTTTCTTGGAGCTTCCAGGACCGTTTTGCAGCTCCGTTCCCTAAAGGAATGGTAAAAAAAAAGTTTTCAAAAAAGCTACTTTCTTGAGTTATGGATGAGTTGTGTCGTATATCCTTTCAGGTGCACAAGCGTATCGAGCAACATTGCGGTACCGACCCTACCTCGGTAGGTGATTGTCAACACCAGGAAAAGCAAATAGAGTGGATCTCATCCTCTGTGAGTGTCTACATCGATACAAGACAAATTTTCAAAAAAAGAAAAGGACAGTGGAGATTTGCACAACTGTGGCAACACAACCGAGGCAACTACACTACTCCAACAATTCATCAAACACAATAAGAAAGACACACATGCCACTGCCAAACCCTAAAAAAACGCACACCCCTTTTGTTCGAAGGGGTCTGTTTTTTACTGGATATTTCTTTTGATATTTTTCAATGCGATCCTTTTCAACAAAATTTTATTTTTTTTTCACAGTGCCTTGCTGTTCCAGGTTTGCACTACTTTTCGTTTCTTTCCTTCTTCCTTTTTTTTTTCTCTTTTTTCTCTTTTTGATGTGTCAGCGACCTTACGTTACGCACATCATCCACACCCCCCTTCTTTTATGTCACTAAAAAACACCAAAAAACACCACAAGACGTTATTATAACAGAAGTCACGTGGTTATTTGGTTTTCCACCAACCTTTTCTTTTCAACACACACTGCCCAACTATTTAGCGATCAAACCTTGAGTCAGATGTATTGTGTTCCCTTCTATGGAGTCATACGGGGACATACACATACATTTTTCTTCAAATTTTTTTGACCACACACATACACTTGGGGCACGTTCCGTAAGAACGGATTGCCCACCACCTGCTTTCATGATCTGTAGCAGACCGTTGTCGGAGCCATACGTTTAGTACGGACATGGTCTACTACGGTATACACAACTGGACAATACCCGCTAGGGGTTGCCCCGTACCCTCGAATTTCATAATATCATGCACCTCACATCCCACCCCCTATCCCAGAATCAGCAGAATTTGTACCCTGCTTGCCCTTGTTTGTTCTGTTCATCAAATTCACTTTTTTTTTTGTTTTTTGCACTTTTTTCCAGTTTTTTTGTTTTTCTCCAATTAGAAGATATGCCCTCACGGAAAAACATCCCTTTGTATTTGACAGCAAAAATACAATTCGACCAAAAGTTGCAAAAGGTTCGGAGCGCGCGTGGCGCGTCCGGGTTTGGGACCTCCTTTTTGAATTTTGAGGGGGGCGGTTCACGTTAAAGTGGGCCGAGAATCATAGTACATTTAACCTTGTGCAACTGGGCGGTAATGACCAAATGCGTATCACTCGAGAACGCGTCCATGCCGGAACTTGTCCATTTCTCCGAAATGACCCTACTAAGCTTCCCACTACAGTGAGGGTAGAGGTCGTTATCCGTTGTTGTATTATCCCTTGAAACGCCTGTCTGCACCTGTGCATGCAGTACCAAAAGTACCCCACCACGCGTCGCGTTTGGCCCGTAAATGCACCTGAGTGGCTCTGTTTTGGGATTTTCCACCAATCTTTTTCCAGAAAAGAAAAAGATAGAATGGGTGATCTGAGGTCTTTTTGTGAATTTATGCGCAATCCAACCCTAGTAAATTCTCCTAAAAAAAAAGACCCCAAATCACCCCCCACATAACACGTTTTTGAAGAAAAATCCGGTTTTCCCGGAGTTAGGAAATAGTCTTGATTTATGTTTGACTTTTCCCTTTGTACTCCTCAGACCCCGCCTTGATGCCGGCACCCTCTGGTTTTGTGTATGATTGCTATTCAAATGTTTGCTTTGGACTGCTGTTTTTCGTCTGCACCAAGCACGTTAGACTTATGGATGTACAGCATTCAAATGAACAGATGACTGAGGTAAGCACAGTTCGTCCAACCCTCTAATTTTTGCTTTTTTAGAATGTGATAGAATGCGAAAGATCACATCCACATTTTTTTCACTCTTTTAGGATTTGGCCAAGAGTAAAATGAAGAAATGGGGGTTGTGGCTACTCACAGCACGAACTCCCTTCCTGAAGGGTGGTTCCGCTGTTGCATGTTGCTGCGCGCTCATTATTCAGGATGAGGGGCTGCGGTTCGTACTAACGAATTTTTTTTTGGACAATTTGAAAATAGAAACGGGAGTCACCTCCTCGGCCTTTGCCGTCCCCTTTTGTTTTTTTCCCAACCACAGTACAATCAATTCGTCCAGTGAAGTAAAAAAGAAAGAGTATAGTGGAGCACACTCTAGGGTTGCTACACTAATACAACCAAGTTTTCAAAGAAAGAAAGAAAAAAACAGGGCGACAAGCGACACCCCCTTTAGTCTTCTGAAAGATCATCTGG
Organism: Rhynchopus sp. YZ270_cl-10; assembly: GCA_964035575.1. Lineage (NCBI taxonomy): Eukaryota > Euglenozoa > Diplonemea > Diplonemida > Diplonemidae > Rhynchopus > Rhynchopus sp. YZ270_cl-10. The sequence goes on along the minus strand of OZ037868.1, from coordinate 112,032 downwards.
AGGTGCCATCTTTTACGTTTTTCTTTTCATTTTGGTCTATATGGGGTGCTGAAGTCAGATTCTTGGATATTTGTATTTTATGCTCAAAAAAGCTCGAGATATGTACTCTAGTCAGCAGTGTTGTGGACGTTAGCAACGTTTTCATTCGAACATTGCCAGCAGCCTAGCCTAGCCTATTGTTGTTTTTTTTTTTCCAGATGTAAACCACGAAATGGATGTAGGTTTGTATGGTTGGGTGTCCACCCCCGGTACAGCCGGTCATTGTACCAAGGTACACTGTCACGAGAGGGATTTTGTATTTCAAGTCAACTTTTTTTTCCTCGGGTTGGTGTGGCCGAGACCAAAACATACACCTTTTGCGGACTTTTCAAAATAGCTGGTTTCGCGCCAAAGAAAGGTATGGAAGTTTATGGCCACCACTGAGAGCACATTTATCCACTTCACTTCATGTGAGGTGAGAGGCTATTTCCATTTCAACTCTTGCCCAATTGTCACGGCGCATTTTCACAAATTTATTTTTTTTGCTAATTTTTCAAGTTTTCACAACTTGGAAGCTCTGGGTATTTTCTTCTCTCTCTCTCTTTCCTACCCCACCACACACAGGCTCCTTTCCTACGTTAAAAAAGTGTAGTGATACAGTCACACGCAAGTTAACAATCAAAGGAAAGCCAGCAAAGACATTTTTCAATATCCAGGGCCCCACATACAAGGTTTCTTGTTTGGTTTGCAAAAAAATTAAAAAACGTATAGTGGAGCACACTCTAGGGTGGCTACACTAATACAACCAAGTTTTCAAAAAAAAAAAAAACGTATTTTTCCTTTCTTCATATAGATTGTGCTCATAGCTCTTTCCAGGTTCTCTTTTGTCTCTTTTTTTTATTTTTATTTTTTCAAATTTTGATTCTTCTTCCGCAGGTTTGTGGCAACTCGTAACCTTCGGTTGCCCTTCTGTGTGAAGGAAGAGCATTTTTCTTTTTCGTTCGCAATGTTTTCCATTCCAGATTTTTTCAAAGTTTTTACATTATGTACCACCTAGCTCATTCTGGGCTCAGCGTGCCTAGAAGAACTGAACCAGGGTCTAAGGCTCTGTTGGACAGGCTCTAGGAACCACGTTGTGCCTTCGATCGGACTTAACGGTATCATATTTTTGTTCAAAACTTTGAAGGAAAAGAAAAAAAAGAAAGACACAACGAACCTCCTCCTCCTTTTGCTTCGGTGTCTTCGATGACGTTTATATTAAAACAGATTTTGTCTTATTATTTTCATCCGATTTTTTTCCTGAAATTTGGTAGTGTTTAGTGTTCGGGTGAAGCTGTGGGTGGTATGTAAAACCCCCCCCCCTCTACTCCACCAAACTCTGCCAAAAAAATGTCAAAAAGATCAGGTGGCTTTTTAGGAATCCATTGTGATATGTTCATTCGGGCAGTATATGTGCTCTCTTTCGTGCGTCTCCTTCACACATATAAATCCGCTCGTTTTCTTTTTTTTTTCTTCTTTCCGACTCCCCAGATGCGTTATGGTTTACGTTCATTCCGGATTTTTTTCTTCTTTTCTCCTCACTTCTGCTCTACCCCGCTCCCTCACAAATTTGGGTTATACAAATAAAAAAAACAATGCAAAAAAAAGAAAAAACGACTTCTCTCTGGGGTGGCATCAAAACAAAAAACGCGGACAATGTCCGCGTTTTTGGGGGGGGAGGGGGGGGGGTCTGAAATTCCAGAAAACGCGGACATTTTGGGGTTTTTTTTTCCTCGAAAATTTTTTTCTTCACTGGGGTTGTACACGATTTTGACCAAAATTTATAAAAACTCGTCCATTTCGGCAAATTGACCCCACCACAGAACCGGCGGATTCAGGAAATGCAAATGTCGGTGTTTTCGGGCAAAATAAAAAATACAAGATGCCCGCGTTTTTTTGCAAAATGTACACGAATGGGGGCCCTTAAACCCCTGCTACCATGTGCTTCTACAGGCAAACACTGACGGGTTTTGACCAAAATCAAGAACTTGTCCATTTTGGCAAATTGACCCCACCACAGAACGGACGGATTCGGGAAATGCAAATGCCGGTGTTTTTGCACATTTTCATGGTTTCAGCATCAGAGAGAGAAAATCTGGGTTGTGGGATTTACCTTGGCCCCTTTACCTTACACTCATTTTGACCAAAACCAAGAACTTGGCCATTTCGGCAAATTGACCCCACCACAGCGCGGACAGATCCCGGAAATGCCAATCGCGGCATGTTTTGGGGCTGAAAAATTTTCACCTGAAATTTTTTTTCAGCAGCATGTTTTGGCCGAAAATGGGCCCCACGTATTAGTGACCGGGCTCATATTTTCAAAAATTTAAGTGGTCAAAAAATTGTCCAATTTTCGAGATTGACCCCACCACTTTCTGGACGGATTCCGGAAATGCCAAAAAACTGTGTTTTGGGTCACGAATTTGCACCCCGTCACCCAAAAACCAGCAAAAAATAGGGGAAAAAAAAACAAAAAATGTCCGCGTTTTGGGGGGGGGAGGGGGGGGGTCTGAAATTCCCCAAAAACGCGGACATTGTCCGCGTTTTTTGTTTTGATGCCACCCCTCTCCCCTTTCACTTCTTCCATTCACTCCCCCGGGTTATGATTAAGAGGAGTCAGATGTAAACCGCGAAATGAATGTAAAACTGCATGGTTGGGTGTCCACCCCGGTACAGCCGGTTATTTGTACCAAAGGTGTACTGAGAGGGTTTTGTATTTGAAGTCAACTTTGATTCACCCCCCAAGGCTGTGGGGGCAACCAAAAGGCGGTTTGAAGTGAGTCACCAAAGCGCGATTCACCTCCCCTCCCCTCCCGTTCCCACCAAATATATATTTTTTTCCAGGTGTCAAACACAATGGCATTTCTCAGATCATTGTTATTACTCACTTTTACGGAAGGGGTGCTCTGCGGGGCTGGGAGTCTCCGTATTACAACCGGTGGGCTTGCAGCGCAAAGCTCGGATCTCACTTTCCCTGTTACCCTGCACTCTGATGCAGGCCAAGACTGCGTTATTGGCTCCGTCACACCCTCAGATTTGGCTGGCCAGGTGACCCTCCCTAATACCTGCAGTTTTGACTTTGCGGATACGAAATACGTTCGGTTCGACTCTCCTGGGCCAGATGGGTGGTATATCAAACGACTTGAAGTCGCTGAAACCTCTGCCTTCACGGATTGGGCGGTCCCTGCTCTGCATGGCTCTGGTAGTGCTTGGGTTGAAACGAGCGGGTCGTACCCTGAGTACAAACAGGTCGACTTCTACCCGCAACACGAATTAGAGGCGCACATCACCACCGAAGCCTCGGGGAGCTCTGCTAGCGCTGCTGCGTTTAGGCTTTATTTTGAGTCACGCTCTGGGGATAAATGCACGGCTGGGGAGCTGCATGCGCCGGGGCAGGGGAGAACGTTTCACGTGGTTGCGTCGTGTCCCTTCGGTGGTGCTGATGTGCTCGGCATGCGGGTAGAGGCTGAGGCATCTGATGAGTGGCTCATTGAAGAGCTATGGATCCTTTTCCACGAGGAGAACGCTTTTCTGCAAGCCTTCGTCGACGTTTCTGGTGTGCCGACAGCACAGCACGGTGTGGATATGGCAGCAGGAAAACGCACCCCGCTGTGGGAGATTGCAGCAGGCACCCCAGTAGTGCCTCCACCAGGCACCCCACCGCCGGCGTCTGTTGGTTCAGTGAAAATGCGTTCAGGCGGGCAGTCGCAAGCGCTCAGCAGTGACAACTTCAAAGTGAAGCTCTACACGCGTGATGGAAACGACTGCCAAACTGGGAGGGTGAAGTCGCCACGGAAGAGCACCACGTACACAGTCGACAACACCTGTGGATACTCGATGGGGGAGCTGAAGAAGATCCGCATCCAAGCAGGCGGCATCGATGGGTGGTACGTCGAAGGCCTTTGGGTGTACGAAGAGATCAACGTCGGCGGTGTGCTGGACTTCAGATGGTCGCAGTGGGTCATCCCACAAAAGAACTATGCGTTTGGCGCGTGGATTGAGGAACAGCCCTGGCCACTGTCCTCGCCCGACAAGAACATGGACTTCTACCGTGTCGAGCCCATCACCCTAGAGATCCACACTGCGTACGAAAGGGAGGACGGCAGCACCGACACCTTCGAGGTCACCATCACCTCCACCAGTGCGCGTACCTGTACGACGAGAGTGACAGCGCCGCCTGCAGGGGCCGAAGCGCTGTACACTGCACATGGCTGTGATTTTGGGCCAGAAGATGTGGAGCACGTTACAGTGCGTGCAGGGAACCTAGATGGGTGGCGTGTCAGGGCGCTGTATGTACACTCAACAGATAAGTTGATTCAGGGGTGGGTCAGCAAGTCAGGTGGGTCGACACCGGGGTCGCTGGTGAAAAATGGAAACTCAGTCCTGTGGGGTGCGTTTCAGTATACGACACCAGCGCCGCCGACGCAGGTGCCACCCACATCGAGCCCGCCCACACCGACGCCACCGACGCTGTCCCCACCGACACCTAGTCCACCGACGCCAGCTCCGCCTACGATGAGTCCACCGACACCGTCGCCACCAACACCTTCACCGCCGACCCCATCCCCACCTACGCCATCCCCACCAACACCCAGCCCGCCCACTCCATCGCCACCGACTCCGTCTCCTCCGACACCTAGTCCCCCGACTCCCAGCCCGCCAACACCCAGCCCACCGACGCCGTCGCCACCAACTCAAAGCCCCCCAACACCGTCGCCACCGACGCCCAGTCCACCGACCCCGTCCCCACCGACTGTTTCACCTCCGACACCTAGTCCACCGACGCCAGCTCCTCCTACGTTGAGTCCACCGACACCGTCACCACCAACACCTTCGCCGCCTTCGGCAAGCCCGCCTACTCCTGCACCATCGACGCTGCCGCCGTTGACGCTGTCACCTCCTACACCCGCACCGCTGACAAGAGTGCCCAACACACCACGCCCGTCCACAGCCTCCCCTACCGCACCCCCCACAACAGCACCCACCAACGCCCCACCCACATCAGCACCGACATTCGCACCACCGACGCCAGCACCCACTGCACCACCCCCAACCGCCTCACCGCCTACACAGACACCGCCCACCTCCCTCCCGCAAACCGAAGCCCCCTCTACGACCCTTCCTGCGCCCTCCTCCTCTTCTCCATCATTTTCTCCCACTACCCCTGCCCCTGCCGCTGCCCCTTCTTCTTCTCCTTCTTCTTCCCCTGCCGCTTTATTGGACTCAGCGTTAGGCAAAGAGAAGGATATTTTTGAGAAGTCGAACCTTGCAGATGAGGCAAGGATTGGGAAGACTGCGGAGGTTGCGTCTTTCGCTGCGATGGGTGCATCGGGTGCGGGGGCGGCTGCGGCGATGAGGCTTGCTGTGGTGGCGGGGGGCTGCAATGGAGAGATACCACGTATGATGAACCCAACTGGACTCACCATAGACGGCAGCGATGCTGCTGGAGCTGTGGTAGGCAACACTGCGATTGCCCTCGGGTTTGGGCTTCTCTGCTTCCTCCTTCTCAAGGTCGCGCAGGCAGGAGGACACAAAGTGTTTCCCAGGCTCTTCGACAATCTCGACACACAAGGCTTCCTCCGTATGCCCTCCGTGCCGCTCTGCATTTTCCAGTTTCTGTATCAAGGCTTGACCCTCTCAGGGATGACCTTAGTACTGCACCCGGCTGCAGGATGGCATCTTTTTCTTGGCCTCATTGTCATTATGTCGTGCATTGCGATACCATGTATATTAATAAGGGTCGTCCGCAAGAACGTTCCGGCTATGGGTGTGTACGCGAAGGCTGTGAACAGACATTGGTTGTTGACGCATTTTATTGGACCAGGGGAGTGGGTGAACACAACACAGGATAGCATGTGGGTGCAGCGGTACGCTACGGTGTTGCGGACGTATAAGCAGGAGAGGGTGTGGTATGTTGGGGTCGACTTTGCAGCAAGCTTTGCGTTGAGTGCCATACAGAGTGTGGTTGCCGATTCGAATAAGGGATGTGGGCATATTAAGTTTGCTGGGGCTTTGGTCTTTTTGGCTCTTCTTGCTTTGGAGGTGACGTTTTGGCAGCATGCACGGTCACGCGATGGAGCAGCAGACATCACTGCGTTGAGCATGCAGAGCGGTGCGCTGATGTGCATGGCAGTGGGGTACTATTATGATGACCCAGAGTATTGGACCTTCACCGCTGCGTCGGTTCTGTTTCTTGTTGCGGTGGGGGTGTTGATGTTGAAGGTTGTGGCCGATATTTTGACAGAACTTTACATATTGGTGACACAACGGAGAACAAACCTTCAGGACGATATCCTCTCACAACGTCAAGCCAAGCTCATCAGCGAAACCAGCCTCTCTGAATGCACAGAGCACCTCACCCTCGACATAGACGGGCCTACCCCTGCTGCGACCACCCCTCTGTTGGAACCGCGTAGTGGACATGGTAGGGGAGGGCTGCAGGCAGAGTTTTCTGTGGAAGGAGGGTCGTTCAGTAATGCATGTGTGCTGTCGCCTTGTGTGTCGGAGGGAAATGTGAATGTGCTTGGGAGAGGGAGTAGAAGGTCTTTCCGTTCGTCGGTAGTGTCGCCGACGCCGTCGGATGTGCAGATGATGGAGCTGACGGCAAATGCCGGGGTAACAACGCCGCAGAGTGCAGGAGAGCGGAATGACAGCTTCAATAATTTGATGGTGGGGCTGATGGAGCTTAGAGGACAGAGGCCGGTGTCGCCGTCAAGGCGGAGGGCGCTTACTGCGTCGTCGGTGAAGAAGGTTTGAAGTAAACGAATGGAAAGGGATGCAAAAAAAAATATGGCTCAGCCTGGCTTCGAAAATCGGGAAAAGCAACACCAGCTTTTTTTTTCAGGTTTCATATTTTCCCTCATTTTCCCCTTATTTGTGAATTAAAAGGCGATTGCGAATGCATCCCTCCCTTTGACGAAGCAGAATTTTTTTTTGTACTTCTGTGATTTTTGCAGCTGTTGGACACATCCGTTTCTTCTATGCAAAAACTGCTTAATTTCAAAAAAAAGGGAAAAAAAAAATGTCACGCCTTCGTCACTGCCCCACCCCCCCAAACGACCCTTCTGGTTCTCCCCTCCCTTCCCCCTCCCTCCCCTTTGTTGTGCGACTGCTCCCCTTTGCGTATGGGAGCTCCACCAGACCCCTCTCTTTGCCTACTTCTATGAGTGTCTTATAGAGGGTGAGAGACGCTGTTACATTACACCTGAAGAATCAATGGAATTGACTGTACCAAGAAGAAACCGCAAAACGCTCAAAAAATTTTGATGCCATTTGGTTTAGAGATTTATACTCATTTTCAATTATTTCTCATTTTTTTGTTTTTTTTTTTTTTGTAACAGCCAGGGCGTTCGCTATCGCCATCGTTTTTTCCTGATCGTGGCGAAATGCCAAAAAATCCGAAATTTTTGCTTTTTTACTAGTGCTTAAAATAGGTCAAAAAAAAATTTTCCCGCCGGAGAGAAGCTAGTTCGTGGGGGGTGAATCCCTGGTACTGAGTGGTCAAAAAAAATTGCGATTTGCGCGTGATCCCTTCCCCAGCACAAGTGCTATTACAGCTGAACTTTCCTGATACTAAAACCAGCAAAACGATGGAGAATTTCATCAATCCCCCCCTCACTGAGGGTCTCTTTGTGCTGTTTAATCAAACAGATGCACAAGAGAGAGGCATCTGTCATATGAGACTTCATCCTTAGTTTGATTATTTTCAATAAACTAAAACGTCTCTCTGCCGTTGAAGATAGAGTTGACACGAGCAGTGACACCTTCTATAACAGGGGGTACGGGGCACCTTCAGCAGACTGCAGGATTGAGGAGCGGGAGTGCTGGGGAAACTTCCTCTCACGGCAGGCGGGTTTGCGGATGATTTTGAGTACAGTGGACACCCCTCTGCGACCCCCCCTCCGGGGGGGTCTACAGGGTGGTGGGGAGAAATCTCTCTCTCTTTTTTTTTTTTTTTTTTCCCCTTTTTTTTTTTTTATTTATTTATTTATACAGGGTTTCGCCCCGGTGGGGCGAAGCCCTGGGGCGAAATAAAATGTCATTTTTTCAGGAAAAGATTTTTTTAACGAAAAAAAATATTTTTCGCCCCGGGGCGAACGCCCTGGTAACAGCGGCAACACCTCTTCTATTTGATACGATTGGAAGCAATCGAAGAAAATTTTCAAAAAAAAAATTGGACAGTGGAGATTTGCACAACTGTGGCAACACAACCGAGGCAACTACACTACCCCAACAATTTATCAAAAAAAAAAATAAAAAAAGCAACTTTTTGTCCGCAAGGACACACACTCTCTGTTCCGCTCTTGGACACCCCACACAATAGCTTTCCTCTTATTTGTTCTGGTTTTTGATCTTTCACACGTTTTGTTTATTTTTGCTTGGTGACCAAGCAGAGACTACGATTCATCTTGTACTTCGTTTTGGTTAGTTTTGCGTATCAGCTCTTATCCCAAAAAAGGGGAAGGAAAAAATAGGTCTGTAGCCTTGTCATGAATTTTTGAAAATAGCTCATTTTTTGCATTTTCACCACTTTCACCACAAAGCTTCACAAAAAAAATAGCTGTGTTAGAGCAATGTGTCCTTCCATCCAGCATGTCAAGCCCCTAACTCTTGTTTTCTTCCCTATCCCACGGTAGCCAGTTTGAGTGGGAGAGCGTCAAAAATTTGACGTTTTTTTTTTTTTTGGGAGAGCGGGAGAGCATCTGGGAGAGCGTCTGGTAGCCACTGGGGTGTGGAGACGCTCTCCCAGGCGCCCTCCCGGGAGAGCAATTACAAACCTGTATTTTCGTCCACTTTTGGCGCTCTCCCACAGCAACCTGGACACGGTACCCCCTCTCCCCATTGGATCTGATCAAATTTTATCATAAAAAGGGTTTTGTTTCTTTTGTCCTAAAAACGCGGATAAGACGAAGCTTTCTTTTCTTCAGTAAGGAGTGTAAGATAATTTGTCGTTTGCCATATTCTTTTTGTTCCGCTAACAAAAATAAAAGCTTCGCTTGTCTGTGTTTAGGTGGGCCCTTCACCGTGGGCCCTGCGATTGTGCTCTGATGGGTGTCGATAGATTTTTGGACACCTTGATTGGTGCTCCGAAAAAAATAAATAAGCCACCTGATTTACCCCCGCGTATAGGCGCGTATAGCGCGTAAAGGCTGGGGAAAATGGGTGGGGTTTGGCCTATACTGCTGGCCTGTACGGGCCTTTACGCGCCTATACGCGGGGTAAAAATCAGGTGGATAAGTGAGAAAAGGGTTCTTGTAAGTTTTCACGGTGACTAACAAAGTCTGAAGATCTTGCGAGGCTCTTTGATCAAATATTATTTTCTTTTCTTTTTCGTCGGAGTGTTGACGGAGAATCGACGGAAAGGTGCGTGCAAATTGTTTTTTCATTCAGTATTTGTTTCAGGGTATTAGGGTGAAAATCCAAAATTCCGGAAAAAACTGGTTTTTCTGGTTTTCTCTCCTGGGTGGCGAAAACTAGTGTTTCCGGCAAAAACCTCCACCGTTGACGGACGCAGTCACTTTCGGGTTTTTTCGGGGGTGGGGTCAGTGCCTTATCCAGGAATCCAGATTTCAAAATATTTTTTGGCGCTGCTGACCCAGGGTAGACATTGGGAACAGAGGGACTGTATTTTTTCTTGCGGGGCGAAAAAATAATATAAAATGGCGCCGCAGGCGAAAAATTTTGAGGGTACGGTGTAAAAATCTAGATTTTTACACCACAGAGCCACTCAAACGAACCCTTTTTTGCGGAGCAAAAAATGAAAAATGGCGCCGCAGGCAAAAAAAAAAATCAAGGAACAGCCATTTCCCAAAGGCACTCCCGTGGTTCAACCACGGTTCTACCAGTCGGGGGAAAAATGCGGGGAAAAAAATCGAGTCCGCCCTAATCTGGGGACGACATTTACAGAAAGGCCTGGTGAAAAGTGTCGGTTTTTTTTCCCCCTCCAGATTTCTCTGTTTTTTTTTTTTTTTTTGAAAACCAGTTTTTGGAAAAACTGGTTTTCAAAACCAGTTTTTTTAACCACCCTAATACCCTGATTTGTTTTCACCACTCACTCTGTTCGCAGAGCGATAACGAAAAAAAAAGTTATTGGGGGCTCCCTAAAACATGTTAAAAAATCGCAAAAAAGTTCAAAAAGTGTTTTTTACCTTTGCCAAAACTGAGATACAAAGGGGAAAAAAATGTTTTTTGCCAGCCAAAACTGGGAAAAACGCATGTTTTCGTATGTTTTCGAATGTTTACGGACCCTCGGACTACGGACCCTCCCACCCCACTTTCTATAGTATGACCCATTTATAGAAAGGGACTCTCGCAAATTTTTTTTCCCGCCTATATAGGGCTAATTTCGACGATTTGAGGCCATTAAAACCAGAATTTGACACTTTTGAGCATCTGTGGGGGTCTAAAACGTGGTTTCGCGCACCCGAAATTTCGTGGTTTTTACTTAGGAAAATGCCCATTTCAACCCAAATTTTCGGTTTTTCTGGCCCGAAAGTCCAAAAAAAAAAAAATACAAGGAAAAAATTTGCCCAAGGCGCACGGTGCGCTACTTTTATTCTCTCGCCATACTGCATCCTTCCTTTTCCTTAGGCGTTTGACCCCAATTAAATCGCGTTCTGTCTGTGACCCTTGTCGGACACTGCGCCCTCTGATAAGGGTAATACTTTCTAGAAACATTCTGAAGTCTGTTTTTGACACACAATCGGGGTGGGTGGGCCATAATTTGCTCAACCAGTCGAAAATTGGGATTTTTCTGAAATTTGCATTGTGCCCAGCAAAAATCGTCGTTTTTTTGAAGAATTTTCCAAAAAATATGCTATACCCCCTATGACTGGACCCAACTCCCCTCACTATTTTTTCCTTCTTTTTTGACCCAGAAACCACGCGCTTTTTGAACCTTTTTATCCAAAATACTCCTTTTTAGGGAGCCCCCATTTGTTTTTTTCTTTATTTTCTGTTCACTTCATATCCCTGAAGTCAGTCGATTTTAAAAAATTTCTTTCCCTCTGAAATGATCTGTCGTTGCGAACAGACACATTTAAAAAATGATAATGCACTACACATTCCCAACAGATCTCTGACAGCTTTACCTTTTTGGTCTGACCCTCACCTGGTGTCTTGGTTGTATTGTTTGTTCAATGAAAAAGATACCCCAAAAAATTCGTTCTTTCTCCTTTCCCTGGAAACGTCGAAAACGTCATAGAAAGTTGGCAAAAAACGGTCTTCTTTTTTGTGTCTGATTTTTGTTTTTATTTTTTTGTACAAAATACAACTTCGTGCTGGCGGGGGTGTACTGCATGCTACCATGCGAGGCTCAGGTTTATTTTACCAGCCTTTTCTCTCAAACTTTTCTTTCAAATATATGTGTGCACTACAGGCACATTCTTACGATTTTGTTTTCTTCTTTCTTCTTGAATGAAACTAATCCTTTTTGCTCAGAGCTTTTCTTTCATGCATGTTTTTTTTATTATGATTATTTCCATTTTGAAGCATACCTTTTGTAACCACTCTCCCCTTTCCCCCATTTCTTTGCGAGAAAGCCTTCATTGCCATACCTTTCTTGAATAGGTGACTACAGTTGGACAAGAAACTTGGCGACCCAAAAAATATTGGCGGATTTTTGGGGGTTTTCTTGCAATTGGCAACTTTTTTTGGTCGCCAATATTACTTGTCCAACTGTCAGTAAGTGGGAGGCGATTGGGTCCTTATCTGACAACGCCTTCCTGGTGTGTGCGTATGTGAGGCACATTTCATCTTTGTCAAGTTTTCTCTGTCTTTGTGTTCTGTAAAGGGGAGATGACCCCTTTATGTATACGCAAAGTCTTGATGTGCGCATTGAATCCCAGCGTCCATCCGCCTCAGTCGGCCCACCCCATTTTTTCTTTAAAGATGTGTGTGCACGAGAGGCACATTCATCCTTTTCATTCTTTCTTTCCTCTCTAATAACTGCTTCATACACGTGGTGCCCCACGCAAAGCAAAACACCTCCCCTAACGTCTACACATAGTACTGACCCAAGGTTCTCTGCGGAATCTGATATTGTCGATACAAAAGAGAGAAAACTGGTCGGATTTCTTGATATATTTTTACAGCGTGAGTAGGAGGTGCCCGCATCAGTAACTACATTTTGTGTATTTTTTTTTCGAAATATTTTTTTCAGTTCACAAGGTGGCCGTTTGGGGCTTATCTTTACGATTTGCCTATGATGTAGCGCTGTCACTAGATTCTCCCCACAGACTGCGTTTTTTCATGTTCTACGTTGGGGTTCTGCACGACCCAAGGCTGTGGGGGACAGGTTTCCTCTCGTTTGCACTGAGGCACCTCATATCTTTTATTGAAAGAAAATGAATCTAGGTTTATTGCTTCCCTGCATCTGTTCCGACGTCCGCCGGTACCACCCTGGGGGGAGGTCCACGACCTTCTTCCTTCTCCCTTCCCCCTCTTCCCACACTTCAATGCCACCAAGGTGACTAAGCACGAAAGGCTTAGGATCATCTTATAACCTTTTCTTAATTATCACTTACATCCCCTCTGCTCCGTGTCGTCGTTACCTTATTTTGAGGTATGTGTGGATCGGGAAAACTCCTCTCTCGCTCTCTCTCTCTCTCTCTCCGGTACACGGCTTGATTTAAAAATTCAGGGTGCCTATGCACTTAGGCTAGATTCATCGTACAAAAACCTTAGGTGTGTGCAAGGTGGTACAGGACCATACAAGCTTTCTCAGCCTGTTGAGTGAAGTGCACAGCTTACGGATCTTCTCTCCCGACCCCCCTCCTCTGATTGGTTCCCCTGCCCCCTACCTAGTGAAGGTGTAAGCATAATATTATAACGTTCTTCATCTCTTTTCAAGAGAAATATCTTTTTTGCTTTCATCCGGATGGCTGGCGTACGTGGGTCAGTCGGAGGTGCCTGCATCAACGACTACAGTTTTTTTCTTGGTTCTTTCCTTCTCAGTGAACCGCTACGAGTTAGTATTTGCGTTTTTTTTTTTTATATCGATAAAGTAATGTGCAGCTCAACCTTTTCTTTTTCCTTTTTTCAAGAAAGATGTGTGTGCACGTGAAGCACATTCATTGGTCACCTTTTTCTTTTCTTTCCACACTCAGCCCTTCCCCTCTCCTCTTTTCTCACAGCGTTTGTTGACCACCTTGTTTTTCACAACCAGGCTAGCTCCTTATGGGAGTCCTCCGAATTTCCCTTGAAATGTGTTATTTCGGTTTGCAAAAAAAAAGAAGAAAAACTGTTCAGGGGTTGAAGAAAAATGTGTGGAAGACAACAACAACTAATTGCTTAGAAAAATGCAATGAAAGTTTTTTTTTCGATAGCAATTATTGTTTCCCCCCCCCAGAAACTATGTGAATTCAATTTTTTGCTTTTTTTTGTTTGTTTGTTTGTTTTTGAAGGCAACTGACACGTCAGTCATGTGTTTTGTTATGGTCTTGCCATGATATTATATGACCGGCCTTTTCCTTAGCGGGATCACTGGTGACTGCACATAGAGCTAGGATCCTTTCATTTTTTTTATTTTCATTTTTTTTTTGAAAAAAAAAGTTTAGCGTCACCATGAGTTACTCACGAACAACCTACACGGTTCAAGTGGTGTCCACCCACACCAATGAGCCATCGCGCTGATGTTGCATCGCTTGCGCAAGAACGTGGTAACTAACCCCTTCTGGCGTTCTTTTCCCCCCCAGCACTTTCCACCTGAAAAAATTTTGCCTGAAATTTTGGTGGCGTTTGGGAGGGTTTAAATACTACCGAACTCCATCAAAGTTTTGTGCAAAATGAGGTGGACTTTTCGAAGGTCTATCAAATCCTTTCATTGAATCTAAAGAGGAATACAGTTTGTTTTTTTTTTATGCGTGTCTGTGCGAGCAGGACAACGAACCTAGTCATCTACAGGTTTCATGTGTTCGACGCAAAGAGATTTCACGTTTTATCCGGAACGGCGATACAAGCCCTTGGGTTAGTGTTGACAGCAGATTTTTTTTTCTTTTTTTTCTTTTGTCAACGCTCAATCAAAAGGGGGCTGTCTCTTTTGCGCTACGGCCCTATGCTTGCCTGTCTGACAACTGGGTTCAGTTCTTTTTTGTTACCGTTTTATTTCCTCCACCTCCCGAAAAATCCATTTCTTTCTCTCTTTAATGTGGGTGCTGCGCGTATTGTGGCTGAGAGGCTCGTTTTATGATTTCTTTTTTTAGTTCTTCGCGTTTCTTGTGAGGTGACGAGGCGAGTCTTAGATCTGTTACCATACATTCATCTTGGTGACTGTGCGAGAATATATTGGTGACTAAGCACCGTGAGGCTTAGGTTTCCTCTCAAAGTGCTCTCTCTTCATCTTTCACGTTCTCTATCTGTTATTAAGCTCACAGGCTTAGCGTCAGCTTACAACCTTTTGTTTTCTCCCCCAAGAAAGTAAATATTTTCAGCTCTGGACAAGCTCCGTCTTGTAAAATATTTAACCATTTCAGCTCACAACACCTATAGAGGGGTGCCACGATAATTGGTGTGGTTCGTGTGTAGTTTTTCACTTTTTCGATCACATCAAGTGCGCCCGAAAAAACAAAGGAAAGGGTGGTTAGTTTTTCAAAGAGAAGCGAAAATATTCTTTTCTTTTTTTCGTTTCAAAAGCAAAAAATGGTTACAAGGAGTCTATGTTACCGGTCGTTTTGGCATTCATTTGTCACAATATAGGACTGGGGACGTGCAAAAAAATAAAATAAATAATAGTGGAGCCTCATCCTCGGGTCTCTACACTATATTTTCAGTGGAATCGTTTTCCTTTTCAATTCGACATTTTTTCTCTCTTTTTGTCATCTCCCCCCTGAACCCCCTTCTGCAACTCTCCCCTCCCTTCCAAACAGAACCCCCCATCCACCTTTACACATCTCACCAATGACTACCATCGTAGCCCACTCCAGTGCCGAGGTAGGTTGGCGCCAAGGCATCGTACACGGAGGCGGTTCTGCTGCTAACTGTGGGATCGGGTCCGAGCCTTCTGAGCCTACTCCTGGACCAGGGTCGTACCAGGTGCCCAGTGTGTTTGATATACCTGTCAAATCTGCAAGTGTGCCTGCAAGTGTCACACCACGAAGGAAGTCTCGCAACCCAATGTTGTGTGGACCCAGCCCCGGCCAGCCGCACTACATGCAGCCGTTGCAGAGGGGGGAGAAGGAGAAGGAGAAGGAGGGTGAGGGCGAGAGGGAAAAGGAAAAGGAAAAGGAGGTGATGGGTACACATGAAACGCCGTCCACACAGAGCCCGGGGCAGACGGCAGAGGAGACAGAGGGGAGGGAGGAGCGGGCAGGTGGTGGCGGTAGTGCAGGTGGTGGAGGTGGCGGTGGTGGTAGTGTAGCCGCAAAGAAGCTTGAAGACCGTATTGCACACCTTCAGATGCTTCTCGCACAGAACGAGGCTGCAGTGAAGGCATACCCACCCATGACGGAAGACGAGATGCGGATGGAGGCGGACCTCATCACACAGCGTGCCCTGTATACGTGTCCGAACCTGTAGGGGTGGGGTGGGTCGTTCTAACCTTTGTTGTTGTAGATTTAGATGTGTTTGTTTGTTTTTGTATTTTTTCCAAAAAAAAAGGGTGTAATATTTCTTTCCCCCCCTCCTCCCCTGTACCACCCACCACCAATGATGCAGATAAACAACATGAACACTGGTGGAAAGATGTTGCTACTGTGTGCCTGTGCATTGCTTGCGCAGGGCTGCGTGTTGGAGCATCCCACCATTCTCGACTACAGTGACCACCGTGTCGACAGAGGGCACGTTGCGGAGGAGATTGTGGACGGGGACATCAACTCGAAGTGGGACGCAGGGCATCCAGGAGGGTGGGGTGTGCCCAACTGGGTGACGTTGGAATTTAGCACTGCACAGCACTACAACACATTTTCGTTTGCGGGTGCAGGTGACTCCACACATGAGCCCAAGAGGTTTAACATCGAAACCAGTACTACCGCCACAGGCCCGTGGGTATCAGTCTACGAGCAAATGAATGCAGTCAGAAGGACGACCAAAGTTATGAACTCGTACGTCTTTCCTGCAGGTGCCACGTCAAAGTACTGGAGGTTCTATATCAACACAAGGTACTCCACCTACCAGGCGTACATCTTCGAAATCCAGTTCTCCTGCACCACAGATGCGCCCCCCACATTAGTGCCAGGCACAACTATCGCACCCACGCCAGCACCGCCAACACCGGCACCGACTGCTGTACCCACGGCAATCCCGACTGCAATCCCGACAGCTATCCCTACTGCTGTGCCAACAGCAGTTCCAACAGCTATCCCTACTGCCATCCCAACAGCCATCCCTACTGCAATTCCAACAGCTGTGCCGACAGCCGTCCCAACCGCAATCCCGACTGCTGTGCCAACAGCCATCCCGACAGCGATTCCGACTGCCATCCCCACTGCAATTCCGACAGCTATCCCGACTGCTGTGCCAACAGCAGTTCCAACAGCTATCCCGACTGCCATCCCCACGGCAATTCCAACTGCAATCCCGACTGCTGTGCCAACAGCCATTCCGACAGCCATCCCCACGGCAATTCCAACAGCAATTCCAACTGCAATCCCCACAGCAATTCCGACAGCTGTGCCAACAGCCATCCCTACAGCAATTCCAACAGCTATTCCGACAGCCATCCCAACTGCAATCCCCACAGCAATCCCGACAGCAGTTCCAACAGCAATTCCGACAGCCATCCCCACAGTGGCCCCGACTGCCATCCCTACAGCAAATCCAACTGCTGTGCCAACAGCGATCCCGACTGCTGTACCGACGGCTTCACCGACAGCAGTCCCGACAGCAATTCCAACCGCTGTGCCAACAGCCATCCCGACCGCAACCCCGACTGCCATCCCAACAGCTGTGCCAACCAGCGTGCCCACCACCACACCCACAGCGATCCCGACTGCAGTCCCGACGGCCGTCCCTACTGCACCACCAACCATTGCGCCGACAGCTGAGCCGACAGCCCAGCCGACCATCACACCGACGGATGTGCCGCTTACGGACGCACCGCTGACACCTGCACCGACAACGCTGCCGCCGTTGACGCTGTCGCCTGATACGGATGCTCCTGAGACACGTGCACCGCTGACAGCTGCACCGCTGACACGCAACCCGCCGACGTACTCGCCACCCACGAGGCCACCGACCACGACAGCACCACGCACAATGTCGCCCGTTACGTTTGCTCCGCAGTACAGGACATCCGTGCCTCAGGATCCCACAACAAACGTCCCCCTCCGCTCGGGCACGTATGCTCCGCCGCCACCTGTCCCTGTGACGACGGCACCGACAGTGCTCGCAACAGACGCACCGACGACGGATACGTGGTCGCCGCAGCCAAGCAGCACGCTTACCCCGGCACGTGACGCAGCAGTGTACAACACCTCAGAGCCGCTGGGTATGGTCGAGAGGGAGGTGTACGACAGCCCCGAGATGGTGCCCACAACAGCAGCCCTTGGGGGCATCATGGGCTCGCCTGCAGGCATGCGCCTTGGTCTTATTGCGCAGGGGTGTGGCGACGAGAAGCAGTTCCCGTGGTTCTTCCACCCGCTGCGCTTCAGCGTGGGAGGGAGCAAGGCGGCAGGGGCGATCATCGGGAACACAATCATCGTTGTTGTGGTGACGTTGGTCTGCCTGGGGCTTGGGTTTGTCTTCAACAACATGTTTGCGGACAAGATGCGGAAGACGTTCAACACGTACGACGCGTACGGTCTGCTGCGCTTCCCGTCGGCACCACTGTTTGTGTTTATTGTGCTGTTCCAGGGGTTTTCGCTTGCAGGCATGGTGCTGACAGCACACCCGCCTACCTTGCCGCTCTTCTTCCTTGGTGTCACGACGACTGTAGCCTGTCTTGCGCTGCCTTTCTACGTGCTGCTCCTCGTCCAGCGCAACGTTCCGAAGGAAGCCATCTACGAGCCCATGCCATCCCGCGAGGGCGAGACGCTCACCACCTTCCTCTTCGGCCCTGGCGAGTGGGTCAGCAAGCGCGAGGACTACCACTTCGCCCTGCGCTTCACGTGCGTGCTGAGGATGTTCACACAGTCTGAGGTATGCTTCACGTCCCTGCCAAAGGGTTGCCCTTGCTAAGAAATGTCATGTTCCAACCATTTTTTTTAAACGTGCAAATCGTTCGTGATTCAGCTACGTGCGCGATAGTCACGTTCGTTTTACCTTTTTTTTTTCTCGGGTTTCTCTTCTTTCAGCATCAAAACCACACCACACAACCCTCAGGTGTACTACGCATTCACGATCCTTTCCGCCAGTCTTGCACTCTCTGCAGCAGCTGCTATCGACACCTCGGACTACATTGGCTGTGCACACGTCAAGGTTGCGCAGACGCTGGTCCTGGTCGGCCTGATTGTGCTGAACGCAGTGCTGCACCCGTTCTGCAGGATGCGTGACATGGTTGCAGACTTCCTCATCAACGGCACACAGGCGCTTGCCTGCGCGCTCATGGCTGTGGGGTACTACAACGAGACAAGCACGGGTACGATCTTTGACGTGGCGGGTGTCATCTTCATTGCGTGCGCCGTGCTCATTCTGACGAAGGTTGTGTGCGATGTGTGCTGCGAGCTGCACATCCTGTTCACCCGCAGCCGCGCCCTCCTGCAGGAGGAGGTCTTTGCACGCGAGGCTAAGGGCGACAAGCTGGACGGAAGCTCTGACGACCCTGAGCTGCTTGAGACGACCCTCCTTCCGGTGCGCCACTCGCCTGCAGGCGACAGCGCCAGCAACAACTCCACACGGCACGAGAGGGACCTCGCATCTTCGTACATGGGCCTCGATGCAAGCATGGTGTCCGCGGGTGAGCGTGCCACGTCCACCACTGGTGCTGGTGGAGGGCGTGGGAACTTTCTTCCAGCGGGGCGTTACACAGCTGTAGCCACATCTGACACACCGTCGTCACCAGTGACCCCACTCCGCCCGCACTCATCGCGCCGTATGGGCAGAAACAACACCTTCAACAGGTCAATCAAAAATGACTCGCAAAGTGCGTCTCCAGACTCCACAAAGGTTGACGAAGAAGTGACCTATGTCTAGAACGCTGTTGGGGATGTGGGGTAAAGGGATATTGGCAATGCAGACACAAAAAGAGACAAAAGTCAAATCTTGTCTTCTCGATCCTATATGAAAAATGAGGGCATAGGTACCCTCAGGAACCTATTTTGTCGAACTAGAGCGTGGAGGGGAACATACTTTTTTTTTCCCCGTTTTTTTTTCGCACATTCTTTGTTTTGTTTTTAAAAAGACCGGTATTTTTGTTTTTGCGTTCACCGGTTTTTAAGAATCGTTCTTTCCTTCGAGTCCGTTTTTTTTACCTTCTTTTTTGTTTAATTTATCTACCCATTTTTGATTTTCCCATGATTTTTCCCTCTTGGACATTATCCACACCAAAAAACATACGCTCACAATAAAGGTCTTATCTGTTTTGTTGCTCTGAAGAGTGGGTCCACGCCACGACCACAAGATTTTCTAAGACACCTAATTCTCAACACATGACCTAGTCGAAGATGGCGCACTGCCTCGGCAAAGTGTTACAAAACCTGAGGAACCTAGCTGTCGAAGTAAAATCATCTACATCTTCAGAGTCAAAACAAAAAAGGACGCTTTTTTTCTCTTTAATAGGTACACTGCCCACCGAGAGTTGGCTTTTGTATTTCAAAAAAAAAAAAAAATAATGTGGGTTTGTTGTTGGGTGTTGTGGCAATATACCGTCCCCTATTCCGAACTCTTTCCCCCTCCCCTCCCCCTTAGTCCCTTCCCCTTCCCCTCAATTTTTTTTGGAGATCTCATATGCGAGAGAAGTTTGGGATCATCTTATAAACTTTTGTGTTTGTTTCTTGAGGAGGTAGCGTGCCTTCCACAGAAAGAGTGATTTTTTTTTTTTTGATTTTTTTTACATTTTTGTTTTGTGCTTTCATCCGGGGCTGGCATCGTGCGTGGGTCAGTCGGAGGTGTGCCTGCATCAGCAACCACAGTTTATTTTCTCTATTTTTTTCTCACAAGATATGAGCATAGTCTTTGGGTTATTCCGTTCCATATCTCACGTTTTGTTTCTCAATTTTTTTTTTTTGGGATCCGGCCAATGGGTTTAACTATGCCTTTCCAAACGCACAGAGTGTGCGTCTATATTTCCTCCTGTTGGCCGGAGCGGGGGGGTATGCGGGGCAATTCTTTTCAGTCCTCAGGGAGGTAAACTTCCCTGCCCCCCCTACATATAATGCAAGTTTAATACACCCCTTCCTTTTTTTTTTGTTTTATTCATTGGTTCTTTTGTTGAACTGATTTCTTCGATTTAAGTGTTTTGAGGTGACAGAGCATAGGCTTAGGATCATCTATTAATTTTTTTCTTCTTTTTTTCCCCTTTTGTGTCACATCTCAAATGAGGTTATACGTTTGAACCCTGTCGTGGAGGGGAGGGTCTGATGAGCGACCACTCGGGAACCTGAAAGTCAGCTCTCGGTTCGTCCCGCGTCGCCAGTCGTACCGCCAACTAGCTGACGTACCGAGTACCTTTTTCTGTTTCGAGAAAATGCACTCCAAGACCGTCGGTTCTCAAAGTTTCAGGAAGAAAAAAAAAAAGAGATATTAGATACCCTTGTGGTAGTAGGGCTCATCCTCGGGTGTCTACACTAGTTTTTCAAAAAAAAAAAAGACAAATTTAGAATGTCCCTGACCTCGGCTCGACATGTTTTCTCTCCAAAAAAAAGATGGGGGGTTTTTGTTGAAGAAAATATGTCGGGGGATTTTTTTTATCGTTATTGCAATTTCATTGTCGTGCAAATCCAACCCAACACCTGGATCCCATTTTTTCCTTTTATTTTCTTTTGGTGACTAAGCACCTCACGAGAGGGCTTTTTCGCCTTACGAAGAAACTTTCCTCTTTTTTTCACCCCAAAGTGCTCCCATTCACCCCTCTTGCGATCAAAATCGAACCACATCTTCCAAAATTGCTCTTTTTTTAAAAATTCTTTTTTTTTTCAGTGCCGCGTTCGCCTCGATGAACGGTAAGGGCGTTTGTAGCAAAGTACTCTTCACTTCTCTTATGATTTGGTTTGATAGGGGTTTCCTCTTTCACGGCCAGGTGGTCAGTGGGTGCGTGTCGTGGGTAATAAAAAATGTCAACACAGAATAGTGTTATACGTTACACACCTTACGCACGGAACAGTTGCGTTTTGCACCTTCCCCCCCCTAAAGCCAAAATACGTTCTTTTAGTCTGCTCTTATGATAAGCTAAGGTCCACTTCTTTTTGTCTCTTTTTGGGCAACGCCTATTTTGAGTTGTACTGTGGAAGTGAACATGAGGGTATCACGCCTGTGGCCTTAGTGAGGCCGATTCGGTCTTGTTGCATTGTATAGCATCTATAGTAGAATCTAGTGCTGTGCAATACGAGAAGAGTTGCAAAAAATGAGAGTTGGGCGAAGGAGCGGGGAAATGATGTAAATAAACAAAGTGTAACCAGGAGCAATCCTTTGCACAGCACAACGTAGGTTTCAAAAAAGGGGTAAAAAGGCAAAAAAAAAGAGAGAATATTTTTGCAACGTGGTTTTTTAAAAAATACCTCCAAAAAAAAAAAAAAAAAAAAAACACAATGGAATAATTTATGTTGAGAACACAAAGAAAGAAAAACACATATGACGGAATCCAACCATTTCCCCATCCCCTTCTTTTCTCTCCTTCTCTCCCTCTTTCTTCTCCACTCGCACTTGAATTGCACCGTTCCCGTTCCCGTTCCCCCCCTTTTATTCCCCCACCCGGTACACCCGGTCATGAACCAAAGGTACACTGTCACGAGTGGGTTCTTGTATTCCAAGTCAAGTTTTTTTGTTGTTGTGCGTGTCGATTCAATTCAGACATCGTCTCCTGGCAAAGTTTAGAGGGTTTGTGTATTTTGTTTTTTTTTTGGGTGCAATGTGACCTGAAGAAACCTTTCTACAGTGACTCTTATCTAAAATTGCCAAACGATTTTTTTTTCCTCTCCTTCTCAAATGTACCGGACCCAACCCAGCTCATCTGGAATCCACGTCGTTGTCATTTCAAAGATTTTTTTTGAAGACGAGACAGCCGTAGCAACTGAACAAACGACAACGAGGGGTTTTATTATTGCAACACTCCGGGGGGGTTCGATAACCCCGCGGGAATGTCAGTGTCTGCGCCCCAGAGGCGTTATGCACTAATTAACTTCACTTTATTATTTTTCTCAAAGGCCGAGAGCATCAGGCGGGTTTTGTATGCTGGCTCAAAAAATAATAACGCTTTCAATTCGTTGTGAACTGAAAGACGTATGACCTTGTAGCTGGGCTACCCTTGGTGTTGACACCCCCCCCTCAGGCCAGAGAAAATAGTTAAATTTACCGCGAAGTTTTTTTCACCGAACAAAGAACAAAAAAATCAACGAACACTCAAGAAGAAAAGAGGGGAGAAAAAAGGTACAAATTTGTTCATTAGTTCATACACCGCAACATAAGAGCGAGAGACAGAGGGTTCCACTCACACCGAAAGCTGCTCTCTTTTTTTGTGTTTTTGTGTGTAATTTCTTTTCTAGAAATACACTTGTGGTGTGGGCAATGCTTCAAACCTCTGAGACCTTTGTATTTATTCCCCTCCCTTTGTTGTTGCACAACCTCATTTCTGTGCTTCAGGCAAAAGGGAAATTTTCTTCTTTTTTTTTTTGACAGTGGGTAGTAGCGTACCTACTAAACAAAAGGACGAACGAGGTGGTTTTTTTTTTTTTACGCACACTACTTTGTGAGCGGAAAGTGTCACGTCGTTCACTCACCCAACCGTGCTCCGCAACACCACCACCCAACAGGTGATTTTTTAGTGGAAGCGTCAACGCATCAAATAACTACAAGAAGGGGGGTGAGGGAACGACAAAGCGACACTTTGTATTTTATTTTCCACATACGCTGCTGATCAATTTATTGAATGCATAATGTTGAAATACTTTTTATTTTGTACTGCCCTGACCTTTTGAGTCCCTCCCACCAAATCCCTAAGAGAATAGTCCCTAAAACGCACCACGGTTCAAAACATTTTAAGCAATGTTTTTTCCAGAAGTGTAATAAAGTAGGACACCTTAACAAATTCTAGGGTACCGTGTACTGTCTGTGTGACAGCTTTCATTGGATTAATTAAATGCGCCTGAAATATTGTCCCAATATATGGTACGCCCGAGGCTGCCAAAAGTAAAATGTGGACCACATATTGGTGTAACCAGGCGACAACGATAGGTCGTCTTTTCGGCGTTCTCTCCACTCTCCACTCTCCACCTCCACTTAAGTGCTGACTCCCCTCCACCCCATACCCCAAACCAACTACACCGAGTAAAAGAAGAAACTAAGAAATGCAACCTTTTCCCCCACTACTGTTGGAGAGTCTATAGAAATCATATCACACCATCCCCAAAAAAAACGAAAACGAAAAAAAGAAATACAGTGATCTTCAGTGTTTGCAGTGACCAGCACAACATACAGCAACCGTGGTACGATTTTATTTTTTTTCGGGAGCTCTGTATAGTTTGCTGACAGCACTGTTGTTTTTTTTATTTTTACCCAATGCCTGCGTCCGCCTGATGAAGCTGGTGAGGCGTTTGCACTTTCAACCTTTATTTTTATTCTTAAGGTGGCTAAGCACGAGAGGCTTAGGATCATCTTATAAACTTTTCTTTATTCTTTGGGACTTTCCCCCTCTCTCTCCCTTGCTCTTCCCTCCCTTGTTTGTTTCTGCAATAAGTATTCTAGTGTTATTGAAGTGCCCCAAATTTCATTTTTTTTTTTTTAAAGCTCGTTTTATCTTTTTTGTGTGAAAAGCGGATCGTGTGCGCGTTGTCTCTTCCTTACAGAATATTACCCAGGGTCTGTGTGGGGGTTTTTTTTGTTTTAAGGTGACTATGTAGCAGTGAGGCTCCGATTCGCTTTTGCAACAACTCTTCTTCGGGTCCTGGTCACGCACCAAGGTGCACAGTCACGAGAATTGGATTTTTGTGTATTCAAGTAATACTTCTCTCGAGAGCTACAATGAAAAACCATCCCCCCCCCCGCTAGGGGGAGCCACCAAGGGCGTTTTGCTGTCCAAAACCCATTTTTTTGAAATTTGGGTGAAGAAATCCACTAAAATGGGCGTGCCTGGCCGCAAATCGCCCTGGGGATCACCCATATATCCCAATAAACCACCTGACGACCTTCACAGAGCACTTCTTGTCTCAAAAAAATCGATTTTTTGTGAAAAAAAGCCCAAAAACCGCGTCACGTTTGCGTCACGATTGGTGACCAAAATTTAACACTTGCCAAGAAATTTCTCCAATCAGACAAAACTCCTTCTAAACACCCGAAAAACACTTCAGTCCACATCCGCTGGGGTCCCAGGGTGGAAATATATGGTTTTTGCAGCTTTTAGGGGTCCTGGGAGGGTCCCAGGCGTATTCACGAGGGACGGAACCGCTTATAATGCCCGAAATTGCCTCTTTTTTAGGGTGCTTTTTCACCTTAAAAATTCAAAAAAAAGTGCTCAGACAATCACAGAAGTGTCCAAACCCCCTCGGAACTACTCGCCAGACCCCCTGCAGGGTGGAGAATCATATTTGCGATCACTTTTTGGGCTAGTTTGCCCAAAATAACCCCGTGTCCCACTTTTGTCCCACTTGTCCCAAAATGGGGTATTTTGGCCTATTTTGGGACAAGTGGGACAAAAGTGGGACACGGGGTTATTTTGGGCAAACTAGCCCAAAAAGTGATCGCAAATATGATTCTCCACCCTGCAGGGGGTCTGGCGAGTAGTTCCGAGGGGGTTTGGACACTTCTGTGATTGTCTGAGCACTTTTTTTTGAATTTTTAAGGTGAAAAAGCACCCTAAAAAAGAGGCAATTTCGGGCATTATAAGCGGTTCCGTCCCTCGTGAATACGCCTGGGACCCTCCCAGGACCCCTAAAAGCTGCAAAAACCATATATTTCCACCCTGGGACCCCAGCGGATGTGGACTGAAGTGTTTTTCGGGTGTTTAGAAGGAGTTTTGTCTGATTGGAGAAATTTCTTGGCAAGTGTTAAATTTTGGTCACCAAGCGTTACGCGAGCGTTACGCAATTTTGGGGTGTTTTTTCTCAAAAAATCGATTTTTTTGAGACAAGAAATGCTCTGTGAAGGTCGTCAGGTGGTTTATTGGGATATATGGGTGATCCCCAGGGCGATTTGCGGCCAGGCACGCCCATTTTAGTGGATTTCTTCACCCAAATTTCAAAAAAATGGGTTTCGGACAGCAAATCCTTAAGGATTTCCTTATACGTGGCTCCCCCTACCCCCCCCCCCCCCCCCCTAGGGGCCGCAGTCCCCTAAGGAAATTATGTAACAATAATTATTTCGTCATTTTTTGGGCATCTAGTGGGCACCTCAGGGTGTGTCTGACACCCAAAATAGGTTTCCGGGGCAGTGTGACCCAGAATTTCATGGTTTGGCACCTCAGAAAGTGAAAAAAGTGTGAAAAAATAGGATTTTCAGCCCTTTTGGCCATTTGGGGCAAAATGGCCAATTTTGGCACATTTTTTGCTTTGTGGGGGTATTTGGGGCAATTTCACCCCCAAAACCACTCAGAACATGTTCTAGGCACCTATTTTCAACCACAATTACCCATACAGGGGGGTATTCCGCTCAAGAAATGGTTTTGTTGGGGTTATTTTCAGCAAATTTTCACTAAGTTTCACTAAGTTTTGCTAAGTTTCACTAAGTTTTACTAAGTTTCACTAAGTTTTGGTCAAAAAAAATGCAAAAAAAATGCAAAAAACACGAAAAATTGCACAAAAAATGGGAGGAACCGAACAAATATGTATGGTATGGCAAAAATGTGTCCTTTTTTTTGGGTGACTGATTACCAGAAACACAAAAAAAATGGAAAATAAAGCACAAATCGGCCATTTGGGCCATTTTGGGACAAATGACCATTTTTGACCAAATTTTCAAAAAAAATTGTAAAATTTCGACATCATGACAGCTGCTTGGACACAAAACTACCCCAGGGATGTCCCGTGAGTCCATTCCGACCTGTTTTGGACACTTTAGGTACTTTTTTTGGCCGCTTTTTGGTGTTTTGAGGTCAAAATGACCCCTGTCTACCCCCTGTCCAGGGGTCATATTCGACTCAATATTTCAAACCAAGATCGGTTCGAGGGGCCCAAAAGGGTGCAGCTCGTCGAAATCAGGCCCACAGGACCCCTAGGAGTACGATTTCCACAGGAGAGTGACCCCAAGAGGCCTCTGGCGGCCCTAATTTGGCATTTTTTAGCCCAAAAACCGCCCCTACCCCCCTCTCTGGGGGGGAGGGCAATTTTTCACTCGTTTTCCCCATTTCTAGTGCTTCTGAGTCCTCCAAAGGGTAAAAAAACGGTTCCGTTGGGTCCGCAGACCATTTTTTGGGGGGGTACATACCAAAATTTGCACCATACCCTACTTTATGTGATGGCCAGGGGAAAAATCCTGGCCTTGGACAGGGGGTCGACAGGGGGTGGACAGGGGGTCATTTTGACCAAATTTTGGCCAAATTCACCAAAGAAAAGGCGTAAAAATGTGAAAAACAGGCGAGAATGGACTCCAAGCACGTTTTTGGGGCAAAATAGGTCTCAAATGACTCTCTGAAACATCGAATTTGGTGTTTTTTTCATGTTTTTTCATGAAAAATCGGGGTTTTGGCCAAAATGGCCAAAACCCCCAAAAAGCCAGTTTTTTGCTATTTTTTCCCATTTTTTCACATTCTAGAGTCGAATTTTCACCCAATTTTGCCTCACAGGGTGTTTCTGACCTATTCTGGGGTGGTTCTCTGCAGGTTGTGGCCACTATACGCCAAAAAGTGGCAAAATGAATTATTGTTACATAATTTCCTTCACCGTGCGCTGGTCAGAGGATACCTGGTCAGTTGACCAGGTAATATGACCAGGTTTTGACCTGGTCAGATTGACCAGGTACACCTGGTCATGACCAGGTATACCTGGTCAATGACCAGGTATTGACCAGGTATACCTGGTCATGACCAGGTATACCTGGTCAGTGACCAGGTATTTGGCCACTGTGACCAGGTTTTTTTTTTTTTTTGACAACACAAAAATGCCCTTGGTGGGTCCATATGACCTCAAAACTGGGCTAAAAGTGCAAATAAAGGCACTTACGAGCAGCATCTAGAATTTATTCCACGGCTATTTGTGTACACCCTGTACATTTTGTATGGGCATCACCTTAGCAAAAAATCGAAAAATCTCAAAAAAAAAAATTTTTTTTTCGGGAAAAATTTGGCCTCTGGGTTGGGTCTTGGGGCACCGAAAAATGCAAAAAAAACGCAAAATTCGGGTGTTTTGACCAACTGGGGTTTCACCAAATACACGTATTTGAACAATCCTACACTGAACAGTGGTTAGACAAGGCGATTTTTGACCAAAGAAAAAATAACTTTTTTGCCCAAAACTGGCCGTGGTAGGTCATAAAATGGCCCAAAAAATCCAAAGAAAACCTCAGATTGGGCAAATGTTGAAAAAAATTTTCAAGTCAAAATTTCAGCCAAAATACGGTCATACCCCGTGTACTGTAGTAGCTAATTTTTACGATTTGAGGCCATAAAAGCAAAATTTGGCACTTTTGAGCCTCTGTAGGGGTCTAAAATGTCTAAAATGTGGTTTTGCGTACTCGATTTTTTAGACGAATTTTTTTTTCTGTACTGGACACTGGGCACTGTACCCAGAGAAGGCACCTTGACAGCAGCGAAGGCGCAGGTTACGATGAAGACAAGGTATGTAAATATGTTTAACTGTCAGGCACGAGTGTAGATTCATTCCTTTAGTGGTTGTCAAGTTGTTGTGTGGTGGTGTTTGTTTTCCCTGATCACCGATCTCACTCTTTTTTGGCTGGTGCTTGCAGACTACCCCTACTTTGTGTAATCGGAATAAACTTACGTATTGCTTGTCATAAGGCAGCCGTTTTTGCTTGTGATTTTTTGTGAATAGGATTTATTTTTTGTGATTTTGTGTGATTTTTTGTGAATAAGATTTTTTGTTTGTGATTTTTTGTGAATATTGTTGTTGCGGGCACCCGGATCTCCCCAACTTTCTTCATTAACCTCATCTTTAATACTGGAAAATCGTTTAATTTGTCACACCCTAATTAACCGAGTTGAAATATCAGTCATAAATGAATTTTGTCACCCCCTCACATTACGTTGGGCGATTTTTTGTGTCTACTTTTTAAAGTACAGCCTTGAGTGATACTTTCTGTATTAGGGACGGAAGAATTGTAGGTGACAAATTAAACGATTTTACAGTACTGCGTTTATACACCATAACTTAATCACACCCCACATTTACACTCATCACAGGATCGTGAAATCTGAACTGCATCCGTGATTGCGATGAGAAGTTTCGCCGCTCTTCGACATTCTATCAACAACTCAAAAATCCGAAAGGCTTCACCCACATCAATCTATTCTGGGTTTGTGGACGAAGACCTGGGGGGTGGGAATATTTTGTCAGTCACTGCTATTGCCATTTAACCCAGGGAGCATAGCTAGTGCAAGAAATTCGACTTTGGAAACCTTCCGGAAAGTCTGTCCTCTGCTTGCGGAGGACTAGACACAAGAAAATATTGCGTTCCCCCAGAAAACCAGTGCACATTTCACACTCCTTGTGGGTGGTCTTGTTGCCTTTTTTGTCAACAGTAATTTTGGCCCAGGCATGCTCTTGAAGCATGACAATTTAGTGTGTATGGGGCAGGGTGTTGTTTTGTTCTGAATTCTCTTTGTTATAACATCTAAGTCAATCGCGGGTGGTGGTTTGTGTAGCGTGAGGCACTCTTTTTAGCAAACTTCCTGCGGCTGCTAAAGTGTTATTTCTTCGGATTTAACAACGTACAGCGTAACATAGTGGTTTAGCCTGGTCGACACAACCTTTGATAGATATGGGATAACCAACCCCCTTCGACCCCTCGTGGGTTCACTGAACAAGCCCTCGTGGTAGTTAAACGCGATTGACATTTACATTTCCTAGAGATGAAAGAACAAGACAACACTTCTGTACCCGCGCATCAAAATTGTGGAAAACTTTGCACCCCAAACACCCTCAACAACGCCCGCCAAAAGGCGCCCCTTGTTGCTGGGAGTTGGTTCTCATGATACCTGCACAGCGGGCATTCCTCTGAGTCCAACGCATGTTTGGCCTGTCTGCGGCGTTGTACTTCAGGTGCACGAAGACAGGGTCTGGTGGTAAATTTTGCGTAGTACTGCGACGTGGTACTGCGTGGGTCTGGGAACCTGGGTACCTGGGTACAGGAAATTTGTTGTGGAAGACATCAACCACCATGCATTGAGGAGGGTAAGACAGTGTTCGCAGTTTCTACCTGATAGCATTACAACATTTAACTCCTCCACGGGGGTCTTGGGCCGTTCACTCGGTTCTACCTTGACTACCGGAAGATATTCTTGAGGCCTTTTTGGTCTCTAGAATATCCGGTCTTCCCGAACGGAGGCACACTTTGTGTGTTACTACGACCTGGCAATTTCCAGCAGTAGGTTAAGTAATCTTTCTTGTAAATTGTTGGATCATTATCTCCTCAGTGCATAAATGCCCCACGTGACTGGACACTTTTGTGTTTGTCATGTGGAGCTGTGGTTGCTCTTTCACGACTTTTTTCTTGTTCCTGGGTACCTGTTCCTGGACCTGGACCTGGGTACCTGGGTACCTGGGTACCTGGGTACCTGGGTACCTGGTCACCTGGGCGCCTGGGTACTTACCCGGGTAAATGTGACCAGGTACCTGGTCATCTGACCAGGTATACCTGGTCATGACCAGGTGTACCTGGTCATAAATCTGACCAGGTATTACCTGGTCAGACCTCTGACCAGCGCACGGTGTTAGGGGACTGCGGCCCCTACCCCCCCCCCCGCAACCCACCAAAAATAATCTATTTTCAACCATTGCTTAGCAAAAACCCGGAAGAAGGGTTTTGCGGGTACATAGGGTATTCCACCCCTTACAGCCTAACCAAAAGGCGAAGGCTTGGCCAATAACAAAATTCCGAATTTTAAAACAAAAGTACAATCTGTTTATTTCACCGTTTTCCTGAATGGAAGACCCGTTTTCTGGGCCAACGCCCCCCCCCCAAAAAAAAAATCAAAAAAAAATCTGTGTCACAGTGAGACTCACTGAGTGACACAAAAAAAAAACATTTTCAAAGTTTTACCATTTTTTATAGGAGGCTGAGCAATCCAAGTCTTACGCTTCCTCTGTCATATTTTCCCACAACACAAAAAAAACAACAACTAATGCTCAGAGAAAAAAACGGCGTGCTGTGGAAAACCCTTCGAGCCCCCATATTCACCTCGTTTTTTCTCCGATAGGAATTACTTGTTTTTTTTTTTGTTTGTTTTCTTCTTATTCCTACGAAGCTTGCTTTAAAGGAGAAATAGTATTATCGGGTACGGTCGCCAAATCATCCCTCAAACAGGAGAATTGTGCAATCAACGAAACCTACTATTTTTTTTTTTGTTTGGCATTTTGGCCCAATTACGTCGAAGAGCCTCATATTACAACAAAAAGAGCCTTCCTTTCAACAACATATCTCTGAAGTTAAAGGTGATATGAGAACACATGAAGGGCAAATAAATCTGTATTCCTTGATGTTCTTGGTACAATGACCGGTACAGTCCGGTCATTGTACCAAAGGTACACTGTCACGAGAGGGCTTTGTATTTCAACTCTACTCTATTTTTGGCTCTAACAATGTTATACCTTCCCCTTTTTTGTTGACGATATGTGCAAATAACGGAGTGCAAAAAGCTGGTCTGAAGGCTTTTCACTAAAACCACATAATCTTATCAAAAAAAAACGGGGGCGACAATTCATATTTTACAAATTTTACAAATTTTTCAGAATTTTTTTTTTTAATTGGTCTGTTTTCCCATATCACACCCCACCCTGTTAATTTCTTGCGTTTTTTTTCTTGTTCCACTCAGTACCATCCCTCCCTTCCCCTCTTCCCGCCTTCCCTTTCATCTCCCTTCTTTTTTGTTTTTGTTTTCTTTTATTGTGACTGCAGCTCGTAGTGGTTACGCACCGAAACCATGCCGTGTCTGTTGTGGTGCATAGAATGAACAAATACCTTTGAAGATTGTGTGAGATTTGGTGATAGGTGGAAGCGCAAAGTGAATACGAGGTTGTATTTACAATGCATTTTTCATGTCTCCCCAGTGCTGCACGCCCAGCGGGAGGGGTGAACCTTCGAACCTTGACCCACAGCGTGCCAGCCTGCGTTTTATTGACGTTGTTGCACTTTTTTCAACTTTGACTTTTTATTGTCTTACCAACACAATACACGACGATGTTGGTTCTAAGCTTTTTCTTTGGTTTTGTTGTTCGACTCTTACTCTCTCTTAACCTTGCAGCCTACTTTTTATTGGATGTCAGGATATATTCCGGATGCAGAATACCACAACAGTATACCGGGTCACATATGTGCTGTGAGGCATGTTACATCCGTGCTTGGATATGTGCACTCCATACATTAGTCTGTCAAGTTTGAGGTGAAGTGGTTCAACAAAATTGAAAAAGGGGTAGTTTTGCCTCAAAAGAGAAGAGCAAAAAAAGGAGGAAATATCTGCCCCATTGTCGGGTGGCAGAAAGAAAAATCTGAACTTTCGGGTTTTATTTTATTTTTGGAGCATTTTTTTTATGTAAGGTGACTAAGCACGAGAGGAAAACCCCCCCTCCCCCAACATTATCATTACCCACCCCCCTCCCCCCTGTCCCCCCAAAGCCTTACTTAAAATAAATTGCCACCCACGAGTAGCAATAGCACAAAAAAAACACAAAAAAAACAAAAAAAACAAATGACTGATGAATAAACCAAAGAATAATCTAATCAGACTAAGCACGAGAGGCTTAGAGTCATCTTACAAACTTTTCTCTTTTTCTCCGTTGAAGTTATGTAAATTTTCCGTCATACCGTCTCGTGCACCCTGAATCTTTCAAGGAGAACTTATGCCGTCACGTATCAGGTCTATGCTAAGCAACAAAATTTGGGATCGGCTACTTTCCCCCTGCTCTCAATTCACCCCCCGTATCTCGCTATCTCACCCCCTCTTCCCCCACCTATTTTGCGCACAACTCTTATTAAAGATGACTAAGCAGCGAGAGGCTTAGGCTCGTTTTATAAACTTCTTCTTTTTTTTTTTTTTTGCTCTTCTTATTTCCATCCAGTCTTTCGTTATTTGCGTATTTGTTTTTAATATTGGTTCCTTGGAAAACCCGTTCAGGTATATTTTTTTTTTTCAGCGAACAAAATAAACTTTCCCACTAAAGTTGTTGAAAGAAAGAAAAAAAAAATGGTGAACTCAGATCAGAATTCAACCAAAAATGTAAATATTTTTGCTGTGTCTTCATAGGTGCATATTGTGCACCTCTCCTCTCTCCGTCATGAAAGACGTTGTCGTACGGTGCTGATCTTGTGTGTCTTTTTCTTTTGTTTAAGGTGACTAAGCACGAGAGGCTTAGGTTCATCTGTAAACGTTTCTCTCTTTGTGTTTGTTTTTGTGTGTTTTCTTTGAATGGAAAGTACATGAAAATTGATTTGGTTGAGCCAAAGCACACAATAAGTACGTTCTCTCGCAACCTATTGCCACCTGGCTGTTCTGGAACCCTCAATTGGACTGCTGTGGCCTCATTCTTGCCACATCTCCCATTTCCCCTATTCAAGTCTGTCAGGAGCACTCACAATCACCAAACCCTTAAATTACGGAGAGGAAACAGGAAAGCAAAATTAATCCCATCCCAACGCGGAAGTGTAAGGAGTAAGGGACACAGTTCCACTATTCTTTTTGTTTTTGTTGCGCACTGAAAAGCAGGGTATTAGGGTGAAAATCCAAACTTCCGGAAAAAATTGGTTTTTCTGGCTTTCTCTCCTGGGTGGCGAAAACTGGTGTTTCAGGCGAAAACCTCTACCGTTGACGGACACGAACTAAAAAGCTAAAAAACACAAAAAAGCAAAAACA
This sequence comes from Rhynchopus sp. YZ270_cl-10, assembly GCA_964035575.1. Classification (NCBI taxonomy): domain Eukaryota; phylum Euglenozoa; class Diplonemea; order Diplonemida; family Diplonemidae; genus Rhynchopus; species Rhynchopus sp. YZ270_cl-10. The sequence continues at coordinate 78,977 of OZ037868.1, read as the reverse complement.
AATAGTAGTACCTGCGTGCACCTGCATGTACATGTACTTAATGTGATTGTACGTACAAAACATAAACAAACCATCTACAAACCCCACCCGGCGTGTAGGAGTCAGCTTACTGCATAAACAAAAGAGGCCAGCCGTACATGAAAGAACAATCAAATCTGTGCGTGTCATATTTGTCATTTGGTTTTTTATGATATTTATTTTTTATATTGTACCTACCCCCCCCCGTGCATAAGTCTGCGTAAGTCCGATTTTTGGGGGGGCTGAGGGCCTCCGGACTTATACACGGGGTTTCGGACTTATGCACGGGTATCGGACTTATACACCGGTTTTGTGCACCCAGGTACCCACACCCATGCAGTGTCACATGACCTCAGTGTGAGTGACCCCATGTGACACCGCCCGCAAAATTTACCCTGTCTTCGTGCACCTTCGGTACAATGCCGCAAGCAGGCCAAACAGCGTTGGACTCAGAGGAATGCCTGCTGTGCAGGTGTCAAACATGAGAACCAACTCCCAACAAGGGGCACCTTTTGTCTGTTGAGACTGTTTGGGGTGCATAGTTTTCCACAATGTTGCAGTAACAGGTTCACACCTTCGAGAATTGTGAGGATGATGTTTTGACACGAGAAGCGTGAAGATGATCCCTGGTGAATACACCACCAATAAAAATATAGTTACGCTCGCTTCGCTCGTGGAAAAATACCTCAATTTTTTTCTCCCGCTCGCTTCGCGAGCGGGAAAACGCCTCAAAAAAATTTCTCCCCACTACTAGTACACAAAACCGGTGTATAAGTCGGCCTGTGCATAAGTCCGATCCTGAGCCCAAATCTGCCCGGACTTATACACGGGTCATCGGACTTATGCACGGGTCATGGGGGTCGGACTTATGCACGGGGGGGGGGTAGGTACGATTTTAACATTTTTTTCCTCTTTATTTTGCATCTGATAAAAGCTTTCCTCTATTTTTTTGAACTAGTGTGCTGTTTTCACTTTGTGTTAGTGTATTTTTTCTAAGGTGGCTAAGCACAGAGAGGCTTAGGTTCATCTTACACCTACGAACATACTTTTATTTATTTTGCGTATTCTACTGTTTATATTTCTAGAGATGTCTGCGTACCCTAGAGGCACGTACCTCATCTCTAGTTCTTCGAGTATCTTCTTTTATCTTCTCTTTTATCAAGGTGCCTAAGCACGTGAGGCTTAGGTTATCTTGACAGCCTTTTTTCTAATACTTAGTTGCGTGCCCATGTCTTCCCTCCCCTACTTACATAACCCAACGAGAAAAAACAAACTAGGACAAAACAAACCCCCCCAAAAAAAAGTGGGGGGGGGAAAAAAATATAAAAAATCCTCCCTCCCCTCCGCCCTTGCTTAACTGCCAAGGGGGAGTAGATTGCGGGCTTACGGCCTCCGGTCTTTTATTTTTGAAGAAAAAAAGTTTGTTTTTCTGCGATGTCTAAAAAAAGGACAGTTTTTGTGATTGCGGGAATGTGGATTGGGTTTGATTAGTCTTTTGCGAGGATCGTTCTGTACAAGCAAAATAAAATGCTGATAACGGAAGATCATGCATGCAAGTATCTTATTAAAACAACAATATCACAGTGATCAAAATTGTCTTGTTTTTGGACTGAAGAAAGTCAGAAAAATACGCTACTGTATCGAAACAATATAACATTGATACAACGCAGTGGGAACTGCTACGGTGTTGATAACATGATGTGTGCGGGAGGAGCACCAAATGAAGGTGTAAAACAGTTAGAGCGACCGTAGCATTTCCCCTGTCAACTGCGTTTGACCTATACATTTTTATAAAGGGTGTAGCTGTCTGCGACACTAACAACAGATTATCAAAGTCGATTTCTCCACGATACATAAACGGCTATTTAAATTGAAAAAGAATTGTGTTTTCTCGTTTTTTGTTTTGTTTTTTACGCTTTCACAATTTCACTTTGAAGATTTGTGTTCACAGCAGATTTTCTATCGGAACGCTCGCAAGGATGACTAAGCACGACGCTTAATCATCTTTCCACACTTTTTTGTTTTAAAATGATGACCCAGTCATCGTACCCAACTTCTTCAACACTCGAGAGAGCTTTGCGTTTTGGTATTCTTGGTATAGACCTCCCTAGGCATACCTTGAAGGCGAATTTCGTATTCGCCCTGCATTCGAATATAGGCCGAATATGTATTTGCCTTCTAGGTATGCCTCGGCACACTGTGCAGACGAACGAAAATTACGTCGAAAAGTTCGTCGATGTTCCGTCGACGAACACCAACGACCGAAAAGTGTCACTTTTTTAAGTGCCCTCCCACACACGACGAACATCGATGAACCCATTTCCCCCCCCAGAACCAGTGGTTCGTCTGCACAGTGTGCCTAGGACGGCCTATTCCTCTTTTATCTTTTTTATCGTTTCTCTTTGTTGGAGCACGGGGTACTACGCCTTGCCGCACTCAGGCTGGGGGTTGAAATGCTGGGCTATGGATTTCCCCTGCTGACGTTGGGTGCTTTGTTGGCATGCGAAACGGAAGTGAACATAATTAACACGCTACCGGTTCTGTACTTCATTGGTATGGAACAGTATTCTTCAACTGGTCTGTTCTTTCAGCAAGAATGGAGATCTGATTTGAGGGGGTTTCTATTTTCTTCCTTTTTTTTTAAGATGTGTGTGCACGAGAGGCACATTCATCTTTCAAATTTTCCCCTTTTTTTTCAACGCTTTTCTTGACTGCCGCAAAGAGCATCCCCCACACCCTGGCGCATGCTTCTTTACTCAAGACTATGTTTTTTTTTTCAGGCGAAGCAGTGAGGACTTCGGCTCCTCTCGTTTCACCTTTCCTTGCTTGTTTCAGATGTGTATGTCACGCGAGGCATATTTATCTTCCAACGTTTTTTTTGTACTCAGGTAGCTCGGGAAGGCGCTCGTGTGCTAATACAGAATGTCAGTTCAAGGCTCCTCAAGGCTGCCACGTGGGTGTGTGAACTTAAGAGTGAAGTTTCATCATTGTACTATCCCAGGGGGGGGGTTCCCGGCTACCGGCGAGGTCTCTTCTAAGCCGTACCCCAGTTTCCTCATGTAGGGCTCCAGTAGGTCCTCCACACCATGTAGTGTGCCTGCCTTTTCAGCGCCCAGGGTAGCATTCCCAACACCTTTTTACCAACCGTCATAGAGCTTCAGGAGGAGTGCCACAAATGGGCCCCCAGAATGCAATTTAACGTCCAGCAGGATGAAAAACAATGTTTCTTGTTTTTTTCTTCTATTTCTTGTACTACCTCCTCGCCTGGTAGCTGTTTGTGAAGCCCAGGTTGTAGTACTATTTTTGTTTTCTTTCAATTTCTGCCAAAAAAAAACAAAAACAAAAACCTCAGTCGAGTGAAGTACTGCACCCTCCCAGGGGCACTCTCCCATGCATGAGGCTCAATATGAGATTTTTGTGGCATTTTTTCGAAACCCCAATGCATTTTTTTTTATTCCGCAACTTAGTCATTATGTACTTTGCAAAGACGGTGTAAGTTGTTCCTCTTTTTGGAATAGTGCACAGTTTGGGCTATCTAACGACTGGTGAACACCTCTCTCAAGGTTAAATTATTTTTTGTTTAAAACCTCCCCTCAAACGCACAGTGTCTTGTCCCGAAACGGCCTTTTCACTCACGGAGGACTAGTCAGTACAGGGGGGACCAGCAGTGCTAGTCAAAATGACTATGAACCCATTTAAACCCCCCCGTACCCCACCTAGGTTGTAAAATTCGAATAATTCCCAGCAGCGCTGTTTACCACCGTACAATACCGTATAGCAGTGCTGCACCGTATACTACGAATAATACGGTGTTCGGTCGGGGCCCAGCACGTATAATACAACCTAGACACCCATACCCCATACCCCATACCCCACACCCCTCCATCAACAACGCATCCTCAGTGCCTTCGTATCTTTATCTTTTTAGTGTGTGAACCCTATCCAGGTATGAACCCGGGGTTTTTTTTTTGAAAGGTGACCTAAGCAATGAGAACCCTTCATCTTTTGACCATTTTTTTTTCTCTAATTTTGTTATGTTAGTTCCGACCATGCGTAGCACCCCCGTATTCTCGTACGTCTCCTCCTTCCCCCTTTTTTTTAGATGTGTATGTGAGTCATAATTAAGCTTTTGTTTTTTCTCTTGAATAACGGTCGTTCGTCGTTCAAGTTGGTGCTGTGGTAAGCTCCGTCAATTTTCACCTCTTTAAAACAAAAAAAACATGTAGTTTCGACGGTTTGTTCACGTCCTCTCTTGCATGTTCTCGAATTTCATTTTCTTTTCATTTTTTTTTTCGAAAGAGAAATATAAGCAAGAGGCTTAAGTTATCTTTCAAAAGTTTGTTTTTTTAAATCCAAAAGGCTCGAACTAAAGCTTCCCTATAATTTCTCTCGCTTTTCAAATTTTGAATTTTCTTTGTTTGTTTTTTTTCGAGCACATTAAATCTTTCAATTTGGAACCGAGGACACATCTCCCCTCTCAGTGGGAGGAGGGGAAAGAGAGGGAAGAGGGAAGATTGCTCGAGATGGATTTTTTCCCCTCCTTTTTTCTCTCTTGTATCATTGTGTGCGTTTGTGTTTTTTTTTGTTACAGCTGTGGGTACGAGAGAGCCACATTCATCTCACATCCTTTTTTTGTTCGATTTCAAAAAAAAAACTCTACCTAAACCCACTTCCCTTTTTATCATTCTTGCATTCCCTTCCTCAGTCGTGTGCCGTTGTCGAGAGTCGACATGATCTGGGCAACAAACTGATAACACCTTCTTCGGCACCTCAGTGGAAGTGTGTTGTTGTCGCCCCCTCGACGTCTTCCTTCTGGTGGTCGTTGTTTGGTACTCTTCTTCAGAAGCCAGGTACAGAATGCTGCCCCCTCCCATCCCTATCCCCCCAACACTGTCCGTCGTAGATCCCGTAGATCCCGACGTAAGGAGCCATCTGATACCACAAGGCAAGTCGTTCCCTCAAAGCAATGGCATTGGATGGGTGCATGTTTAGCGTTCAAGAAGTGAGCCATAATTTCTCTTAGGGTCCCCGCTATGGGTTTCTTTTTGGCCGTTAAAAAGGGCTGGGGTAAAAGAGGTCGCGTGATTCGCTGGTTGTGAAGCGCCTCCGTTCTCTTACGGTGTGGACCACTCACGTCTCACCCTTTGCATGAGCTCGACCCCCTGACTGAGATGCCTTTGAGGACGTAGCTACTCTTCCCCCTCCTCCCCTGTACCACGCACCACCAATGATGCAGATAAACAACATGAACACTGGTGGAAAGATGCTGCTACTGTGTGCCTGTGCATTGCTTGCGCAGGGCTGCGTGTTGGAGCATCCCACCATTCTCGACTACAGTGACCACCGTGTCGACAGAGGGCACGTTGCAGAGGAGATTGTGGACGGGGACATCGACTCGAAGTGGGACGCAGGGCATGGAGGGGGGTGGGGTGTGCCCAACTGGGTGACGTTGGAATTTAGCACTGAACAGCACTACAACACATTTTCGTTTGCGGGTCCGGGTGACACCACACATGACCCCAAGTGGTTTAGCATCGAAACCAGTACTACCGCCACAGGCCCGTGGGTATCAGTCTACGAGCAAACGGCTGCAATCAAAGGCACGTCCAAAGTTATGAACTCGTACGTCTTTGCTGCAGGTGCCACGTCAAAGTACTGGAGGTTTTACATCCACACAAGGTACTCCATCTACCAGGCGTACATCTTCGAAATCCAGTTCTCCTGCACCACAGATGCGCCCCCCACATTAGTGCCAGGCACAACTATCGCACCCACGCCAGCACCGCCAACACCGGCACCGACTGCTGTACCCACGGCAATCCCGACTGCCATCCCGACAGCTATCCCTACTGCTGTGCCAACAGCTGTGCCAACTGCAGTTCCTACAGCAGTTCCGACTGCAATTCCGACAGCTGTGCCGACAGCAATTCCAACAGCAGTGCCAACTGCTATTCCAACTGCCATCCCGACAGCTGTGCCGACAGCAGTTCCGACTGCAATTCCGACAGCAGTCCCAACTGCTATTCCAACAGCTGTACCAACTGCCATCCCGACAGCTGTGCCAACTGCAATTCCAACAGCAATCCCGACTGCTGTGCCAACTGCAATTCCGACAGCAGTCCCAACTGCTATTCCGACAGCAATTCCAACAGCAATCCCGACTGCTGTGCCAACTGCAATCCCGACAGCAGTGCCAACTGCAGTTCCAACTGCCATCCCGACAGCTGTGCCAACAGCAATTCCAACAGCAATCCCGACTGCTGTGCCAACTGCTATTCCGACAGCAATTCCAACTGCAATCCCGACAGCAGTCCCAACTGCCATCCCGACAGCTATCCCTACTGCTGTGCCAACAGCTGTGCCAACTGCAGTTCCTACAGCAGTTCCGACTGCAATTCCGACAGCTGTGCCGACAGCAATTCCAACAGCAGTGCCAACTGCTATTCCAACTGCCATCCCGACAGCTGTGCCGACAGCAGTTCCGACTGCAATTCCGACAGCAGTCCCAACTGCTATTCCAACAGCTGTACCAACTGCCATCCCGACAGCTGTGCCAACAGCAATTCCAACAGCAATCCCGACTGCTGTGCCAACTGCAATTCCGACAGCAATTCCAACAGCAATCCCGACAGCAGTGCCGACAGCAGTCCCAACTGCTATTCCGACAGCTGTGCCAACAGCAATTCCAACAGCAATCCCGACTGCTGTGCCAACTGCAATTCCGACAGCAATTCCAACAGCAATCCCGACAGCAGTGCCGACAGCAGTCCCAACTGCTATTCCGACAGCTGTGCCAACAGCAATTCCAACAGCAATCCCGACTGCTGTGCCAACTGCAATTCCGACAGCAATTCCAACAGCAATCCCGACAGCAGTGCCGACAGCAGTCCCAACTGCTATTCCAACAGCTGTGCCAACTGCAATTCCAACAGCAATCCCGACAGCTGTGCCGACAGCAGTCCCAACTGCTATTCCAACAGCTGTACCAACTGCCATCCCGACAGCTGTGCCAACAGCAATTCCAACAGCAATCCCGACTGCTGTGCCAACTGCTATTCCGACAGCAATTCCAACTGCAATCCCGACAGCAGTCCCAACTGCCATCCCGACAGCTGTGCCGACAGCAGTTCCGACTGCAATTCCGACAGCAGTCCCAACTGCTATTCCAACAGCTGTGCCAACTGCAATTCCAACAGCAATCCCGACTGCTGTGCCAACTGCAGTTCCAACTGCCATCCCGACAGCAGTGCCGACAGCAGTCCCAACTGCTATTCCGACAGCTGTGCCAACAGCAATTCCAACAGCAATCCCGACTGCTGTGCCAACTGCAATTCCGACAGCAATTCCAACAGCAATCCCGACAGCAGTGCCGACAGCAGTCCCAACTGCTATTCCAACAGCTGTGCCAACTGCAATTCCAACAGCAATCCCGACAGCTGTGCCGACAGCAGTCCCAACTGCTATTCCAACAGCTGTGCCAACTGCAATTCCAACAGGAATCCCGACTGCTGTGCCAACTGCAGTTCCTACAGCAGTTCCGACTGCAACTCCGACAGCTGTCCTCACAGCAGTTCCGACAACCAGTCCTACAGCAAATCCAACTGTAATTCCGATAGCAATCCCGACTGCTGTGCCAACAGCCATCCCAACTGCAATCCGCACAGCTATCCCGACAGTTATTCCAACAGTAATTGCAACTGCTGTCCCCACAGTGGCCCCTACTGCCATCCCAACAGCTGTGCCAACCAGCGTGCCCACCGCCACACCCACAGCGATCCCGACTGCAGTCCCGACGGCCGTCCCTACTGCACCACCAACCATTGCGCCGACAGCTGAGCCGACAGCCCAGCCGACCATCGCACCGACGGATGTGCCGCTTACGGACGCACCGCTGACACCTGCACCGACAACGCTGCCGCCGTTGACGCTGTCGCCTGATACGGATGCTCCTGAGACACGTGCACCGCTGACAGCTGCACCGCTGACACGCAACCCACCGACGTACTCGCCACCCACGAGGCCACCGACCACGACAGCACCACGCACAATGTCACCCGTTATTACGTTTGCTCCGCGGTACAGGACATCCGTGCCTCAGGATCCGATAACGAACGTCCCCCTCCGCTCGGACACGTACGTGCCGCCGCCACCTGTCCCTGTGACGACAGCACCGACGGTGCTCGCAACAGACGCACCGACGACGGATACGTGGTCGCCGCAGCCAAGCAGCACGCTTACCCCGGCACGTGACGCAGCAGTGTACAACACCTCAGAGCCGCTGGGTATGGTCGAGAGGGAGGTGTACGACAGCCCCGAGATGGTGCCCACAACAGCAGCCCTTGGGGGCATCATGGGCTCGCCTGCAGGCATGCGCCTTGGTCTTATTGCGCAGGGGTGTGGCGACGAGAAGCAGTTCCCGTGGTTCTTCCACCCGCTGCGCTTCAGCGTGGGAGGGAGCAAGGCGGCAGGGGCGATCATCGGGAACACAATCATCGTTGTTGTGGTGACGTTGGTCTGCCTGGGGCTTGGGTTTGTCTTTGACTGCAAGATGCGGAAGACGTTCAACACGTACGACGCGTACGGTCTGCTGCGCTTCCCGTCGGCACCGCTGTTTGTGTTTATTGTGCTGTTCCAGGGGTTTTCGCTTGCGGGCATGGTGCTGACAGCACACCCGCCTACCTTGCCGCTCTTCTTCCTTGGAGTCACGACGACTGTAGCCTGTCTTGCGCTGCCTTTCTACGTGCTGCTCCTCGTCCAGCGCAACGTTCCGAAGGAAGCCATCTACGAGCCCATGCCATCCCGCGAGGGCGAGACGCTCACCACCTTCCTCTTCGGCCCTGGCGAGTGGGTCAGCAAGCGCGAGGACTACCACTTCGCCCTGCGCTTCACGTGCGTGCTGAGGATGTTCACACAGTCTGAGGTATGCTTCACGTCCCTGCCAAAGGGTTGCCCTTGTTTCTAATCCACCACACCACACCACACCACCACCCTCAGGTGTACTACGCATTCGCGATGTTCTGCGCCAGTCTTGCACTCTCTGCAGCAGCTGCTATCGACACCTCGGACTATATTGTCTGTGCACACGTCAAGGTTGCGCAGACGCTGGTCCTGGTCGGCCTGATTGTGCTGAACGCAGTGCTGCACCCGTTCTGCAGGATGCGTGACATGGTTGCAGACTTCCTCATCAACGGCACACAGGCGCTTGCCTGCGCGCTCATGGCTGTGGGGTACTACAACGAGACAAGCACGGGTACGATCTTTGACGTGGCGGGTGTCATCTTCATTGCGTGCGCCGTGCTCATTCTGACGAAGGTTGTGTGCGATGTGTGCTGCGAGCTGCACATCCTGTTCACCCGCAGCCGCGCCCTCCTGCAGGAGGAGGTCTTTGCACGCGAGGCTAAGGGCGACAAGCTGGACGGAAGCTCTGACGACCCTGAGCTGCTTGAGCTGCCTCTCCTTCCTGTGCGCGACTCGCCTGCAGGCGACAGCGCCAGCAACAACTCCACACGGCACGAGAGGGACCTCGCATCTTCGTACATGGGCCTCGATGCAAGCATGGTGTCCGCGGGTGAGTGTACCACGTCCATCACTGGTGCTGGTAGAGGGCGTGGGAACTTCCTCCCAGCGGGGCGTTTCACAGCTGCACAGCTGTGCGGATCTGACACACCGTCGTCACCAGTGACCCCACTCCGCCCATTCCCGTCGCGCCGTATGGGCAGAAACAACACCTTCAACAGGTCATTCAAAAACTCCTCGCAAAGTGCGTCTCCAGACTCCACAAATGTGGATGAAGAAGTGACCTATGTCTAGAACGCTGTTGGGGATGAAGGGGTAAAGGGATGTTGGCAATGCAGACACAAATGTACAATTCAAGTGTAGAGTTTATTGGCCACTGCGCGATGCCACTCACGATTAGGAGCGCTTTGGGCAAAGAAAAACGGAAACCCGACTTTTACGGTCTGCACCTGACCTTAATAACTCGACTAGGAAATATTAAAACCTACATTCTCGCACTTTTCTACTGACGTGATTTTCATTGGACGCATCCCCGTGGGTGGCTCGCCATTTCTGCTGTTCATTGCTTTCACGTGATGTAGTTTGTGTATATGTGAAGCGCATGCGACCCACCCGACGCGCAAGATCATTCTCCCACCCCCTTGTCTTAGTTTCCCACCCCCGCCCCTAGTTCATACGCAAGGGCATCACCCCTTTCCGTGCACCGCTTAGTGGTGTCCTTGCGTCGACCATGCTTTTCTTTTCTTTTCTTCAACCCCCATTTGCCTTACTTTTCTTGCGCTTGCACCATAAAACGAAAGGAAAAAAAGAAAAAGGAAAACACATGAAACAGTTCATACATTGAACTCCCCGAGAGTCTCGGAGACTAATGCAGCTAAGAGACACCAGCCGGATCGCAAGACCCGGCTAGCCCACACAGAACAACACGAGCCGTCAGGGCTAGTATCAAGTTTATAATAAAAAAGGCCTTTAAAGGGTTCATCTGTGACGCTATACTTTTGCGGGGCTGTATTCGTGCTCCCCAAATGTGCTATTCTTGTATTTTATCTATAGTATTTGTTTATTCATTTATTTGATGAGTGTCCACCCATCCATCCATCCATACATTGGTGTTGTGGTGCATTCGTCCTTCGAACTTTTACCTTCATTCTTGGGAAGAGGTGTGACACAGCGAAACTGGAGCACATTGTCGTATCTTGTGCTCTGGTGGACGTTCATGTCTACCTTTGTCCCTGCATTTGTTTGTAAGGTGACTAAGCACGAGAGGCTTAGGGTCATCTTATAAACTGTTCTTGTTCTTGTTCTGACTCTTGTTCTTATGTATCATTATTCAGCGCTCCCTTTTTTGTTTCGTAGACTGTGTGTGGGGAGCCACACCACAAAGAGAACCACTAGGGCGAACAGCCTTCCCAAGGAGGTCCCGAATACGCACTCATGCACCCCCCCCTCCTTCAGATCCCAAAGACCTTTTGCTTCCTGATGGCTGCGTTTCCGAAGCGCGCTCTCCACTACGGGAATGAGCGTTTGCAGTGAAATGCGAAGCTTAACACAGTACGCAGGTTCTTTGCTTTGCCCTGATTTTGTGGGGGGGTCACAATGCATCCTCCTCTCTTCCCGTGGGAGGGTGGGAGGGCGACGGCGGCAAAGCTGTCCCCCGCCCCCATCTTGCTCATCACTTTTGTTCTCCCCTCCAAACGGCGTGCTGCGCCACAAACGGCGATTTGCACCCTTGAACTTCGATTTCTTTATACTAAGCAGTGGGGCTTAGAATCATTGCATATCATCAACGCTTCTATGTTTGTTTCTCGGACTTCTTTTTACCCTTTTTGATGAAAGACATCCTTTACCAGAGAGAGACGTTTGTTTAAAGGTGGCTACTTAGGTTTCCATCTCATTTGCAAAGGTGTTCTTCTTTTGTAGACTTCTCTGTGCTCTGGTATTCGGAACTTCGTTTTTTGTGTTGTCGTGAATCCGACGCACATTTTTTGTTTTTGACGTGTGTGCAGATGGAGACGAGAAAGACGTCTGCTTTTTTCGTCCGTACAATATAACGAATATTTCCCTATTTTCAAATTCTATTGTTGGCTTTCTACGAAGGCTTTCTGCCCTCCTCACACACCTGTCCCCACAGAACAGAGTTACCCTCCGTGAACATGGACATCACAGGACACTTCGAGTCTGCAAGCTGTGTGATAGAAGTGGACGGGAGCGACACCCTTGCACAGGTGAAGGGGAAGCTTGTTGCGGAGCTTGGCGTGCCACGTGCTCGGTGTGTTGGTGTGCGGATGAGAGGTGGTGGCGACATCGGCGAAGACAACGTGCGCATCTGCGACACGGAGATGGATGAGGGATGTGCCGTTGAGCTGTACTGCACTGCCAACATCACTCCTGGGTTGCTGAAGAAGTCGAATGACACGTACTCCCTCACACTCTCGCCGTGTGATAGGTACCTTGCAATCATGCGTGGCTCTTGTAGACTGTTTATCTTTGACACGGAAACACATGAGTGTCTGTGTCGTTTCCCTGCAGAGGCGTGTTCGTCCCCATCCTTCTCACCGTGCAGTGAGTGGATCTCATCCGTCAACGAGGGGGGGCAGTGTGCTGAAGTTCATGACGTGAAGACAGGTGCATTGAAGCACTCCTTTGGAGGTGAAGGTGATGAGAGCAAGGCAACGGCATGGTCACCCTGTGGAACAAAGCTGTTGTCGTGCTGCAGGAAGGGTTTGCAAGTGTGGGACATTGCAACAGGCGTTGTTGTGCATGAATGGAGCCACATTGTGCATTGTGCCTGGGCCATGGTTGTGGTAGGAGACAAGGTGGCGACGTTTGTCAACCCTACGAACAGCACCGGCATCGCTGTCTGGGACCACACGACAGGGGTGGAGGTGTCTGCTCAAACATTCCCTTCTGCTGTCGAATATGTGGCTCTGGTACCAAACGAGTGTTTCATTGCAGCGTGTTGCCCTACCTGTGTGCATGTCTGGAACATTGAAACAGGTGAATGTGTATTCGAAGACCTCTCAGCAAACAATTGGTTTAATGTTGCTGTGTCCAACGACGTTGTTGCTGCCTACGCTCGCGATGTCTTGATCCTGTGGTCCATCTCAACAGGGGAACAACTATTGAATCGTGAAATTGCGGACTACGCCTACCGTTCTTTCGGTCTTGCGATCAGCAGCTGTGGTGGTGTGATGATATACGGGAGCGGTGCGGGTGTTGAGATTGTTGACATCTCGCAGCTGTCTTGAACCCATTTTCCACAACGGAAAGGTATCCTCATTTTGCTTCCATGCGTGACGATAGATGAGAGGAATGCACATGCCTGTGCATCTCCTTTGCAAACACTGCCCCACCCTTCTCTCTGCCTTTAGTTAGCCGAAGGTTACTTCATTTTCCCCCATCAGTTCTTTCCTTCCCCAGTATTCCTTCGCACTGCAAACCTGCAACGCGAACGCTTTTGGAGGAGGTTTTTACGAGAATTGAACTCTCCTTCGTTTCACACTTTTGTTTGGCATAGCAGAGAGGCACTTTTCATATTTTACGATGTACTTAAAAGTGTTTGGTGGACCTGTGAGGGACGTGTCAATAGGCACTTCCGAACGGTGCAAAGAAGCAAAATATAATGCCGCCTATAGATCTGGCAAGCGCAGGTGCCTGCAGTGTTATCCTGTGCGCAGTTTTAGTTACCTAGTACAAAACAGATGAAAATACTGGAAGGGACTCGCAGTATGGTATCTTTGTTGATGGTCGGTGGTGGAGGCAGATTACGTGAAACAGTCGGTTTTCAAACAAGCAAGGCTGACTCACGTGGGAGATAGTTTTGCTTCTGTTTCATGTGTCCATCAGATGCCTGTTGTCTATTGTGATTCATGGTTCGCGTTGTCTTTGTTGCACAATACTGACGAATTGTTTGTTTTTTTCTCAACGACACCTTTTTTCAAAAAAAAAATTGAAAGACAGTATCACATATGAGACTGTCTCTTTCTATGGAGACACATGAAAAGGAGTTCCGTGCTATTCACAGAACTCGATAGGCGATTGAGCGTATCTAACAACAACAAAAACAAAAGAAAGTACAAGAAGAATAAAAAAATGCATGAAAAATAGACAAAGAGAAAAACAAAGAGATTTTGACAATGGGACAATGAAATGTCTTTCACAACGCACCATATTACCGTTCCTCTTCACACATCCACACATCAACAGATATCTGGGTTGGGCCTTCCTCCCACAAACAACGCTGCTACAGCAACAGAACAATGCAAGGACGCACCATGTACGCCGCATTCGTCTTTTTGCTGCTTGTGTGTGAAGTGGTGTCGCAGCCGACTGAACTGCCGTGTGATCAGGCCTATGGGACTATTGCCCAGTTCACAGACAAGGATAACATTCAGATCCCCGTGCCGCCAACTCAGGAGACACTGTTTGGGGGTGCAGTTCAGCTTGACTTCGACGTTGTAGTTAACTCATACACAGAGCATGGCCGTTTTGTTGAGTTTGCAAATGGTCAGAGCAGCGACAACTTTATGATTGGACAGGTGGGAACTGCAGGAAGAATATACGTGTCCTCCACTTGGTCAACACAGCGGATACGTGTTGAGTACAACACCCCCTTTCCGTTGGGACTGAAGGTTCACGTTCGAGTCGTTGTTATCCCTATTATTGACACTGCGACAGCAAACTACTACTTATATCTTGATGGCACGCTTGTAGCCGAAGGTGTCAGTGAGTCACTTAGATACGTAACTCGCTCCCTGTTATTGATTGGCACAAGCACCTTTTGGAACGCCACTGCTACCCAGCACGACGACCTCGACGGGAGTGTCACTGATGGTATACTGAAAATGTGCCCTGAAGCTACACCTGCACCACCTACAGCTTTTCCTACTATTGTTCCTCCAGCAGTGCCAACTGCTCAACCCACATCCATCCCAACTGCAGTTCCAACATCAGTGCCAACATCAGTGCCAACAGCAGTGCCAACAGCAGTGCCAACAGCAGTGCCAACAGCAGTGCCAACATCGGTTCCAACATCAGTACCAACAGCAGTGCCAACTGCTGTGCCAACTGCTCAACCCACATCCATCCCAACTGCAGTTCCAACATCAGTACCAACAGCAGTGCCAACTGCTGTGCCAACTGCTCAACCCACATCCATCCCAACTGCAGTTCCTACAGCCATCCCGACAGCAGTTCCAACATCAGTACCAACAGCAGTGCCAACTGCTGTGCCAACTGCTCAACCCACATCCATCCCAACTGCAGTTCCTACAGCCATCCCGACAGCAGTTCCAACATCAGTACCAACAGCAGTGCCAACAGCAGTGCCAACTGCTCAACCCACATCCATCCCAACTGCAGTTCCGACAGCCATCCCGACAGCAGTTCCAACATCAGTACCAACAGCAGTGCCAACTGCTGTGCCAACTGCTCAACCCACATCCATCCCAACTGCAGTTCCAACAGCAGTGCCAACATCAGTGCCAACAGCAGTGCCAACATCGGTTCCAACATCAGTACCAACAGCAGTGCCAACTGCTGTGCCAACTGCTCAACCCACATCCATCCCAACTGCAGTTCCGACAGCAGTGCCAACATCAGTTCCAACATCAGTACCAACAGCGGTGCCAACTGCTCAACCCACATCCATCCCAACTGCAGTTCCAACACCAGTGCCAACGGCTGTGCCAACGGCTGTGCCAACGGCTGTGCCAACGGCTGTGCCAACGGCTGTGCCAACGGCTGTGCCAACGGCTGTGCCAACGGCTGTGCCAACGGCTGTGCCAACGGCTGTGCCAACGGCTGTGCCAACGGCTGTGCCAACGGCTGTGCCAACGGCTGTGCCAACGGCTGTGCCAACGGCTGTGCCAACGGCTGTGCCAACGGCTGTGCCAACGGCTGTGCCAACGGCTGTGCCAACGGCTGAACCCACAGTATCACAACGCCCAACAGCTATTCCGACAACGAATCCAACTACAATCCCCACGACAATCCCGACAGCTGTTCCAACAGTCGATCCGACAGCAATCCCGACTGCTGTTCCAACGGCAATTCCAATCCCGGCAGCATTTCCAACTGCAATTCCGGCGACTGTCCCAACCGACATCCCCACAGACATCACAACTGCAATCCCCACAGCAATCCCGACAGCTGTCCCCACAGCAGTTCCGACAGCCAGTCCTACAGCAAATCCAACTGTAATTCCGACAGCAATCCCGACTGCTGTGCCAACGGCAATTCCAATCCCGGCGGCCATCACAACTGCAATTCCGGCGACTGTCCCGACTGCCATTCCGACAGCTATCCCAACAGCTGTGCCAACCAGCGTGCCCACCGCCACACCCACAGCGATCCCGACTGCAGTCCCGACGGCCGTCCCTACTGCACCACCAACCATTGCGCCGACAGCTGAGCCGACAGCCCAGCCGACCATCGCACCGACGGATGTGCCGCTTACGGACGCACCGCTGACACCTGCACCGACAACGCTGCCGCCGTTGACGCTGTCGCCTGATACGGATGCTCCTGAGACACGTGCACCGCTGACAGCTGCACCGCTGACACGCAACCCACCGACGTACTCGCCACCCACGAAGCCACCGACCACGACAGCACCACGCACAATGTCACCCGTTATTACGTTTGCTCCGCGGTACAGGACATCCGTGCCTCAGGATCCGATAACAAACGCCCCCTTCCGCTCGGACACGTACGTGCCGCCGCCACCTGTCCCTGTGACGACGGCACCGACGGTGCTCGCAACAGACGCACCGACGACGGATACGTGGTCGCCGCAGCCAAGCAGCACGCTTACCCCGGCACGTGACGCAGCAGTGTACAACACCTCAGAGCCGCTGGGTATGGTCGAGAGGGAGGTGTACGACAGCCCCGAGATGGTGCCCACAACAGCAGCCCTTGGGGGCATCATGGGCTCGCCTGCAGGCATGCGCCTTGGTCTTATTGCGCAGGGGTGTGGCGACGAGAAGCAGTTCCCGTGGTTCTTCCACCCTCTGCGCTTCAGCGTGGGAGGGAGCAAGGCGGCAGGGGCGATCATCGGGAACACAATCATCGTTGTTGTGGTGACGTTGGTCTGCCTGGGGCTTGGGTTTGTCTTTGACTGCAAGATGCGGAAGACGTTCAACACGTACGACGCGTACGGTCTGCTGCGCTTCCCGTCGGCACCGCTGTTTGTGTTTATTGTGCTGTTCCAGGGGTTTTCGCTTGCGGGCATGGTGCTGACAGCACACCCGCCTACCTTGCCGCTCTTCTTCCTTGGAGTCACGACGACTGTAGCCTGTCTTGCGCTGCCTTTCTACGTGCTGCTCCTCGTCCAGCGCAACGTTCCGAAGGAAGCCATCTACGAGCCCATGCCATCCCGCGAGGGCGAGACGCTCACCACCTTCCTCTTCGGCCCTGGCGAGTGGGTCAGCAAGCGCGAGGACTACCACTTCGCCCTGCGCTTCACGTGCGTGCTGAGGATGTTCACACAGTCTGAGGTATGCTTCACGTCCCTGCCAAAGGGTTGCCCTTGTTTCTAATCCACCACACCACACCACACCACCACCCTCAGGTGTACTACGCATTCGCGATGTTCTGCGCCAGTCTTGCACTCTCTGCAGCAGCTGCTATCGACACCTCGGACTACATTGGCTGTGCACACGTCAAGGTTGCGCAGACGCTGGTCCTGGTCGGCCTGATTGTGCTGAACGCAGTGCTGCACCCGTTCTGCAGGATGCGTGACATGGTTGCAGACTTCCTCATCAACGGCACACAGGCGCTTGCCTGCGCGCTCATGGCTGTGGGGTACTACAACGAGACAAGCACGGGTACGATCTTTGACGTGGCGGGTGTCATCTTCATTGCGTGCGCCGTGCTCATTCTGACGAAGGTTGTGTGCGATGTGTGCTGCGAGCTGCACATCCTGTTCACCCGCAGCCGCGCCCTCCTGCAGGAGGAGGTCTTTGCACGCGAGGCTAAGGGCGACAAGCTGGACGGCTCTGACGACCCTGAGCTGCTTGAGCTGCCTCTCCTTCCTGTGCGCGACTCACCTGCAGGCGACAGCGCCAGCAACAACTCCACACGGCACGAGAGGGACCTCGCATCTTCGTACATGGGCCTCGATGCAAGCATGGTGTCCGCGGAGCTTGCCACGTCCACCACTGGTGCTGGTGGAGGGCGTGGGAACTTTCTTCCAGCGGGGCGTTTCACAGCTGCACAGCTGTGCGGATCTGACACACCGTCGTCACCAGTGACCCCACTCCGCCCATTCCCGTCGCGCCGTATGGGCAGAAACAACACCTTCAACAGGTTCAAGAACGCCTCGCAAAGTGCGTCTCCAGACTCCACAAAGGTCGACGAAGAAGTGACCTATGTCTAGAACGCTGTTGGGGATGAAGGGGTAAAGGGATATTGGAGAAAAATCGGAGAGTAATCGTTAAACATGACAACTGACGGGATGTGTGGGTTCTATTTTTTTTTTTTTTGCACACCAAAAGCACCAACGTACCCGTACCCTGTTGCTGAGTAAAAGAGTCAGAACATCACGAGCCGTCAGGGCTAGTATCAAGTTTATAATAAAAAAGGGCCTTTAAAGGGTTCATCTGTGACGCTATACTTTTGCGGGGCTGTATTCGTGCTCCCCAAATGTGCTATTCTTGTATTTTATCTATAGTATTTGTTTATTCATTTTTGATGAGTGTCCACCCATCCATACATCAATCTATTGGTGTTGTGGTGCATTCGTCCTTCGAACTTTTTCCTTCATTCTTGGGAAGAGGTGTGACACAGCGAAACTGCCAGCACATTCTTTCAATTTTTGACTACATTCCTTCGTTTCTCAGCGTGATTTAGAACGTGTCTTGCTGAGCCAAGGGTGTGCCTTTGACTTAACCGTGCCTCCGAGGGAGCGAAACCAACGTTCCACCTCCACCCCCCCACCCCCACGCGTGATGCTGGGTCAGGGACGGGGACGGGGAAGGGACGGGAGGTTTCTTTTCTGTTATTTTTTCTTCTTTTTGTGCTCTGGTGGACGTTCATGACCACCTTTGTTCTTGTTCTTATTCTTGTTCTTATTCTTGTTCTTGTTCTGACTCTTGTTATTATGTGTCAGTATTCGCTCCCTTTTTTGTTTGTGCTTTCATCCAACTGGCATCGTACGTGGGTCAGCGGGAGGTGCCTGCATTGATAACTTCACTTTTTGTTTCGCAGACTGTGTGTGGGGAGCCACACCAGAAAGAGAACCACTTTATAGCGAACAGCGAAGGGGGGTCACAACCCCGCACCCTCCTCTCTTCCCACAACCACCTCCTCTGTGAGCGGTTTCGTCCCTCCCAACGTTCCCTAATTAATGGGAACATGCCTCTCGTGTACCTCTTGCATGCGAAGCATCAATTTCAATACGTCATTTGGCACATGATGCTACCTCCCCCTCCTCCTCCTTCTCCTCCGTTTCCCCTCTGCCCCCCTCTTTTCTGTGAATCAGGGGGAAAAATCGTTTTGGTTGTTTCTTTGGAAAGTGTTGCTATTGCTGTTGTTGTTGAGGCACTGCAGGAGTGACCCCTCCGGTACCACAGTATGCGTTAGGTTCATCGAACCCGAGGCAAAGTCCGACAACAATGGTGGTAGAGACGAACACCGCATATTGGACGTCCGAGCAGCCTTCTCCACATCGGTGTTCGTTGTAGCTCTTTAGCGGGTAGGGAGCGGTGTGTACCCCTTTTTCCAACTCTTTCCCCTTTCCCGTGGGAGGTCTTCTTTGCTTTTCCCTGATTTTGTGGGGGGTCACAATGCATTCTCCTCTCTTCCCGTGGGAGGGTGGGAGGGCGACGGCGGCAAATGCTGTCCCCCTCATCTTCCCAGTGTTTTTGAACTGTTTCTCCCCCCAGTGTGCTGCGCCACAAACGGCGATTTGCACCCTTGAACTTCGATTTCTTTATACTAAGCAGTGGGGCTTAGAATCATTGCATATCATCAACGCTTCTATGTTTGTTTCTCGGACTTCTTTTTACCCTTTTTGATGAAAGACATCCTTTACCAGAGAGATACGTTTGTTTAAAGGTGGCTGCTTAGGTTTCCATCTCATTTGCAAAGGTGTTCTTCTTTTGTAGACTTCTCTGTGCTCTGGTATTCGGAACTTCGTTTTTTGTGTTGTCGTGAATAACACACATTTTTTGTTTTTCACGTGTGTGCAGATGGACACGAGAAAGACGTCTGTTTTTTTCGTCTGTACAATATCACGAAGGCGATTCATTCATTCCCTATTTTCAAATTATATTGTTGGCTTTCTACGGCACGAGACCCACCCACCGACCCACCCACCCGCACACAGTTTTTACAGGGGGCGGGCCGAATACAAGGGGCGCCCCTTATATTTGGCGTGCCAAATCGGTAAAAATGGGCCAAAATCCCCTCTCCCTCGGGGTGGATTTTTCAGGAGGTGGGTAAGGACTCGAGGCCGGAACGCTCGTTTTTCGGCGTTTGCGAAATCCGTCCGGCAAGTGGTGGGGTCATTTCGAAAAAATGGACTAATTTTTAGGTGTTTAAATTTTCCCCCATTTTTGGCCCTAACACACAGCTTTACCCGTTTTCACTCGGTTTGTACACATTTTCAGGCCATGTTTGGAAAAGCCAGTTCATACGGGCACCAGACAGTTGTACGGGTGTTAGTGAGCGGTCCCGCGCGAAGCGCATCCGCGAACTACGTGTAGGAAGTGAAGCTGCTCAGTACGCACATTCCATTTGCAACCGAAAGAGTATTCCTTTGTACACCTACTGGTAAAAGACAAGGATCTGCCACTATCTGTGAATTTACCAAAAGCCCCAGCCCCAGGCCACTACATCTCCTCACTAAAACAGATAGGTCTATTCTCTTGAACTCCCCTCTTCGTATCGTATGAAACGAAAATAGCAAGTGCAGCGAGTGGGTAAGGAAATTGCCCGCCGCAGGCGGGTTTTTTTGAAGTAACACTCAAATTTTGCACCTATTTTCTTCCCAACTGACGATTGACACTGGCGGGCAGAGTCAAAAATGGGTTCCCAGAACAGCAAAAGGGGGTGCCCCTTATATTTAGCGGGCACCCCGCGAAAATTTCCCGAACCCTGGGTGCCCCTTGTATTTGGCATGCCCTTTGTATTTGGCCTGCCCCTTATATTCGGCCCCCCCCCTGTACTTTATCTCAAGAAACATCCAGTCCCTCATCCTCGATCTCATCCTCGTCCATCTTAGTCTTCGTACTATGCTACATCTTGACCTCAGCTGCGTTCTGTTGGTTAACATGCAGAGAATCACGTAGCATGTGGCAAATATACCGTTCACAACATTAACTCTCCCTCCACCCTCCCCACAGCACAACAACACACTCTGGACGCAAACATGCCTTAAACACTGCATTTCTGTTACCCATCCTTCACCCCCCTCCTCTACCTAATCTGAGGGGCAATTAAACCCTATCCGACCTTCCCTTTGTTCATTAACCCAATGGTGAATATGCGTCTAGTAGTGTTGGGTGGCGTGCTGACCATCGCCGTTGCATTGTACGGGAAGAACAGCGGGAGACGTCCGTTGTTTCTTCAGGGCGTGGCAGTGCAGAGCTTTGAGGTGAGCAGTGCAAAGCGTGGGACGGTGAAGCCGCTGACCCAGGTCACCCGCGTGACGAAGGACACATCGGTTCGGTTCCCGACAGCGCACGAAGCCAGCCTACGTGGCGAGCTAGCCCCCACCCTCATACGCAGCGACCACTGCAACCAGACGGAGTCCTGCGCGTTTTTCGAGGAGATTCTTGTCATTGTCCACCTCAACCCACAGCGCCTGGAGTGGATGGAGCCTTTACTGGACTATGCACTGCACTTTGTTCCCAACGTCATGATCACAACACTTCCGGACACACGAAACCCTGCGAACAATGTGTCCTTAACAGCAGACGAGGCACGTGCCTACCGCAACCACCTGATCCTGGGCGACAAGAACCGCTACGTGCACCTCATGGACGCAGGCATCATGGGCACGACAGGAGACCACAACGACGTTGTCAACGCAATGCGGATGTACCCAAACTTCCGCGGCTATCTCTACTGGGCGCAGGAGGACGTTCTCCCAGGCTTCTGGAACTTCGTCAACCTCGACAAAGACAAGCCCTGGTTCCAACCGATTCAAGAGCTCTTCAGCTTTCAAAGCCGCACCCCGATGTGCTCCTCCTACAGCAAGAAGTGGCGCGGCAAGCGGCGCAAGAAGGGACGCGGCTACTGCACCGGAGGGATGATAGCAAAGGACGCACGCGACTGGCGGAAGATCTACGGCGCATTAGGCAAGATCCGCAACGACTCCCAAGCAGACTACGACCAGATCAAGGCCGGCGCTGGCCTGGGGCTCAACCTTTACTACGTGCCCATTAATATGTTCCCCAAATTCGAACGCTACTCCGCATACATGTACGAAGCAGAAGGCTACGTTGAGTTTGCCACAGGCGCACTCCTCCACGCCTCCTTCAACGAAGGACAGCAGAAGGAGGAACTCCGTGGGATCAACATCTGGCCCGACAGCCACGCAGGCAGGTTCAACCCGGTGGCAGAGTTCCGCTGGCCCTACCACTTCACACACCCCATCAGAATTACAAGCGATATTCTAGTACGGCTTCGCGACCTTGCCAGAGAAACTCAAGTGGCCTCTGTCGCCAACACGACATCAGAGGCTGCCCTCTGGGAGGTCTGCTACACATGCGAGGAGTATTCGAACAACGGCTCGTTCCTGCACTCCCGCAAAGGGCGCTACCACTCCTGCGCGAAGGGGTGCGGTGCGAACAGCAGCCTTGCAGAGCCGACGTCGCCACGTGGCGGGCGTGTCTTCATCTCTAAGACGGGCACCGTGCCAGAGGGCGAGATGGTACACGAAGGGTTCTGGAACATCAAAAGCTCAGTGGAGATATACGCCCGCATGCTTGCGGATAATAAGACTGCAGTGCCTAGTGTGGCGTAGAGGATTGAGCAGGAGGGTGGTGGGAGGTGGGAGGGAGGTGGCCGTCTTTGTGTTCTGGTGGTGAAGAAGAGACCAGAATGTGCAATTTCAGCTAGGTGAGGTGAGGGGTAGATTTTTTGTTGTCTTGTCTGTGGCGTAGACGTCTGTGGACTTGCAACTTTCAGCTGTAATTTTGGGTTGGGGTTAGGTGGGGGGGGGAATGGGGAAGAAAAACGACAGACCCGTTTTTGAAATTAGGGTTTAAATTTGTTGCACCTCTGCGTGCGTATGTTAAAAACGTCGGAACGCAAAACCGTCCAAAATAAGAGGGTTTTTTTTTCTGGCTTACAATTATGGAAAAATTGAAATTATGGGCTCCCATATCTGCTTTTCCCTTTAGCAAAGTACCTTGGTACAAAAAATATTAATTTTTAAGTTTTAAAACGAATTCAAAATGACAGGACTTCTATTTTTTTTTTCTCCTTCCGAGAATCAATCGTTCCCTGACCTCACCACACGAAGCGAACCGCCGCCCACCACAGCCTCGGCTGCGCTGGTCTGGGGCCTCGAAATTGGTCGGGGCGGCGAACACAACCTCTCATTGGCGAAACCAGGCTAATTCTTGCGTGACATCTATCCTTCTTTATTCATGTCCATGATGCAAGGAGACTTCCTCCTGTGTCCTGTAGCTGCCTGGGGTTCTATTTACTTTTTTTTTGCGGACTTCCATTTCCAAAACATTCCCTAAACTCCACAAAAACTTCTACCACAGAATGCGGGCACACAAGCAATGCGCTATCCTGCAAAATGGGTATCGTCGCTGTGCGTCATGGTGGCCATTGTGCTGAGTCTGCTGCCGTACATCCTTTGGCAGGGGTACCGCACGGAGGACACCACGCCTCCACCTGCACCTTACAACACTACCCACGAAACATGGTTCTTTGGCGACACAAGCAGCCTGCAGAGCTACGTCGCGACACAAGGTGCAGCGCAAATCATATTTCTTAGGTTTGCTGCACCGCAAGGGGGTGGACATACCTCAAACAACTCTGCTGCAGCGCAGGCGTGGGGTGAAGCACAGCAGCACTTTGCACTACCACCACCACACTCTGACCATGTGTACGGACACACCCCTCTCAAGGCGACATTCCTTAGTGTCGATGTCGAGACCCCAAACGGTGCCTACATCGCAAAACACTACAAAGTGACTGCAATACCTGCGGTGGTTGGACTACGTGGTGGCACGGTGTCTCGTCCTCCAAAGATTTTCTCTTCAGGTGCCGAACGCATTGAGATTCTCCTGAAGTATATGGAATGCGGAGCGATGGTGTCGTGCCCGGTCAACCTCTACTTGACACCACCAGATGGTGAGTGGACGGCAAAGCAAAAGGAGCGGCTGGCCGAAATACAAGACACCTTCCGCGGGCGTTCCTTGCTCTTCGCGGTTCCCTCGGTGAACAGCACACCACCTTCTGGGTGGTGGAGCGCCGCCACACCACCCGCCCTAGCCACCCCCTCCACTTCACTTTGCGCTGACAGCACCTCTCGGCACATTATTTTGACCAACACTTACCTCGACGCTGGGTGTTTTGAGGTCCGCATCATCCCCGAAGATGAGTACCGCACGATACTTGGGGTCAACGCAGAGAACATCGTGATGAAGGCACAGAGCGCAACGCTCTTAGGAGGGCTGCTGGGTACTGCGGTTCCTTCGTATGAGAGTTGGCCGTACACAAAACTGCTGTTCATTCTTCCTGCCGCATCGCTTCCTGAGGAGGCGTTGGCGCTTCTGCAAGAAGCCGCTGAGTACGTCGATGTGAACAAACTCCCCGTCAAAATCGCCTTCATGACTCACGCAGAAAACGCCGCCATCCACGTCCGTCACTTCCTTGGCACGCTGACACCCTATCACAATGGTGTGCCCCTCTCCTTTCCACTTCTCTTTGCGGAGGTGAAGGACAACAGGACCGACACACCGCATGTGTCGTATGTAAAGGAGGTGGAGGCAGCGGAGGGGTTTCGTGCGCATGGTGCGAATGTGGTGATTGATTTTATGGATGAAGTGTTGGACCCGATGCGGCGTGCGGGGTTGGGGAGGTTTGTCAAAGTGAGTCCCGTAAGGGATGAACGGCATGCCCTGCGTTTTGTGAACAGCGTCGAAACCGGGGTGGTGCTGCGGTGTATGAAGCTACCTCGGGTGGCGGAGGAGTGTGCGGGGTTGGGTGTGGGGAGGTCCGATGCGGTGCTGTTGGTGGCGTACCACGCTTGGTCATCCAGATCGCAGGCTGTCGTGACCTTTCTGAACACATCCCTCCCTTCAAGGCTCGAAGCATGGCAGACCGCGCGACAGAAAAACAATGCCCTCCCCTCTTCCTCCCTACCACCGCTCCTCCGCATCCTCCTTGCAACGCAAGCATACGCGATCAACGTTGAAACTGATACCATGCCTGCCACCATCCATGCCCACACCTTTCCCACGATTCTGTTCTCTCCAAGGCAAGATGAGGCAGAGGATAAGGCAAGCGTGGTGAAGCCGTACTTCGGGGATCTGACGTTGTGTAGTGTGGCGCGGTACGTCGCTGCGGAGCTGAATGTGGAGATGGAGGAGGGGTGCGCCGAGGCGGATGCGAAGGTGGATGAGGAAGAGGAGGAGCGGGCGCTGGCTGCAGTGGTGTCGCCGTTGCGGAGGGTGCTGGACATTGCACGCAGCGAGGCCTTCGAAGGGCGTGCAGAGCTGGGAGGGTTCTCATGGTTTGCCGCATTAGTCACCGTCCTCGTGGTTCTCCCTGCAGTAGGTGGAGGCTGCTACGTGCTGTACGCAGATATGTCCGACGCCTTCACCACATGGCGTACCGCACGCCGTGTACGCACCCTGCTTGCACACCATAGACCACATATGCCCCAGACCGAGATTGAAACCCTTTTAGATGAGAACCTTGGTGCAGAAGGTCTGCTCCTGGAACGTCTTGAAAAGCAGTGTGCTGAAGGGAAGGTGAAACAGCAGTGAATAAAAGGTTGTGGTGGGGGGGTAGGTTTCCTAATAGAACGAAGGCATTTGCCCCTATAGTGGGTGTGAATAGGGTAGGAAGTGTATTGCAGAAGGCGCTCCCGCGTACTTCTTGGCAACAAAAGGGGGAGTATTTAGGAAAGGCTGCAGGCTTAATTAGAGGATAAAAGGGGGGATCGTGGGTTGTGGGGCGTTAATAAGTTTAAAATACCTGGATTGTTTTATTTTATTTTTGCTCCTTCCATTTTTGTTTTTTTTTATTTTCCCAAACGCTTTCCGTTTCCCAACTGATCACTCACAGACATAACACCGAAACCTTCCAACCTTACAATGAAGCTGTCCCAGATGTTGACAATGCTGTCACTTGCGGTTGTCTTCTTTGCACGCGCAGAGGCAAGGTGGGATGACGATGATGAGTGCTATTACAACAGCCACAGCCTGCTTCGCGTGGAACCGAGGGACTGCCCGCACGACTGCTGCTGGGGCGACACATGCGGGAGCAGCGGCGAATGCAGGAGGGCGCTGATCATTGGGCTGATCGTGGGCGGAGTCATTCTCCTGATCATCGTCTGCATTGTTGTGGGCATCGTGTTCTGCTGCTGCACAGACCGCTGCTGCTTCAAATCCAAGCAGGTTGTGTACACAGAGCCCGTCGCCCCAGCACAGCAAGGATACCCTGCACAGCAGCAGGGCTACCCCGCACAGCAGTACCCACAGCAACCGGTCCAGGGACAACCTGTCCAGGGCTACCCACAGCAGCAGCCCGTTGGACAGTACCAGCAGCCGCCTCCTCTCGCAGGAGAGCCCCCAGCAAAAACTGTGTAAAGTGTTAAAGGATTGAATCATGAAAGTGAAAGGGGAGGGTGAAGTGTGTGTGTTTTTGAGGTTTTTTTTTTCCGAAATTTTTTTTTGAAATAAAATGAATCTAATAAATAAAAGGAGTCGCGTCATTGAAGAATGCTGGAGTTTAGTCATGAAAAATGTATGTTAACCCTATACACCCCAAGAGCCACTTTAGTGGGGGGGCTTTCGAAATGACGCCATGCTTTTAGACAGGTTCAACTCATTTTTGTAAAAACATTTTTTTTATGTGGAAAGAATTTGCACCGATCTTTCAAAAGAAGCAAGAGCCGAAAACTTTTATGCATCTGATATTACTTTCGGTGCTGGGGATGCAAATGCCGGCGCTTAAAAGCTTCACCAACAAAAAAAATTTTTTTCCAGGGTGGCTACACTAATACAACCAAAATAACTGGATTGCTCTTTTTTTTTTTTGCTCTCTGATTGTCTATTCTTTTCCCAAACGCTTTCCGTTTCCCAACTGATCACTCACAGATAAAACACCGAAACCTTTCAACCTTACAATGAAGCTGTCCCAGATGTTGACAATGCTGTCACTTGCGGTTGTCTTCTTTGCACGCGCAGAGGCAAGGTGGGATGACGATGATGAGTGCTATTACAACAGCGACAGCCTGCTCCGTGTGGATTCGAGGGACTGCCCGCACGACTGCTGCTGGGGCAACACATGCGGGAGCAGCGGCGAATGCAGGAGGGCGCTGATCATTGGGCTGACCGTGGGCGGGGTCATTCTGATCATCGGATGCATTGTTGCGGGCGTCATATTCTGCTACTGCACAGGCCGCTGCTGCTTCAAAAAGCAGGTTGTGTACACAGAGCCCGTTGCCCCAGCACAGCAAGGATACCCTGCACAGCAGCAGGGCTACCCCGCACAGCAGTACCCACAGCAACCGGTCCAGGGACAACCTGTCCAGGGCTACCCACAGCAGCAGCCCGTCGGCTACCAGCAGCCCGTTGGACAGTACCAGCAGCCGCCTCCTCTCGCAGGAGAGCCCCCAGCAAAGACTGTGTAAAGTGTTAAAGGATTGAATCATGAAAGTGAAAGGGGAGGGGGTGAAGTGTGTGTTTTTGAGGTTTTTTGTTCTTGAATTTTTTTTGAAATAAAAGGAGTCGCGTCATTGAAGAATGGCGGAGTTCCGTTTTAGTCATAAAAAGGTGTGAAGTATCTCAGCCTGTAAAGGGTGGCATTGGTTAGAACCTTCCTTCGGGATGGGCGACGTGTCGATACAAAATTTTTAAAATCAGTTACACTGAAGAAAATGTGTACTGATACCCAACTCATGATCCCTAGAGAGAGAGAGCGTTTTTATTTTTGTGATTCATTCATGACTGGCTTCGAACGATATAGTTCTCGGAAGTGCCTGCATCAGAAACCATTATTTTTGCTAAATGCACGTCACATCTAGTAGATGACACAACTTCCGGGGAGCAGTACCTGAATTCTGACAAAACAATGATGTTCAGTTTGGCTAACTCCTGCCCCCAGGAAGAGCTGGGGGGGTTTTCATGCAGCCTGGTTTTCTCTCATCCCCCCACCCGAACAATAAACAATAAACAATTAAAAAAATTATAGTGGAGCACACTCTAGGGTGGCTACACTAATACAACCAAGTTTTCAAAAAAATAAAAGTAAAAATAAAATATGAAAAACGTGGCCTATTTAGCTTTTTTTTGACACCATTAGTCGAAGCAAGGCTTAACTGAAACACACCGCGAGCCACCAACAAAACGCACCAAAGGCAATCAACAATTTGTTTTTTTAAAATTTATCTTCATAAAAAATGGTTACCGAGAGGCTTGTACCCTTCAAGCGTTTCAGTTTTGATGTTTTTTTTTCTCTCCTCCTTCTTTTTTCGCTCAACAATTACTTGCCTTTTTTTGTTTTGTGTTTCCCCCCCCCTCCCGTTCCACACAAGATGATTCACCCCTCAGCCTCTAGACTTTTGCTCTCCCCATTTTTCCCCCTTTTCCCTCAACACCATCTTCACACCAGGTCTAGGGCACACTGCTGTAATGCAGGGTAGGTGCGCGGCAGTGCTGTGTCTCCTCCTGCAGCTGTGTGTGGTCAGACAGGTACATGCCGCGCTGCATCTGCGGGTGAGCAAGCTGCAAGGGTCTGCGAGCAGCGGGAGTGATGCAGTGTTCAACTTCGTAGGCCTGACAGAGCTGGGCGTGAAGTGCAGCCTCGCAACGTCGCCCAACGAAGCAGACGTGAAGCACCTCGACTTCCTCTGCTCAGGTGAGGCTACTGAGAACCTCGTCCTCGGCTTCTCCGCAGAAGGCACCACCACCGACACATGGGAGATCCAACAAGTCGAGTACGAGCAAGGTACCACCTGGGTGCCCGCCTTCACGTCCACAGCAGAGCCCACACCCGCCTCCCCCCTCTCCGTAGGTGCAGCAGGCGCACTCCTCTTCCGAAGCGCTGCAGTGTGGGCCAAGCAGACCACCCCCATGGAGGTCGTCGTACCCATAGACGATGCAGCAAGCACGTCCGATGTGGGCTCCGGTGTGTACCTCGTCTCTGTGGTGTCGGGCACGGAGACGTGCTACCTCGGTGTGCACAGTGCTGCGCGTGGGGAGCTGCGTGTGGCGGGGATGTGCAGCTTCGGGCTAGGTGACGTGGTGTCGGTGGTGGTGGATGTGATGCGCTACCCCATGACCGGGGACACTTCCTTCAAGGAGGACGCAGTGGTGGTGCGTGCGGGGGGTGAGGAGTGTGTCGCAGTGGCGTCATGTGCGCCCTGTGTGCGCACACCCGTCACGTACATAAGAGCGCTCCCGACAGCAGCGCCGCCTACGGCAGTGCCCACGTTGGTGCCGCCCACACCAGTGCCTCAGACTGCAGCGCCAAGTACCCTAGCACCGCCCACGCCTGTGCCGGCGACAAACCCCCCAAGCACCAGCACGCCTACAGCGGTACCTACGACGGTGCCAGACACACCAGCTCCGCCAACATCGGCACCGGCAACACCTGCACCAGAGACACCTGCGCCAAGTACACCAGCACCGCCTACGTCAGCACCGGCAACACCTTCCCCGCCAACACCTGCACCTATGACAGCAGCGCCGCCTACGTCTGCGCCAGCTACACCTGCGCCTATGACAGCAGCGCCGAGTACACCAGCGCCTATGACGGAGGCGCCGCCCACGTCTGCACCGCCAACACCAGCCCCACCAACACCGTCGCCACCAACACTATCGCCACCTACACCAGCACCACCCACACCGGCACCTATGACAGAGGCACCAAGCACACCTGCACCACCGACAGCGGCACCGCAAACACCAGCGCCATTGACACCGTCGCCAACATCTACCGCACCTACACCTACTCCTACACCGGCGACAAACCCGCCCATGACAGTATCCCCTCAGAGCACAACACCACGCACCACATCACCAGCCACCTTTGCACCGGGCACAGCTCCGCCACAGACGACACTGCCCGCACAGAGCGCTGCCCCGACCCCTTCTCCTGACACTGCACCACACACGTCTGCTTCACCTTCGGTACCACCTGAGACGGGTGTGCCTATGTCTTCTGCGCCTTTGACAGTGGTGCCGTTGTCACCTGCGAAGAAGAGGCTGTCTGAGACGGACAAAGAGAAGCTCTCAACAAGCACAAAGGTGGCAGGTACTGCGACAGTGCTGAGCGGCATCTCGAGTGGGACGGGCCCGGCTGGTGCGGCTGGGGCAGGCAAGCTTGCGTTGTTGCGGAACTTCGGCTGCATTGTGGACGACATTGATTTAGAGGCAGAGAGCAACCTTGACTTTGAGTTCCACCCTACACAGCTCGCATGGGGGAGCTCGTCGTGGCGCTACTTCTACGGTGCAGTGGCAATGAACCTTACCATCCTGGTGGGCGTGGCGGCAATGCTGGCCATCCTCGCCATCGTCATGAAGACTGTCATGCGCATAAAGCTGCGCAGTGCACAGGGTCTCATCCGCTCCCCAGGGTTCATCTACATCCCGTACCTCTTCCTGCTGCAGGGGACGAGCCTCGTGGCTGCGAAGCTCATCTTCTTCTCAGGCGACTTTGCAAGCAGGGTGCTCGGTGTCGCCGTCTTCGTTGCGTGCCTGCTCCCGATCCTCTTTGTGTATGTGAGGGTGTTCCGCAACCTCGAGGAGAGGAGTTATGTAGTGGACGACCCGTATCTGTACCTGCACGGCGAGGGGGAGAAGCTCGTGAACAACAAACAAGAGCGTGAGAAGGACTACAGCAAGTTCCACGGGGTGCGGCGCAACATCTACCAGTTCGTCTTTGGGAAGCAGATCTGGGTGTCCACGAATGGGACTCACTTCGCCGAGCAGTACGGTGTGACATATGAGTCGCTGCGCCAGGGAAAGACCTGGTACGTCCTGCTCGAGCTCTCGGTGATTGTGCTACTCAGCCTCTTCTCCGCGTGGAAGCCGGAAACAGACGTTTCGTGCAACCTGCGGAACTACTCGATCACGTTGGTGCTCTTTGTTTTCTTTGTGCTGACGGTTGTGCACCACCCGTTTATTGCGCCGATGGACAACCTCATTGCGATGATCCTCAACGGGCTGATGTTCCTTTCCGTCACGAGTATGTCCATTGCCATCAGCGCGTCGCATCCTCAGGACAGCTTTCTCTACAGCACAGCAGTCGACCTCCTCTTTGCAGGTGCGGTGCTGTTGACGGCTAAGTGCGTCTGGGACATCTGCACCTACACATACGACTTGTACATCCATCGCCGCTCGCACGCACGCAAATACACACGCGACCAGCACGCCCAGGAGCAGATGCAACAAAGCTTCCTCGGTGGCGACGTCGAGCTCTCGCACTGCTCGGACTCGCAGTCCGAGGTGCTCCTTGTGCAGGACGCGCACACTCTCTCGAACCGCTCTGCCTTCGAGGAGCCTCCTGAGTACCTCGGCTCGCCTTTGTCTGATCTGAACAGCTTCGCACAGACACAGAGCCCTGTTACGCGCTCACCACTGCTGCCCACGAGCCACCGGCAGAGGAGGAGCAGCTTTGCGACCCCTACCACGACACCGCACCTACCTGCCGCAACAGCAACCACACCACCACCACGCAGGCGAAGGGCAACGCTCGTTCTCTCGCCCAGGCCGGAGGGAGAGGCTGACGCCGAAACTGAAGGTGACGTCACCCCCAACCGGCGTCGTTTCGCGACGTCGTTCAGCTCCGACCTATTCCTCGAGGGGGTGCGCTCGCCAACCCTGGTGGGCGGTGGCAAGGAGGTGCAGTCGGAAACCGCGTTCGCAGGCTTCCAGAACCCACCCACCCGGACAAGAAACAGCGACACACGAAGGAGTTTGAAGAAAAATCAGTACATTTGAAAAGGTGGTGACGGACTGTGCATTTGCAAGATCATGAGTTCGGGGTGTTTGTGTGAGGGTTTTCACAGCGCATATGCTTTTTTGTTTCATTCTGTTTGATAAGAAAGTATGTGCATGTTTTGTCTCTTTGTCTCTGCATTGTTTTGACCGCTTTTCCATCTTTCAACATTTTATATTATTTTTTTTGGTATTTTTTTTTGGTATTTTTTTAGCTCGACCAATCAAAGCAAAAAGCGGCAGGAAACACAAAAGGATCTCCTTGTTTTTGTTACCCTTGTCATCCCCCTCAATCCCCCTATATCCCGAACCCCACATTTGTGTTGTGTACAAGCAAGCAAATGGTGCAAAAAAATGAAACAAAAGCATCGTGCTTTTGTGTGCGATAGCTTTCCCCCCCTTTTTTGCCAATAATATTGCAACAGAAAACCTTCAACAGATATTTAGCATACCGGAATCGTAAAAAAGCCGCGACGTAAAATTCTGGGACGTAACAATACTGGGAGATTGTTACGACCCAGCTTTTTTACGATTCCGGTATTCTGTTTCTCTTTGGTAGTTCAAAAAAGGGTGTCGTCTCCCGCAGATGCTCCCTTTTTTTGTTTTTTGTGCTACATTTTTTTTAAACTCTGTTTCTGGTTTGCTTCTTTCCCATATTTTTTTGACTTTATGAGCAACTCCATTCAGTGAGGTTCACCGCAAAATTGTTAACAAGGCTTTTGTGACCACATGGCATCAATACTTAGTACCTGTGTTCTCTCATGTGTACCACGAAATGGATATGGACTGCATGATTGGGTGTCCAGCCTGTCATGTACCAAGGTATACTGTGAGGGCTTTTTTGTATGTTTTTAGTTCAGAGCCAATGCCTGCATCCGGATGTACGGTGAGGTGTTTGCACCTTCAGCTTCTCTTTTCGTCAACTTCTTTGTTTCCGAATAACTTCCGCAACGAAGAGATTGTGCGCAGGAAGAAGTACCCAGATATTGACACCTGGGATACGGTGTCTATAGCAGCTGGTAATTTGAAAGCGGCTGCCATTTTTGTTGTGCACAAAGTTGCGAGGATGGTGACTCACCATCTGTCTGTTTTATTTTTTAGTGCCTGCGTCCGCCGATCCGTGAGGTGACGTTTGCACTTCCGACTATTTTTACATGCGAAATGTGGTCTTCACTACGCCCCACTCCATCATTCCCACACCAAAAAAAAAGCCTAAAAAAAAACATTTTCAGTGAGATCGTACTTTTTGGCTTTTTTTCCCTAAGTTTTGTTCTGTTTTTGTATTTACTTATTTGGATCTGTAGTACATCTGGGTGGTGGGTATATTGTTTCTCCAGTTACACCTTTTTTTAAAAAATTACGGCACAGTACGCGTGCTTTTAGCAGAGCCCGCGGACAGTGCATTTTTGTCAATAAATGCGTTTAGTTTTGAATGAAATTATCTCTTTGTGTTTCCCCTTCCTCTCATTCGTTTCACTATCCCAAAGGGTACAAGTCTCCAGTATATTGCACTTCACAACATTTTTTTTTTTTGCGCTTTCAGCTTTTCTTTTGTTGTGTGTAATGGACGACCCTTCACCCTTTCGTGACAGCATATTTCCTTCCTCTACTGTTGGCGGTATAAATACAACTTGTTTACACCACGACCTAGTTACCACCCATGACATGAAAGACTAAATAATGGCACGACCCCCATCCTGTCAAATGACAATGCCCCTGTACAAAATGAGTGGCGTTAGGTCCTGTCACTTGTCATTTGACAAAGGGGGATCTTTTTCATTTGACAGGATGGGGGGATTTAGTCTTGTCAACTAGTCATACCCCTTGTCATTGCTCATACTGGGTCGTGGTGATAGGTGTCTCAAAGGAAGGGGTACCCATGCGTACCCATCCGACCTGAAGGACCTGAGGGGGGAAGTGTACGGTGTATCTTCGGAGGTGCAGCGTAAACACTTTTTCTCATTTTTGAACGTTCCTTTTTTTTGTGTGCATTTCTCGTCTTTGATTGGAAAAGTGTATGAAATTAGTCGGTTTTTTTTTTTGTATTTTTACCCTGCCACAGCAAAAAGTTCTTTTCTGGACTCATGCATACCACAACTAATCTGTCAACTCCCAATTCGGCTAATAAAGAAAATAAACAGTATATACACGGGTTGCCTACGATCGTAGTACGATCTCTTACGATCGTAGCTCTTTTTTGATCGCACTACGATCGTACTACGATCAAAGTACGATCGTAGTACGATCGTACTTACGATCGTATTATGATCGTACGATCGTACTACGATCGTAAACGATCGTACTACGATCGTAACGATCGTAGTACGATCGTACGATCCTCCTTCTAAGGTGCTCGCTCTCCATACCTAGACCCTCGAATTTTTTTTTTTTTTGCCCTCTTTTGGGCTAATTTCGACGATTTGAGGCCATTAAAAGCAAAATTTGGCACTTTTGAGCATCTAGGGGGGTCTAAAACGCGGTTCCGCGAACCCAAAATTTCGTGATTTTTACCAAAGACAAGTCGATTTTTGAAAAAATCTCAAAAAAAAAAATCCCAATTTTTTTTTTCACAAGTGTTTTGAGGCCTGCTCACTACACCCGAGGTACCCTTCTGGGACCAAAAAGTCAAAAAAAGCAAGAATTGGGCTGTTTTGAGCATCTAGAGTTAATTCCCCAGTCATTTTCTGTACCACCAGTGCATTTTGTATGGGCCAGCGCCTTGTCAAAAAATCGAAAAATCTCAAAAAAAAAATTTTTTTTTTCGGGAAAATTTCGACCCCTGAGTTGGGTTTTTGGGCACCAAAAAGTGCAAAAAAACGCAAAAATCGGGTGTTTTGACGATCTGGGGGTAAACCATATGCACTACTGCACAATATCGACTTTTCCTTAGCAAATTCCTTGGAGCAAGGATATCTCTAAATCCGTCCCTTTTTGGCCAAATTCCGAAATCCCAATCCAAAAAATTCCCTGTTTTTTTGGTTTTGTTTTTGGGCTGTTTTTTGACTTTTTTGTGGGGGGGAAAAAAAATTTTCCCGATATGTCGTCAGGGCTCTCGCCGGGGTCATTTGGGGTCCCGAGCTTTCCCCCCGTAAAAGCGGTCGCTGCGCGCGCTTCGCGCGCGCGACTCCCTGCCAGTGCAGGGAGGCGTGGCGCTTTCTCCCCTCTGATGCACAAAGGCACCTTGACAGCAGCGAAGGCGCAAGACAAGGTATGTAAATATGTTTAACTTTCTGGTGAATATTCAACAAAATAAGGCCGTCGACTCGTATTTCCTCCAAAAAGTCTCCATAACAATATTTTACACCCTCAGGCCAACTTATTTTTTAAAGAAATCACCTTCTTTAAATTCCCCACCACTCACAACTTCACTTTTAAACAGGTATCGCGAGTGCAACATCGAGAACCAACTGTGCAGAACGAGCGAACATATGGGGTGGAAAGGGGAGTGGGAACACTCTGTCAGTCACTGCTATAGCCATTAACCCAGGGAGCATAGCTAGTGCAAGAAATTCGACTTCGGGATCCGGAAAGTCTGTCCTCTGCTTGCGGAGGACTGGGCACAATAAAATATTGCGTTCCCCCAGAAAACTAATTTTGTCACAGTAATTTTTGCCCAGGGCATGCTCTTGAAGCATGGCGGCTTGGTGTGAGAAGGGGCAGTGTATTGTTTTGTTCTAGATTTCAACGGTTGTTAGAACGAGTCAAGTGGATGCTTATCTAAACACTGACTTTAGTACAGACCCGAGAGATCACACATGACTTTGAGGAAAGAACAAAGCAATGCATCTGTACCCGCACGCCAGGTTGTAGTTACTTCAGGATTTTCTTAAGTTTGCATGAAAGAGAAGGGGGCGAAACCTTTGTATACGTTTACGACGAAGGTAGTAACCTAATGACAACCATGTGGTGGCTGTAATTCACATCCCTTAGAATTACCAGAATTCAGCCTTTGTTGAAGTAACGTGCATACTTGTATGTGCGTGTCACGCTTCTCCACCCTTAAATGGGTGCACCGCTCGGTGAGCAGTGGTAACCCTTCTCGACTAGTGCAAACTTAAGAATTTTCTGCTGGAACTTACCAAAATCGATTTTCTTTCACCCCAAACACCCGCAACACCCCACCTGCTACTTCGGTAGCCTGTGTTGTTGGGAGTTGGTTCTCATGTTGATCCCCAGTGACTGTCTAGCACTGCTTCTTCTGAGCCCAACGTTGTTTGGCCTGTCGACGTAATAAATACGAAGACAGGGCGGCGGTGCCAACAATTTTCCAATGATGTAACGTTTTATCTGATTGATTATCGTTTGATATACCTTGTGTGTGCTTCATGCACACCATGCAAGGAATATCGAACGGTATTTCAAGCGATATTCGTTATTTCGTTTGGCAAACGTACTACGATCGTACTACGATCGTAATGATCGTACTACGATCGTACTACGATCGTTTACGATCGTAGTACGATCGTAGTTGATCGTAGTACGATATTTTACGATCGTTACGATCGTTTTTTGGTACGATCGTAAACGATCGTACTACGATCGTAGGCAACCCGTGTATATAGCACAGTGGAGCTCATCCTCGGGTGTCTACACTTAATACCAAGTTACATTACCAGAAAATAACCAAAAAAAAATTAGAACTACAAAAAATGCAAAACCCCTCAATCAGTCTACACTAATACCAAAAGAGGCCAAAGGAGATGCCCTAATACCGTACCGAACAGGGCGTTCGCCCCGGGGCGAAAAATATTTTTTTTCGTTAAAAAATTTTTTTCCTGAAAAAATGACGTTTTATTTCGCCCCAGGGCTTCGCCCCACCGGGGCGAAACCCTGTATAAATAAATAAATAAATAAATAAAGGGGGAAAAAAAGAGAGAGAGAGAGAGAGATTTCTCCCCACCACCCTGTAGACCCCTCCGGGGGTCGCAGAGGGGTGTCCACTGTACTCAAAATCATCCGTAAACCCGCCTGCCGTGAGAGGAAGTTTCCCCAGCACTCCCGCTCGCTCCTCAATCCTGCAGTCTGCTGAAGGTGTACCGTACCCCCTGTTATAGAAGGTGTCACTGCTCGTGTCAACTCTATCTTCAATGGCAGAGAGTTGAAAATAATCAAAATAAGGATGAAGTCTCATATGACGGATGCCTCTCTCTTGTACATCTGCTTGATTAAACAACACAAAGAGACCCTCAGTGAGGGGGGATTGATGAAATTCTTCATCGTTTTGCTGGTTTTAGTATCAGGAAAGTTCAGCTGTAATATCACTTGTGCTGGGGAAGGGATCACGCGCAAATCGCAAATTTTTTTTGACCATTCAGTACCAGGGATTCACCCACGAACTAACTTCTCTCCGGCGGGAAAATTTTTTTGACCTATTTTAAGCACTAGTAAAAAAACGAAAATTTCGGGGTTTTTGGCATTTCGCCACGATCAGGAAAAAACGATGGCGATAGCGAACGCCCTGGTACCGAAACATAATAAAGAATTTCTCATTTGAAAATGAACACGAGAAATCCATGTCTGGAGGAGGGGGAGGAAATATGCAAATTCAATTGGTACTCCGGGAGGGGGTCGATATTGACAGGTCGCTGACACAGGGACTCTATACACACACCCCCTGATATTGACAGGTCGACAGGGTTTCAACTACTTTTTTTGTTTTGTTGTTTTTTTTCCACTAATAAGTGCATCTTCAGGAGGTATATGTATGATACGTTTTTCTTCAAATAGGTGCATGCACGTGAGGCATATGGGTGTGGCATATGGGTGAGTCCAAAACCAAAATAGCTACTATAAAAAGAAAGTAAAGACCGCCTTTCTGCAGCCCAGCGGAAGTAACACCTCATTCGGTTTCAAACCTATGTTTCATAAAAAAAATACACAATGTCATGAAAATATAAAAATTGAATTTTGAAAGAAAAAATACTCCAAGTTTCAAGGGAAAAAAAGGTTTGCTCCCAAAGGCAGTGATTGAAAATATGGGGACAGTCTTCGATACATTTTTTTTTATCGGCAGCACGTTTCTGTCCTCCCCATCACCCTCTGAGAGCAGCCGTTTCTTGCTGTGTGTGTGCCACCCCTATTCTTTTGAGGCCCAAGCGCTGGAGGCTTAGGTTCATCTTAAATCATCTTTCCTTTTTATTGTTATGAGACATACGCATTCATCTTTCAAGCTTCTTTGTCTATATTTTGTTATCCCCCGAGGCATGCGTCCCTCCTCGCCCCTCTCTCGGATAGAGAGAAGCTTTAGCCTTTTTTTTCGCAATTTTTTTTCTCGATTGTGGCCAAAAAGGTGAAAGCAGAGATTCAGCAACTACGTCTTACAATTTTTTTTCCTCTTTTGCAGATGTGTGTGCACGAGAGGCACATTCATCTTACAAAAGAATTTTTTTTTTTGG
The DNA here is from genome assembly GCA_964035575.1 of Rhynchopus sp. YZ270_cl-10. Lineage (NCBI taxonomy): Eukaryota > Euglenozoa > Diplonemea > Diplonemida > Diplonemidae > Rhynchopus > Rhynchopus sp. YZ270_cl-10. The sequence goes on along the minus strand of OZ037868.1, from coordinate 40,912 downwards.
TGAATGAAGGGCGCGCGTGGAGGCATTGTGTCTGCGGTGGCTAACGTCTTTTTGTCAGACAAACAAAAGCGTCATCACCTGACGTCAAGAAGATGGTCGAAAGAGTACGAAGTAAAAAATATTGCATTTCTTTTTCTGCATGACATGATGTTCATTTTCTTCCTCCACATTACACCGTAACACTTTCCTCCAGTACACACGCTGCACACAATGGAGGAGAGCCCCAAGAATACGTGGTCTTGCCTGCTGGACAGCCTGAACAACCGCAGCCAGCACGACTCAAACGTGGCTGCCATCAAAAAGCTGTGCAGCGAATGCGGCTTCGGCGACGAGCTGTACGACACACACAGCGCGCTTGAGGCGATGCCCACGCTGGACTGCCTGCGGGCTACAACGGGGTCGATTGGCGTCGACACACGCAAGGTCTTTGCCAACACCACTACTCTCACACGAGAAGACCTGCAGATTAACATCAGCGAGGACGACGACGACGATGTCGTCACAAAGGAGGTACGCAAGCGACAGGCCGTGGCGAACCTAAAGCGCCACCTGCATGGAGACGCAGCAACACTGGACATGGCAGCCGAGATCAAAACCGGGGTCGAGATCACCGACTGCGAAGGCGGCTACGCTGCCACGACGGAGACACACACAACAGCACCACAACCTCAGCACGCTGTGCCTGCCATGCGCTCTGGTCTGACCGTCTTTGCGTCTCACGTTGCACTGCGCCTCTCCTCCCTATACCGCGAGGCACGTGCCTTCATAAAACGAGAAAAGCACACCGCAGTGCTGACAGCCATCTCGGAATGCGAAACCTCGATCCTCACATCGCTCCAGACGCTGTCCGACGCAGTGCCCGACGTCTCATACGATGTGCCCCCCGCTGCGGACAGCGACCTCCGTCTCGCCTATCTCGAACAATGTCTCGTTGAGATGAAACGCACCCACGACGCACACACCGACCGCCTAGAAACCGAGGCACTTCTCCTCAAAAAGGCGCTCTCGAAGGACCGAGAGCGCAAAGCCGCCTTGCTCCGCGAGGTGTGCAGGTTGAAACACAAGCTGAGCATGCCGCTGTCTCAAGAGGCGTTGGATGAGATGGCGTATCTGAATGCGTCGGACGATGACTACATCACGAAGACAAAGGTGAACGACATTTTGGAAGGTGTCATGAAGCGGTTCAACGCGAAGTGGTGTGAGCAGGTGGCCACCACGCGGGAGGAGATCCTACGAGCTAATGCGGCGCTGCGTGCACAGAGCCACGAGGAGGAGGTTGTGCGCATCGCACGCTACCGGCAGGCTACGCTGGACGAACGCCGCCGCTGCTGCCACATCATCGCCACCGTCTGCACACGCTACGACACACACATCGCAGACCTCAAACGCGACCTGCAGGCAGAGCTCCTCTCCCTCGCCTACCAACAGCTCTCCGACCTCCGAGGCTTCCTAGCGGGCACAGTCGACGCACAGACGCTCCTCACACCTCTCTTCTCTCTCTGCGGCGGGGACACCCATATCACGAACATCCACAAAACCGAAAAACCTACAAAAAAGGAGGAGGGGGTGCAGGAGGTCCGCGCGGGTGCGGGAGGTAGTGGCAGTAGTGGTGGTGGTGGGGGAGGTGGTGGTGGTATTGGTGGTGCATGGAACCCCACGCTCTCCTCCCTTCAGGAGGCGGTGAAGGTGATCCGCACCTCGCTTCTGCTGCTCTCTGCAAACGCCCTGGCAGTGCCGGCAGCGGTGAAGCTGCTGCGTGGCTTCATGGCGGGGAGGGGAGGCCACACCCACCTGCCGCATGCAAAAAACACCCCTACCCCAGCTCCCATCCTGACAGAGGACGAGGCGAAGCTGAACCTAGATGACATACACGTGGACGACGCTATGAGTGATGTCTCTGCTGTGGCGTCTGCTGCACCCACGATAGTGCCGCTGAAGAAGATGCTTCCAGTGGAGCCTGGCGTGTGTGTGCGCCCCGACACAGTCGCGTCGCATGTGCCCGTCGTTTCGTTTGGTGAGTGTGATACGCAAGGTCAGGCACGCAGCTCAGGGAAGGCGTACAATTTACTGCGCAGGAAGCGCAAGAATGACTACAGAACGTTCCCTGCAAAGGAGCGGAAGGTGGTGACCAGTCGGATGCACCGCTACTCGCATGATGTAGCGCGCTGCAAGGGGCGTGTGGTGGCAAGCGACGCGAAGGGCATTCTCTTTTCAGAAAGCGGTGACATGGCAGGGTCGCCAGTCTGCTATGGAGCAGCAAAGTTTGTCCCGTCTCTTGTCTGAAAAAAAGTGGAATTTTCACATTGTTTTTGTTTACACAAAATTCGGATGGGAGAACAAACTTCCGCATAGATTTTAAAAATTAACATGAGCTTCCCCCTGATATCTTCTTCTTTTACTTTTAAACTGTTTTCATTTTCCTTCTGCAGAACCCTCTCTGAGTCTCTCCACAATGTCGTCACGCAACGTTACACTCGTTGCTTGCGTTATGGTTATTTTTAAGATGTATGTTGCGTATTGTATGGGCCCCTCCGCCCCAGTCACTGTGTCGCAGGCAACACCAACAACGATGACGAAGTGGACGATACACTCGAAGGACATGGAGCGTGGCATCAAATGCACGATGCAGGAGCCGTCTCGCGAGGTGTACACAGCGTTGAGCGGCGGCGACGATGCATTGATACGCACCTTGTCTGAGGGCATTGTTACGCTGTCGGAGGGGCGTGGGTATAAGGCAGTGTTCTTCGAGACACCTGTGTTGGAGATGGGGCGCGTGTTTGAGTTTGTCATCATGGATGCGACGGATACGGTGCTTGCGACGGCGCCTGCGGACGACACTGCCTTTGCAGCGAAGTGCAAGGACGCTGGCTCCGTCGTCGCTTTCAAGAACCTGGGAGGCGATGCAGAGCTTGTGGTCCCCTGCAGGCAGCGAGCAGAGGACAGCTACGCACACCTCCTCACCTTCCTGCGTTCAGCACCTCAAGCCCAGGTGCACGACTTCTGGCGCATAACAGGCACCACAGCCCTGCAGAAGCAGGAGCGTGCAACATGGGTCAGCACAAGTGGTCTAGGCATCGCATGGCTGCACCTACGCTTCGACTCGAAGCCAAAGTACTACACGTTTGTGAACTACACTCGCGTCTGATGGAGGTGAAGAAAGGGTTGCTGACAACGTGGCAGTTTCTGGGTGATAATGTGGTGTGAAGTATTGGTGCGACGCCTTCATTTCACTGCATCTTGGAGTGAAGTGAAGATAAAACAATAAGCTCATGTTTCTTTTATCGAACAGATTTTATTCTCCGCCCCGTACCAAACGTAAACACTACTTTCATTCATTTTATTTTTTCTTCCTTCAAAACTTCACACACAACGCTTTTGGTTTTTGGGGTGCCAGGTTCTATGATATGCACGGAACCACCTGCACCTGTTTGTCATGTTGTTTCCCATGCAATACATGGAAACGTTTTGCACTCGAAACTAGGGGGAGGGAAAATGTTTTACCCTCTCTTTATTCTTTCCACAAGCTTGTTTTTGTGTTCGCTAATTTTTAGATTTACCCCCTAGTTTCGAGTGGGAAAGGTTTATTGCTCATCACGTGAAATATCACGTGAAACATCATGTGAAGCATCATATGAAATATCACGTGAAGCATCATGTGACCTGGTAAATGTAACACATCAAGTGAACTATCAAGTTACACCGCAAAAATTACCACCCCTGTCTTCGTACACCTTAGGTGCAACGCCACAGACAGCATTGGACCTAGAGGAATGCCTGCTGTGCCAGTATCAAACATGAGAACCAACTCCCAGCAACAAGGGGCGCCTTTTGGCGTGTGTTGTTGAGGGTGTTTGGGGTGCAAAGTTTTCCACAATTTTGATGCGCGGGTACAGAAGTGTTGTTTTGTTCTTTCATCTCTAAGAATGTAAATGTCAATCGCGATTGACTTAGATGGTATAACAAACGAGCTTTCCCAAATGATATTTTCTTCTTTTACTTGACTGTTTTCATCTTCCTTCTGCAGAACCCTCTCTGAGTTCCTCCACTATGGCACCGCCACGCATTACACTCGGTGGCTGTATTCTCTTTATTTTTAAGTTGTACATGTGGTATACGTATGATCGTATGCGCCCCTCCGCCCCAGTCACTGTGTCGCAGGCAACACCAACAACGATGGCGAAGTGGACGATACACTCGAAGGACATGGAGCGTGGCATCAAATGCACGATGCAGGAGCCGTCTCGCGAGGTGTACACAGCGTTGAGCGGCGGCGACGATGCATTGATACGCACCTTGTCTGAGGGCATTGTTACGCTGTCGGAGGGGCGTGGGTATAAGGCAGTGTTCTTCGAGACACCTGTGTTGGAGATGGGGCGCGTGTTTGAGTTTGTCATCATGGATGCGACGGATACGGTGCTTGCGACGGCGCCTGCGGACGACACTGCCTTTGCAGCGAAGTGCAAGGACGCTGGCTTCGTCGTCGCCTTCAAGAACCTGGGAGGCGATGCAGAGCTTGTGGTCCCCTGCAGGCAGCGAGCAGAGGACAGCTACGCACACCTCCTCACCTTCCTGCGTTCGGCACCTCAAGCCCAGGTGCACGACTTCTGGCGCACAACAGGCACCACAGCCCTGCAGAAGCAGGAGCGTGCAACATGGGTCAGCACAAGTGGTCTAGGCATCGCATGGCTGCACCTACGCTTTGACTCGAAGCCAAAGTACTATACGTTTGTGAACTACACTCGCGTCTGATGGAGGTGAAGCCTACAATTTCTGATAATGTGGTGCCTGGATGAAAGTGGTGTGAACGTAAATGCCACTTTTATTCAGAAAAAAATATTTTTCTCTCCCTTTTTTTCTTCCACACTCGCTTGTTTTTGTGTTCGCTTTATCAAGTCCCTCCCCCGGTTTCTTTCCCCCTCTCTCCCTTGTGCTCCGCATCACTTTCTGTACTGACAGGAACAAGTCTCTCGAGCATTTTTGGTATTCTTTTGACGCACACACAACACCTAAATGGATACAAAAAAGCAACTTGGACAGCTTAACTTTCAAAAGCCAACCATGTTGTGAGGAAGAGAAAGGCAGAGGAGCGTACAGCATGGTGCAGCTCTGACGCACTCCTTTGATGTTGAGGTGCCGTTTTGGAAGGCTGGCCTTTGCGTGTTGACACTTCGCTTTCTGTTTTTTGCTTTTTTGTCATTGCCACTCAGCCAAAACCGCCCCCCCTTTCCCTTTGTTCTCGAGTCACCTGCAGCGAAGCGTATCCTCTTCCTCACCTCTTCAATTAAGCTTGTTTGAGCAGCTTTATTGTATTGGTGGGTCAGTTCATGAAGAGAGAAAAGGGAAAAAAGGGAAAAAAGGCGACAGTTTTGTTATTTTCTACCACCCACCTTCCTTGGATAAGGTAGGAAGGGCCGCACTCAGATAACGACACCCCGTTGAGATCAGGGGCAAGAAGAGCTACCCGCCTAGTTTCGAGAGAGTGCGGAAAGGTTTATTGCTGGTAAACAATATGACAAACGGGTGTAGGTGTTTCCGTGCATGTCATAGGACCTGGCACCTAACGTGTCTCCCAAAAAACCAAAAAGCGTTATGTGTGAAGTTTTGAAGGAAGGATAAATAAATGATTCGCACAATATCCCACAATAAAATCAACTAAAAGAGTAAGAGAACCATTGAGAATCTTGAAAAACATACAAAAATCTTCTCGTCACGATATTGCCGTGTCGTCTTGTGGTGTATTTTATCCACGCGCGTGAAGCTTTATTTTCCTCGCCCACCCAAAAGTACGTGGAGGGGTGTGAAAATAAAATTTTTATTTTCACCCTGTGAAAATAAAAATTTTATTTTCACCGTTTTTTTTCACCCGTCTTAAGCCCCCAAACACCCCCAAACTCACCCTATTTTTTTCGAGTTTTTTTTTTTCCCCAGGGTATCTGGACTGGGGTGGGGGGACGGGGCGTGCATGGTGGTAGCTACAAACTTGTTGGAGTAGCCCTCGAGCTGTGTCAGCGGAGGTAATATATTTTAGGGTAAATTGCGATAGCACGTACAAAAAGTGTGCGTGTTATCGCGAACAAAAACGTACGTGTTTTCCCCAGGTACCCAGTACCAGTACCCCCAATGACATAACGAAGTATCGCTTGAAAGTATCGTTCAATAACCTTGGGTGTGCAGGTGAAGTAGGTCCACAAGGTATATCAAACGATAAATCAATCAGATAAACGTTACATCATTGGAAAATTGTTGGCACCGCCCCCCTGTCTTCGTATTTAGTACGTCGACAGGCCAAACAGCGTTGGGCTCAGAAGAAGTGGTGCAAGACACTGGAGATCCACACTACAGGTCTCACACGACACTTGGGTGGGCTCGGAAAATAAAGCTTCACACTTATGGATAAAATTATGTCTTGGAGTAGAAAATAAGCGTTTTTTTCACCTCGTTGGTGTTTTCAACCCTCGTGACTTTAATTCCCTCGCTTCGCTCGTGAATTAAAGTAACTCGGGTTGAAAACACCAACTCGGTGAAAAAAACGACTTATTTTCACTCCAATAAATAGCTATTTTTAAATCCTGCAAGCTTTTTTTAAAAGGAGAAATAGTCCGGTGTTGCGTGCCTGCTCTCTCTTTGCATTTTTTGTTTGAAGCTGAGAATATGTACCTTATTTTTGTGTCTCTCCCAAATCTCTGCCTCCTGTCTGAGCAGAGAACAAAAAGGAAAAAAGAGAAAATCTGGCTTACAAAAATAGAGCGTTTGTGGGTTTCTATTTTTTTTCTTTTTGCGACACAAGGTTTCCTTGCCCCTTATGGTCGCTGTCCTGCTACCCTCCTCCTCCTCCCTTTGCCTCCACCAACCTGCAGGACTTTATCTTCAAACATATTTTGATATTCCATTCCTACGCTGCACGATGACCACTCCATGCCGACCGCCGATCCTGATCGTGATTGCTATCGCAACGCTGATGTCCACTGCTGCGTCGATGGCAGGTGGTCTTATCATGTACTTCGAGAGTCTAGCCTCGTTGGAAGAGACCGTGCGCGACACAAGCCAGAGCGAGGTGAAGAGTCTTGAGGGCGAAATACGCGGAGTTCTGGACCAGACTGCTGACGTAGCCGAGGTGGTGCGTGCCTTCACGTACAACACCGAGAGCGTAACGAGTACAGACCCGAGTGTGTGGATCAACCAGTCGCGTGCGCTAAGCTTCAGCCTGACGCGTTCGCTTGGCATCTTTGCTGTGGGCTACGTCCTGCTTCCGCACGATTTAGACGACAACAGCGCAGTGTTCCACTTAGTGTGGATGGAGGAGCAGCACAACGGGGAACTCGAGATCATGCACGGCCGCTACCATGAGAACCTTCTGCCCAGCAGTGAGTACTTCAAAGTCAACACTTCCGCTACACCACCGCAGCCAACAGACATGACAATCAAGACGAACCGCATCAACACCGTCACCGGAGAGTTGATGGACTTTATGTACAACTGGAACGCCGTGAGCTACATCCTCGACATGCTGCCGCCGTCGTACGACCCGCGTGGCGGGCAGGTGCCTTCAGAGGAGTGGAAGCCTGGCCGTGCCCACGCCGTCGCGCACAAATGGCGCACCCCCCTTTCGTGGCGCTCGTCCGACGAGAAGGTGTACACCTACTCAGGGTACGACTCCGTGTATGCACCCCCAGCAGCTCCGCACCCGTGGAGCAAGTACCGTGCCGTCGTGATCCTCTCGCAGTACACATACAACAAATGGGACTCCGCCATCATGGAGTACAAAAGCCGCAACCCAGACACAACCGTTGTCGTGTTTGGAAGTGAGTCGAAGATTGTGTTTGCCGCAACGACGGGGGACAAGATGGTGAACGAGCTGTGCAACACAGGGCGCAAGGAGTTCTCCGTGACTGACCCCCTGTCGTGCGCGACAAAGGTGGACACCGTCGAGTCGCCTGCCTTCCGCGACGCATACCGCAAGATGGCAGACGAGCCGTTCAACACATTCAAGCAGCTGTCCCTCGACGGCGAGGACTACTTCGTGCGCAAGGGTGGGCAGCTCCACCAGGACGCTGTCATCATCTGGATGCGGCCCAAGTCCTCTGTGGAGGGCAAGGTCAACGAGGCGCTTGTGCTGCTGGTGGTCTTCACTGCGCTTGTCTTTGCCTTTGATTTGATGGTGTCTGTTTTGGAGGTGATCTTCATTGCACTACCCATGCGCCGTCTGGCGTCTGCCATCCACCACGTGGGCGACCTTGAGACGGAGGTGGCGGCAGCTGCCATTGCGCCGTACGAAAAAGCGCACGTTGTTGTACGTGAGATCCACAGCCTCATGAACGGCATGATGCGCTCCATCGAACGTCTGGAGGAGTTCCGCACCTTCATGCCCGACTCGCTGCGCCCGGCAGCAGCGTTCTCCACAGACGACGAGGACAAGGGTGATACGGCGTCGAAGGACACGACCTCCAAGAGCGGCATGCAGTCGTCTGTTGTGAGTGTCGAGCAGACGGGCCAGCTTGGTCTGTACCTCGTGAACAAGAGCGTGGGGCTGTTGTACGTGAACGCTGTGGGCTGGTGGCAGACGGACACGAGCACGGAGGATCTGCTGCGTGCAAGCACGGAGCTTGCCTCTTTTGTGCTTCAGTCGGTGGCGACGCGTTGTGGTGTTCTCGATAGCTTCTCGGGCGACCGCTTCCTCGTTGGATGGAACACAGCAAAGCACGGCTGCGAGCCTGCCATGGGTGCCGCCAACACGGCAATGGACCTCCTCGCACGCACAAGCAGCCCGCGTAGAGAGTTCTCATGCGCTCTGGCATCAGGCAGCGCGAAGGTAGGGAACGTGGGCACGGCTACGGTGCGTCGCTTCTCCATCCTGTCACCTCTTGTGCCGTGGCTGTCTGTGCTTGAGACATACTGCAAGGTGAACATGCTTGGCTGTGTGACAGACGAGCCTACGTCAAACAGAATCACAAAGATTGTGGTCCGTGTGACCAATGCTATTGTGAAGCCAAAGCAGATGACCGTGATGCCTGTCTTCCACCTAACGGACCGTGCCGACGAGAACGTGCAGGAGTGGATGTACGAGCTGGATGAAATGCAACAGAAGGAGAACGTGACGGAGGTGCGCGCTGCAAACAGCATTGCGCTGCTAATTATCCACGAGAAGTGGAGTGAGGCCCAGCGCAAATACGAGACGATGCAGAACAAGGACAACCTCCCCGCCGTGTGGAAGAAGGCACTCGAGGAAGATGAGTTCTTCCCACAGCAGCTTTCCTTCAACGCCTGCAGCGACAAGAGGTCCCAGCCCTGAGTCCAGTAGGACTTCAATTTGAACACAACTACCTAATTATTACGCATATTCCCCCAAAGACCCGATCCCCAAATCCCCCCATTCTTTCTACGCTCTCAAAGAGAAACTGTGTGTGTTGCTCTATATCCTGATTCACTATGTGCCGCGCGTTGTGGCACATTCATCTTTCCAAGTTTCCGTTGACTAAGCACGAAGGGCTTTGACTATCTTACAAAGGAGCAATATTTACGATGTGTGCACGAGAGGCACATTCATCTTTCAAGTTGTCTCTTTGGGTACATTGTCACGAGAAGGCTTTGTATTTCAACTTTCTTTTTGTATGTTTTCATTTACTGAATTTTCTTTGTTGCAGCCTCTCCAATGCTTTCAGTTCTCTCTGAATTGAGAGTATTTTTGAATTTGGCATTCTTTTTCTTTGCCATTCTCATGAGGTGTTTGCATTTTTTTCAACTCTCTCTTTCTTCATGCTTGTTTCTTTTGTCGAGAAGTAAACGCAATGTAAAAACAAAATGCAAACTAACTTGCATGTCCTTGCCATGCTTTCTCTGCTACAAGAAACGATTTTCCATTTCCCTCTGCATATCCATGTTGGCTACAAACGAGTTCGTCTCAACTAAGTGTGTCATGCCCGCGGTACTATCTGCGTACACCACACTCTTCCATTCATGAAGATCATGTTCGCTTTTTTCTCTTCTTTCTATGACATTTGTATCAACAATTCTTTCTTGTTTTGAAAAAAATTGATAACGTGGGGGGGGTCAACCTCATGACCTCCACAACTGTAGAAGTTTTCTTTTCATTTCTTATTTCTTTCTTCGAATTTCTTTCAAATGATGTGTCGGGAAAAGAGGCACGTCGAAGGCGAGCCTGTAGTATAAAACTGAAAAATAATACCACTGAATCATTTTTCGAGACAGAAATGGAGTTGTGTCTTTTTCAGTATTTGTTTCCAGGAGCCTGCACACATACTTAAACCAGGGTTGTTTCTAGGGGGGTCGGGGGGGGTCACTGACCCCCCCCAGATTCTGGGGGGTCAAATTGACCCCCCCCCGGGGGGGTCAATTTTACCCCCAGAATCTGGCACGGTGCGCTGGTCAGCCTCACCCCCCCTGTAAAAAATTACATATTTTCCCCCGAACTACACGTTTTCCCCCCACCACCAGTGTTGGCACTGGTGAAGAGCGACAACACCCGCACCGACTACACTACGTGGAACGGTGATGGGAGTGAGAAAAAACATTTGGCGAAAAGAATAAAAGTAGCGTACCGTGCGCCTGCGGCGCAAGCTTACATCACACCCTTCCCATGACATAGTTTGGCTGTACAATAGTGCAATTTTAAGCGCAATTTTAGAAATGTTGCGTACCGTGGCTTCGCCAGGAACCTTTGGGTGCCATGGCCACCGTTTCTTTACCTGTTTCATACCGTCACAGAAGCTACATACCACCATGATATTCTGAAGGTTTGGGGTATGGGGTTTTGGTGAGATCGAGGCTTCGTCGAGAAAGCTCGGAATACACCCAAAAACCCTTGAAAGACCATTTTTTCCCGGCGGAAAAAAATTTTTTTTTGGGAAAAAAATTGACCCCCCCCGAGAAAAAAAAACGAGATCCTAGAAACAACCCTGACTTAAACCCCACAAAAAAAAACAATGGGAATGCGAAAGGTTTACCCCCCCTTTGTGGTTTACTGGATGATTCATTCCTCACTGGGCAAACCCGCAAACCCGTTTGCTTGATTCTTTGTTGTGCTAAATTAAATTTTGCAAAAAAAAAGCAAAAAAGCGCTGTTGCTACATTATGTTGGTCTTATTGCTACGTGAGTTACAAACGTAACTGCAAAAGATGAAAACTTCAAAATAATCTGGCATATTTTCGTACAAGATTTTATCCAGCATTAATATGCGTTGTTCTCTGAGGCTTGTCTCAGGAACATTCATTAAAGTTTCCTCCTTTTGACCAACAAAGTGTTCACAGCCAGAGAAAAGATAGCAACTTTTTAACGACAGTGTTTCCCATGTTCCATCTTCACGCCAATTTAGAGCAAAATAGCAAAATCTTTTTGGTGTTGTTCCACAACAACGATCTTCCCTTCTTGTACTTAATCAGAGGTCGTTTGAGCTTTGTCTATCTGTGTTTTTTGTTGAAAGATATCGACAACCGCTGATATGCAATCAAGTCAGTCATCTTCTTCAATTTTCGCTGGTTGGCAACTTCCTCACAAAAACTCTAAGCCTTTTATAAAATAAAAACGTTGACTTGCTTTCCCCCACCCCCAATGATCCCATTCATCTGACTGATGAGAGGAAACGGGAGTAGGGCATACAGATGAGATGAAGTCCAACCCCGGCACCGGTAATGTACCAAATGTACACTGTATTTCAAGTCAATTTCCCCCCGACCTGTTGAGAGTCGCTCTGGCCTTCAACCTCAATCCGTCAACCCTTTTTTTTTTGAAATTTTTTTGAATAGTTGAGGGGGTTTTTTATCATTTCATTTGCGACCTGCCAGGATAGGAGTTGGTTGAATTTGTTTGCTCTTTATGCTCCTGTCTTTGGGCAATAGATCCAAGGTAGACGAATGCGTTTTATACCATTACTGGCTCACTAAGTAAATTCACTTAAACCGATGCAGGTTTGAGGTTTTCCACTTCCTTCAAGCAACCCCACTGTAAGGGCGGATCCCAAAAATGCAAATGACCCCCTTGAAATGTGATATTTCAGGTTTTCAAAAACAAAAGAAAAGGAACTGATCTTGCAGGGGGTGAAGGGGTGAAGGGGTGAAGGGGTGAAGGGGTGAAGGGGTGAAGGGGTGAAGGGGTGAAGGGGTGAAGGGGTGAAGGGGTGAAGGGGTGAAGGGGTGAAGGGGTGAAGGGGTGAAGGGGTGAAGGGGTGAAGGGGTGAAGGGGTGAAGGGGTGAAGGGGTGAAGGGGTGAAGGGGTGAAGGGGTGAAGGGGTGAAGGGGTGAAGGGGTGAAGGTGTATGGAAAATAACAACAAAAATAACTTATTGCTAAGAAAAACCGGGATGTGCTGTGGAAAACCTCGCGCGACTTTCGAAACCACCCTGGCAATGGAGTGCTGGGCGTGTTGTAGATTATTTCTACAGGGTGGAGTACCAGGAGCGTGTTTCCCCCCATATCCAGCGCCCCGTTTTTTCTCTTCGATATAACTTGTTTTTATTTTTTTTTGTAATTTGAATTTGTTTCTTTTTTTGTTTTCTTTCCCTTTTTTTTTGCTCCACGTTAAGTGTTTTTGTGTAGTAGCCTGTAGTGGTCAATGTGTTGGGGCGGCTCTTGCACCCGTTCCTTCTTTCGGTTTTCTGCAATTTGCAGTGCCACAAAGAGTGCCAGAAGCAAGTAAGTGCTTTTGGGAACTTTTTGATTGGAGGCTCCCTAACATTTCACCCTACTGGATTTCCGGGGGGTGAATTTTTGCAATATTTTACACAACAAACAATATGTGTGCGGTCTGCGCATCCAAGGTCAGACCTATTTGCACACATGGGGAATTACATCATCATTTTATAACGAAGGAAACAATAGCTGCCACACAGCTTTCTTTTCTTCAATGTGTCTGTTCAGCGAAGGGCGCCGAGGATCACATTTTGTTTGTCAGCGTCCTTCCGGCGTTTGCATTTTTAACTTCTCGGTTTCTCTGTCCTGAGCTGTTTTTTGTGTGTTACCTTCTTACAAACCAATCTACTTCACTGTTCTGTTTTGATTTGTTGCCAAGAGCAAAAGCCCTGCTTTTATGGAGAAGTGCAACTTCTCCCACAAAGCAGTTTTTACTTTCTCTAACTTTTCTCGCGTCGACTATAAAAATAAATTTGAAGCTCTTTTTGTTTTTTTATCCTGACTTTACTGCCCCCCTTTTTCCTGAAAAAAAATTCCATCACACGCGAGAGGTGGTGTCAGAAGTTCATTTTTTTCAGTACTTTCAAGGGGGGCTATTTTTCTTTGTTCTTTTTAGGACTAATACATTTGTGGTAGGAAATGATTCAAACGTCTTGAGACCTTTTGTTTATTCCCCTTCTCCTCTCCTCCCTTCCCCATTTATTGTGCACTCACTCATTTGTGTAGTTCAGGCGGGTTTTTTTCTTACATCCATTTCTGTAGAAGGGAAATTTTTGTCTTTTGTTTTCATTTGTATGGCATGATGCAAATACAATAACCGCAGACTGATAGTGCTTATGACGTGTAGTGTACCAACTAAACAAAAGGACGAAAGGCGTTTGTATTGTTTCTTTGTCATATTTGAAGATTTTGTACTTTTCTTCCTTCTTCCTCTCTCTCTCTCTCTCTCTCCCTCTTCTATTTTATTTTATTTTGCCAAAAACTCTTTGAGTATGTGTGCATTGCCTGCTGCGCAAAGAGATGGTCGAATGAACATCAAATGGTCAAAAAGGCCTCAGCGGAAAAAATAAAAAAAAAGGTGCAGTTTTGATGCACCCTCCCCCCTGGCGTGCCAAGATCGTCAGGTCAGTCTCTTCTCAATTTCTTTCCCTTTCATCACCCAAGCATTCTTTCTTTTCTCCCTCATCACCTCTCTCTCCGCTGGGATCAATACAAATAAAAAGCCCCACCCTTCGCTTTACGGAAGTATTTTTTTATACCCTTTTCGAGCAGGTTGCGTCATAAAAAAAATGCTCCCAAAACTTTGCGCGAGGACAAGCGGGGGGCGTGTCGTGACAGCGAGGTTTGCGTTGGAAGGCGGGCGCTCGCGTGTTGGTGTGATTAGTGTGGACAACGAGGCGAAGCGGAATGCGTTGTGTGGACGTGGCATGACGGACCTGCGTGAAGGTGTGGAGATGCTGCGGGCGGACCCAAAGGTCGCAGCCGTGCTGCTGTGCGGTGCTCGTGGACGCTTCTGCGCTGGTGCCGAGATGCCTACCCTCCTCGACGGCGGCTTCCAACGCCACATGCACGACACATTAGGCCTCATGCGCTCCGCAGGCTTTGTCAGCTACGCGCTCATCGAACACCACGCAATGGGCGGTGGAGCTGAGCTTGCGATGTCCTGTGACGTCCGCCTCTGGGGCCCGCACGCGAGCATGCAGTTCGTGCAGACGGGGAAGGGGATCACGACCGGGTGGGGTGGGGCTGCGTATCTGGAAGCTGCACTGTCGCGTGCAGCTGCGACGCATCTGTTGTGCAGTGGAGAGGCGATACGGAGCTTTGAGGGTGCTGTGCGGTACGGTGTGGCGCAGGCGGAGGCGCCTCAGAGCGGTGGTGGTGTGGATGTGGACGACCTCGTGCACGTTGCGGGCGATGAAGACGCCTGCCAAGCGGCCACAACAGAGCTGCTCTCGCCCGCAGCGCTCTCCTCGCTCTGCACTCTCCTCACACAGTACAAAGCAAACTTCCCCTCCGCCGTACGTGCTTCAAAGCGCACCCTCAACTCAAGCACCCCGCTGCTCACAGAGGAGCTTGAGTTCAACGCTCTCTGGGGCAACGCTGACCAGAAAGAAGCACTTAAAACGTGGAGCATCATGAACAAGACTGCTTAATGGTTGGGGGGAGGGTGGGTCACTAGAGATGGTGCCTTCTGGGCCCATCTTTGTCAAAGCCGCTGTTTTGAATGTACCGTTGTCATGACAAACGTGCCACTGCCGTTCCTTCACCCCCTTCTTTAAATGAAATGCATTCAGGGTACTCACTTTTTTAGGCTCTTGCTGTTAGCACAAGGAATTGGCTCGCGGAACCTAGTCAGTACAGTACACTTTGTGGGTTTGCTGTATTAATATGAGAATCTCTCACAGTTGTTCATGTCTCTTGACTACCCCTCAAGCTATGTCTGCGTGCCGCGAAGGGCGTGTGGGCAGTGAAGCTGCCCACTGTATTGTACACCAATACGCACTCCATGTGCAACAAAAAGACTGTACCCTCTTCAAGTAAAAGACATCAAAGATGTGTAAAAACACCACTATTCTGCCTCAGTACAGCACCAACCTGCTTTTTTGGTTTAGACCGTCACCCAAATGCCACTTCTCACCACTCAGAGCGGCTACATTTAAATATCAAGACAATAGATAGCATAAACCATGTCGAAGCGACACGCACACAACACACCAGATGAGAACCCACCAAAGCGAAGGAGGTGTGAAGCAAACGATGTTGAGTCTGATGAAACCAGCGAGCAGCGGGCAGACGCATATCGCACATGTGTGCTCTCCATGTGCAGGATGAACCAGCAGGAAGCTCTTGGAGAAGTTCTTTCTTCGGGGGTCTTTGAGTTTGCACCTGACGCAAGAAATGTTGGTGCAGCCGGCGTGGCAGCGAGGGAAGGACGGACTAAATGCACGCTGCCTCTGCCATGGGACGTGTGTGACGAAACGGGCGTGACGACTCTGATGATCTGTGCAGACCTTGGCCACGTCGAGTGTTTGGTTCTTCTCCTCGAGGCTGGTGCGGGGCTGGACGTTGTGTCACCTGGCGGAATGACTGCACTGCTGCATGCTGCAAAGGGGAGCTTTGGTTGTCTCAGCGAGCTCATCACACGGGGTGCGTGTCTGACTGCTGTCGACAGTGACGGCGACACTGCGCTACACCAGGCCGCCAAGTCCGTGCACAATGACGTACCGGACATTGTGCGCCTACTCCTCAAGCACGGTGCCTCCACCGAAGTTGTAAACAACGAGGGGTGCACACCTCTCTACATGGCAATTGAGCATAAAAACGATACCTGCGCTGTTGCTCTTCTTGAAGGGGGTGCGTGCATGGACGTGAGAGATGATCGGAGACCACCTTTCCACGAAGCGTTGCTCGGCGGGCTCGCTCTGTGTGCTGAGCGCTTTGTGGCGAGAGGTGTCTCCGCGAGTGAGCCATGTTCTGAAGGGGTGTCCCCGATTGCGTATGCGGCGCTGGGTGGCAGCGTTGCTGCAGGTGAGCTTCTTCTGCAGCACGGTGCCTCTGTTTACGGTGAGACAGATACTGAAGGCATCACACCGTTGATGGACTGCTGCTCTGGGGGACATGGCAAATTTGCTTCGTTTCTCTTGAGGCACGGCGCCGACGTGGACTGCAGTGCACAGAACGGGAACACCGCACTCCACTCTGCTGTCGAGTCGGGCGACGCTGACCTCTGCAAGATGCTTCTGGAGCACGGCGTCCCGCTTGATGCACAGAACACCACCAATGGTTGGACCGCAGTGGCGTCGTCGTTTCTGGCCAACCCGGAAGTGTGCCAGGTCCTTATTGATGCCGGGGCACAGCTTGATGTGACATCGGACAATGTCGAGTTCTCGTCCCTGCTCTCAGCCTGCCTATATGGAGAGCTCTGGTTTGTGAAGATGCTTCTCGACTCTGGTGTGCAGCTGTCTTTGACAGACGGTGGCAGGTGTCTCATTGTTGCGGCGGGCAAAGGATATCTGGAGACCGTGCGCTACCTCCTGGGCCAAGGGGTGGACGTCAACTACCTAGAAGGCAACACTGCACTGCACTATGCAGCACAAGAGAAATGTATAGACGTGGTGCTCCTGCAGCACGGTGCGGAAAAGACCCTGCGCGACGACGACGGCGAAACTGCACTAGAACGCGTCATCAGGATAGGAGGCTGTCTTGAATGCTGTCGCCTCCTGAGTTGATAGATGCGTGCATTTGGGAAGTTGCATCCTGAGTAAACTCTAAAAACCTTGGGTTATCTTTACTTAAGATGTGCGTCGCACACACCTGAACGAGTTAATCGGGAAGGTGAAGATGGTACACGACCCGATTTGAGGATCTGATTGGCAGGTCACATCGTCGTCCTGCCTCGATAAGGACGCTGATTGCGACAGCAGCGTCACTGTTGGTGGCAAGTTGCAGAAGCAGTTGCCTTCGAGCACACCATCCTCGTGAACGCGAGTGGTGAGTGCAAAGAGGACAGCGGCATGATCTACAGCGGCTCGTGATGGGCATCACAGCACCATGGATCGCAGACACTGCGGTAGGACGTGGAGAGAGAAGCAGTGTCTGTGTCCGTGCCTTCACAAAAGTTCTGACTTTCTCCATTCCTCTCTCCCATGTTTTCTTTCATTCTATTTTTTTTGTACCGACCCTCCCGTGAAATTGAAAAATAAAACTTTAAAAACAGAAAAAAGAGAAGAAAAAACAAGTAATTGCTAAGGAAAAGGGGTGTGCTGTGCATATGGGGGACCCACGCTCCTGGAACTCCACCCTGTAGAAATATTCTACAACACGCCCAGCACTCTCCTCTTCTGCAGGTAGGCGAAAACGCTCTTCGTACGCTGCCAGAACCACTGGGACGCCTTCACCTGAAACGTGGGGCTGTCGTCTTCACACTCCTCTTCGCCCAGCATCTGCTCCAGCTTGCAGTCGTCCACAGGCTCCCACTCATCGCGGTCGTCGGAGCAGTGCGGAAGGAACACAGAATGCACAGACGACAACACGTCGATCACACCAGGCGCATCATCACCATCCAGCAAATAGGATGCTATGTTGGTTTCGAAAACCTGGTCTGGTGCGGGGTTTTCCACAGCACATCCCGTTTTTATTCTTTGCAATTAGTTGTTTTTGTTGTTGTGTTTTCCACACACCTTCCTTCAACCCCTGTAGGATTGGTTTTTCTCTCTCGAAAACCTGAAATTACACCTTCAAGAGAATCTCACAACAGAAAGCACACAAAACACCAATGGAACTCAACATCGAGGGATTTGATGGTCGGACGTACGTCGTCGATGTGGATGTGGATGACACAGCGAAGCACCTGCGGCAGAAGGTGGCAACTACAGCGGGGTTTGCCGAAGACAGCTTTGACATGTACGTCAGAGGGAACGACGAAGGAGAGGACATCAACATCAAGGCGCTGAGTGCTGGCGACAAAGTCGTGTTGACGCAAACGAAGAAGCAAGAATCCATTGCAGCTCTTCATGCATTGGGTGAGACAGACCTTGCACCAGAAAGGCTTGCGAGTGTAGAAGACCCCGAGGTAGCGCAGTTGTTTCTGCAGGCAGAAGTTGTAACTGCGATTCCTCACAGTTTCCTCGCAAACACAAATTTACGTAGCCTTGATCTGAGTGCCCCGCTGGCTGTTACTGCGATTGATGACCGCTTCTTATCTGGGTGTTCATCATTGGAATCAATTAACTTGTCGGGGTTGCGCAACGTCACGACAATAGGTGAGTACTTCCTGCGCGATTGCACGTCATTCCGCACTTTTGAGTCATTCAACTTCGCAGGATTGGACAGTGTCACAAGCCTTGGTATCTACTTCTTATCACGTTGCACGGCGTTAACCTCAATCGACTTTTCAGGATTAGGCAGCGTCACGAGCCTTGGGAACTTCTTCTTAGCAGATTGCACGTCGTTGACCTCCATCAACTTTGCAGGATTGGGCAGGGTCACAAGCCTGGGGAACTTCTTCTTAACAGGTTGCACGGCGTTAACCTCCATTGACTTTGCAGGATTAGACAGCGTCACGAGCCTTGGGAACTTCTTCTTATCAGATTGCACGTCGTTGACCTCCATCAACTTTGCAGGATTGGGCAGGGTCACAAGCCTTGAGAACGACTTCTTATCAGGTTGCACGTCGTTAACCTCAATCGACTTTGCAGGATTAAGCAGTGTCACAAGCCTGGGGAACTACTTCTTATCAGGTTGCACGTCGTTAACCTCAATCAACTTTGCAGGATTAAGCAGTGTCACAAGCCTTGGGAACTACTTCTTGTCACGTTGCAAGACGTTAACCTCCATCAACTTCGCAGGGTTGGGAAGTGTCACAAGCCTTGGTATCTACTTTTTATCACGTTGTACGGCGTTAACCTCCATCGACTTTGCAGGATTGGGCAGGGTCACAAGCCTTGAGAACTACTTCTTATCAGGTTGCACGGCGTTCACCTCAATCGACTTTGCAGGATTGGGAAGTGTCACAAACGTCCAAAACTACTTCTTATCAGGTTGCACGGCGTTAACCTCCATCAACTTTGCAGGATTGGGCAGTATCACAAGCCTCGGGAAGTTCTTCTTATCAGATTGTACGGCGTTAACTTCCATCAACTTTGCAGGATTAGACAGCGTCACAAGCCTTGGGAATTTCTTCTTATCAGATTGCAAGGCGTTAACCTCCATCAACTTTGCAGGGTTGGGCAGCGTCACAAGCCTTGGGAACAACTTCGTACGTGATTGCACGGCGTTAACAACAATAGACTTTGCAGGATTAAGCGGTGTGACACGAATTGGGGACAGATTTATTGATGGTTGTATTTCTTTAGAAACATGCGACCAGTACATGGAGTGGTATGCATCAAGAAGGAATTAGGCTGGATGAGCTGCGCAGTGGGGCACAACACTGCAATGATTTGTGTTTCACACAAAGAGTGTTCTGTGAAGAGTCGCGTCGGCAGAAGCTGTCGGTGAGGAGGCACCGCCGGGAAGCCGGGCTTCTGCGTCCCAGGGAACGTTCTCTCGATTGCGGCGCCGGTTGCGGAGTACTTCTCACATTGTCAAGCACGATTGCGTCTTGGATCCCCTTGTGAAGGGGCACGTCCTCATGCCCGTCTTCTTCGTGGCGGCCTTTCACCCGTTCCTCCGTGTCGCAGACATCTTCACCGAAGACCCACCGCCAGGTGACATCTCTCCATGGCGCTCACGCACGACCCTCCGAGTTCCGTCTCCACCGCAATGCCGGACCCCCCCGCAGAGGGCGTGAGGTGCAAGCTCCCGATCCGCTGGGACGCAGTTCATGCGGCGGACGTACAAGACGCGCTCTTTGATGGTATGTGTCTGTTGGGGGCAGCCCAAATGTGTGATGCAGTTTAGTGCAGTGATGCATGAGGACCTTTATTTTTGTTACACACAGTGTGAGCCAACGGTAAATTTGTCCTCACGCTTCTTCCTTTTGAATCGTTCCCATCATCCAATTATCATGTGAGCCACCCACGGTAAAAGCCTAAATGGCTTCCCAAATTGCTGTAGGAAAGTCAGCGAAAAAAGACACATTCCTGGGGGTACCACACACCCACTTTCACATACTTTCACCCGATTTCACCCCATGACGCATGAATTACGCAGTGCCCAGGACACCCCATAAAATAGTTTAGTTCTTTTTCATCACGATTAAAACATAAAAACCCACACAGGCGCCAACGGAGTACATGTTTCTTGACGATGATTGCTAGTATTTGTTTCGAGGGGAGTGAGAGGAAGGGGGTGGGCCGTGTTACATCAGCTTTAGGTAAAGTGTTTCCGTTTACGTGTCTGTATTCGTGCCCTTTAAAAAAATTGAAAATAGGATGCTGATGTCTATTTAGAGCACTGTCCAAGGGTGGGCGGGAAGCGTATCAATACATAACGGCAGGATACACGAGGGATTCTGCCTTGTGGGGTTGTGGGGTTGTGGGGTTGTGGGGTTGTGGGGTTGTGGGGTTGTGGGGTTGTGGGTATGGGGGTTAAGAGAGTGGCGAACTCCTACCCAAGCCTAGCTCGCGAGGAGCGTAATTCACCAGTAAAAAAGAACAAGACTAAAAAGCAAGACCAATGAATGAAGTACAAAAACAAAAACAAAAGCTGTTGCAGACAAACCCTCATCCCCACTTTTCACTGTCCTCCCACACCACTCTCTCACCACGTCTCCCTTGCAGAGGTTAAATCACATCATGCGACATCCAGTGTGGATATGTATCGCTGCACTGTTTTTTGTGGAGGTGTCGCAGGCGGTTTTTGAAAAGGTGATGACTGCAAAGGACCTGCAAGTCAACGAAAAGAGCACTGGCAAGCAGGAGGCGAGCTATGCCCAGGTGCTCACAGACGGCAGCTACGTCATCGTGTACTACTCGTACGAAATAGACGGCAATGGGATGGGTATTGGCGCCAGGCACTACGCCGCTGACGCCACTGCCGGAGGTGAGTTTGTGGTGAACACCTTCAAAACAAACGACCAGAAGTACCCACGCATTGCAGCACTCCCCTCAGGACGCTACGTCGTGGTGTGGACCAGCTACTGGCAAGACGGCGATTCGGGTGGCGTTTACGCTCAAGTGTTCAACAGCGACGATTCTCGCTTGGGCTCAGAATTTGCAGTGCACACTCTCACCTCCGGGAACCAGGAGTTCGCAGACGTAGCAGCGCAAGGCAACACATTTATGGTTGTGTGGAAGACTGTCGGCAACGAAGACGACATTGCCGGACGTGTTTACAAAGTAGTAGGCTCCTCGGTCACACAGCAAAGTGTTGCTGAGCTGAAGATGAACGCCATTTCAGCTGACAAGCAGAGACGGCCAGCCATCGCGCCCTTCAGGACAGACGGCTTCTTCGTTGTGTGGGAAAGCCACACTGCTCTCCAAGACTACGACATCATGGGAAGAGCCTTCACCAACCTGGGTGCTGCCGCCGCGGGAACGGAAGCGCTTGTCAACGTCGAGGGCACGGCAAATTGGCAGATAAACCCGTCTGTGGCCCAGATGTCGGGTGGAGGAGTTGTTGTGACGTGGACAAGCTACACGGGCACGTGGCGGAACGAAGATATCAAAGCAAGAATCTTCGACGCAAATGGTGTGGGAGGTGCCAGTGAGCTGGGCGTCTCTGAAATGTCGAGTTCGAGTGACTGGGAGAGCCACGTCATCTCTCTTACTTTAACAGGCGGCTTTGCGGTAACGTGGAGGCAGTCCGGTAACATTGTTATCCAGCAGTTCGCCGCCTCGGGTCGGAAGGTAAGCTTCAGGTACGTTTCAAGTTTTTTAGGTGGGATGGCCCATCCGTCGCTTGCATACCTACGCTCAGACAGGCTCGTTTGCACATATACTATGGATAATCATGACGGCGACGTCGAAGGTATCTTTATTACATATTTTGACGCGCCAACTACTCCAGCACCGCCGACACCATCGCCACCAACGCCTTCGCCACCGACACCGTCACCACCCACCCCTGCACCCCCAACACCATCGCCACCAACCCCTGCACCCCCAACTCCATCGCCACCGACGCCTTCACCACCCACCCCTGCACCTCCAACTCCGTCACCACCGACTCCATCACCGCCGACACCATCGCCACCTACACCTTCGCCACCGACTCCATCGCCACCGACACCGTCACCACCCACCCCTGCACCTCCAACTCCGTCGCCACCCACTCCATCACCCCCAACACCATCCCCACCAACGCCTTCGCCACCGACACCTTCACCACCAACCCCTGCACCCCCAACGCCGTCGCCACCGACCCCTTCGCCACCGACTCCATCACCCCCAACACCATCGCCACCGACGCCGTCACCACCCACCCCTTCACCTCCAACTCCGTCGCCACCGACTCCATCGCCACCAACCCCTGCACCCCCAACGCCGTCGCCACCGACCCCTTCGCCACCGACACCATCGCCACCGACGCCGTCACCACCCACCCCTTCACCTCCAACTCCGTCGCCACCGACTCCATCGCCACCAACCCCTGCACCCCCAACTCCATCGCCACCGACGCCTTCACCACCCACTCCTTCACCTCCAACTCCGTCACCACCGACTCCATCACCGCCGACACCATCGCCACCTACACCTTCGCCACCGACTCCATCGCCACCGACACCGTCACCACCCACCCCTGCACCCCCAACGCCGTCGCCACCGACTCCCTCACCACCAACACCATCCCCACCGACGCCGGCACCGCCAACACCAGCTCCCCCGACACCGTCCCCGCCTACTCCGTCTCCACCAACTCCATCCCCACCAACACCAGCACCACAGACCCCTGCACCGGATTTGATGTGCTCTGCGTTTTCGTGCCCTGCCAACTGGTCCCCAAAAGCGGGCAGTGTTGCGTGCAGCACCACGCACCAGCTCCAGGCTGACGTGTGCGGAGGGACCTCCATCCAGGATGGCTCCACAGGGTCCGCAAGGTGCTGCTCTCACAATGGTACAGACTGTGACTCTAGCAACGCAGGACGCAGCTGTTACGGAAATACACTCACCTACTCCCAGGCCATGGACGTGTGTGCACTTGACGGCCGTCGTCTCTGTACCCTTGCCGAGTTGACAATGTGCTGCGGTACAGGTTGTGGTTACGACGCAACCCATGCCTGGGTGTCCGACGTGGTACCCGTCAGTTACTGTGACAAGGAGACTTGCTGCGATGTTGCACCAACCCCTGCGCCGCCGACACCGTCGCCACCTACGCCGGTACCGCCGACACCATCGCCACCAACCCCTGCACCACCAACGCCTTCACCACCGACACCGTCACCACCCACCCCTGCACCCCCAACACCTTCGCCACCCACACCATCACCACCGACGCCTTCGCCACTCACCCCGTCGCCACCAACCCCTTCACCACCGACACCATCGCCACCGACGCCGTCGCCACCAACTCCGTCGCCACCAACCCCTGCACCACCAACCCCTTCACCACCGACACCATCGCCACCGACACCATCGCCACCGACGCCGTCGCCACCAACTCCGTCGCCACCAACCCCTGCACCACCAACCCCTTCACCACCGACACCATCGCCACCGACGCCGTCGCCACCAACTCCGTCGCCACCAACCCCTGCACCCCCAACTCCGTCGCCACCGACACCATCGCCACCGACGCCGTCACCACCAACTCCATCGCCACCAACCCCTGCACCACCGACACCGTCACCACCCACCCCTGCACCCCCAACACCTTCACCACCCACACCATCACCACCGACGCCTTCACCCCCAACTCCTGCACCGGTTTCCCCTTCACCGCCAACGCCTTCACCACCGACACCGTCACCACCCACCCCTGCACCCCCAACACCTTCGCCACCCACACCATCACCACCGACGCCTTCGCCACTCACCCCGTCGCCACCAACCCCTTTACCACCGACACCATCGCCACCGACGCCTTCACCCCCAACTCCGTCACCACCGACTCCTTCGCCACTGACGCCTTCACCGCCAACACCTTCACCACCAACTCCTGCACCGGTGTCCCCGTCACCACCCACACCATCACCACCGACACCTTCACCGCCGAGCCCGGCACCATTGACCCCGTCGCCGCCAACACCATCACCCCTGACGTCTTCGCCACCAACACCATCACCACCAACTGCCGCGCCAACGGCGGTACCAACCGCAGTGCCACCAGGAGCGACGGCTGTTCCGACAGCCATTCCAACCGTGGTTCCCACGGCAGTACCAACAGCAGTGCCAACTGTTGTGCCGACATCTGTTCCAACTGCGGTCCCAACCGCTGTGCCAACTGCAGTGCCAACAGGAATTCCGACTGCTGGACCCACAGTTGCGCCAAGTGCTGTGCCAACACAGACACCATCTACTCAAGCACCAGCAACACTTGTGCCTCTAACAGCGACACCAACGCAAGCACCAGTGACGCAAGCACCAGTTACGCAAACGCCAACAACGACACCAACACAAGCTGTATCAACACAGGCACCACCCACACCCACGCCGACTGTGGCACAGACTACCGCACCCACACAGGCACCGCAGGAACCTGTGGAGCCAACCGCTGTGAAAGTGCCTGCGGAAGAGGTTCAGGAGAAGGTCACCCAAGTGGCGACTTTCCCAGTGGGTAAGGATGTGATTGCCGCGAAGGGCGACATCCCGTTCGCTGTGACGGATGCAAACGGTGGCGAGAAGGTCTTCTTCCCTGAAGGCAGCACGCCTCTTGTGACAATCAAAACACACCGCTCGGATGCACGCCTTTTGAAGACTGTGTCGGAGAGCGGGAAGGAGGGTTTCAAGGTGCGAGTCTCGGAAGAGGGCTTGGTTGTGATCACCCTGTACCACCCCGAGTATGTCCTTGTCAGCCCCGATACGGAGCTTGTGGATGTGAATCTTGAGCCATCTTTGCTGAAGGTTGCCAACCCAGAGGAGTACTGCCGCACTGCAGGCGCTTGCAGGCAACGTGCCAATATCGTTGGCGCTTCGCCGCACATCGCAAACCAAGAAGCGCTACAGGAGCAGCAGGCAGTGGCAAACGCTGCCCTGTTCGCAAGCAGTGTCGTCATGCCTGCTGCCGCCAACACAGGAGCGAAGATGAGTGTTCTGGCGATGGTCACAAGGGCCATGTTGTGCCCCGGTACAGGTCCAGACAAGCTTGACCGCACTCTGAACCCTCTCGGGCTGAAGTTGGGAGGCGGAGAGTTCAGGGAGTACAACGGCGCTGTGGTGGGTGCCCTCATCTTCAACGCAACGCTGTTCTTGGTGTGTGCGGTGGCGGCCGCCTTTCTGTTCGGCAAAATCAAACGTCGCACCACAGAAGACTTACATCAGGACACCTGCGGGAAGATAAACAAAGCAAACCTTCTTGTGCGTGCCCGATTTGGGTGGCTGCTAATTCCTTACGTATTTTTGTACGGTGGGTCTGGAGTGGGTGCTATCACGGCTATTATTTCTTCGGAGCTCATATTTAAGTTATTGGGAGCTGTGTTGTTTGTCTCATTTGTGGCGGGGGTTCCGTTGTATGTGTTCAAAACTGTGCGCGACTTACGAGACAAAGGGAAGTACGTCGACTTCGAAGGTGAGCAGTCACTTATGAAGCGTGTCTTCTGGGGCAAAAGCGAATGGGTGGAGAACAGCCCCGCAGACGAGCAGTGGTTCCAGCTGCACCACCTTGCCTTCGACGGGTACATCCAGAAGTGGCGCTTTTTCCTCTTCATCGAACTCATCTTCGTGCTGATCCTTTCCTCCCTCACTGCGCTGCAGCCCGCTACCAAAGCCGCTTGCTCTATTAGGGCCATTGTGATGACCATTCTTCTTGCTTTGTTCACACTTCTTCTTCTGGCTACCCGCCCGTACGTTGCACCTTATGAAAACGTAGGTGAGATCACGATCTACGCGCTGGAGACTGCGATGATGGTTGTGACCGTAGTGGCGATGGCAGACGACAACCCTACGGTGCATTGGGGGTCGGACGCTGCATCGGTGTTGGCACAGGTTGTGATGTACTTTATTTTGCTCAAGTTTGTTGTGGATTCTTCTGTCTTTGTGCTGGACGAGTACCACTACTGGCGGGATATTGGTGGGCAGGGCGGGATGGGTTCGTTTGCGCTGTACTGGTTCTGCATGGTGGGCAGCCAGAAAAACAAGCCATTCCACGAACTGGACTCCACAAGCTCGCAACTGGAACGCTTGACTGACGGCGACTTCATGGAGAGAGACGAGCAGCACGTGCCGCTAGTGACGTCCGAACGTCTCCCCGACCCTGAGAGCTCTCTTCGCCACCTCGAGCTCAACCCGCTCTTCAGCTCTGGTGAGGCAGGGACCCCGACAGGGACAGGGAACCTGGGCCGCAGTGGCTCGCTCTCAGTGCGCAAGAGCCCACCTCTGAACGGCTCCGTGGGGCGACACGGCTCCTTGCACTTGGAGGGGAGCGTCTTGGGGAGAGGTATCACCAGACCAATAAGAAAACGGTATGCACATCCCCAAGCAAGTGTGTCTGCAGGCACAAAGTGACCCCCTCATTCAATTCCATGCATCAATCTACAGGTCTCGTCTGGATTCAGTAGAAAGCATGTCCCAGCTCAGTGACACTCGCGGGACGAGTGTTGGTGTGGTGCACGTCTAGAGAGTTTGCTCGTGGTCGGGTCGGGCATGCTGCTGTTTTGCATATCTGAGTTTCTGAGGAATTGCTCTGGTGAGACCAACGGTCAGGCCAGGACTTCGGTTCTGCTACACTTATGGGTTACGGGTGTACTGCCTGTAAGGATGTGTACATCCCTAAGCGAAAGGGTGAGGCCCAACTGTTGGGCCCCCATATCCACAGCACACCCCGTTTTTTTTTTCCCCTTCGATGGCAATAACTTGTTTTTCACTGTAACCTGCCGAGGTAGGCGTGACGCTGACTACAGGTAACGGTAGCTTTTGGTAGCCGCATTTTTTTGTTTTGTTTTTTTTTTCATTGGGGACTCCCCCCGTATAGTTTCTACTGTACCCGAATGGTGTCATAGTTGCCGTTCATAGCTCGTTCAGGAGCCTGCTCGCAGCAGGACACTCACCTTGCCTTGAGAGACGTGGCATGCACTGCAAGCGACACTCACCAACACTTTCACAGATTTGTTGAGAGTGTCTGCGCTTTCGTTGCTCCTTCTCCTCGTCTCGTCTGCCTTAACCCTATCCTATCATCCCCCTGAGTGGTGCCATCAATGTACTAATGTACTTATATCTTGAAGCAATCCCACAGCTGCAAGGCGCAGTTTCAGAAAATATCAAGAAAAGGCATTTTTGCACGGGCCCAAACCTTCTTTTTGATCAAGATCATAACAATTTGTGATTTTTTTTTTGTGAAGAGACAAATAAGAATCTTGACAAATGTATTTCTTGTTGAAGATCTTCATGTTACTGTGTGCAAGAGTACGTGTTTTTTTCCCCCCTAGACATACATACTGTGCGGGAGAGTAGAAAAAACCCGTCTACTCGCCCAAAACTCTCCCATTTTTGGAGGGCGAGTTTTAGGCGAGTTCTTTTTTTTTTGCAGGGATTTTACCTTGGGAAAAGTGCACCAACGAAAATATGAGGGAACTTTCGAGAAAATTTTTGGTTCCGCTTGACCAATACCTCGACAGTTTGCTTTTGAAAATCAGGGGCGAATTAATTACTCGCCCAAAAACGGGTCGCCCGCACAGTATGCCTAGAATTATCTTTCCCCCCCTTTTTTTTAACGTGTGTTACTGGGGAGGGGTGAATAAGAGATATGGCATCTCCAAATAGGCGAACGGACGAGCCAAAAATAGGGGGTTTTCACTTCTTTTTACCTCTTTTTTTTCTTTGCAGGGGGTTTTTTTTTGCTGCGAATTGGAGTTATGGGGGAAAACCCGTATCTCTTATTCCCTGCAAGAACAGACCACATCTCAATCCTTGTCTCCTATTCGCTCCTTATCTCTTATTCCCCCCCTTTATCTTATTCGCCCCACCCCAGTAATTAGTAATGTATTTGGTAAGGGTAGCAGTGTTCCAGTTCCCGAGTTTCATTTTATTATTGAAAAGGTTGCTTTCCCCGAAGAGGGAGGTGGCATGTCTCCGTCGCCCCGGGCCTCCCCCCGTTTCACCCATGCAACCAACGATGGCAAAACTGCGTTTTTTGTTCTTGTCCCAAAAAGGCAAAACGGCGCTTAGCACTATGCCTGCCCGGAACAAGAAAAATAATTGTGCTACCGTAAAGGAACGAAACAAAAATAATTCTATAGTCTGGTGTGATTTTACCTAAAAATTAGGTAAAAAAGGTCCTTCTCGGGTCCTTCTAGGGTCTCCCCCACCCCCTAGCACACCGCAGTCTATATCTTTTAAGTATACAGCCTTCGGGTAGATCCTGCCAGAGCACATTATTGTCCTACAAAATCTTAGCATCAATGATTCATCTTACAACTTTTCTATTTTCGTATGTGTGATGGGCGGCACATTCATCTTTCACTTCCTTTCTCCCCCCCAAGGTTCCTATTACATAGGATACCTCCCCCAGCGTTTGGGACCCCGCTGCCTTGGCAGAGCGTCATGTTTGTCTAGTAGCATACAACATAGAAGAGAGACTCCGGGTCAGTGGCCTGCATTGCTGTTTCCCAAGAATTTAGGGTGTTGTTCTACTCTTGTGGGTTGCCGTTAAAGGAAGCACCCATTTGCCACGTGTTTCGAGGGGACTACATAGGCAGCACATGTGCACACATCTCCAGTCCAGACCCGGGATAATCCAGGACAGGGGGCATGTTGCTTTGATGTCCCCCCCCTTTCCATGAACCATCGTATGGTACTACTGCATGTTTTCTCAACACTTCTTTACATATTAAACTCACGCAAGTGATTCTTCGTTTCCCCTCTCTGTACATGCGCCACTCGCTGTGGTGCTTGTTATCAGTTCTCGGAATATTAATGACTCAGATTTTCTCATTTTAGAAACAAGAGTGCAGAGGTACTTCGCGAATCGATCCTATCATTGTTGTTTTTCCACTTTGTCTTTCTAATTACTGTGAAGTAGTAAAGTGTCTCAGTCTCCAAAGCAAGATCGTTCATGCAGCCCTGTTGCGGGCTGCATGAACTGGCTAGCTTGGATCTTGAGTACCCCGCATCGTGGTGTGGTGAAGCTGAGGAGCACGCCGTCTGGGTTCAAGGAGTTCTCTGTCGGGGACCTACCACTACAGATGGCGTGCACCCTCCATTGCAACCGCGCATCAACCTTGTATGTTATCACAACCCTTCTTTCCCATTATCTTTCCTATTATTACTCATGCAAGTGACACCCCTTCCTTGCGTCGTTTCCCCTCTCTGTACATGCGCCACTCGCTGTGGTGCTTGGTTATCAGTTCTCGGAGTATTAATGCCTCACATTTCTTATTTTAGAAACAAGAGTGCAGAGGTACTTCGCGAATCGATCCTATCATTGTTGTTTTTCCACTTTTGTGTCCTTTTCGTCATGGCTGTTGTTTTTGAGAGCCAAGACCAGTCACGTTCGCTGCTTAATTTTCCTGGATTTTGTATCCCTTTTTGCTACCAGTAACGTTGCATAATCAAAACATGAACAGCTATTTTTACCCCTCACTACATCACCCCTCTTTACGGTTTGCGGGTTTGCCTCTCTGCTCTCCACAGCTCCACAGCTCCACAGCTCCACAGCTCCACAGCTCCACAGCTCCACAGCTCCACAGCTCCACAGCTCCACAGCTCCACAGCTCCACAGCTCCACAGCTCCACAGCTCCACAGCTCCACAGCTCCACAGCTCCACAGCTCCACAGCTCCACAGCTCCACAGCTCCACAGCTCCACAGCTCCACAGCTCCACAGCTCCACAGCTCCACAGCTCCACAGCTCCACAGCTCCACAGCTCCACAGCTCCACAGCTCCACAGCTCCACAGCTCCACAGCTCCACAGCTCCACAGCTCCACAGCTCCACAGCTCCACAGCTCCACAGCTCCACAGCTCCACAGCTCCACAGCTCCACAGCTCCACAGCTCCACAGCTCCACAGCTCCACAGCTCCACAGCTCCACAGCTCCACAGCTCCACAGCTCCACAGCTCCACAGCTCCACAGCTCCACAGCTCCACAGCTCCACAGCTCCACAGCTCCACAGCTCCACAGCTCCACAGCTCCACAGCTCCACAGCTCCACAGCTCCACAGCTCCACAGCTCCACAGCTCCACAGCTCCACAGCTCCACAGCTCCACAGCTCCACAGCTCCACAGCTCCACAGCTCCACAGCTCCACAGCTCCACAGCTCCACAGCTCCACAGCTCCACAGCTCCACAGCTCCACAGCTCCACAGCTCCACAGCTCCACAGCTCCACAGCTCCACAGCTCCACAGCTCCACAGCTCCACAGCTCCACAGCTCCACAGCTCCACAGCTCCACAGCTCCACAGCTCCACAGCTCCACAGCTCCACAGCTCCACAGCTCCACAGCTCCACAGCTCCACAGCTCCACAGCTCCACAGCTCCACAGCTCCACAGCTCCACAGCTCCACAGCTCCACAGCTCCACAGCTCCACAGCTCCACAGCTCCACAGCTCCACAGCTCCACAGCTCCACAGCTCCACAGCTCCACAGCTCCACAGCTCCACAGCTCCACAGCTCCACAGCTCCACAGCTCCACAGCTCCACAGCTCCACAGCTCCACAGCTCCACAGCTCCACAGCTCCACAGCTCCACAGCTCCACAGCTCCACAGCTCCACAGCTCCACAGCTCCACAGCTCCACAGCTCCACAGCTCCACAGCTCCACAGCTCCACAGCTCCACAGCTCCACAGCTCCACAGCTCCACAGCTCCACAGCTCCACAGCTCCACAGCTCCACAGCTCCACAGCTCCACAGCTCCACAGCTCCACAGCTCCACAGCTCCACAGCTCCACAGCTCCACAGCTCCACAGCTCCACAGCTCCACAGCTCCACAGCTCCACAGCTCCACAGCTCCACAGCTCCACAGCTCCACAGCTCCACAGCTCCACAGCTCCACAGCTCCACAGCTCCACAGCTCCACAGCTCCACAGCTCCACAGCTCCACAGCTCCACAGCTCCACAGCTCCACAGCTCCACAGCTCCACAGCTCCACAGCTCCACAGCTCCACAGCTCCACAGCTCCACAGCTCCACAGCTCCACAGCTCCACAGCTCCACAGCTCCACAGCTCCACAGCTCCACAGCTCCACAGCTCCACAGCTCCACAGCTCCACAGCTCCACAGCTCCACAGCTCCACAGCTCCACAGCTCCACAGCTCCACAGCTCCACAGCTCCACAGCTCCACAGCTCCACAGCTCCACAGCTCCACAGCTCCACAGCTCCACAGCTCCACAGCTCCACAGCTCCACAGCTCCACAGCTCCACAGCTCCACAGCTCCACAGCTCCACAGCTCCACAGCTCCACAGCTCCACAGCTCCACAGCTCCACAGCTCCACAGCTCTGTATGTAGCTGTACTGGGAAGCATGGCAGCAGTCTAAGTAACGAACCCTAGTTCGGGACGCGGAGGTGCTGGGGGTGGGTCTGCTGCGGGGACTGTGCCGCGTACGGAGGGGGTGGCGGTGGCTGGAAGGGCGAGCGAGTGCGCCGATGGACCGGAGGGATCCGAGTGGCTGCCAGCTTGGTGAGAGCCAGGGGTTCATTTTTTTTTACACTGGGGTTCATTTTTTTTTACACAAAAAACTATGTTAAGACGAAATCCTACCGATGTGCCTACATGGGGCGTCCCCCGTCAGTAGTGCGCCAGATGAGGGGCATGAAGCGAAATGCGGTGAAAGGTGCAGGCCTGTTCGCAGCAGGTCTGGAGAGTTGTGGCAACTCGTCTGCTGAGCGTGTGAAGTATCAAGGCAGAGGTTCGCTGTCCAAGTAAAACCTACCCTGGTCATCCTCTGCCTGTCTTGTTCTCTGTTGTGATTGTTTGTGTTTGTGGGCGGGATCAGATGGGTGGAGGGTGTTTACTTTGTGTTTAGCTCGGAGAAGTGGCTTACCCGCCCACTCTCTGTTATTTATTCAGTGTCATTTTTTCATTCATCCCCAAAGTTTGTAGACAGAGTCAAGGCCACCTTGGCCAAAAGGGTTTTTTCACCACACTTTTCTTTTGCTTCCATTCGTGGAAGTCTTGTTTTTCTTCTGTTCCTGGCCTGACGTGTGTTCAACAGGTGTGCTATTTTTACCAAGTGGAATCCATTTTTCTTTTTCCAGGGGAGGCACTAAAACAAACCATTCTGCAGACAACAAAGCAAAGGCAATGTGTTTTTTATTCTCCCTTCCCTTCTTTTAAGTAAGGAGGATTAGGTCTTCTTTTTTTTCCTTTTTTTGCCCCAGAAGTGTGACGCCTGTGTATTCAAATTGATTAAAAAGAATAAAAAACAAACACATAATGCAGTTTCTTGTTTTGTATAAAATTCTGTTGGCTCTTCCGTACTCTTCGCCCGCCTTTTATACAAAACTTGAAACACCGACCATTTTTGGTCATCATTTTTTCCTTTTCCTTTTTCCATTTCCTTTTTCCTTTTCCATTTCCTGTTCATTTTATTGTCTTTATTGTCTTCTCCATTTCTTCCTTTTTCCTTTCTAATCTCATAAAAAACTAGACCAAGTACAAAAGAGAAAAAAAAAAAAAAAAAAAAAAAAAAAAAGGCTGCCAGCTTGGTGAGGGCCAGTGTGATAGGGGTGGGTCAGTTGTCGGTGCGTGCAGCCGAGTGGGTGTGGGTTGCATGGTCCGCAGGTGGTTGTTTGGCGGGTTTTGTGGCACTGGTCGGCGTCGCGCGCCCGCTTGGCTGGGTTCTTCTCTTGGAGGTGCGCCGTGTGGCAGCACGCAGGTGGACTCGTAGGATCGGGATGGCATTTGGCATGCTGGCGGTGTCCCTACTGGTCTTGCTGTCGCTGTTGTGGCGAGCGGTGACGCCCTGGGACCTGCGCCCTGCCCCTGCTGTTCCGGAGCACCCGGTAAGCTTGTCCCCGTTTGCGTTGACCGGTGGGTGCGCAAACGTGAACGCTCCTGCGTATACTGAGCAGGCGGTGTCTGTGGACGCGACTCTGGCGAAGTTTGGAGCTAAACGCATCCCCAACGTGTCTACTAATGATTGTGGTTATGTGGCACTACACCTCTGGGACCACGACACGCAGCCGGACGTGAGGGCAATGCGCAAGCAGCTGTATGACACAGCAGTGGAGGTGTCGAACCGCCTGGTGTAGGTGCTGGGGTCGCAGGAGGCCATGACGGAGTTTGCCAATGGTGTGACCGGCGAGGCCCACCTCAACCACTTGGGGCTTCAGCTCACCGCGACAGCATCCCGCATCAACATCGTGGTGGTGCAGGCGTCGGAAGAGAACCCCCTCGTGCACCGCTATTTGCTGCGGTGGTGCCTTTGTGAGCAGCACTCGTTCGATGTTGGGGCTCACATGTAACAGACTCCGACACTAGTGAGTGGTGACATAACCGCGACGGATGGGATGTGAACAGGCTAGGCTGGTGAATCTGTTAGGGAGTTGTGTCAGATGCATACTTGTGGGGAGTCACTCCCCTGCAGACAGGCGTGGCCAACTTGCCGAGCAGAGGTCAGGTCGAGTAATCGGCTGGCTAACGGTCAAAGATCGCATTGGGTCGGCAGATTCATGCGGTTCAGACCGTCGGTTCCACCTCCGGGCGACTGGAGTGGTCAGCGCGAGCTGGCTGTGTCCCACCAGTGCGTGAAACCACAAACTGGGACGCATGGGGTCGCTACAGACTGGGTCACCAGCCGGTCCTCTCAAGCAGAGGGCTCAATGTACAGTCGGGCCACAGTGAGTTACACACCCCGCGGACTTCGGAAGTTTCTGTGATACGGAAGAAGCCAACGGGTGGTAGCGAGCTGTGCTCTCGGTGGAAGGGTGTGTCTGAAAAGGACACAACCAGGAGACCGAGGGGCTGCTGGTCGGAAACACCCCAGGTATGTGTATAAAGGGTGTAGGACGGCTAGCAGCGGAAAGGTCCTCAGCCTGACCTGCGCCTCCCCACTTCTTCTTCAGGGGAGGAGGGCAAAGGGGACAAGTGAACGGCAGTAACAGCTACAACAGCAGCACCAGTGATAGCAGCAGCAGTAGCAGCAAATGCAACAACAGCAGCACCAGCGGCAGCACCAGCAGCAACACCAGCAGCAACACCATCAGAGGCTACAACAGCAGCAACAACAGCAGCAGCTGCAACCGCAACAACAGCAACACCTTCAGAGACTACAACAGCAGCAACTCCAACAACAGCCCACATGGTGACAGCGGAGGTATGCTGGTGTTCTGGGGCAGCCTTGTGGGGCCTGAAACTTTAGGTGGCTGTGTGTCGATGCGTATGTGGAGTACTGTTCTCACCCCCAATGTTCACATGGGGCGTGCAGAACATGGGCTTGGGTTTGACTGGTGGAGCATCCTCTGGGAACGCCTTTCTTCTCTTCGCCGACCAGACCCCCGCTGGGTAGCCGAGGCACCTGAGTGGGGTGTGTTTGTGTCGTTTGCAGTCCTCGATCTGTGGAAGGACAGACGTGCCCCTACCCTCAGTCATTACATTTTGTGGCTGATGCGTAGGAGGACCAGGAAGACGCGACGGGGGTACAGGTCCTTGAACTGGATCAAGACGCAGGCAGGCAAGCTCCATCGGCGCAAGGTGCACACTCGTCCGCCCTCTCCGGTTGCACGCCTTTTTCTGAGCGCACTGTGCCGAGTGCGAAGGGAGTGGCGCCTGTTGAGGCTTGCGGTGTCGCTGGTCGGATCTGCGATCCAGGCTGATGGCCCGCTACTCTGGATCGGGATGTCCCTACTGGTCTTGCTGTCGCTGTTGTGGCGAGCGGTGACGCCCTGGGACCTGCGCCCACCAACACCTCGATTTGTGAAAGTTGAGGAGGCCGCCCATTGGGATGACGAGGTTGCTCACCTGGCAGAGGATGTGGGTGATGAGGAGGTCGCTGTATGGGATGATGAGTTCGTGGAAGGTGACGACGACTGGGCTTGGGGATTGCGCGATGAGGTTGACGACTGGGAGTTCCCTGAGGAATACATCCCGCACGACCAGTTAGTTGGTGGATGTGCCGATGCAACGCTGTCCGCGACATACGGAGATCATGCTCTGGAAGTGGACAGAATCCTGGGGGAAGCCCATGCCCAACGTGTACCAAATAATTTTGTACACGACTGCAGCCTAGCGGCCATTCACGCATCGGGTTGGCGCTCCGCTCCGCCGTCCTACTCCACCGACCGGAAAGACATCGGCGACTTGGCGGTAACGCTAGAACGTGCGATGAGGAGTGTCCTCAAGTCCGGCGATGCGCTCACTCGTTGGATTGATGGGGTCAGAGGATCTGCAAAGTTGGACCACCTTGCCCTGCGTCTCTTCGCAACCTCAACATCGTCATCGTTCAGGCTGGAGCGACCCCGATCGTCCTGATCGCGCCAGGTGAGGGGAACATAAAGAACGAGGAAAAGCGCGCCAAGGAGTTGATGGGTCGCACGACGGTAGCCGTGGCGCTGTGCAATGGCCACTACGAGGCTATCCGCCCGGTAGATGAGAGGGACTTTCGGGACATATCGTCGGCCTTGCTGAAGAAAGCGGTCAGAGCGAAGCTGAACCCCTTGGCCCTGGACCAGTGCCCGTTGTCTACATCGGACCCCTCGGGTGAGGATCTGGAATCCTGTCTTGGTAAACCGGAGGAGGACTTCTGCTTTTGCCCAGTGGAGGGTTGCAAGGGTGGCATAGTTTCACAATCAGATGTGAAGTCGTTCACACGGTCCGGCCTCCTAAATCATTTGAAGCTCCATACGAGAGCGGCTGAGTACATTCCAGATCACATCTTGTCCTACTTCGGTTTTAGGAGATGCGTCGGAGACGAGTGCACGGCCCTCCTACAACGTTCACAGAGCGCGTGCCAGGCGTGTTCGGCTATAATGAAAGAGGTACCAGCCCCATCCATAGACAACCGCC
This sequence comes from Rhynchopus sp. YZ270_cl-10, assembly GCA_964035575.1. Classification (NCBI taxonomy): domain Eukaryota; phylum Euglenozoa; class Diplonemea; order Diplonemida; family Diplonemidae; genus Rhynchopus; species Rhynchopus sp. YZ270_cl-10. Next base: position 4,795 of record OZ037868.1, on the reverse strand, counting down.
TCCGCGGCGCCCGCCCCGCTGGCATGCCCTCTTTGCAGGAGATTGGGACCACACGGTTCAAGCTGAAAGGAACCTGCCCACCTGACCTGGCCCACCGCTACACCCTCATCTTCCAGAGGGTACTGCAGGAGATCCTGGTGCATCAGGACCCTTGTGCCTGGACGAAGTTTGCCCTGTTCTTCACTGTCTTACACAGGGACCGTGCGCACGGACGCAGGACGAAGGTAACAGATCGACGTTGTTTCAACTCCTGGAAAAAGGACCTGGATAGGTGGGACGCTGGGAGCTGGGGGGAGCTTTGGTCCAACGCTTTGGATGAGGTACAGGACCAGCCTGTGTGGACACCAGGGGACACTTTGGAGGCGCGCCAGAAACGCTCCCGTTTGAAGGCAGCAACGGGACTTCCGGGCCAGGCCCTGACAGCCCTCACCAGTGACGGACTCGCACCACATGGACCCGCAACTCTGGAGAAGCTGAAGGGCAAACACCCCACGGAGATCCGATCGGTTATGCATGAGAATGTGAGGAACCCCTCTGGGCCCGCCGATTTCACCACCAAGGAGGTTATGGAAGCAATCAGCAGCATGCCGCGAGCCACTGCAGGTGGTCCGTCAAACCTGACAGGATCACTCCTCCGTGTCCTGTGCAACCAGAAGCATACCCCTGGCACGCTCGCTGCTCTAACGAAGGTGTTGTCCTCATTGGCACAAGGCAAAGCTCACCGAGAGGTCGCGCCTTTCTTTGCCGGAGCCAAGCTGGTAGCCCTCAGGAAGGTCTCAAAAGACAAGCCTGAGGATGTGCGTCCGATCGCAGTGGGAGACGTGACTCGCCGGTTGATTGGCAAGATTCTGGCAAACAGGCTACGGAAACGGGCGGCTGAAATTTTCCGCAAGGGGAACCAGGTGGGGGTTTCAACGCCGCGGGGCTCGGAGCAGTGGTGGCACAGTATGCACGGAAGTACCTGGGGATGGACAAGGTGATCCTGAAGGTGGACTATCACAATGCTTTCAACACTGTAGATAGGGCCACCTTCATCAGTGCAGTTGAACGGCACATCCCTGAGATCTCCACGTGGGTGAGGTGGTGCTACGCCGGCCACACCTCCCTATTTTATGGTGAGGCTACACTTGAGTCCCAATGTGGGGTCCAACAAGGTGACCCACTAGGCCCTATCCTCTTCTCTTTGGCGATTGCTGAGATGACAGAAAGGTTGAGCGCGAACAGGGGCCTCGACGGGTCTATTTGGTACCTGGACGATGGTTGCATTCGGGGGGATCCTGAGGCAGTCCTGGCCGCTTACGATGCCCTAGTGGATTCGAGCAGCCGCCTTGGTCTAAAAGTCAACCGTTCAAAATGCGAACTTGTGACGTTGGCGGGCGACTCTGCGGAAGATCTGCGTAATAGGGGGTTCACCATCCGGGATGCGTCTGACGGGCACAACGACGGCTTCTCCCTCCACAACCAGAACTTCGACTTCCTGGGCATCCCCATCGGCACAGCAGAGCACTGCAGGAAGTACATGCAGAGCAAGCTAGATAAGTCTAAGTTGAACTTGAACGCCCTCAGAAACCTCAAAGACTCACAGCATGCGTACTACATCTTGCGCTTTTGTGAGGGATTTTGCAAAATGGTATTCTACATGCGTGGAATATCATGTGTGGACCTAGGGGAGGGCTACCTCCGGGATTTTGATGCGGAGGTGGACAGGTGTTTGGCGACGATCCTGCATGATGAGCACGGGGCCTTGCCAGCACAGGCCCGCCTGCAGGCTGCCCTCCCCATCGCCATAGGGGGTTTAGGCATTCGTCGCACAGTCGACCATTGGCCCGCTGCAGCCCTGGCATCGCAAGCTGGGTCTTTCAAGCTTGCCCAGCAGCTGGACCCGAAGTTCGAATGGGACAAGGCAAGGTGGAAGAATGCAGCCGAGGCGTACAACACCAGAGTACCTGCGTCGCAGCACATCGATGGGGATAGGATGCCTTCCAAGGCTGTGGTGCAACAGCAGCTGTCATCAGCCATCGTGGACGAACAAGCAGCAGAGCTGAAGCGAGTGGCCACCAGCGACCGGGATCGAGCACGCCTGCTTTCTCTGCAACCCGCAAACCCGCAAACCCGTAAACCCGTAAACCCGCAAACCCGCAAACCCGTAAACCCGCAAACCCGCAAACCCGCAAACCCGCAAACCCGTAAACCCGCAAACCCGCAAACCCGCAAACCCGCAAACCCGCAAACCCGCAAACCCGCAAACCCGCAAACCCGCAAACCCGCAAACCCGCAAACCCGCAAACCCGCAAACCCGCAAACCCGCAAACCCGCAAACCCGCAAACCCGCAAACCCGCAAACCCGCAAACCCGCAAACCCGCAAACCCGCAAACCCGCAAACCCGCAAACCCGCAAACCCGCAAACCCGCAAACCCGCAAACCCGCAAACCCGCAAACCCGCAAACCCGCAAACCCGCAAACCCGCAAACCCGCAAACCCGCAAACCCGCAAACCCGCAAACCCGCAAACCCGCAAACCCGCAAACCCGCAAACCCGCAAACCCGCAAACCCGCAAACCCGCAAACCCGCAAACCCGCAAACCCGCAAACCCGCAAACCCGCAAACCCGCAAACCCGCAAACCCGCAAACCCGCAAACCCGCAAACCCGCAAACCCGCAAACCCGCAAACCCGCAAACCCGCAAACCCGCAAACCCGCAAACCCGCAAACCCGCAAACCCGCAAACCCGCAAACCCGCAAACCCGCAAACCCGCAAACCCGCAAACCCGCAAACCCGCAAACCCCGCAAACCCGCAAACCCGCAAACCCGCAAACCCGCAAACCCGCAAACCCGCAAACCCGCAAACCCGCAAACCCGCAAACCCGCAAACCCGCAAACCCGCAAACCCGCAAACCCGCAAACCCGCAAACCCGCAAACCCGCAAACCCGCAAACCCGCAAACCCGCAAACCCGCAAACCCGCAAACCCGCAAACCCGCAAACCCGCAAACCCGCAAACCCGCAAACCCGCAAACCCGCAAACCCGACCAAACCCGCAAACCCGCAAACCCGCAAACCCGCAAACCCGCAAACCCGCAAACCCGCAAACCCGCAAACCCGCAAACCCGCAAACCCGCAAACCCGCAAACCCGCAAACCCGCAAACCCGCAAACCCGCAAACCCGCAAACCCGCAAACCCGCAAACCCGCAAACCCGCAAACCCGCAAAACCCGCAAACCCGCAAACCCGCAAACCCGCAAACCCGCAAACCCGCAAACCCGCAAACCCGCAAACCCGCAAACCCGCAAACCCGCAAACCCGCAAACCCGCAAACCCGCAAACCCGCAAACCCGCAAACCCGCAAACCCGCAAACCCGCAAACCCGCAAACCCGCAAACCCGCAAACCCGCAAACCCGCAAACCCGCAAACCCGCAAACCCGCAAACCCGCAAACCCGCAAACCCGCAAACCCGCAAACCCGCAAACCCGCAAACCCGCAAACCCGCAAACCCGCAAACCCGCAAACCCGCAAACCCGCAAACCCGCAAACCCGCAAACCCGCAACCCGCAAACCCGCAAACCCGCAAACCCGCAAACCCGCAAACCCGCAAACCCGCAAACCCGCAAACCCGCAAACCCGCAAACCCGCAAACCCGCAAACCCGCAAACCCGCAAACCCGCAAACCCGCAAACCCGCAAACCCGCAAACCCGCAAACCCGCAAACCCGCAAACCCGCAAACCCGCAAACCCGCAAACCCGCAAACCCGCAAACCCGCAAACCCGCAAACCCGCAAACCCGCAAACCCGCAAACCCGCAAACCCGCAAACCCGCAAACCCGCAAACCCGCAAACCCGCAAACCCGCAAACCCGCAAACCCGCAAACCCGCAAACCCGCAAACCCGCAAACCCGCAAACCCGCAAACCCGCAAACCCGCAAACCCGCAAACCCGCAAACCCGCAAACCCGCAAACCCGCAAACCCGCAAACCCGCAAACCCGCAAACCCGCAAACCCGCAAACCCGCAAACCCGCAAACCCGCAAACCCGCAAACCCGCAAACCCGCAAACCCGCAAACCCGCAAACCCGCAAACCCGCAAACCCGCAAACCCGCAAACCCGCAAACCCGCAAACCCGCAAACCCGCAAACCCGCAAACCCGCAAACCCGCAAACCCGCAAACCCGCAAACCCGCAAACCCGCAAACCGCAAACCCGCAAACCCGCAAACCCGCAAACCCGCAAACCCGCAAACCCGCAAACCCGCAAACCCGCAAACCCGCAAACCCGCAAACCCGCAAACCCGCAAACCCGCAAACCCGCAAACCCGCAAACCCGCAAACCCGCAAACCCGCAAACCCGCAAACCCGCAAACCCGCAAACCCGCAAACCCGCAAACCCGCAAACCCGCAAACCCGCAAACCCGCAAACCCGCAAACCCGCAAACCCGCAAACCCGCAAACCCGCAAACCCGCAAACCCGCAAACCCGCAAACCCGCAAACCCGCAAACCCGCAAACCCGCAAACCCGCAAACCCGCAAACCCGCAAACCCGCAAACCCGCAAACCCGCAAACCCGCAAACCCGCAAACCCGCAAACCCGCAAACCCGCAAACCCGCAAACCCGCAAACCCGCAAACCCGCAAACCCGCAAACCCGCAAACCCGCAAACCCGCAAACCCGCAAACCCGCAAACCCGCAAACCCGCAAACCCGCAAACCCGCAAACCCGCAAACCCGCAAACCCGCAAACCCGCAAACCCGCAAACCCGCAAACCCGCAAACCCGCAAACCCGCAAACCCGCAAACCCGCAAACC